>CM060881.1:173765000-174985000 GCA_030762935.1 Hymenopus coronatus | reverse complement strand
CAATAATGGCTCTAACGATTTTGATTAAAATCTCTGATATTTAATATATTTACATTACAAATAAAATGCATATCTCTAATTTTCTGGGAATAGTCTCTGAAAACGTGTTTCTTTTGGATGAATTCTGCGGAGTTTTCTATAACTGGTAAAGCGTAAGGAATGGACAAAAGCTGACCACACAAAAAATGCAGAGGTTGTTAAAACACACAATTTATGTTATGTACATATTTTTTCGTGGAGTGGACAGTTTTTCAGAATTTGTTGTTAGTTTCGATTTTAAAATACTTATACTTTTCTCATACAGGAATTTGTCAACTGCTGTGCATACAAACAAATGAACTTCAGTCACCTAGAAACCAGCTTTTGACTATCACTTTAACCTATGGTACTCCCTTATTTCACTTCTACTTACAAGGAAGCAAGTAATAGGACTATTTTTGCTAACTTTTTCTCGATTAACATGAAGTAAAAAGAAGCATGAGCTTTTTCACAATAATTTGTTGCAGAGATGTAGAGAAAGTCATGTCAGATTTTTGTATAAATACTTAGTCGGCCTGTATATAGTTGCACTGTGAAGCCTAATAACGTATTTGCATTCTAGTTAAAGAGCGGTACAACAAATGAACTGTGAAATTTGGTGAGTCATGTTTACCCTATATCTGTGTGACTAATTACTTTCTCCAAATGATTGGAATCATCCTGCATTTGCAGTTTAAGTTTATCACCTTTAACTACAAAACCCCTCTACAGGCATAGGCATACCTAATAGAAATGAGTGCAGATAGAAAACTGCATAGGCGTAAGATTAAGGATTTATGTTCTCTAACCTACATCTACAATGTACATAAATGAAAGAGAAGGTATTGTATTCCACCCAAAAATTTGATACCGAGATTTCATGGGAAATACATGTTTTAGGTCCCCCTTAATCCAAATAAAATAAAAAATTAAAAAAGAATCTGGAGTGCCCAGTCACGTGACGTTCTCTAGATCTCTTCAACAAATTATTGTTAAAAATCTTATGCTTTTTACTTCATGCAAATCTAGAAAAAAATAAGAGAAATTGTCTTATTACTTGTTTCCTTGTAAGTAGGAGCGAAATAAGGTAGTAGCATAGGTTAAAGTGACAGTCAAAAGCTGGTTGCTATGGGACTGAAGTTCCTTTATTTGTATGGACAGGAGTTGGCGAATTCCCGTATTAGAAATATATAAGTTTTTAAAGCTGAAACCAAGAACAAGGGAATGTCTCAAAAAATCCATTGCATGGAAAAAATGTACATAACATAAATTGTGTGTTTCAACGTGCTCTACATTGTTTTGGGAATTAAGTTTTTGTCTATGTGTTACGGTTTGCCAGTTATGTAAAACTCCGTACAATTAATCCAGAATAAATTAATTTTCAGAGGCTATTTCCACCAAATTCAAGACATACATTTTATTTGTCAGTAAATATCTTTAATATACGTTATAGTTCTTTTGAGAAAAGAGGCTTTATAACTTTTTTGCATGTAAAGTGTAGTTGGGTGTGGGGGGATTTTCTTGAACATCATCTTGTCGCATCCTTGGAAGATACTGAACCAAAATACCAAGTTTGGTATTTAACGGACTTTCGTTTTTGAGCTACGCTGTCCAAAGTCTCTCTCTCTCTCTCTCTCTCTCTCTCTCTCTCTCTCTCTCTCTCTCTCTCTCTCTCTCTCTCTCTCTCTCTCTCACACACACACACACACACGGACTTTTTTCTAATTTTTTTTTGTTTGATTCAGGGGATCTCAATACATATATTTCCTGTGAAATCTCGGTATGGAATTTTTGGGGGTAGTACAATACCTTCAGTATATACTATGTGCATTGCAGTTATAGAGAAATATACTTTTCATTTTAATGTGCATCCAATATGAAATATAATGCATTATTACTCTCATATTATAGCCCAAAATTGGGGACATTGAGTATTTTTAGGATGCTTGTGGTATTGAAATATCATAAGCCTAAAATTACTAAATTTTCCAAAACTTGACCTCATCTATGTAATATGAAGCAATAATTTCGATTTTCACATTGAATACAACATAAAATCAAATGTGTGTAGATTTAAAAGATAATGTATTTTCCAAATTTGGGTCCTAATACGTCACTAACGCTTTCAGTGCTAAGATCGAGGTAACTTGAGCGATTGTAAATATTAGACAATGTTAAAATCAAGAATAATTGTCAACTCTCATGGACTGTTTACACTAATTCCGTGTAATAGATAAATATGTATTTATTTCACTTGAATCATGACATTGTTTAACTCACCCCTACAATTTTGTAATGCTAAAATGTTATCCCTCTATTTTACTTTTTACGTCTCACCTATTTCTGAGGACCCATAGCGTCCAACACCCTAGCTAACCTATTTACATCTTCCTTTCACCAAGCCAATTCTTCCTATTCCTTATTTCTAATTTCCTTCATCTATCTACTTCTTACTACATTACACATTTTCCTATTCCTGTTAAACTTTCTTTTGATTTAACTCTTAACATCCTTTTACCTATAATTTCATTTGGTAGATGACTAATTGTTCTTCTGTAAGTTTTCTCTCATATTCATTGTTGCTTCGCATTCTAGAATTAAATGCCAATAGTTATCTTATCACACACTAGACATTTATCTCGGTTTGTGCCTTCTCCTAAGTCTTTTTAACTTCCTAGCCCATACAAAACTCTCTCTTGCTGGTTTGTTCCTTCTCCTAAGTCTTTTTAACTTCCTAGCCCATACAAAACTCTCTCTTGCTGGTTTGTGCCTTCTCCTAAGTCTTTTTAACTTCCTAGCCCATACAAAACTCTCTCTTGGTTTGTTCCTTCTCCTAAGTCTTTCTAACTTCCTAGACCATACAAAACTCTCTCTTGCTGGTTTGTTCCTTCTCCTAAGTCTTTCTAACTTCCTAGACCATACAAAACTCTCTCTTGCTGGTTTGTTCCTTCTCCTAAGTCTTTTTAACTTCCTAGCCCATACAAAACTCTCTCTTGCTGGTTTGTTCCTTCTCCTAAGTCTTTTTGACTTCCTAGCCCATACAAAACTCTCTCTTGCTGGTTTGTTCCTTCTCCTAAGTCTTTTTAACTTCCTAGCCCATACAAAACTCTCTCTTGCTGGTTTGTTCCTTCTCCTAAGTCTTTTTAACTTCCTAGCCCATACAAAACTCTCTCTTGCTGGTTTGTTCCTTCTCCTAAGTCTTTTTAACTTCCTAGCCCATACAAAACTCTCTCTTGCTGGTTTGTTCCTTCTCCTAAGTCTTTTTAACTTCCTAGCCCATACAAAACTCTCTCTTGCTGGTTTGTTCCTTCTCCTAAGTCTTTTAACTTCCTAGCCCATACAAAACTCTCTCTTGCTGGTTTGTTCCTTCTCCTAAGTCTTTTAACTTCCTAGCCCATACAAAACTCTCTCTTGCTGGTTTGTTCCTTCTCCTAAGTCTTTTAACTTCCTAGCCCATACAAAACTCTCTCTTGCTGCTTTGTCACAAACATTGATATACTCTTCTTCCCATATCGTTTTAACTTCCGTATGTATACACAGTGAACTTTTGGGGTTGAAACTATCAATTATTTCCTGTCTTTAAATATCTTCACTCTTTTCCAAATTCTCACTTGCCTGTCTGTCCTTCCCCACACCATATTTCATTTAAAGTTCTCTTTACTCACTTCTACCAAGTATCCTCTTTATTAAGCTTTTCTTGAACCTCTAAACAATGCTTTAGTATATTATTTTCTAATTCCATAATTATCCATCAGTATTTCACTGCTTTTTACATAATTTTTGCTTTACTTCGAAATCTCCCTAACTCCATTTGTGCAACCCTATTAGACGAAGTTCTCGTTAAACCCAAAATTAATTTGCTAAAGCTCGCATGTATCTTATTTACATGGGCACACCCCTCTTCTATACCCCAAATCTCCGCACCATAGAGCACTTTAGCCTCAACTATTGCACCATAAACTCTTAATTCCGAATAATATATAAAGCAAAGAAAATCTGCAAGTCATTTGGTTCGAGTCAAGCTGCACTCTGCTGCCGAACAGTCTCTATTTCACGGCTGGAAATATGCTGTAGGTGGAGTGTGGGGAGGCCCGCCTGTGGTTTAGGATGGGGAGGGCCCAGGTTAAATAATCGGTGGTACGGCATACCTGGATGATGACGGGGTAGTTAGAAGCACCCGTTGTCAGACCCGTTTTGTAAATTTATTGTACTTCTATTTACTATACTCACTTTTTTAGTGATTAGTGCATATTATCGTATTTTCCACTTGAAATACACACATTTATGGCCAAATATTATTAGCAATTTTTCAGCACAGTGTCAAGGAGGTGTTTCTCGCCTAAAAATATGTTGGCAGTGAAAGCGTTATGGGCCAATTTATCTCCAGTTTATGGCAAAAGGTTCAATACTGTGTTATGGAAATACTTCCCTGCTATAATTTATCATGTAAGAATAATACGGAATGTGAATTGAGTGCAATATTCAAATTTGAAGGTAAATTTAACCAAAGTAAATAAATAAAATGTCCAGAATAAATAAAGTGTAGATGACATTGAATGGGTTGTATAAAATATTACATCTAATGCTTTAGAATCGATTAGAAGTTCTTGAATATACCGTACAGTCCATGTCATTTTAGGATGTTTGACTAAGAGTGCAAATTTGCGTTATTAATGGAAGATGGGAGAAGCCAACAGACGTATTGGCAATCATAATCATGCGCAGTGCTCATCTGTGTGCGTTTGTTAATCTTGTTATGAAAGCGGTGGCTAATAGGTCAAAGGTATCGAAAGTAATTCTGGGAGATTGGTTGCAAGCAAACGTGATGCTATTGGTTAGGGAATTTCACTTCCCTTGATGTAGTCACGGAAGAGCCTCAAATCAATGCACTTTCAGTTCGCTATGCAACTAACTGTGTTACACAGATCTCTGCCACGCCCCATTAGCACAAAATACAAATGGTTGATACATCACAGATGGTTTGCTGTTATTTATTTGCATCTACCTGCATTAAAAACGCTATGCAATTAAATTAAGCAAAGCTGTTTTGCTTTCCGTTTTTACTTTCTCCACATGAACTATGTACGTAGTGTATAGAGAAAGTACTCGATACCGAGATTTCACTGGAAATATGTGTCTTTAGGGTCCCCTGTGAACAAAACCAAAAAATCCGTGTGTCTGTGAACACGGTAACGGAAAAACGAAAAGTCGGTAAAGTACCCAACTTGGTATTTAAGTTTAGTATCTTCCAGGGATGCGACACGAAGATTTTGAGAAAAATCCCCCCACCCGAAACTACCCTTTACATGGAACTTTTTTCGAAAATTTTTATTTTCTCAAAAATGGCTCTAACGATTTTGATTAAAATTTCGTATATTAAAGATATTTACCTGATAAACAAAATGTATATCTTGAATTATCTGGAAATAGCCTCTGAAGAGTAGTTTATTATGGATGAATTTTACTGAATTTTGAATAACTGCTAAATCGTAAGAGATGGACAAAAACTTACTACGCAAGAAATGTACAGCACATTAAAACACACAATGTATGTTATGTACATTTTTTTCGTGGAGTTGATAGTTTTTGTGATATTCCTTATTTTTGGTTTCTGCTATGAAAAACGTATACTTTTCTCATACAGGAACTTGCCAACTCCTATCCATATAAACAAAGGAACTTCACTGACATAGCAACCAGCTTTTGACTATCACTTTAACTTATGGTAGTCCCTTATTTCGCTTCTACTTACAAGGAAGCAAGTAATAAGACTATTTCTTTTAATTTTTTCTGATTAGCATGAAGTAAATAAAAGAATAAGTTTTTCAAGAATAATTTGTTTCAGGGATTTAGAGAAAGTCATGTGAATGGTACACATCAGATTTTTATATTTTGTCACGTTTTCATTGGGTATTACAATTTTCGTCTATTTTTATGTTCTTACGATTATTGTTTTAAAATGCCTGATTGCACATTCTGTGTTTAGTGGAGCGTGCATTTCCTTAGGGTTTTTTCCTTCATTGTCTGCAGCTCACAGCTTTTAGGCTTTTAAATACCAAAGTATAAAATAGTTAAAGTTTGTCCTGTTACAATGTAAGCATTTCTTTTGTTCCTTAATGTTTCGCCTGGCTTCCTCTTGCTGGGTTCATGATCTTTCGTACTTCGAAACGGTTTTATTTCTCATGTCCGTTTCACTTTTAACTTTTTAAGTAGTTTTGATTCTGTTTTTATTCGTAATTGCATTTTATTTATACTTTATTTATTTGCGTTATTTTTCTCTCTTTTATTTAATTTATTATATTTATTTCGCTTCTTTTTAGCAGTTATCACTAAGTTAACATAACTCCATGGCACGACAGCTCACGGGGAGCCTTGGCCTACCGCCCGGCCGCTGCGTCCCCCATCTCGGTCCACTACAGACGTCATGGATGGGGTGCAGTATTGGAGGGTGAGACGTGGTCAGCGCCTCGAGCCCCTCCCGGCCGGTTAATGCGGTCCTCACGACCTGGAGCCGCTACTTCTCCATCAAGTAGCTTCTCAATTGGCCCCCCAGGGACCTCACGAGGCTGAGTGCACCCCGGTCCAGGTCTCCCAGCGGGGGAAAAATCCCCACGCCGGTACTGGGGATCGAACCCAGGTCTCCCGCTTGGTAGGCAGCTGCGCTACCACCGCGCTAAGGAGACGACCTTATCACTAAGTTATTCTTATTTATCACTTCAACACGCACATATAGACAGGTATTATTGTGAAATCTAAAACTAACCAAATACTGGTTCACAGTGTTACTGTGTTAGCATTGTTGCTCATAACACTCAGTTTAAATAATTCTGCACGATTTAAATTTCGCTTCCAACTTTAGCAGACTAACAGGAATGCCTGAGAGTCTTTCCTGGGTAATGATATAAAGGGGTGGACAAGTTTTAATTACTGCTGCAGAGATCCCTTTCTTTTAAGTCAAATATCACTCTGAAACTTGAGGAAAGGAGAGGCAATGATACAATTATTGCACATTACATGAAGTCAGTACAGAATAAAGAGGACAGGAGATGTTGAGCAGGCAAATATCACTCTGAAACTTGATGAAACATGAAAGGAGAGGCAATGATACAATTATTGCACATTACATGAAGTCAGTACAGAATAAAGAGGACAGGAGATGTTGAGCAGGCAATCTGGAAAAGTGAGTATTGTGTCAGAGCTTAGCCTCATTATATCCGACGACCAAGTTCTGACAGCGTTATCTAGATGGGGATGGCATATGTCACAGAAAAGTTATCTGATAGTTTCAACTGTCAAGCGGCAGCAATTCCCCATTAAGCAAATCTTTCCCTGACAACAAACTTTGTGAAAATCTAAAGCATCTAACAAAGTATAATGAATGGAAATTTCCGCAGCCTATGTTACAGGAGTAACTGCTTCTAACGCCTCTCGTTAATTCTAACACGCACTCACTTCTAATCCATCTTATTACATTTACTACCATTGTGTAAATCAGTGATCCAGGAGTTTAAAAAAAAATCTGATTTGTTACATTTACTCGATTCTTCTGCCCATTTTTACTATCTCTATACGTACTATGTACGTAGAGTATACAGGAAGTATTGTATTATACCCAGAAATTGGATACCGAAAATATGTTTTCGGACCCTCTGAATAAAAAACAACATTTTTAGAAAAAGGTTATCATCCATCTTAGATAACTCCTTCTTCTTCGTAATTATACTTATAGGATGTTAGGAAAAAATTATTGCCGGAAGTATTTTAGCTTCAAACAGACGAAGGACAGCATTCTGGGAATTGATTCTAAACAGCCAAAACTGGCCAAGCTTGGGCACATACTTAATGGAAGTTCGTGCACTAAGAGATAAAATATGTGTGTGAATATTGTATAGACTTATTTGGTGTTTGAGTAATCTATATGTGTGAATACGTGTGTATGTGTGAGTGTGTGTGTGTGTTTCTGTGGTTTTGTTGTCGTAGAGCGTGAGCGTGTGTATAACTACCGCTTTAGCCTAGTATATTTCCTTATTTCCCTTCTACTTACAAGGAAACAATAAGGAACTTTCTGCTAATGTTTATATCGATTAGCATGAAATAAATGGAGGAATAAGCTTTTTAACATTAATTTATTGCAGAGATGTAGAGCAAGTCATGTGAGTGGAACATATCAGATTTTTTCTTGTTTCTATTTAACATACATGATATTCTCAGTTAGATATTTATTAGAGCAGTTAAAGCTTAGAATTCACAAGGAAATGTTTGCAATGTCAAAACCGGGTCAATTGCTTACTCGAGGTACACTTTGTGTCGCGATACTTTTACACGTGTAGTATTGTAAACAACGAATAATTATTTTCCTTTTCAGTAAGAAGTTACTTAGAAAACAACAGTGTTTAAATAAAACCTACCATGATAAATATTTCTTTTATAACCAAAATCAACAGAGAATATATAGCAGAGATTGTGCAAAACACAAAATTTGCATTATTAATTTGATTCTTAAACTTCAACAATTAATTTTATGATAATATAAGGAATTGAAGTGAAGTGTTTGTTATCATTTACTTATTATTCAGTTTTAATGTATCTCTTTTGGATATTATTACTATATCTAATCGTCACTTGAAAATCTGTATTATGATAACAGCTTTTTACCTCTTTAAGTTTTCTGTTCTTTACAATCCACATTTTTTCATTTCCACTTGCTAAATTACTTTATTATAATAAGTATATAACACAATATTTATTATTAGTATTAATATTATTAAGAAAGTGCAATTTTAATAAGTTGTATATTTATAGTATAAAGGCTGTTCCAAAACGCCACCAAACGAAGATGTGGACCTTGTTGGTCATACCGCACGTGAATATAATTTTCAACTATAAATTCGGCACATACAAAAACTGCGATAAAATCACCATGGATTAGGCAGTCGTACATAACCAAATGGCACGTGTCTGGCTCACTCAAGAGAGATGCCGGTTGGTAGCGAAGGTCCCTGTCGCGTGGTGTAGGCGTGGTTTGATAGACACGCCGGCGCAGCACAGGTCACCTTAGTAATGGAAAACGTAGCATGTGGTTTTTTTTTTATGTGTTTCTTATAACACGTTCTGAGGATGTTTACGTGGCGTAGACAACCGTTGTTCCTTCGCTGCCTAATTCCAAATAAGTGTGATTTTTAAAGACACTTAAAACTTTAAATAGAAGGTTTGAAAGTTGCAACATCAAATTTCGGACAAGTCAAAGTGTAAGCTAATCGACTTCGTTTGGTGTCGTTTTGAAAACAACCTGTATATTGGCTCTTAAACTGAAACTGTGTAGGAAAACAGTAAGGCACCAATGATCAAGACGTACACAGACAGTACATCGAACACTGTAGTGTGAACTCGAGTCCTCCATACTTTACCTATCATTAGCATAAAGAATGAAAAACAAACATGACAACTTTGGGAACAGGAAAACAGGAAAACGGCTTTGTTTTTGTCTCCTCTCTTCTAACCCACATTTTAAATTTTATACATTATAAGAACGTTGGTTGAAAATTCTGCTGTGTTCCATTCACATGACTTTCTCTACATTTCTAACGAAGTATTGTTAATAACCTTATTCTTCTAATTTGATGGTAAAACATTAGCAGAATCGGTCTTATTATTTAGTTCCTTTATAAGTGGAAGGGAAATAAGGAAGTATGTTATGTTAAGGGCAGTCAAAATGTCCTATTTTGCCAATGTTAAACATTGACATCTCTGCAACTATTTAACATAATGAGCTAAAATTTACAAGGTATATTCAGCAACATCTTTACTGTTGATTGATGAAAAATAGAATACTTCAGCCATTAGAAGGAAAGGTATGATGTTTTTTAATAAAGGTCTAAAAATTTAATCGATAAATCATGCTTTTTAAATTTAAAAGAAATAAGAAATCCACATACATAAAAACTTTTCGTTAAAACAAAGCCTATTTATTTGCAAATGTGTGGTAAAAATTTCAGCCCTTAGTGTTAATTAGTTTCTGAGATAATATGGCATTTGTATAGATAATTTTACCTCTTCAGAAATGCTCTCCAACATAACATTAAAAAAAATCTGATGTTTTCCATTCACAGGACTTTCTCTACATCCCTGCAAAAAAAAATATTAAAAAGCTTATGTTTCTTTTCATTCCATGCTAATTAGAAAAAATGAGCAGAAATAGTCTTATTACTTGGTTCCTTGTAAGTATAAGCGAAATAAGGGACTACCATTGGTTAAAGTGATAGTCAAAAGCTCGTTGCTATGTCACTGAAGTTCCTTTGTTTGTATGGACAAATTCCTGTATGAGAAAAATATGTTTTTCAAAGCTGAAACAAATAACAAGGAATATCTAGAAAACGACCAACTCCACGACAAAAAGGTATACAACTTAAATTGTATGTTCTATCGTGCTCTGCATTTCTTGTTTGATAAGATTTTTTTCCATTTCTTACGGTTTAGCAGTTATGCAAAATTCCGTAAAATTCATCGATAATAAAGTAGTCTTCAGAGGATGTTCCCAGAAAATTCAAGATATACATTTCATTCGTCAGGTAAATATCTTTAAAATACGATATTTTAATCAAAATCTTTGAGCAATTTTAGAGAAAATCAACATTTTCGAAAAAAAATTCCATGTAAAGTGTAGTTGGGTGTGGGGGATTTTCTCTAAATCTTCGTGTCGCATCCCTGGAAGATACTAACTTAAATACCAAGTTTAGTATTTTACCGACTTTTCGTTTTTTAGTTATCGTGTTCACAGACACACAAACACACGCATGGACCTTTTTCTGAAAATGCTTTTTTATGATAAAGGGAACCCTAAAATATATATTTCCGATGAAATCACGGTATCAAATTTTTGGGTAGAGTGCAATACCTTCTCTATACACTTTGTACATAGTACGTGTAGAGAAAGTAAAAATGTGCAAAGTATTTCTACCAATGGACTGTGGAGTTGTACGTCGCTTGAGGAGAGACTGGCTGTGTATTTATTCTCTATGTGACGTAGGAGCAAAAGGATGCTTTAAATGACATGCCGCTCGTTCTCTCAAATAAAGCACACAGTTTTCTGAAACTGGTCGAAACGCTGTCAATGAAATGTGAAGCTTTTTTCACTAATTGAAGCACATATGTCAGTCTGTTGATCCGCGAAGTTGATTGGTGCTTCAACTCTGGAGAACTATTAGTTGGTATGAAGCTCATGTACTCTGGACTGTTTAATTAAAAAGAGGAATTTTCACGCTCTGTGAATTATCGACTTAACAAAGCGCTTTTAGAGAGGACAGCGCAGCCCAGGCTTTTGTCAGGGTTTATTGTTTTCAACAGAAAAGATTCTAACAATGTAGGAGACTGAATATTACTGTTACTATATTTCAAAATCATTACCATTATTAATCCTGCAGTATTTAATAGGAAGCTTTCTAAAGTTTCTTTTTGCCTGAAATCTGAAATCGTTGGCACATTTAAAGTAATGCAAAATTAACATTCATAATATATAGGGTGTTAATGAACTATACGAAGGTCGCGGGTTCAAACCCGGCGGAGGACGATGGATTTTTTCGGATGTCAAAATCCTTAGCATGGCTTCCTTCGGAAGGGAAGTCCTGTGTCGTAGATTTACGGCACGTAAAAGAACCTCAAGTCTGATAGAGAGGCAAAATTAAGCCTTCTTTCACGCCCTGTGTAGAATGGGGCGCTGAGAACCACAGTAATTGAACAGCGTCCATAAATAACACGCCATTTACATTTACAGTTTTTTATTCAACTATACCGAAATATGTTCGTAGAATATGTAGATATAGTTGAGATAGACTTATGACCTGTTTATTGAAATGTCGAAGTAACGGCTATAAGTTTCTGAAGTGCCAGTACGCCACGTATCGCGGCACTTCGTCTGGAATGAAAAAAATAATAATAAACATAATTATTTACTCCATGTCAGTAACCGAAATCATGACATCTGGGACAGCAGCTTCCCGCCTTACGCATTAAGCCACCAGAGCAATTGAAACAACGCCTCCAGAGTAGGCCATATAACTTAAGACGTAGTTAATGAATGCTCGGTGTCGCACTGTCAAGTGATTAGTTCGAGATTTTACAGATTTTTGCGATATTAAATCTTGAGAACGAACTGCTAAAAATCGATATTTCTATACTCGGGCAGCGGTTTTAAAGACATTCTAAGCCACTTTTTCAACGAGTTTTGCTTTAACACCGACGTATCAGCACGTGCTACCCACACGTTTAACGTTATGTTTATCCGGGGACCATCCATCGCCGATCTCAAATTACTTATATCAGTCACGTGCACATTGTCGCAAATTATTTCGGTGAACTTAATTAACACCCTGTATACTCAATAAGAGGCAGTATTATTTAAATGAGTGTTTTGACTGATCGCCTCCCATCTAGGCGATCCCAAGCGTGTGCATCCTTCGATTTCCCCCGCCACTTATTCCACCATTTGCTTCATCATCAATTTTGCTTACATTTCATATCAGCCTCCTGTAATAGATATTCCACTCTGTGGTTTTGTGCCGTTGGCTCCCCGACAGGCTTCTGATTCCTAGGCATTGGCCTTGGGAAGTGCCAGTCCTACAAATGCGGGAGGGTAAGTCGATTACGAAACGAAAACAATCATTGAAATAAAATGCAGTGTTTATAGGCTAATGGGCTGTCTCCACTGCTTTTATATATAAACTATTTTATATTAAAGGGCCGCCATGTCATTATTTAATTCTCTGACAAATATGTGGGCCTAGATTATCTTGCAGGAGACGCCGAAGTTTGAACAGATAATCCGATGCAGTATTGTACCAAGTTTGGTATTTTTCTTACTTTTTGTTTTTGATCTATGCTACCCACAGACACACACACACCGACTACCAGACACATACACGGACATTTTTCTAAAAATTTATTTTTTTGGATTAAGGAGATCCTAAAACATACATATATGGTGAAATCTCGGTATCGAACGAAATTTGTGATGCAATACAATACCTTTTTCTAGTGTAGAGTGCACAGTATATGTAGAGGAAATAAAAAAAAGTCTTATGTGTTCCATTCACATGACTTTCTCTACATCTCTGCAACAAATTATTGTTAAAAAGCTTATGCTTTTAGTTAATTCAAGCTAATCGAGAAAAAATTCGCAGAAATAGTCTTATTACTTGCTTCCTTGTAAGTAGAAGCGAAATAAGGGAGAACCATAGGTTAAAGTGGTAGTCAAAAGCTGGTTGCTATGTGACTGAAGTTCCTTTGTTTCTATGGACAGGAGTTGACAAATTCCTGAATGGGAAAAGTATAAGTTTTTCAAAGCTGAAACCAAAAACAAGGAATATCTTAAAAAACGTCCTAGTCCTCGAAAAAAAAGTATACAACATAAATTGTGTGTTTTAACGTGCAATATATTTAATATGTAGTAAGTTTCTGTCCATCTCTTACGGTTTAGCAATTATGGAAAATTTCGTAAAATTCATCAAGAATGAAGTAGTCTTCAGAGGCTGTTCCCAGAAATTTCAAGATACACATTTTATTTGTCAGGTAAATATCTTTAGTATACGATATTTTAATCAAAATCGTTAGAGAAATTTTTAAGAAAATAAAAATTGTTGAAAACGTTCCATGTAAAGGATAGTTAGAGGTGGGGGGGATTTTCTTGAAAATCCTCGTGTCGCACCCTTGGAAGACACCAAGTTTCGTATTTAACGCACTTTTCGTTTTTCAGCACGCTGCCCACAGACAACACACACATACACATAGACACACGGACATTTTTCTTAAAATGCATTTTTTTTAACTCAGGGGGTCCTAAAACATGTATTTCCGGTGTATATTGAACAAATTGTTAGGTGCAACACAACACCTTCTCTATATACTATGGAGATAGTACATGTAGAGGAAATAAAAAAAAAAATTCTTACGTCAGGATTTCTACATTGAACTTTTGGGTGGAATGCAGTAACTTTTCTTCCTAGTATGCACGTCGTAGACAAACTAAAAATGTTAAAATTATATAGATAGTTTTAAGGAAATGTGACATGTACAGATAATCAATATTATTAGAATAAGCATATGTATGTAACATTAATATTAATAAGAATTGTACAGATGTAATATTTAAAGGCACGTCAAAAACAGCTCAGGACCACTTTGCAGGTCAAGAACAGGTTTTATACAAAGGTAATTAGTGAACGGCCGGTTAGCTGGAATTTCAAGGGAAAAATTGCACAGGGTTTAGGCAAAGTCGGGATAAAACAAAAGAGACAGAGATATGCCTGTAAGAGACAAAGCAGAAACTGAAGTTCCAAGAACACAGGTACTAGGAAGATAAGCAAGAGATGGACACACTTGAGTTTTTCTTAGAAATGTCGACTGAACGAACTCTTAGAAAATTTGAACCAGAATTTTCTAATAGTAGGCACCCAGCAACCAATCACGAGTCGCCTTACATTTTGTGGCGGCAAACTTAGCATCATGCCTGTGACGTATAAATAGAGCGTCGCTAACAGCGTGTGCTTCTTCTCAAGCAAATTGTGCAGTGCAGAACTAGTGTTCAAGCGTGTGACGAAGCGGCCACGTGCCGAGTACGGGGTATTAGGTTAGTTTGGCTCCCATGTAATTTGTAATCTGCTAGGTGGTGGGAAAAGCATTAAAGTTACTGCTATTAAGAGATTAAGTTACATTATTGTTGAAAGGAACCAAGCTAAGCCGTCCACTAACTTTTGAAAAGGGAAAGTAAAATAAATCAGTTTATAAAAAGGGGAATGCAAGTCTCATAATTTAGCCTCACTCACATAAGAACCCTGAGAGATTAGTTAATTAGCATTGTTAGGAGTGGAGTCAGCCTCCGACAGAAGCAGCCCGGAAAGAGACTCCGCGAACGCAGCATCCACTTGCAGAGACCTGGTATTCCCGCTACATAGTATTTGGTTTCTATTATTATTATTATTATTATTAATATTATTATTACTATCCAAAGTTACAAATATATTATGGTCAAATTTTATCTTAAGTAAAAATTACCTATAATATATGTCGGATTTTGCATCAATAAAGGACAGGCCTTTTCATTTCAGATTAGATTATGGTAAAAGTATGAAACAGAGGAAATATTATTATATAATGATTACCAAATGACAACAAATCTAATTTTTCGAATAATCATCTCCAAAGCGCATTCAAATGTGTTCTGAAAATTAAACGAGCTATTTCAATAAAACATCTAAACATGAACAGAAAACGGTATTCAGAAAGAAAGGTACTTCAGACGCTATTCATAGGACATTCAGTTTATTTATCATATACGAGGGTCGTTTATTTTTTCAAACTCCGATACGTTATAAATAAAACCAGGTTCATAGAAAACAATTACTTTATTACTAAAAGTCTTGTACACTTATGGTTACTATTCAACACAATCACCGAAAAGATTGAGACATTTATCGTACCTGTGCACAAGCTTTGCAATACCCGCTTCAAAGAATGTTACCGCTAATGATGCAGCCCGGAACCACTATCAATGCAGCTGTTTATTGTGAAACTTTACGACGTTTGCAGAGCGCCATTCAAAACAAACGAAGAGGAATGCTAACATGAGGTATTGTGTTGATCCATGACAACGCTCGTTCACACACTGCTGGGACAAACCATCGGCTCCTTGAACAATTTCAATGGAACATTTTCGATCATCCGCCGTACATTTCTGACCTGACACCCAGTGACTTTCATCTTTTCCCTGAACTGAAGACGTGGCTAGGAGGGCAGCACTTTCAAACCAACGAAAATCTTCAAACCAACATCAATGCTCATTTGAAATCATTGGTGGCAACATTTTTGGAAGCGGTTACTGCAAAGCTTGTGCACAGGTACGATAAATGTCTAAATCTTTTCGGTAATTATGTTGAAAAGTAACCATAAGTATAAAACATTTTTAGTAATAAAATAATTGTTTTTATGAACTTGTCTTTTATTTACAGCGTATCGGATGTTGAAAAAAACGGCCCTCGTATATACGGTAGTTTAATATACCGAATATAAGTGCCAATTTTCGAGAAAATCAAAATTTTCAAAAATTTGTTCAAGTAGATGGAAGTTTGAGTAAGCATTTTCTTGAAAACATTTTTGTCGCATCCTTGGAAGATGCCGAACTTAAATAAAATTTGGTATTTAACATTTAAGGTTTTGTGTAATGCTGCTCACACACACACGGAAATCTCAGTTCAGAATTTTTGGGTGGAATGTAAGTAACTTCTCCACCTACATACTCTGTATAACTAGAAAATGTAAAAATCTGTAGTGTTCCATCTACATGAATTTCTCTACATTTCCGCGACAAATTATTGTTAAAAAGCTTATTCTTCTCTTTACTTCATTCTAATCGAAAAAAAATTAGCAGAAATAGTTTTATTACTTGCTTCCTTGCAAGTAGAAGCGAAATAAGGGCGTATCATAGGTTAAAGTGATAGTCAAAAGCTAGTTGCTATGTGACTGAAGTGCCTTGGTTTGTATGGACAGGAGTTAACAAATTCCTGTATGAGATAAGTAGAAGTTGTTCAAAGCTGAAACCAAAAACAAGGAACATCTTAAGAACGATCAACTCCACGAAAAAAATGTATATAACATAAATACTGTGTTTTAATGTGCCCTACATTTTTGGTGTGGTAAGTTTCCATCTCTTACGGTTTAACAGTTATACAAAATTCCTTTAAATGCATCCAGAATAAAAAGTCTTCAGAGGCTATCCCCAGAAAATTCAAGATATACGTTTTATGCCAGGTAAATAACTTTAATATACAATATTTTAATAAAAATCGTTACATCCATTTTTGAGAAAAACAAAATTTTCGAAAAAAGTTCCATGTAAAGGGTAGTTGGGGGTAGGAGAACTTTCTTGAAAACCTTCGTGTCGTATCCTTGGAAGATACCAAACTTAAATATCAAGTTTGGTATTTAACGGTATTTTCAGCTATGCTGCCCCCCCCCACACACACACGGACCTTTTTCCGGAAATGCATTTATGGATTCAGGAGGACCCAAAACATGCATTTCCGCCGAAATCTTGGTATCGATTTTTTGAGTTGATTACAATACTTTCTGTATACACTATGTATGTAGTGCGTGTAGAGAAAGTAAAAATGGAATATTTTATGTTCACAATTTGAGAAGGTTAACTCGTTGAAATATGAAAACATATCCTTTCTACGTTTTTACAAAACAGAGTTGTCTTGTTGGGAGGACTGTTATGTGTTCCATTCGAGGGAATTTTCCATGTCGTTTGGTTTTGTATCTCTAAATATAAAAGTATCTTCTTGTCTCAGAAAACAATATTCAGTTGTATGAATGTGTGGAAAGAGATATGTAAAACTGCAAATTTGAAATTGGTCACGAGTCTTAGAACATGGGGTTTAAGTTTGTCCTGATTGGACGATAATACATCACGTGGCAGTAAAAAGTGGGATATAAAAATTTCATGTACAAGGTGTTTATTTCTCCCTTTGGAATTACTGCTGGACAGTTTTCCGTATAGTTCATTGTACTTTAAATATATAGGTGTGTGTAGGTGTGAGTGTTGCCCCCATTTGTTTTGTGTTTTTTTTTTATTCTTCTCAGTACTTTTAACTCCTCTATTGGCATGCTAATTAAAATAACTTATAACTATATTGCTCCGTATGTGTAAACATATATGTGTAACATAATTAGGTATTCAATTTTGCAAATTATCAGAAATTATAGTGGAGAACAAACTGTATGTCCTAAATCATTTAATGAAGATTTGCTCATATTGAGTCTTTAGATTGCCAGTTACAATTTCAAAATGTAGAGTTCATTAAAAAATATTATTTTCTATTATTGTAGACTATTGGTTGTTTAATTTTATTTACTGATGGTGCTTCCTGATCAAGTTGAAATGGTGAGCTCATACAAGATAATATGTAGCATTTACAAAGCACTAGTTTGAGACAGTACATGTCTTGTCACGGGGTTAAGAGTTATTCAGAAGGGAAAGATAAATCATAGCTAATAATATAAATTATACCAAGAAGGGAAATTAAATGGGAAGGGAAGAAAGATTTCAAACATGTATAAGTAGCCGAGTTGTGACGAGCTGGTAGCACAGTACCGTTAGGGGTAGAGCATTGAGGGTGAGAGTACACTGCCCGAGGGGAACATAACAGGAAAAGAGAAAACAATGCTCCCGCTGGTCAGGCAACACTTTTTGAGACACTTGGCGAAGAACATCGGCAGAACCAAGATGTGATATTTAGGGTACGTGGTGGAGCCGAACAGGCTATCTTTAGTTGTAAGGGAAGTAGTTATTGTAATACAGACCAGAGTATGGACGAACTCACTCCATCAAAACTATTAAGTAACAATAGTCGCGGTCGCGTAAAGTATAGTTTCAAAGGAGAAAATTTATGAGGAATGCGTGTGTGTTCGACGACGGAAAAAGGCCGAAATAATTGAATAAAGCACTTGTGTCGTACCACAACCTGAAAAGAGTCTCCAAAATCCTAATCTAAGGCATCTACAAATCCACACCATTCCTAATAGCCAAAACGTGCACCCCGTTACCGCCCCAAATTTCGGTCCATGGGTGTTGAAAAGGTGATTTGGGCTAAAATGAGGCAAGTTGGACAAAACATTTAGTATCTTTGGGAATATAGTTACAACTATAATGCAGAAAACTTTTGCAAAATGTTGCGTTTGCCATATTCCTCACCAATATTACCAAGAACATTGTAATACTTTTAACTTATTTTCTAAACGCTTAAGTAGTTTTTACTTTCTCTACACATACTATGTACATAGTGTATACAGAAGGTATTGCACTACATTCAAAAATTCGATACCGAGATTTCACCGGAAATATATGTTTTAGGGTCCCCTGTATAAAAAAAAAAAAAAGCATTTTCAGAAAAAGTTCCGCGCGTGTGTGTGTGTGAACACGATAAATCAAAAACGAGAACTCGTAAAATACCAAACTTGGTATTTTAAGTTTAGTATCTTCCAGGATGCGACACGAAGATTTCGAGAAAAATCACCCCACCCCAAACTACCCTTTACATGAAAATTGTTTTGAAAATTTGGATTTTCTCAATAATGACTCTAACGATTTTTATTAAAATATCATATATTAAAGATGTTTACCTGACAAATAAAATTTATACCTTCAATTTTCTGGGAGTAGCCTCTGAAGACTACTTTATTCTGAACGAATTTTACGGAATTTTGCATAACTGTTAAACCGTAAGAGATGGAAAGAAACTTACCACACAAAAAATGTAGAGCACTTTAAAACGGAATTTATGTTATACTCATTTTTGTCATAGAGTTGATCGCTTTTGAGATATTCCTTGTTTTTGGTTTCAGCTTTAAAAAAAGTATACTTTTCTCATACCGGAATTTGTCAACTCCTGTCCATACAAAGGAAGGAACTTCAGTCACATAGCAAACAGCTTTTGACTATCACTTTAACTTATGGTACCCCCTTATTTCGCGTCTACTTGCAAGGAAGCAAGTAATAAGACTATTTCTTCTATTTTTTACTCAATTAACATGGAGTAAATGGAAGTATTAGCTTTTTAACAATAATTTGTTGCAGAGAAAGTCACATGAATGGGATACATCAGATATTTTGGAATACAGGTGTTTATCAGTCCACAAAAAGGGCAAGAACAGCTTCCACCGGCTCATACAGATCCTTGTATTTCTACATTATAGTACACATATGTGTGAAAGTTTGCTGCTTTTGTTTCAGAGCTAAAGTTGTTTGAGCTGTAGACTATTAAAGTTTGTAAGATGAATTATATACCACAACATCTTAGGGGAGATGCAGGGAATGGCGGCCGCTTAAAAGTTGCAGTCCCCCCCCCCCCCAAGGTGAGGTTGGATTTCTTCTGTAAATGTATATGTTGTCATTAGAAGTATTTACTAACTGCGTACATAAATTTACGACGCTAAGTTATTACTAAATGGTGTTATTAATTCAAAATGAATATATATTGCAGTGACCGTTATTGCCAGCTTGTGCAGGTCGCTAAGATACAGTAACGTAAAACAGAGAAGTTAAACGTTTAAACATTATCGTTCTTCTTTTATTAGAACATTTCTTAAAGAAATCAAGTTGAATAAAAAAAGTGTCTTCTACAAGTTATGAAAACGGAAAATTCAATCTTGAAAATTAAATTAATGAATCTGCTGTTTGCCGTATAGGTGCGCTAACCAAGTGCAGCAGCCGACAGAATTAATCGTGCTATTGCCCACACCGTTCTTGTCCACATTTAGTTACATCAGACTGTATAGCCCACGAGGTTCATTGCAATGTAATGATTTAAATTACTTTTAGGGTCTTTAGCTGATATTTTTCATCAGCATAAGCACTGCTACTAATATTATAAGAAGATTGAATTGCTTTAGGACAAATAATAATAATAATAATAATAAATGCTGAATTGAATTTGAAGGGAAGACGGTCACGCGCTGGGAATGACTATCACATAGACCGCCATTACCTTCACGAACAACGCTACAGAAAATGCTTCATAACCAACAAATAGAGTGTTCTCTCGCATAACAAACATTATTCCAGAATCAGCAATAAATACTCTACTCGTTTTATAAACAGATTGAGCAAATTTAAAACAATGAAATATAGTTACAATGTCTTGATTTTCTGGACGGCATTATAAGAAAACTGCCAACTACAGAAATACACTTGTAACCTCGTAAACTTACAGCTCAGCAATGAAGTTGCTATTGAAATGGTTCTCTCTGTTTGCGAAGAGAGCGCACAACACGATAGACATTTCTACGTCCTTTCGAAGCGACATTACAGCGATGACCGCCATTCCCTGCATCTCCCCTATTCATATAAAAGCAAGTTAAACAAGTCTCCAAAAATGTACACAACACTAGTTAAGAGAAAATGCTACAGTAACACATTCTTTATATTTTGTTATCGTATGTTATTAATATGGTAATCATTCAAAAGAGACATATTTCTGAAAAGAGATTTGCTATTCATTAGTTGAAAATAAATGACCTATATGGTATTCTCCGAACGTTTTCCTTTGAAACTAATGAATGTATCTTACGGCAGCTTAAATGCAGTGAAAGCCATGTTCTCAGCAAACAAGTTTGGGGGACACGCCCAAAGCCTTGGGACTGAGCAACATTTGGGACCCGCCCAGTATACAGCTGCTCCCCCTTCCTCTAGAGCACCCTAATATAACACAGTTGAGTCAGAACTGAAGAGATTAAACAAAACAAAACTCTACCCATGTTCATTTATGTAGTGCTTTACCTAATCAAGAAGGCCACTGTTGCTTTTCGTTTAATGCAATTATTAATCTGATTCCTAAAAAATGTTCCAATCTTGGAAAAATAATCTTATTACATTTTGTACTGAATTAGAATACTCCAGCCATAGAACATTTAATATGGAGGAGAATAATAACTTAATTCATTACATTTTGATCCACATTATTAATACTTTTCATTATAATCTCACTGAACTACACATATGACTTTCAGTAGGAATCGCAATTTTTATATAGGCATATAAAATTTTTGAGAAACAGTTAATGGTAGAAACTAGTTCTGTATTGTATTTTGTAATGAGATTAAACAAAGAATATTTTTTCATCATACATGCTTATGCTTTCACGGCCGGCGTTAATCCCGTAAAATGTAGAGGTTTCGGATTTGCAGGCCGTGGTTGATTAGACCTGACGTTTCGCCCGTGACTCCGCCGGGCATCTTCAGAGGTTGACTCTTGCTGGTTGAAACTAAAGTGGAGTGATTGAGGAGCGGTTGATAGGTGGGAGAGACCGCATTCTAAACTCCCATTGGTAGATCGTCCGCCAGTCCCTGAGTGGCTGCGGAGACCGCCGTATGATTGGTGTGGCTGGTTTTCTACGGCTTTACTTTGTGTAAACTTGGCATTTCTTCTTTCTTATTAAAATTATTTTCATGTTTATAGATTTCGATGGTCTCTCGGTAAAACCGTCCTTGATAACCTGTTAAATACCAAACCTGATATTTAAGTTCAACAACCTCCAAGGATGCGAAACAAAAATTTTCAGGAACATTTCCCGAAAACAAAACTACCCTTTAAAGGTAACATTTTTTTTTTTTTTTTTGAAAATGTTGGGATTTTCTCAAAATGGATCTTACGATTTTGACAATATCATATGTTTAACATATGTAATGGGTATCTTGAATTTTCTGGGATAAGCCTCTGAAGTCCCTTCCCCTCACTTTTCATTCTGGAAGACTTTTAGATAGCTCGTAAAGGGACTGACAAACTTACTACGTATAAAACGTACATTTCAGTAAAATTCAGTTTTGTCATATGAATTTTTTTGGAGATAATCATTTCGGAAATATTTATTTTATTTGTTTTAGCTTTCAAATACCTAAAGTTTGCTTAAACGGAAATTCTTCAATCGTTTCATAATTTTTTTGTTTTTTGTTTTTTGTTTTTTGTTTTTTTCACACATAGCCGCCAAGCAAAGAGACAGAGATGTCAATTGTATCACTTAGCGACTTGCTTTTATAAGATTTGATTATTGCTTTAGCCTAGTGCATTCCCTTATTTCCCTTTTACTTGCAAGAAAATAAGTAATAAGACAATTTCTGCTAATATTTATGTTGAATCAGCACGAGGAAGATGAAAGAATAAAATGTATGTAACAATAGTTTGTTTACAGAACAGGCGGTGAAAGTTATGGGAACGGGACACGTCAGATACTTTCAAAATGTTTCCAGCGTAATCACCGAATAATCCAAATGAAAATCTTCCGATCGCTTCCAAGGTTTAACTATATGTTAACAGTTTACAGCATATCATTATGGAAAATATTATTTATAATGGTCTGTATTGATCACTTACTTTCCTATCACTCGGTGATATTCTACACGATAGTTGATCAATGCTTTATTATTTTAAGTCCTTGTTCTGGAGAGATAAGTAAGCCCCTTTGTTTCTGGCGTCGCATATTGTTACTTTCTCTACACGTACTATATACATAAGGTATAGAGAAGTTTTTTTTTTTCCCCTCGAGCTTTAACGTCCTTTAACTTGGTTGGTCATATCGGACGATGACTGAAATTGGTGAAATGATGCTCAAATGATCTCGGGGTCCATGGAGCTTAAAGTTACTCGACATTCGTCTTCTCAGGATAAGGGAAAAAAAAGAAAAACGAAGAAAACCTTATCCGGGTAACTCACCATAATCGAGATTCGAACTGACGACCTTTTGAATGTGAGACAGACACGCTACCACCACACTACCCAAGCGGGCCGAGAAGGTATTGCAATGCACCCAAAAATTCAATACCGATATTTCACCGGAAATACATGTTTTGGGTCCCCCTAAATATATATAAAAAAAACATTTTTAGAAAAGTGTCCATGTGTATGTGTGCATGTGCGTGTGTGTGTGTGTCTGAGGGCAGCATATCTCAAAATCGAAAAGACCGTTAAATACAAACTTGGTATTTAAGATTGGTATGTTCCAAGGACGCGACACGAAGATTTTCAAGAGCATCCTCCCCAGCCCTAACTACACTTTACATGGAACGCTTTTCGAAAATTTTGATTTTCTCAAAAATGACTCTAATGATTTTGATTAAAATGTCGTATGTTAAAGATATCTACATGAAAAATAAAATGCATATCCTGAATTTTCTGGGAATACCCTTTGAAGACTACTTTATTCTGGATGAAGTTTAAGGAATTGTGCATGCTAAACTGTAAGAGATGGACAAAAACTTATAACACAAAAAATGTTGGGCACGTTAAAGCACACAATTTATGTTATATACATTTTTTTCGTGGTGTTGGCCGTTTTTGAGATATTCCTTGTTTTTTGTTTCAGCTTTAAACACATAATTTTCTCATACAGGAATTTGTCAACTCCTGTTCATACAAACAAAGGAACTTCAGTCACATATCAACCATATTTTGACTGTCACTTTAACCTATGGTACTCCCTTATTTCGCTTCTACTTACAAGGAAGCAAGTAATAAGACTATTTCTGCTAATTATTTCTCGAATAGAATGAAATAAATAGAAGCATAAGCTTTTTAACAACAATTTGTTGCAGAGATATAGAGAAAGTCATGCTAATGGAACACATCAGACTTTTTACTCTTTAAGGATAGTGTTTTGTCCAGAAGCTTCCATGACTCAAGGTATGACATAAAGTATGTCTCAAATTCCATATTTATAATCGCATTGGGCAGCTTTCTCAACTTATAAATGTAGTTACATCTAGGATAAATTCGATTGGAAATTTTCCTTTTTGATATCTTCAGCTCGTTCTCTTTTGGATAACTTTTAATCTTTAAAAATAAACTGAGGCAAACTTCGACAGATAAGGCCACGTAGCGCAAGCGTGACTTAACCTCGGGAACATAAAGATTCACTTTTCCTACTTCGCTTATCTATTTTTATTTTCTCTACACGTACTATGTACATAGTGTATAGAGAAAGTATTGTATTGCAGCCAAAAATTCCATACTGAGATTTCATCGGAAATATATGTTTTAGGGCCCCCCGAATCCAAAAAAGCATATTTAGAAAAATGGCCATCTGTGTGTACGTGTGTGCGCGCGCAGCATAGCTAAAAACGAAAAGTCATTTAAATTTCAAGCTTGATATTTAAGTTTCCGAGGATGCGACACGAAGATTTTCAAGAAACCCCCCAAAACCAAACTATTCTTTACACGGAACAAATTTCAAATATTTTCAGTTTCTCAAAAATGGCAGTAACGATTTTTAGTAAAATCTCTTATATTTAAGATTTTTACATGATAAATAAAATATACTTCTTGGATTGGCTGGGAATATACTTTGAAGACGTCCTTATTCTGGATGACTTTTTATTGAATTTTGCATAACTGGTAAACAATAAGAAATAGACAAAAGCTTACCACACAAAAAATGTAGATTTCGATAAAACACACTATTTGTCATATACCTACATTTTTTTTTCGTTAGTTGGCGCTTTTCAAGATATTCCTTGTTATTGATTTCAGTTTTCAAATATTTTAAACTTTTCTCATACAGGAACTCATCAATGCTTGACTACACAAAGAAACGAACTTCAATCCCATAACAACCATATTTTAAAACATTTGACTGTCGGTTTAGCCTAGTGTATTCCCTTATTTGCCTTCTGCTTATAAGGGACTAGGTAGCAAGATCGTTTCTCTAATATTTTAGTATGAAATAGATACAAGAATAAGCTTATTAAATAATTTTTTACAGAGATGCAGAGAAAGTCATGTGAATGGAGTACATCAGATTTTTAGTTATATTCGCTTCAACATTCTCGGTATTTTAATGAGGATTTTTACGTGAATCAATATGAAAATTTGCTTTTTAGTTCAGAAAATAATAATTCTGCCGTTTACTTCTTGGACCACAAATAGCTTAGAGAAACAAAACTGCTGCGTGTCGTTTCTCTGGAATCGGAATTCAGTCCTTTGTTTAAGAGTTTCACAGGAATAACTTTGTCTCCCACTGGTATGCATCTACAGTTTAAGAGTTTCACAGGAATAACTTTGTCTCCCACTGGTATGCATCTACAGTTTAAGAGTTTCACAGGAATAACTTTGTCTCCCACTGGTATGCATCTACAGTTTAAGAGTTTCACAGGAATAACTTTGTCTCCCACTGGTATGCATCTACAGTTTAAGAGTTTCACAGGAATAACTTTGTTTCCCACTGGTATGCATCTACAGTTTAAGAGTTTCACAGGAGTAACTTTGTCTCCCACTGGTATGCATCTACAGTTTAAGAGTTTCACAGGAATAACTTTGTCTCCCACTGGTATGCATCTACAGTTTAAGTTGGGAAGTTAATGCACATACAACGCTGAATATGAACATGGTGAAGACTAGAGCCCGCAGTTTTATGTAATTACATATTTTAAGTCCTACATCATTTTTAATTGAGAAGTAAAAATATCGGCGAATTACGTCATTTGGGACTCCTTTACAAATGCTTACATTCTCTGCACGTACTATGTACATAGTGTATAGAGAAGGTATTGCATTCCACCCAAAAATTCGATACCGAGATTTCACCGGAAATACACATTTTGGTCCCCCTGAATTTAGAAAAAGCCTTTTTTCAAAAAGGTCCGTGTGTGTGTTTATGTGTCCGTGGTCTCTGTGTGTCTGTGGACAGCATAGCTCAAAAACGTAGAGAGCGCAGAAAACCAAACTTGGTATTTAAGTTGGTATCGTCCAAGAATGCGACACGAAGATCAACACCACCCTTAACTACTCTTTACAAGGAGCTTTCTTCGAAAATTTTTAATTTCTCAAAAATGGCTCTAAAGATTTGTATTAACATATCGTAGATTAAAGATATTTCCATAACAAAGAAAATGTATATCTTGAATTTTCTGAGAATAGCCTCTGAAGACAACTTTATTCTTGGTCAATTTTACAGAATTTGGAATAACTGCTAAACCGTTTGAGATGGACAAAAACTTACCACACAAAAAATGAGGAGCATGTTAAAACACACAAAACATCTTATATACATTTTTTCGTGTAGTTGATAACTTTTTAGATATTCCTTGTTTTTGGCTTCACCTTTAAAAGATTTATACTTTTCTCCTACAATAGTTTGTTAATTCCTGTCTATACAAACAAAGGAATTTCAGTCACATAGCAATCAGCTTTTGACTATCACTTTAACCTATGGTACTCCCTTCTGCTTACAAGGAAGCAAGTAACAAGACTATTTCTGCTAATTTTTTCTCAATTAGCATGAAGTAAATATAAGCATAAGTTTTTTTAATAATATTTTAGCAGAGATGTAGAGAAAGTCTTGTGAATGGAACACATCAGATTTTTATTTTACATTTTATTTTTACATATTTTCCACATTTCTGCATATTTTAACGATGTTACATAAACGTACATATTTTCTGGGTGGGTTATAATTTTATTATTTTCAAAAAATACATTGCAGGCTCATTATGAACTACTGTTTTCCCAAGTTTTGCTGAAATCAACAAAAATCAATCTACGAAATAAATTAAGAATGCGATAATAAGCACCTCGCCTCGTTCTGATTGTTGTCCGTTTATATGAGAGCAGGTACCGCTGGACAATGTTGACCTCCAGTGTCACGTTTCTCGTAGCGCTTTGGGCATTTACAAGGACTGGGGACCATTGTCGCGGTGTCTCGTAATATAATAGCTGCGAGGAAACAAAGTGAACATCCATCAACATAATATAGCGAGGCGGTAATACTGCAGTTAGTTTCTGGCAAGTCTTAGTAAAATGGCACCAGTTGCGTCCTCGCTATCCTGCAAGTTGAACTCATGGGTGAAATTAGATAGCGCCTTTACAACCGACGGAAAAGAATTAGCGGTTCCATGAAATCTCAATAGGAACAACATATCAAGAGTGCTCTTCACATACGCAACAAACACCCACAGTCTTCTAGAAATGCAACAGGAACCGTCCGAAAATGGTTGTTTTAAAGACCTGTGCAGTGCAATTGTGGCAGCTCATATTCCGTGGCATAAACTACAAATTCCTCAATTTCGCTCCTTTCTAGAAAGATATTGCAAGAAGGTTATTCCTAACAAATCTACTGTGAGGAAAAAGTATCTCGATGTGTGTTAAGAGTCATAAACTTTAGGTAAATTCTGCACAAAAACACAACATTTTCCTTATAATTAATTCTATATTTAGTCTTTAAAATTTTACTCATTGTAATTAATTTACGCACTTACAAGACCTATCAAATTACAAAACTCTGGGCAATTCGCAGTCTGCATTTAGATTTGAGGTGGTAATCTTAGCATTTAGAATATTACATATTCTGCTGATGTTACATATTTCATTACATGTCCTGGTGGTTTTTGTTACATAAATATGAACATATTTCATTACATGTCCTGGTGGTTTTTGTTACATAAATATGAACATATATCATTACATGTCCTGGTGGTTTTTGTTACATAAATATGAACATATTTCATTACATGTCCTGGTGGTTTTTGTTACATAAATATGAACATATTTCATTACATGTCCTGGTGGTTTTTGTTACATAAATATGAACATATATCATTACATGTCCTGGTGGTTTTTGTTACATAAATATGAACATATTTCATTACTTGTTATGTTTTTGTTACATAAATATGTATATATTTCATTACTTGTTATGTTTTTGTTACATAAATATGTACATATTTCATTACATGTTGTGGTGGTTTTTGTTACATAAATATGTATATATTTCATTACTTGTTATGTTTTTGTTACATAAATATGTACAGATTTCATTACTTGTTATGTTTTTGTTACATAAATATGAACATATTTCATTACATGTTCTGGTGGTTTTTGTTACATAAATATGTATATATTTCATTACTTGTTATGTTTTTGTTACATAAATATGTACATATTTCTTTACTTGTTATGTTTTTGTTACATAAATATGTACATATTTCATTACATGTTGTGGTGGTTTTTGTTACATGAATATGTACATATTTCGCAGCTTGATATTACATAAAAATGAGGGCTCTGGTGGTGACATTATGCCTACTCAGTTTATATGCGTACACACAACGCAATTTTGCTATGAGAGGCCTTGAAAGAGAAATCCTATAAAGCCGGCATTCCATTTTAGCATTTGCAATTGGCGACTCGTGAAAATAACATTGATTTTCCTCTTTAATTCAGTTCGTTTATAAAATTGTAGTGTTTATTTCAAGCGTGCAATGTAACACTGCTATTGCATTTTCGTCATAAATAAATTTAAAACCTCAGCACACGCGCTTGAAATGCAAACAAGCCGCACTCTACGGAATAAAAAGCAAGTGAAAACTGCCTCCGTGGTCGAGTGGTCAGCGAGCTGACTTCTCACCCGGAGATCCCGGGTTCGATCCCCGGCTGGGGTGGGACATTCTTTAGCCAGAATTATTCCCTATCCCCCACAGTGTCTGGGGAGAGTGAATGTGTGTTTGTTTGAGGAAAATAAAATGATTTAAACCAAACATAAAGAACCTACAGACAACGAGCTGTTTCAAGGGCAAAGCCTCCGATATGAACTTGGATGTTAAAGGGCAAGATGTTAATGAACTACACCGAAATAACTTGCAAGAATGTGTACGTGACTGATGTAAGTAATTTGATATCTGCGATGCATGGTCTTTTCGTTTTTTAGCTATGCTTTCCACAAATATACACACACGGACCTTATTCTAAAATTATTTTTTTCAGAATCGGGGGACCTGAAATCATATATTTTATATGAAATCTCAGCATCAAGTTTTTGGATGGTGTACAATACCTTCTCTAGCTACTATGCACTTTGTATGTACATACTTCTAGAGAAAGTAAAAATCTGATTTTCTCTAACTGTTCCACAAACAAATCCTTTATTCACAGCATGCTAATCAACATAAACGTGAGAGAGGTATTACTTGCTTTCTTGTAAATAGAACAGAAAGTATACTTATATTAGGGTATACAGCGATACTCAAGTCCTTTAAAAGCCGGTCGCTATGCGAGACAACTGAAATTCTATTCTCTTTGCTTGCCAGGAGTAAACAAACGAGACTAAAAGAAAGATGTCTGCCAGTTTGAGAATTCTTCAAGTAACTTAATTAAAACCAATAAACCGCAATATCTCAAATAGGTTAATTCTACGAAAACAAAGTATATAGCATAAACGGTGGGTTTTAATGGAATCAACATTTTTGTGTAATAAGTATATGTCAATCTCTTCCGGTTTGGCAGTTACACAAAAGTTATAAAAAACCTCTAGACGCTATTCCCAGAAAATACAAGATATACATTTTGTTTGTCATTAAAATATCTTAAACATGAGGTATTTTCATCAAAATCGTTGGAGCCATTTTCGATAAAATCTGTATTTTCGAAAAATATGAAGGGTACATGGAGATGGAGGGATTTTCTTGAAAATCTGCGTATCGCCTCCTTGGAAGATAGTGAACCTAAATACCAGGCTTAGTGTTTAGCGGACTTTCGTTTATGAGCTATGCTGCACAAAGACACATAAATACACAATACCGACATGTTTCTGATTTTTTTTTATCCAAGGCCTAAAACATGTATTTCCGGTGAAAGCTCGCTATCGAATTTAGGGTGGAATGCAATACCTTATTTATTCACTATGTACAGTCAAGGCAAAAATGATTGAGCGCCCTCTGAGAGCAGAATATTTCCTAGTCCCATTTCGTATCGCAGCGAGGTTTACACTGGTCGCTATTTCTGATATGCAGCTAGTCTTACCTAACAGTGTCTGCGACATGCGTTATCGCCTGTCGAACACATTTAACAGGCTGTGTCTCGCATTTGTATTGGTTCCTAACAAAGAATGCGACAGCAAGAGCCATGCTTCCCATTCCTCGTTAGCCACTGAGTAAACAAACGTAATCTACATCGGTTGTAAAGAGAACTAATGTGAACTAAAAAACAAAATAATAATAAAAAAAAGTATATGCGAGTTACTGCCCTGGAACCTACGCTAGGTAACACACTGAGTTTCAAACAGAGCACGTTAGGTCTGAGCCAGTTCCACTCTCAGTACTCCTTTCCCTGTTTATAAACAACTGTAATGGACAGCTCAACTATCAAGGTTTGGCTTACTTTTTAATGTTTCTGCGCATGTTAGCGAACAACAGTTATTTGTTGAGTGATTGCTAATTTATGTTGTAAAGCAATAAACGGCGTCTTACCTCGCTGTATAAAAGCATGTTTCGTGCCATAGTCCACGTGCACGTGTGAACCCATTTTTCCATGATTGTACATTAAACATATGTGCTAGAGAAAGTACCAATGTGCCTTTCTGACTATGATTCGATTCCCGGATGGGAGTTATTCCCTGAGTGCGATAACACCTTAGCCGAACTCCTTAAAGCACAGAATCTTGAGCGGGTTCATATCCTATCAGGACCATTTTCTCACCGAGTTTTTCTTTTTCTGTTCAGGTTTTCCTTCTATTAGGGTCGGCTGATAAGTCGTGAGCCTCTCAACGAAAACAGAAATTATTTTTTTTTATTTGCTTTATTTCTCAACATAATCTCCAGAAAGGCTAATACATTTGTCATATCGGTGTTCCAATTTAATTAAACCATCTCTGTAGTGCGATTTATCAAGGTTCTCAAAATAGCTGTTTACCGCATCAATGACCTCCTCGTTGCTGTGAAATGTTCGTCCTCCAAGAAATTGTTTGAGGTTTGGGAACAGGTGGTCACTGGGTGCTAGATCTGGCGAATAGGGTGGATGTTCAAGCTATTCCAACTTTAATTCGCATTTTCTCATTACAATAACTGAACGATGGACTGGAGCATTGGATGTAATATTATTATTATTATTATTATTATTATTATTACTATTATTATTATCATTATTTTTCAAATGAGGTATTTTTCTTTTCACCTCATCACTCAAACGTTGCAGTAAACTTGCGTATAAGTCACCATGATACTTTTACCCTTTTTTAAGTAATCAACAAAAACATCCCAGAAAACACTCGCCATAACCTTGTTAGCTGACAAAATTGACTTTGACATTTTTGGAGTTGCTTCACCTGGCGCAATCCACTGTTTTGACTGTTATTTACTTTCTGGGGTGTAGTGATGTATCCAAGTTCCATGCATGGTAATAAGGTGTCTCAAAAATTCACTGGGATTTTACGGTAGAGCTCCGCATTCTTAACAGAAACAGTTTTTCTTTGCAACTTTTGATCAGGTGCTAACAAACGCTGCACCCATTTTGTACTGACCTTGTGAAAGTCCAAAACTATTTAAAATATTAACTGAACGTTCTTTAGATATGTTTACAGCCTTTGCTAACTCAACTTTAATCTGCGGTCTTTCAGTACTAAACCATCAATTTTTTTCAATGATTTCTGGAGTTGTCACTTCTACAGGGCCTCCAGAGCGAGGCTCATCACTAGTGCTCGTACGTCCCATTTTAAACTCTGCAACCCACCTTTTAATCATTGTATATGAAGGGGCAGAGATTTTCAATGTACTGTCCATTTCCTCCTTGATTTCTTTAGGCGTTAAGCCTTTCAAATGGAAGTATTTGATCACTGCTCGTTTTTTCAAATCCTCCATTTTCGTGAGAACTCTAAAGTTGTCTTGTTTAAAATGCTGTCATTCAAAAACTAAACAAGCTATTGGCCTGTAACTATGGATAAAAGCTGGTTTAGTTATATTATGTGATGCTACCGTCTAACTGGCCCAGTGAAGCCATATCTGTGCGAGGCCTGGGACAGCCAACCCTCGCAACTGGACATTGCGGCGACCTGGAATATTTCCTTTCAATAATTGTTTCATTTTAGTATTCGCCATCTGGTTTGATGTACGCAAAAAGAATGACAAGAGCACGTGAATATGTAGTTAGGTATGCCTTTAAAAGGGCCTAAAGCAATACAGAAAACAGCCAACTGTCGCGCATACGCAAACGAATGCAAAACCATAGTCAAGATATGACCAGGTGTTAAAAACGATAGCACGAGCAGTTTTTGGAGAGGAACCCAGTCCCCAGAATTTGTACTGACAACCCATCAGATGCGTTCCCTAGCGGCTATATCCTGGGACTGTCCAAAAATTTGAACTTAACCTTTCGACTGATTATTGTTCCAAGAAGTTGAAGACTCTTGGATCGGGGATATTTCACATTATTTTGCGTGAATATCACGGAAGTTTTCAATTATAGAAATAGCAGGGGTTGTATGAAATGAGATAAAACTTACTGCATTGTCGTAAAAAAAAATCATAAAGAACTGGGGCGGTAAAGGAAATTTGTCAATTTGTAACTTAGTTTAAAAGCTAACCGCACGGCGGGTAAGCTAGCTGGTGTTTATACAAAGTGCCCAAATGTCGTTTTTCTACTTTCTCTACACGTACTATGTACATAGTGTATAGAAAAGGTATTGTAATGCACCCAAAAATTCCATACCGAAATTTCTCCGGAAATACATGTTTAAGTAACCCATGAATCCAAAAAGAATTTTTTGAAAAAGTCAATATATATTTGTGTTTGTGTATATGTGTGTGGACAGTATATCTCAAAAACGAAAATATGTTAAATACCAAACTTGGTATTAAAGATTTAAGCTTCCAGAGATACGACACGAAGATTTTCAAGAAAATCCCCTCCCAGCAAATCTACTTTTTACATAGAGAAGTTTTCGAAAGTTTTGTTTTTCTCAAAAATAGCTCGAACGATTTTGATTGAAATACCACATATTAAAGTCCTTTGCATCACAAATAAAATGTATATCTTGCACTTTCTGGGAATAGCTTCTGAAGACCTGTTTATTTGGATGAATTTTGCATTAACGGTACACCGTAAGAGATAGACAAAAACTTACTACACAAAAGATGTAAATCTCGTTACAATACACACTTTACGTCCGATAATCTTTTTCGTGGAGTTGGCCGTCTTAGAGATATTTCTTGTTATTATTTTCTGTATTAAAATACTTCTACATTTCTCATACGGGAACTTTTTAACTTCTGCCATCGCAAAGGGACGAATTTCAATCCTATAGCAACTGCATTTTAAAGTATTTTACTGTCAGTTTAGCCTAGTTTATTCATTTATTTCCCTTCTACTTACAAAGAACTAAGTTATAAGAACATACTGCTGATGTTTAGCATGAAATAGAGGCAAGAATAAACATTTTAACATTACAGAGATGTAGAGAAAGTCCATGTTAATGGAACACATCAGATTTTTTGAGTTAATAAAGCATGCCTTTACTTTTGTCAATACAAAACCAAGGATAAACTCAAGGAGAAAACAATTACCTGCACAATGATATATCAATACAAATGAGAAGTAATATTTGATTAATTGCTTTTTCCACAAGCCGTGTGTAGGACAGGAGTTGGATAGGTAGAGCCAGACATGCGAGTCAGTTGAGAGATTCAATGTTATGCCGGCATGTTGCCATGGTAGCTCAGTGGCAGAGCAATTGGCTAGAGACCGGGAGACCCGTGGTTCAAATTCTGGCTATGGCATTGAATTTCTCAGTTTGACTCTACCTATCTGATTAGTAATATTCTTTACCGCACGCCACAGAATTCTTGCTCGTGCAAGCGTCCCAAGTATATAATTTACACGGTATACAGAACTGTGTTACAATGTTGGGTCTATATTAATGCAGTATCTCTCAAATGATTTTCAACTGTTTCTAGTTTTGTTCTTGGTAGAAGCGCGTGTATTTGTTCAGGCGTGCTGAAAGCGCTTCCTCTCTGTATTGTTCTTTGCTAAAATGTTGCCATTTCATTTCCTGACTTCGGTCATGTACCGTTTCTTGAACTTCAGTTATTCCTGTCTAAGGAGATGCACGCAAACTAACACAACTTAATTCTTATAGCAGCCTTTTCCTTTGTGAATTTAAATAGGTTGGTTTTTACAACTTTTTATAACATTTTAGTTTGCTTTACTTAATTTATTTTAGTTGATATGTAGCTGTATGTGTGCATATGAAATTCAACTTGAAACATTGCTAACTCTACTTTTATTTTCTCTACACGTACTATGTACATAGTGTATAGAGAAGGTATTGCACTCCACCAAAAATTCGATGCCGAGATTTCACAGCAAATATATGTTTTGGGTCCCCTTAATAAAAAAAAAGTATTTTCAGAAAAAGGTTCGTGTGTAGGCGCGTGTGTCTGTGTGTCTGTGGATATCATAGCTCAACAGCGAAAGGACTGTTGAATACCAAACTTGGTATTTAAGTTTGGCATCTTCCAAGGATGCGACACGAAGATTTCCAATAAAATCCTCCCACCCCAAACAACTCTTTACATGGAAGAAATTTTGAAAATTTGATTTTCTTAAAAATTCCTCTAACGATTTTAATTAAAATATCGTATGCTAAAGATATTTACCTAACAAATAAAATGTATATCTTGAATTTTCTGGGAATAGTCTCTGAAGGCCACTTTATTCTGGATTCATTTCACGGAATTTTAAATAACTGCTAAATCGTAAGAGATGGACAAAAAGTTACCACGCAAAAAAATTTAGAGCAGTTAAATAAACAAAATTTATGTTATATACATTTTTCGTAGAGTTGATCGTCTTTCAGATATTCCTTGTTTTTGGTTTCAGCTTTGAAAAACATACCTTTCTCCTACAGGTATTTGTCAACTTCTGTCCATACAAACAAAGGAATTTCAGTCACAGCCTATGGTACTTTCTTATTTCTCTTCTACTTACAAAGAAGCAAGCTAATAATTAGACTATTTCTGGTGATTTTTTTCTCGATTAACATGAAGTAAATAGAAGCATAAGCTTTTTAACAATACTTTGTTAGCCCGCCTGGGTGCTGCGCTGGTAGCGTGTCTGCATCACATTCAAAAGCTCGTGAGTTCGAATCTCGCTTAGGGTCAGTTGCTCGGATTAGGTTTTTATTTTGTGGGGGGGGGGTTCCCTTATCCTGAGAAGACGAATGTCGAGTAACTTTAAGCTCCATGGACCCCGAGATTATTTGAGCATCATTTCACCAATTGCATGCATCCTACGATATGACCAGCAAGGTTAAAGGACGTTAAGCTACAATAAATAAATAAATAAATAAAATAAAATAAAATAAAAGAAATAATAATAATAATTTGTTACAGATACGTAGAGAAAGTAATGTGAACACATCATATTTTTTTGTCTTCTTTACCTTCCTCTTTGTAGCCTGACGAGAAGCAAGTCACCGTTTTTGTGAAGTTTAGATATCCGAGATATTCGCTGTTAAAAAGTGTATGTTTTAACGATAACTACATATGCGTGTAGCAAGTTTTTGTCTCTGTCTCACGGTTTATCAGTTAAGCAAAAGTAGTTCAGAATGCTGAGGACTTCTAAAGCCATTCCTAAAAGTCTGATGTGTTCCATTCACATGACTTTCTCTATATTTCTGTAACAAATTATTGTTAATAAGCTTATCTTTTATTTATTTCATGCTAATCGAGAAAAATTAGCAGAAATAGTCTTATTTCTTGCTTTATTGTAAGTAAAAGGGAGTACCATAGGTTAAAGTGAAAGCCAAAGCTGGTCACTATGTGACTGATGCTCCTTTGTTTGTATGGACAGGAGTTGCAACTTCCTGTATGAGAAAAGTATGTTTTTTTAAAGCTGAAACCAAGAAAAAGCAATATCTCAAAAGCGATCAACTCCACGAAAAAAATGTATATAACATAAATTGTGTGCTTTAACGTGCTCTCCATTTTTTGTATATTCAGTTTTTGTCCATCTCTTATGGTTTAGTAGTTATGCAAAATTCATTCAGAATAAAGTGGTTTTCAGAGGCTATTCCCAGAAAATTCAAAATATACATTTTATTTGTCAGGTAAATATCTTTAATATATGATATTTTAATCAAAATCGTTAGAGCCATTTTTAGAAAATCAAAATTTTCGAAAAAAGTTCCATGTAAAGAGTAGTTTGGGTGGAGGAGATTTTTTTCAAAATCTTCATATCGTATCCCTGGAAGATACTAAACTTAAATACCAAGTTTGGTATTTTACCGACTTTTCGTTTTTGAGTTATCGTGTTCAAAGACACACGGACACACACACACGGAGCTTTTTCTGAAAATACTTTTTTTTGGATACAGGGGACCCTAAAACATATATTTCCGGTAAAATCTCGGTATCGAATTTTTTGGTGGAGTGCAATACCTTCTCTATACACTATGTAAATAGTACGTATAGAGAAAGTAAAAATTACAAGATACACTTTTGTTGTCATGTAAATATCCTTAATAACATATGATATTTATCAAAATGGTTTGAGCCATTTTTCACAAAATCAAATTTTCAAAATGTTGTCCATGGAAAGTGTAGTTTAAAGGTGGATATTTTCTTGAAAATCTTCACATTTTGGTGTCAGTCACACGGACACATATACAAACCTTTTTACAAGTGCTGCTGCTGCTGCTGCTGCTGCTGCTGGATACAGGAAACCTTAAAACATGTATTTCCAGTGAAACCGCAGAATCTCAATTTTGGGTAGTATCTTGTACAATGTATGAATTAGTAAAGGGAATTGTGGCGCAAAACATTTAAATAAAACAATAGAATACTAGTTAAAACATGCCTAAAATGGTACCTACCCATCATACATGAAAGGACGGTATTTATTTGTGACGTGTATTAGAATACATATATACCCCATTAATTCAAATGCAGTTCATCTAGCTAAGATAACAGGAATTTATCGTTTTCACTATTGTGTTTCCTTAAATAATAACTACTAATGTGCAACAGAAACTCAGTAAGAAAAGATCCTATCTTATTGAATCTTGTTCGGATGGGCCCTAATGATAAAACCATTTTTGTGGAAACGTACAAGTTAAAGAGTAGGCCCAAGACCGAAATCTGTTTTCAGGTAAAGGCAGGATTAACGTGAGCCTTCAAATTAAAAGAATTCAACCCAACAATGTGCACCATTACTACAAAAAACACAAATATATTAACAAAAGACTCGTGCTCGCCACAGCTAAAGAAACCAGAATGCTACTTTAGACCGGTCAGAATAATCTATCATAATATAGGAGCAAAAAGGTTAACAAGTTTTCCCAAGTTAACGCTAAACTATTACAAGGTTAAGTGTGCTAAATTTAGACAAACCTCAAGCTCGATCCACAACGATCTAGCACGGTGCAAGTGGCCTCGAAGAAATTGCGCCCTCCTGGCGCTGTCTAAGACGACCCGATGAGCGGTAAATTCCCAACTGCTGGCCGCTCGTGACAGAGCAGATAGCCAAAATTCCCCTTCGCAAGTAGGGGACCCCGTGATGTGTCCGGTATGCGCAGAGAAGTCTGGATTCGCGGACTAGCCTTCAAGGAGGTTGACATAGGTGCTTGTAGCTGAGTGCTGATGAAGCAATAAGTGATGTAGAATCCATCGTGTAACGGAGACGTTACAACCTTTTAATGGAGTCTGACACTCGTTATACTACACACAGGCAGAGCATCGGCGGCGGACATTAGTGGTACACGAAATTATAGTTGCCAAAGTTAGAAGACACTTCCTCTGTATTTGTCGGTTCGAGTACTGGGAGGACGTTCTATAGAATTTGATGGGTGTCCCTTCATATTTCTGTGCCTTAACGGTATTTTTCAGCATATACTTTCTTAGGTACCTATATATTTTAAAAACAGATGCGAATATAAGTAAAAGCATATTAGACATGCGTAAGCAACTCAAGCTAATAAAGTATGTTCACAATTAGAACATATTAATATAAACGCTATAAAAATCAGCCGCTTACGTCAATAATTGTCAAGATGTTTATCTTCAAAGATCTGTGGTTCTAAGCAACAGCTGAATTAAACATATTTTGCTAAGTGCTGAAACATGTTTTGTTTTCTTTACTTTCTCTACACGTAGTATGTGCATAATGTATAGAGAAGGTATTGCATTGCACCCAAAAATTCAACGTCGACATTTCACCAGAAATATAATTTGAGACCCCTAAAGTAAAAAGAAATACATTTTAGAAAAAAGGTCAGTGTGTGTCTGTGGAGCACATGGCTCAAAATGAAAAGACGGTCACATACCAAATTTGGTATTTAAGTTAAATACCTTCTAAAAAATTCCCCAAGGAAACATTTTTGGAAATTCTTATTTTCTCAAAATTTGCTCTTAATTATTTTGATTTAAATACTTTATATTAAAGATGTTTATATTGTAAATAAAAGGTATACCTTGAATTTTCTGGGAAGACTCTATATATCACTCATTCATTCTGGACGAATATTTTCTGGATTTGACATAACTGATAAAAGAAAGACAAAACAGATAGATAAGAGAGATAGAGAAAAACTTACTTGACAAAAAATGTAGATCTCGAGTAAATACACAATTTAAATCATATAAATTCTTTTCATTGTGCTCATAATTGCAGATATTCATTGTTATATTTTTTAGTTTTAAATTGCTATCCTAATACGGGAAGTTCGTCTACTTCTGACAGTGCAAATAGCAAAATGTTCGAATTTTTTTCTATATAATAGGTAGTTTGGGATACGGGAATTTTTATCAAAATTTCCGTGTCACATCTTTGGACGATATAAATAGAACTTTGGTATTTTACCGACTTTTCGTTTTTGAGTTATCGTGTTCACAGACACCCGGTCACACAGACGAATCTTTTTATAAAGTTCTTTTTAATAAAGGGGGCCTTAAACGTGTATTTCTGGTAAAATCTCGGTAACAAAAATTTTAGTTGAGTACAATACCTTCTCTATCTGTAAGTACTATTTACATTGTACATACTTACTAGAGAAAGTAAAACATGGAAATAAATACTGATGGTTTAGATGATCTTGTGACAGACTTGCACAGGAACACTGTTGTATTACTTTAATTGTTTTGTGAATGATGAACTTGAAAAGACCTCACAAACGCGTTAAAGATCATCAGATTTTTTTTAGAATGCATTGCGCGAAAATAGCTTTTATTATTCGCTGTGGAATTGGGCTTAAATTACTTGTGACCCTTGTTTAGTCCATTCGGAATGGAGGGAGGTAACTCAATTTGAATTCAGATTGCTGTGCATGAATATACACACGAGTATACATAGGTAGATCCGTTCTGACACTATCAGCAAGGCATTTCCTCTTGTTTCAGTTCCTGCTGACACAACTCACTTCTGAAAACCATTTCCAAAAGCATCATGACATCGTATTCCCATATGCCACGTGACAACACAACAAAACACGGTTAAGTATTGATTATGCAGTTCAATTTCAACACAATGCAGACTGCAGCATTCGTTTATATGTTCTCTGGTAAATATGGCGCTGTTCTAGCTCTGAGCATCTAGTTCAAGAGAAATGTCTATCTATATCTGCACTTTACAGTAACGTTTTATTATTATTATTACTATTATTATTATTATTATTATCATCATCATTATTATTGAATAGGTAGCGTCGGACTGGTTGACAAATTCATGTTGCCATGGTAGCTCAGTTGTAGAGCAGCCATTATCAGTATACGATGTTCCACCACTTCTATACGTGGGCACTTTTGTTATTTCGTCATTAGAGCCGCATTATAGTTACTTACTGGTCTGTTATAAACACTTAGGGCCCTAAGCTGTAAAGCGTAGCCGGGATTTATGAAACTAAAACCCCAAGTCTGGCAACTTTCACATCTGTACAACTTAATGTTTCCAACACTTTCAAGAATGGATCGCCAGTAAAAGTCTTAAGACCGTTTGTGTGTGTGTGTGTGTGTGTGTGTGAGTGTGAGATCACCTTGTGGTTTACCGGGAAACATGCGAGTCAGTTCAGAAATTCAATGCTATGTCGGGATGTTGCCATGGTAGCCGAGCAACTGGCTAGATCCCGGGAGATCCGTCGTTCAAATCCCGGCTAAGGCATTGGATTTTTCAGTCTGACTCTACTTATCCAACTCTTGTCCTACACACGATTTTTGTGAGAAAACAAATTATTAATGTTATAATTATTATTAATATTGTTGTTGTGCAAAACCTGAGAGTGCAGTAAGTTAACACAACTTTAATTGTGTTTCTAAAGCTTCAATTTCTCTTTTATTGCATTCTCTACTTCTAAGTTGAGGAAGTTCACCGAAATATTTGATATCGATATTTCAGTGGTAGAACAAAAAAATTGACCAATAGGAGAATAGCAATTGCGGAATGGAAACGAACTAAAAAGTTAAACTTCGATTCCATTCATAGAAAAGCACAATTTCTGTACGTCATCTTACCGTTGAGGCATACTACTAGTCGAATGTCTTTCTCTTCTTTTAGAACAAGTTAATATACTCCTCCCAAAATAACAAACACACTTGAGATAAAGTCAAGAGGGGACTCAAGCACGTGGACGCAGTGAACATGCTATTCGCCTTTCTACTCACCATAGCCGATGAGGTAATAGGCACCCGTATTTTCTTTGAGTTATTTTTATTTTCTTTACACGTACTATGTACATAGTGTATAGAGGAAGTATTGTATTCCAAAAACTTGATACCGAGATTTCACTGGAAATGTATATTTTAGGTCCCCTTAATCCAAAAATAGCATTTTTACAAAAAGGCGTATGTGTGTATGTCATTGGACAGCATGGTTCAATAACGAAAGGATCATTAAACACCGAACTTGGTATTAAGGTTTCGTATCGAAGATTTTCAAGAAAACCTACCCCCACCCCAAACTACCCTTCACATGAAAAGTTTTCGATTTTTTTTTTTTAATTTCTAAAAAGTAGCTGATTAAAACCCGTATGTATGTATATATATATATTCTTTATTCTGGATGAATTTTGCCGAATTTTGCTAACAGGCTGAGCCGTAAAAGATAGAAAAACATTTACTGCACAAAAAATGTAGATCTCATCAAAACACACAATTTATATCCTTTACGTTTTTGTTGTGGAGGTAACCATTTCCGAAGTATTCCTTGTGAAGTACTTACTTTTCTGAGACAGGAAGTGCCCGTTTTTCTTTTGTTCTACTCCTGGCCAAGCAAAGAAGCGATTTGCAACGAATACCGCATAACGACAGCTTTTAAAATATTTGACTATCACTTTAGCATAGCACATTCCTTTAGTTGCCTCCTACTTATAAGGAACTAAGTAATAAGAACATTCTCCTAATGTTTATCTCGATTAGCATTGTGTAGAAAGAAGAATAATCTTTTGTAAGACTGTTTATAGTGCAGGTAGAGGAAGTCATGTGAGTGTAACACATCAGATTTTTTTAAAATCTCCTGATGAATATGATTAATGATTTTATTAAAATGTATAACACAGTTATTTGTACATATAAACCAATCAGTTAACTGGCACTTAAAAGTTATCGCATAACGATGCACAAGGAACGCGGAGTAATACAAAAGTGTGTTTGTTATGGCTGACAGCTCCGGAATCATTTTCCTGTTATCTGATGAAGGACGCCTTAATGTTCTAAGGCCCGGTTTCATGTTTTAAACTAAATCTTCGAATACGAGATATGCGGATTAAGCTGTTTTATAGGATGTGGTTCAAGCGATAGGCTGAGCTTATACGTGGCTTGGTTTAAACCGTGCTGAACTGTGGTATAAGCTAAGAAGTCGCAGAGTTAGCTGAAGAAAGCGATATTATGATGATTAAATATTTCTTATTTTAATCCACAGGCCTAACAGAAGATAACGTAGAACGTGTAAAACCATTTAAACGTGTGTACGTGATATGATCTACAAAGATTGAGACTTATTTTTTCACAGATGTTTATTACTCCAATTCAATGTTTACATGATATTTTTCAAAGCAGTCCCCTCCTACTTCAATGCACTTTTTATAGGTCTCTGCCAGTCCTTGAACACGTGCTGCAGACCATTCTTTGTCAGGTCCTTGAGAATCGCCTCACTTTTCTTGAGCACTGCTTCAGAGTTCTCAAATCGAATACCCCTAAGCTTTTCCTTTAGTGATGGGAATAAAAAAGGTCACAGGGTGCAAGATCGGGGCTATAAGGTGGATGTGGTACACAGGTAATGTTGAATCGAGCCAGAAACTGCGACGTGAGGCCGTGCATTGTCATGATGAAGTCGCCACCCAGTCCGAGAAAGCTCTGGTCGTTTCTTTGCAATGTGCTTCCTCAGTGTAGCCAATACAGGCGTGTAGCAGTAACAGTAGTGTGAGGGGGAACTGCATGCCTTGATTTGCGACGTGAGGCCGTGCATTGTCATGATGAAGTCGCCACCCAGCCTGAGAAAGCTCTGGTCGTTTCCTCAGTGTAGCCAATACTGACGTGTGGTATGCTGCTGTAACAGTAGTGTGAGGGGAACTGCATGCCTTGATTTGCGACGTGAAGCCGTGCATTGTCATGATGAAGTCGCCACCCAGTCCGAGAAAGCTCTGGTCGTTTCTTTGCAATGTGCTTCCTCAGTGTAGCCAATACTGACGTGTAGTATGCTGCTGTAACAGTAGTGTGAGGGGGAACTGCATGACTTGATTTGCGACGTGAGGCCGTGCATTGTCATGATGAAGTCGCCACCCAGTCCGAGAAAGCTCTGGTCGTTTCCTCAGTGTAGCCAATACTGACGTGCTGTAACAGTAGTGTGAGGGGGAACTGCATGACTTGATTTGCGACGTGAGGCCGTGCATTGTCATGATGAAGTCGCCACCCAGCCTGAGGAAGTTCTGGTCGTTTCCTCAGTGTAGCCAATACTGACGTGCTGTAACAGTAGTGTGAGGGGGAACTGCATGACTTGATTTGCGACGTGAGGCCGTGCATTGTCATGATAAAGTCGCCACCCAGCCTGAGGAAGCTCTGGTCGTTTCCTCAGTGTAGCCAATACTGACGTGCTGTAACAGTAGTGTGAGGGGGAACTGCATGCCTTGATTTGCGACGTGAGGCCGTGCATTGTCATGATGAAGTCGCCACCCAGTCCGAGAAAGCTCTGGTCGTTTCCTCAGTGTAGCCAATACTGACGTGTAGTATGCTGCTGTAACAGTAGTGTGAGGGGGAACTGCATGCCTTGATTTGCGACGTGAGGCCGTGCATTGTCATGATGAAGTCGCCACCCAGTCCGAGAAAGCTCTGGTCGTTTCCTCAGTGTAGCCAATACTGACGTGTAGTATGCTGCTGTAACAGTAGTGTGAGGGGGAACTGCTTGACTTGATTTGCGACGTGAGGCCGTGCATTGTCATGATGAAGTCGCCACCCAGTCCGAGAAAGCTCTGGTCGTTTCCTCAGTGTAGCCAATACTGACGTGCTGTAACAGTAGTGTGAGGGGGAACTGCATGACTTGATTTGCGACGTGAGGCCGTGCATTGTCATGATGAAGTCGCCACCCAGTCCGAGAAAGCTCTGGTCGTTTCCTCAGTGTAGCCAATACTGACGTGCTGTAACAGTAGTGTGAGGGGAACTGCATGCCTTGATTTGCGACGTGAAGCCGTGCATTGTCATGATGAAGTCGCCACCCAGTCCGAGAAAGCTCTGGTCGTTTCCTCAGTGTAGCCAATACTGACGTGCTGTAACAGTAGTGTGAGGGGAACTGCATGCCTTGATTTGCGACGTGAAGCCGTGCATTGTCATGATGAAGTCGCCACCCAGTCCGAGAAAGCTCTGGTCGTTTCCTCAGTGTAGCCAATACTGACGTGTAGTATGCTGCTGTAACAGTAGTGTGAGGGGGAACTGCTTGACTTGATTTGCGACGTGAGGCCGTGCATTGTCATGATGAAGTCGCCACCCAGTCCGAGAAAGCTCTGGTCGTTTCCTCAGTGTAGCCAATACTGACGTGTAGTATGCTGCTGTAACAATAGTGTGAGGGGGAACTGCATGCTGGTAAATCATTCCATGTGATCACCACCACTTTCCCTGCAGATGGAACAACTTTGCCTTTTTTGGTGTTGGAGAACCTGGCGATTTCCACACTGTGCTGGTTCGTTTTCCTTCAGGATAATATTGATGCACCCATGACTCACCACCGGTGATAATCGATTTAAAAAATGCATCCCCTCCATCAGCAAAGAGAATCAGCACCTCACGGCTTGTCTCCATTCGCACAGCCTTTTGTTCGGGAGTCAACAGACGTGGCACCCAACGAGCACAAACTCGGGGCATATGGAGATGGTCGTGCATAATTGTAAACACACTGCCATATGAAATTCTCAACACTTCACTGAGGTTAGGTAATGTTATACGTCGATCCTCTCGGACAATCACAGCAGCTGTGTTGATGTTGACTTCAGTCACAGCAGAAGCCGAAACACCAGGCCCACCTTGCTTAACACTGACAAGCCGGCCTTCTTTGAGGTCCTTGAACCACCTAAACACTGTTGCACGAGGTAATGCATCTTCACTGTAGGCTTGCTACAGCTTTTCATAAGTTTCGGTGGCTGTATGGTTTAAAGGAAAACAGAATTTGATTGCGCTGTACTGCTCCTCTCGCGTCACCTCCACTGTTTGGTATGCGAAATGCACGTAGGGTCTACAAAATAGAGCATTACTACCAACCTACCGATACGAGATTGCTGCCGCCTACCGACATAATATATAAAACCCCGCTCTTTTCAAGTATTTATGTTACAGATACGAAAATATCACGGAAGCTACAGGAAAAAATGAGTCTCAGTGTTTGTTGATCAGCCCTCGTAATAAGTGAGACTTCTAAGAGACATGTCGATTGGGCACTAACAGTTATTACATTTAAATATAAACCGATAACACATGTATAAACGTTTATATAGTACGATGTGAAGTACACTTTATTTCCAATGAAAAGAGCAAATGCTACTTTTAAATTTATATTTCATATTTCATTGTTTGCATTACCGCATTTGTTGTACTTGCATCTATAACATATTGCTTTATATTTCAGTAGTAAAGCCTTCTTTTGGAAATACTTCTTTTAACATTGGTGTTATATGCAAGTAGAAATAGGCAATTTTTCTGAAATTCCAAAGTCTACGGAATGCAGAATTATAAACGTTTTTTTCGCACTATTCAGAATTTGCCAGTAGAGTTGTAATATTTGCAAGCGTTGTAATTTCTTATGCTTGATTGCACTCGTTTATGGTTATGCTTCTTCTGAAGTTTCAGAATTCAAGTTTGCATAATATTTTGACTTGATTTTTCGGAAACGCTATACAGCTAATTTTAGGAACAACATTGTCATTTCAAAAAATCTGATGTGTTCCATTCACATGAATTTCTCTACATCTCTCCAACAAATTATTGTTAAAAAGCTTATGATTCTATTTACTTCATTCTAATCGAGAAAAAATTAGCAGAGATAATCTTATTACCTGCCTCCTTGTAAGTAGAAGCGAAATAAGGGAGCACCATAGGTTAAAGTGATAGTCAAAAGCTGGTTGCTATGTGACTGTAGTTCTTTTGTGTGTAAGGACAGGAGTTGACAAATTCCTGTATGAGAAAAGTATACTTTTTCAAGGCTGAAACCAAAATCAAGGAATATCTCAAAACCGATCAACTACACGAAAAAAAAAATTATATTATATAAATGGTGTGTTTTAATGTGCTTTACATTTTTGGTGTGTAAGTTTCTGTCTATTTCTTAGCAGTTATGCTAAAGTCCGAAAAATTGATCCAATATAAAGTGGTCTTCAAAGGCTGTTCCCAGAAAATTCAAGATATACCTTTCATTTGTTACGTAAAATATAACTTTAATATACGACATTTTAATCAAAATCGTTAGAGCCATTTTTGAGAAAATAAAAATTTTAGAAAACAGTTCCATGTAAAGGGTAGTTGGGGGAGGGGGGTTTTCTTAAAAATCTTTGTGTCGCATCCTTGGAAGAAACCAAGTTTAAATACCAAGTTTGATATTCAACGGTCTGTTCGTTTTTGAGCTAACTGTTTACAGACACACACACACACACACACACACACACAAACACATGGACCTTTTTTTCTGAAAATGCTTTTTATTTTATTTCAGCGGGACCCAAAACATGTATTTCCGGTGAAACCTCGGTGTCGAATTTTTGGGTGCAATGCAATACCTTCTCTATACACTATGCAATTAGTACGTGTAGATAAAGTAAAAATGAACGACTGTATATTTTGCTGCATGCCGAAGATTTAGCACTTACACAAAATAATGAACAAGACTTAGGAGATAAGTTTTGTAAATTATGCCAACTAGGAGAAATTTATAATTTAGAAATATCAAAGAAGGAAACAAAAGTAATGGCTCTTGGAAAATTTCCTATACTATCTAAAATAGTAATAGAAAATCAAACATTAGAACACTTTGAATATTTCTGATGTAATATATTCTTGATAGAGATATAGAGAAAAGCTAATACATTTCAAATAATATGTGGAATAATAAACAAGATGCTTCGAAAATAAAACAACAAACGAAACAAAAATGAAGTTTTATAAGATAATGGTGGCTCCAGTGCTGATGTTTGGTAGTGAATCACGCGGGAAATACAATCAACGGAAATGAGTTTCCTCTGTAGAAATAAGCTACATTCACAATGAAATGCAAGCGCATACGCAACGTAAGCGCAAGAGTTTGGACTCATAGTATTCAATGCAAGCATTCACATAGAAACACGCAAGACGCAACGCAAGAGTTTGCGAACTCCAAACTGTATTCTTGCATTTCTTGCAAAGACGAAGAATTCTGCTTCTTTTCTATATGCAATGCCTATGAATTCAATAACAAACGATCGCACTGCAAGATTTTACATGGCCTGCTGTACATGCATGCTCTTTTATTTGGCCGTGCCGCGCCATCTCTAATCTCCCTCAATATTTTATGGCAGTCTGCTTGCGAATCCTTCTTTGATTTAATGGATGTAACTATCATCTGTGTCTGGATTTCTTGGTTCTCACAAATCAAAGACGCAGAGAGATAATTTTTAGTTCATTAAATGTGTATCTTTATCACTTTCTGAAGTCTTTATGCTTGTACTGTTTTCAATAATTTTGAATCAGCAATTATTGTGACGTCACTGCCGCGGGTGTCAGTTCTTAGTATGTAATTTTATAATATATTTATTTGTAAAAGATTGAGTAAATTTTCTTATGTGGTATTGTTGGATATGTTATTCAGTATGTAGCTTGCGGATCCAGAAACCCGTGCCAACTTCTTGCGTTGCGCTTATGCAACGTTACGTCTGCGCTTGCATCTCATTGTGAGTGCAGTATTATAGGGTATACAAAAAGTGATAATTGGAAAAATGAGGAAATACGGGGACAAAAGAAAACTTACAATATAAATGATAAAATAGAACTGGAGAAGCCATCTGTACCGCATGGAGAAAGGAAGACTCCCCGCTTCAGAAAACACCCATCAGAGAGATGGAGGACGCCCAAGGAAGAGATGGCAATGAAAGTATGCTTGTGAAGACGGAACAGGTATTATTGCCTAATTCCTCAAGTTCAGAGGAAGAACAAGAAGAAGAAAATATATGGCAATAGCCGATGTTCCGCACTCTCTGCTGATAACGAAAGCTAACAGATTGGATAGCAGCTTAACACCGATATCTTACAGCTGCCTAGTAGTAAAACCTTCTGTGCAAAGCTGTCAAAGTTGCCATCCATCCGTTGACTGGCACTAAGGCCTCTGTGGACACATGCCAAGCAAGCTGTATATTTTAGGGATGCGACTTAGAAAGTTAAATATCGCCCTCACATTCACCACGAAATATCTTTTAAAACATTAGCAGAAACGGTCTTATTATTTAGTTCCTTATAAGTAGGAGGTAAATAAGGGAATACGCTGGACTGAACCGACAGTCAAATGCTTTAAAATGTAGTTGCTATGGGATTGAAATTCGTTTATTTGGGTGGCCAGGAGATGAGAAGTTCCAGTGCAAGAAAGGTTTTAAGTACTTTAAAGCTAAAAGCAATAACAAGCAATATCTCAAAATCGGCCAATAAACGAAAACAATTATATTATATAAATTGTGTGTTTTATCCTGATCTATATTTTTTTGTAGTAAATGGTTAGAGAATTATTAATATTAATTTTGGTGGGTTTATTTTTAATTATTTTTGTTATAATTGGAACAATAAATGAAGCTGCTACAATAATGGGAGAACAAAATGAAGTGTAAAAAATCGATTTTTGGATATATCTTACGGTTTACCAGCTTTGCAAAATCCAATAAAAATCATCCAGAATAAAGAAGTCCATTCCCGAAAATTCAAGATATTCATTTTGTCACATGAATATCTTAAATATAAGAGATTTTAATCAAAATCCTTAGAGCCATTTTTGAGAAAGTCAAAATTTTCGAAAATTTTTCCGTATAAAGGGTAGTTGCGGGTAAGGGGGTTTTCGTAAAAATATTCTAGTCGCATCCTTGGAATATAGCAAACTTAAACTTTGGTATTTAACGGTGTTTTTGTTTTTGGTTGCTGTTCACAGGTACAGGCGCGCGTGCACACGCACACCCACATGCACTTTTTTCTCAAAATGCTTTATTGGGGGGGGGGGGGGTTCCGTGGGACCCAAAAATGTATTTCCGGTGAAATCTCGGTGTGGAATTTTTTTATTGGATTACAATATCTTCTCTATACACTATAGTACGGGTAGAGAAAGTAATAAGGCAAAAATGTAATCTTTTGCAATAATACATTAATTTGAGTATAAATAGGAATACCATTCCGAGCCTATTTTGGTACATCTGCAGAATAATACCTCACACTATTAGTCTTTATGATAGATAAACACCTCTCCCCAGTGCTGCACACAAATATATACCTCCCTCTGGAGTTTCACCTCTCCCCAGTGCTGCACACAAATATATACCTCCCTCTGGAGTTTCACCTCTCCCCAGTGCTGCACACAAATATATACCTCCCTCTGGAGTTTCACCTCTCCCCAGTGCTGCACACAAATATATACCTCCCTCTGGAGTTTCACCTCTCCCCAGTGCTGCACACAAATATATACCTCCCTCTGGAGTTTCACCTCTCCCCAGTGCTGCACACAAATATATACCTCCCTCTGGAGTTTACGCTAGCATTAATCGTTAAAGCTTAAGCATACATGTACCATCGAATACATAATATGTGAGAATGGACCGCAGTTATTTATGATGCGAATTACTTCATTATCTCATTCATCACAGCAGCAGTTTAAACTGCTTCCAAGTTTGTTAGAATAAAAAACATGTAGAAGTACATGAATTTTAATACACCTTTATTAACGTGTCTGTTCTGTTATTTTTTTTATCTTATTGCATTTCTACTTTCTCTAGCCCGCATGTACATTAAACATACTGGATAGAGAAAGTATTGTATTCCAAACAAATATTCGATGTCGAGATTTCACCGGAAATATATGTTTTGGTGCCCCCTGAAGAAAAAAATGTAGAAAAAGTTCCGCGTGTCTGTCTGTCTTTGGACAACATAGCTGAACAACGAAAAGACCATTAAATATCAAACTTGGTATTTACATTTAATATCTTCCAAGGATGTGGCACGAAGATTTTCAAGAATCTCCTCACATGGAAACATTTTCAAACATTTCGATTTTCTAAAACTTGGCTTTAAAGATGTCGATTAAAATCCCGTATATTAAAGATATTTACATACTTAATAAAAAGTATATATTGAATTTTCTGCCAATAGCCTCTTGACCTCTTTATTCTGGATGAATTTTGTCTCATTTTGTTTAACTGATCAACCGTAAGAGACAGACAAAAACTTACTGCACAAAAATGTAGATCTCGTCAATTTATGCCAATTTATGTTCTTTGCGTTTTTGTTTTTGAGGTAACTGTTTCCGAGATATTCCTTGTTATTATATCAATTGTAAAGCACTTATACTTTTCTCAAATAGGAAGTGTCCGTTTTTCTTTTGTTCTACTCCTGGCCAACCAAAGAAGCGATTTGCAATGACAATCGCATAACGACAGCTTTTAAAACATTTGACAGTCACTTTAGCATAGCACATTCCTTTAGTTGCCTTCTACTTATAAGGAACTAAGCAATAAGAACATTCTGCTAATGTTTATCTCGATTAGCGTTGTGTAGAAAGAAGAATAATCTTTTGTAAGAAGTTTGTAGAACAGCTGCGGAAAATAATGCGATTGTAAAACATTCGATGTTTTCTCTCTCTATTTCTCTACCAAAATACATTGGCGCTAATAATAATGATGTGAAGAAATGACAATCTGCGCAACAACTTTTAGAGAATAATTAAGCACCTCAATTTGCCGATTAAGACAGACTGAAGAAAGTTAAAATGGATGGAGCCATTTTGAGATGTTACACGAGGTGATGATCCGCTGAGTTATTGACACTCCGGAAACTTCCTTTATCAAGAGTTGGGGGAGGAATTCCCTCTTTTAACATTACCTTAGCATTGGGCCGAGTAGGTATCTTGTGGTATTCATAATATGTTCATTTCATTTAATGTTCTTGTGTTTTTCTTGAGGTTTAGCTTATACCGAATGATGCATGATTAAAATGAATGAAATGGTGCTCAAATAAAAATACTCTTTTAGAGCTAGTGGAACTCGTCTTCTAAGCCAAAGAGAATTTAAAAAAAAATCATATATGTTCTGTTCACATGGCTTTTTCTAACTGTTCACAAATGAATTACCTTACCTCATGCTAATCGAGATAAGCATTAGTAAAAGTATTCTTATTATTTGCTTCATTCTAAACAGAAAAAAGAGGGAATACTCAAGGCTAAAGAGATAGAAAAATCGTTTAAAAGCTGGTCGCTATGTGAAACAACTGAAATTGGTTCTCTTTGCAAGGTCAATATTAACACAAAAGAGAGATGAAAGAAAAGACCACTTCCCGTTTGAGAAAAGTTTAAGTAGTTTTAAATTAAAACCAGGAACAAGTAACATATCAAAAACGGTTAACTCTACAAGAAAGTGTAAGGCATAAATTGTATGTTTTGAGGAAGTCTATATTTTTCTGTGGCAAGTTTTTGTCAATATCTTATGCTTTGCCTGATATACAAAAGTCACACAGATTGAAGAGGTCTTCAGGTATTATTTCTTCTGTCTTTACCTTCTGTAGCTACTGTGTACAATGCGTTGAGACGTTAGTTGGCTTCTCTATAATAAACATTGTAATTTTATTAATTGTTTATCAGTTTATATTTAAAGAGTGCCAATACTCGATTATTCCATGTTTTAGGAGTGTAAAAATCAGTTTTTAGTAAGAGCAGTTGAGAGTTGTTTACGTCATACTTGTAAAGGGGAGTGATAGGTTTTCATTGTTAGCAAATGCTCTTTTGTCCGGGCACGTACGAGCTACACGTGACGGTCAAGTCCCTTTTAGTTTGGAAAAGAGTATTTTTCCACTGTGTAACACTTGTCGCGTGGGTGTTATATTGCATCCTGGGAAGAAAATTATGTATTTTGGGTAATATCGACTCCCGAGTTGCGGCCTTATGCCCAATCAGAAAGAAGCTGCCATGACAGCAATTTTGCTATATTAGGAGAAGATTGCCGCACATCGGGGCTGTCACATAGTTACACTGGTGCTGTCTGTTAGTTGAATCGAAGCATTGAAGTTCCGTCAGGGCTGTCACACAGTTATATCGGCTTTCAAGTTAAACAACGCAACTCTCATAGATACTTAGGCGCCCTCAGTAGTGGATAAAGTCAGTGACCCGCATCTAGACTGAATTATATAAAGATAACTTAAAGAGAAAAGAGTTCTAAGTAAACTATGTGTGAATTGTCGATAAGGAAAGCTCCTAGTAAATAATTGACTTACCAGATTGTACAGCAAAGTGCTTATCTCGTGTCTCCTAGCGACAATAAATTGAAGGAAAGTAACGTTTGTCTAAGCTATGTCATAAGATCACTCCCTAAGCTACCCTCATTGTTTCCACCCCGAGAGAGTCAAACCAGCATGCAGGCTAGCTGAGGCATCTCATCGGTAGCAGGTCTGCACAACAAAGGTACGTAGATATACTCATCTGGTAGTGGAGTGAATCTTTAAGCACCGCCAACGTCACCACACATCTGAGTACAGGGCTACAAATGCTTCATACTACGCTCTGTAACGTGGTGCGCATTTCATACTTGGCTCCCAAACGCGGGGCTAAAATACACCTTCAGCATATACATACGTGCTAGAGAGAGTAAAAAATGCCTTATTCTGGTAACACACCCTAAACTAAATTCTAACACGGACACTTAAATGTGAGGCAGAATGATTCTACCATACCACGGCGATGGGAGAGTGCCGCAAAAAAACCTCACTTTTACTTCAGGAAACACATTACTCGGATTAAATGTAATTTGATGGCACGTAATTGGTAGAATAAAACAAAATTAAATTTTCTTTTCAATGGCGCAGTCGTGGTTTGCTTTAACGAACTAAGCTAGCAGAGCAATGAATGGGCACAACTAGAGGAACAGGATGGAAACTAGGAGATTCGTGATTCAAATTCAGGTTTTCAATCTGATTTAACTTTCCAACAGGCAGTTGATGTCAAATAGCAATTAATAACCATTGATGATTATTCCTCCTTCTTTCCTACAATCTAGGGAATCATTCTTTGCAGCATAACTGGATATTCTCGTATAAGATAGCGGTCGTATTAATGATAGTCGAGGCATGGATTGTGATAGCACGAATCTCGATTTTGCATTTTAACCAACTTTCTTACTAATTGTCGGGGTGTGAATTCTGAGATCCAGATATCATATTTTTACTTTCTCTATACGTACTATGTACATAGTGTATAGAGAAGGCATTGTATTGCACCCAAAACTTCGATACCAAGATTTCACCGGAAATTCATGTCTTGAGACCACCTGAATCCAAAAAAGCATTTTTAGAAAAATGTCTGTGTGTGTGTGTCTGTGGGCAGCATAGCTCAAAAACGAAAACACTGCTAAATACCAAACTTGGTATTTAAGTTCAGTTTTATCCAAGGATGCGAAACGAAGATTTTCAAGAAAATACCGCCACTCCCAACTACCATTCACCTGGAAAAAATTTCGAAAACTTTGATTTTATGAAAAATGGCTCTAACGATTTTGATTAAATTATCGTATACTAAAGATATATACCTGACAAATAATATGTATATCTGGGAATAACTTCTTCGGAATACTTCGTTCTGGATGAATTTTACGGAGTTTTGTGTAACTGGTAAACCGTAATAGATAGACAAAAACTTACCACACAAAAATTGTAGAGCACACCAAAACACACAATTTATGTTGTACACATTTGTTTCGTGGAGATATTGCTTGATTTTGGTTTCAGCCTTGAAAAACTTATACTTTTCTCATACAGGAATTTGTCAACTCTTGTCCATACAAACAAAGGAACTTCAATCACATATCAACCAGCTTTTGACTATCACTTTAACCTATGGTACCCCCTTTTTTCGTTTCTATTTACAAGGAACCATGTAATAAGACTATCTCTGCTAATTTTTTCTCACTTAGTATGAAATAAATAGAAGCATAAACTTTGTAACAGTAATGTGTTGCAGAGATGTAGAAAAAGTCATGTGAATGGAACACATTAGATTTTTACTTTCTCTATACATACTATGTACATAGTGTATAGAGAGGTTATTGCACTCCCAACTACCCTTTACATGGAACTTTTTTCCGAAAATTTTGATTTTGGCAAAAATGGCTCTAACAATTTTGATTAAAATTTCGAATATTAAAGACATTTTCCTGACAAATAAAATCTTTATCTTGAATTTTCTGGGAATAGGCTCTGAAAACTACTTTATTCTGGAAAAGTTTTACGGAATTTTGCACAACCGCTAAACCGTAAGAGATGGAGAAAAACTTACCTAACAAAATATGTAGAGCACTTTAAAACACACAATTTACGTTATATGCAATTTTTTTCTTGGAGTTGATGCTTTTTGAGATATTCCTTCTTTTTGATTTCAGCTTTAAAAAACTTATACTTTTCTCACACAGGAATAAGTCAACTCCTGTCCATACAAACAAAGAAACTTTGGTCACATAGCAACCAGCTTTTGACTATCATGTTAACCTAAGGTACTCCCTTTTTACTTTCTCTATACTCACTATGTACATAGTGTATAGAGAGTGTATTGCACTCCACCAAAAAATTCGATACCGAGATTTCACCGGAAATATATGTTTTAGGGTCCCCTGTATCCAAAAAAAAGTATTTTCAGAAAAAGGTCCGTGTGTCCGTGAACACGATAACTCAAAAACGAAAAGTCGGTAAAATACCAAACTTGGTATTTAAGTTTAGTATCTTCCAGGGATCCGACAAGGAGATATTGAGAAAAATCCCCCCACCCCAAACTACCCTTTACATGGAACTTTTTTCGAAAATTTTTATTTTCTAAAAAATGGCTCTAACGATTTTGATTAAAATATCGTATATTAAAGTTATTTACCTGACAAATAAAATGTATATTCTGAATTTTCTGGGAATAGCATTTGAAAACTACTTTATTCAGGAAAAATTTTACGGAATTTTACATAAGTGCTAAACCGTAAGAGATGGCGAAAAACTTACCTCACAAAATATGTAGAGCACTTTAAAACACACAATTTATGTTATATGCCCTTTTTTTTCTTGGAGTTGATGTTTTTAGAGATATTCCTTGTTTTTGGTTTCAGCTTTAAAAGCTTATACTTTTCTTACACAGGAATTTGTCAACTGCTGTCCATACAAAGGAACTTCAATCACATAGCAACCAGCTTTTGACTATCACTTTAACCTAAGGTGCTCCCTTTTTTTCCCTTCTACTTACAAGGAAGCAAGTAATAAGACTATTTCTGCTAATTGTTTCTCGATTAGCATGAAGTAAATAGAAGCATAAGCTTTTTAACAATAATTTGTTGATGAGATGTAGAGAAAGTAATGTGAATAGAGCACATAAGATTTTTTTTTAAAATTGGCTTCAAAAAGGGGGCTCCTTAGTGAGCAAGTGTTGAGGCAACAGATGGGCTACAGTTTCATCTTGTTCACATGAAGGACTCGCTTGCTGGGGTCCTGTAGGAGGTTGTGACACTTGTGCGGAATGACACTTGTACGGAGGTGGAATTTGTTGACATTTGTACGGAAGTCTAGGAAATCCCAGAAATTGTTAAACAGGCATTGTTTAGAGAGTGACACTTGTGCGGAAGTCAGGCCTAATGCATTTCTTAGAATTGTGACGCGAGTACAATAAGTATTTTCAGGAAATTGGCGCTCGCTAAGTAGAGTTCATTGCTACAGCTGATATCTGAGTGTCAAGTAATGTAATGAATTATAATTGTTGTGGAGATAGGGAATGCAGCGAGACCACCTTTACAATGGGCATCAGTATATACCAACAAAGATTAAGTAGCGTAAATGTAGAAGAAAACTGTCAACTAAAGAAACAGTTTTAGGTGAACGAACCCATATTTGTATATCGGATGAAACTGCAATTGAAGTGCGAAAACATTTTGTAAACGCAAAAAAGCTCTTCAATCGAGACTATGACTTAATCACATAGCTGATGTCACACAGGAGTGCCAAACAATCGCTGCATCTCATTTGGCGATAAAATATGGGACTTATAAAAGTTCCGACCGATTCCGAAGACTTAGTGCTTCAAGAAAATTTCTTGTTTATAAAGGATGGCAACACAACTTTACTTGAAGATGACAACAGAGGTCCGAATGACAGAATCTGTTGTTTGCTAGCGAAAAGGGAAAATCATCTTGATCAGACTGTGTTTCGTTCTTTTTTGACGAAACCTTCAAGAGTTCGAGCAAGGGTTTTGAACAATTATTTGCCATTCTGGGAGGTTCCTGGGAGGAAACAAATTCAATTCCATTGGATTAATTGTTTTTTCACACAAGCCGTGTGTAGGACAGGAGTTGAATAGGTAGAGTCAGACTGAAACATTAATTGTCAAAGCTAGGATTTGAACCACAGATCTCCCGGTCTCTAGCCGTGTGTAGGACAGGAGTTGGATAGGTAGAGTCAGACTGAAAAATTCAATGCCGTAGCCGAGATTTGAACCTTGAATCTCCCGGTCTCTAGCCGTGTGTAGGACAGGAGTTGAATAGGTAGAGTCAGACTGAAAAATTCAATGCCATAGCCGAGATTTGAACCTTGAATCTCCCGATCTCTAGCCGTGTGTAGGACAGGAGTTGGATAGGTAGAGTCAGACTGAAAAATTCAATGTCATAAGCCATGATTTGAACCACTGATCTCCCGTTCTCTAGCCGTGTGTAGGACAGGAGTTGAATAGGTAGAGTCAGACTGAAAAATTCAATGCCATAGCCGAGATTTGAACCTTGAATCTCCCGATCTCTAGCCGTGTGTAGCACAGGAGTTGGATAGGTAGAGTCAGACTGAAAAATTCAATGTCATAAGCGGGATTTGAACCAGGGATCTCCCAGTCTCTAGCAGCACTTTAGCTCAGTGGCAGAGCAACCAGCTAGAGATCGGGAGATCCGCGGTTCAAATCCCGACTATGGCGTTGAATTTTTCAGTCTGACTCTACCTATCCAAATGCAATTCCAATTGCATACTCCAACAAAAAGCGAGAAACAAATGGCCCTCTTTTCAAAGCTATTAAAACCAATGTGCCTGGATGGAACCCTGCAACTCTCATGATTAACTTCGAAACTGCTGTTATATAGTCAGCTAGAAGCTTATTTCCTCAAACAGAGATGTTGGGTAACAATTATCATTTTAGTCAATTCTGTGGAGAAAAGTGTAATTTGCGGCCTTATTCCTACAGGGAAAACAAAATATACCTGATATGTGTTCAGCACAAGCGCAACTTCCTCTGGCAATGCTGGACGATGGTTGGTTCTGCATTCAGGAGAGCCAAAACTTCAACAGTTCTGCGACCATTCTGTAGACCAGTGCCTCGATAACGCGCACACACCAAGAGAAATGTGGAGCTGCAGTGGAAGTCGCAACCGCACTTATAGCATCTCAGAAGAGTGGAATCAAAGATCAATTTCACGAGTTCATCCCAATATTTATCCATTAATAAACAATATTCAAGAAGACACAGAGTGTTACGGCCACCGGTTAGTTTTAAATATCGTTGGGAAAGAAAGGAAGAAATACGCAATTCAGCTTGACGAGACAATTTCAAACGTTTTAAAAAGACTCCAGGTTGATGGCCACTTAAAATAATTTCTGACTTGCAAGACTTACTCACAGAAATTACAATTATGAAAAACGGTCACAAGTTAGCTAATATAACATGTGAATATTGTAAATTAGATTAATACTCAGTTAAAGCAAACAAACAAAAAAAATAGTGGTGAACGAAAAGAGACTACCTCCCCGTGGTGTTCCCTGAAAAAGATACAAATAGGGTTGAATGTCTCTCATAATTTGTATTAAAAAAAAGAATAAATAATTAACATTGATAACGAGTATATTGCAAGGTTTTCTGCTATTATAATCATGTTTTGATTTTTAATATACTAGTTATATGTACATATTGTCGTAGTAATTTGGCCACCACGTTAGGGCGCCAATATGCCGCTATATTGAATGAATAAGTGTATTTATTGACATAGCAATATCATACATAGAATTTCAACAGTCGCACGGGTCCACAGACCGTACGTGCTTTTGTAATACACAGTGCAAGCAATATTAAAACAACAACCACAACAAAGAATTAAAAGAGTAAACACGAAAATAAAAAGACAAAGGAAATACACAGTCCAAAGCACTATTAAACAACAATAAAGAATTAAGAGTGAACCCGTTAATAAAAATACAAAGATATTCAAATATAGCAATTTAAATTTACAGCACAGAATACACCTTCATAAATGCACCCTCTTATAATAGATAATTACACTTAAAAGACATATATACACATAATATATACAACCCTAGCACAACAGTGACCTAAGTATGACATAATATATATGTATGTAGAACATTGTAGTCACTTTTGTTTAGTTGATCTTATTCCCCCCTTCTCTATTGGCAGCCTCCTCAGATCTCAGCTGTCTTGCCTTAAGTATAAATTTACCTAGCCCGTCCATGTTTTCCGTGCCTGCCAGTAGTGTCCAACATGCTTCTAGCCCTACATTCGCAGTGGTAAAAAATCGCGGCAAATATTTTTCCCACCATTCCTCCGTACCCCTACATCTTGCCAAGATGTGAGCCCACGACTCTTCCTCCTCGCAAATGGGACAGATTCTCGTACCATTCTCGTCACAAATTTTCCTAATGTCATCTCCCCCCACCCTTCTGAATTTTGACAGAGCCTCCTCTGCTTGTTTCTTTACAGCTCTGCATTGCTGGTCATACCAACCATTGAATCGTTTTAACTTACCATGCATTTGGACTTTCATTGTCCCCGCAGCCGTTGCTATTATATGCGTTAGTTCCTCCGTTGTGTCTGCGTTCCTTTCCCCTAATCTTCTTTCTAATTTATCAACAAATACTTCTTTTTCTACCGGTTTCCATATAAATTTACTAATGAATCTCCCTTCGTCCCCCTGCCCCTCTTCAGGTGCATGCGCCTCCACGGCCGTCTCTATATTCAGTTCCAGGGCAACCGGACAGTGATGTGACTCGATACGATCCCCCACCCAAAAATTTCTAATTGTGCCAATTAAACCCTGACTTATTAAAATAAAATCTATTACGCTACCCCCATTTTCGTTTATGAAAGTGAGTTCTCCCTCTCGATCCTCACCGTACTTGCCATTCATTATTTCTAAAGAGAAGGCATCGCAGAAAGCAAGTAATTGTCTGCCCTCCCCATTAATAAAACTATCCTTGCTCTTTCGTTGACCTTCGCGGAATTCCTCCCCACCATTGATGACCCCCCGTTAGAGAAATATTCTCCCCTCCTAACCTCGCATTAAAATTTCCTAAGAGAATTAATTCAGCGCCTGGAAACTTTTCCTGTAACTGCACTAACGTTTCGGTTAAGTCACTGAAGAAATTCCTGTTTGCATACTTGGACGTTGCTGGCTGGTTGTATAATCCTATAACTATTATTTGTACTCCCCCCTGTGCCAAAGATACAGCAATCACCCCTTCCAAACTGATTTCTAATTTAGTTATCTCAGCCTCCAGCTCAGACCTGAATGAAACTGATACTCCCCTGGCTACCTTCCCCTCCTTCCCCGTGTCTCCCTTCCCCTACTAAAACTATGGAAATGAGCAAGTGTTATATTTTCTCCGTTTTTCAACCAAGCTTCTGTTAAACATACAACGTCAAAATCACTAAGGAAATACAAGAAATTCTCGCGACCCAACCTTTTTTTTTTTTTTGAAGCCTTCGATGTTCCATGTGACAATCCTCAGAGAAGGGGTTGGGTCATATTGTTTCCTTGCTGTTGGTCTTCCTACAACTTGGCTGACCTTTGTCGAGCTGTTGTCAGCCTAAGGGCACGGAGGGGCGTTGTTGTTATGCCGTTATATTATTGTTGAGCGCCACATTGGTGCACCAATTTGTCGTGGTTTTATTGTTGCCACGTTAGAATGCTAATATGTCGCAGTTTTATTTCTGGTATGACGTTGTTGTTACAATATGACGCTATCAGGTGAGTCCACTTGGAGTTGGTCGAGGGTTAACGCTCCTGAACATTAAGAGCGTACATATTTTGCAGATTCCCGTTGTTGCACTGGCTAGGCTCGTTCTTGTAGACCAAGAGTTGTCTCTTGCTCAGGGGGGAAAGAATGACAAAGGTGTGCAACACTTTTGGCAGACACAAATAAAAGAGATATTTCACTTAATTTCACTGATGACTTCTTTTATTGATAATCTATGGTTATATTGAGGCACTAACCCTGCGAGCAACTCCCGACATAACCGATCGCGAACTTGATGATATAATTTTGTTTAAGTGCGAGTTCCACCTTTACCGAGTTATTATTTTTACACCCGTCACCGTGACCTTGAGTTTTACGGTCCGTATAACTTTTGCAGTAATATTGCCCGTCATATTATTATATAAAACACCGATTTCCTGCACTGGACGCCGCGCGATTTCTTAGACTGTGTCTCGTCACATTTCTTATACTCTGCATTTGCATGTGAGTCCAATTTCTTATACGTACATCATTTATATACTAGAAGGTCCGAGTTTGCCCTCCTTTTTGATTGGCTGGAAAAAGGCGCGTAAAGTAGCGTTGTCACGTGACTGTCGGAGATTTATCTTTATTTTCCACCCACGTGACTTTCTCTACAAAGAGAAATTCCCTCTTTCTAAAACATAAGCGGGTGAACATTTCTTCCTCCCAAGGGTTGTTACTCGTGTCCCTAATGCTCTGAAATTGTTGTTATTTTGAACAAAGCACCGTAGCCTTGAAGAATACAATGCGAGCTTCTACACGCTACGGTTCTGCGTTCTACTGAGCAGATATTTCTTATATTAAATGTGTATAAACTAATATATGCGTCGTGCTAAAATACTGTCATTATAAAACCTGTTATCACCAGTCATTAGCGGTTGTTCCGTGCAAGTGTCAACATTCAACTTGGGACTCTCCCAGTACAGGAAAAGGTTCCGTACAAGTGTTCCAACCCCGTCCTTTAGAGACCCTTTGTGGCAGATAACTTTTCCCTACCTCATTTTAGAAGTTCTGCCGACCTGCTTTTGTCCACTCTCCATTAAAGAGTTTGTAGTGCTGTTTGAAGCACGAGGTTGTATTTAGTTCAAGCTTTTAATTGTTATCCCAATTAAAATGTGTAGATCGAAAATAGCTACCAACTTGTCAATTAGGTCAGCCTGGACCTTTAATTGGAGATGACCAAATTTATAATATTTTTACTTTCTCTAGCCGAGCATGCACAATGTAAATAGAGATAGAAAAGATATTGTATTCCACACAAAAATTCGATGTCGAGATTTCACTGGAAATATATGTTTTGGGGTCCCCTGAGTCCAAAAAAAGCATTTTTAGAAAAAGGTCCACGTGAGTGAGTCTGTGGACTCAAAACAAAAAAAAAAAAAAACCCTAAATACGAAACTTAGTATTTAAGTTTGAGTTCTTCCAAGGATACAACACGAAGATTTTCAAAAAAATTCCCCCAACACAAACTACCCTTTACATGGAAAAATGTTCCAAAACTTTGATTTTCTTAAAAATGAATAACGATTCTGATTAAAATGCCGTATATTAAAGGTATTTACATCCCAAATAAAATGTATATGAAATTTTCTGGGAATAACCTCTGAAGACCTCTTTACCACGATGAATTTTCCCGAATTTTGCTTAACTGCTAAACCGTAAGAAATAAACAAAAATTATAGATATTTTGAAAAGACACAATTTATGTCCTTTACGTTTTTGTTGGAGGTAACCGTTTCCAAGATATTCCTTGTTGTTGGTTTCAAAAATTGAAACCAGTAAAGTATAGGTACTTTACAAATTATTGTAATGTACTTATACTTTCTCAAACTGGAAGTGTCCGTTTTTCTTTTGTTCTACTCCTGGCCAAGCAAAGAAGTGATTTGCATTCAGAGTCGCATAACGACGGCTTTTAAAATATTTGACTTTCACTTTAGCATAGCACATTCCTTTAGTTGACTTCTACTTATAAGGAACTAAGTAATAAGAACATTCTGCTAATGTTTATCTCGATTAGTATTGTGTAAAAAGAAGAATAATCTGCTGTAAGAAGCTTGCATAGCAGCTAGAGAAATTCATGTGAGTGTACCACGTCAGCTTTTTGGTTGCTCGCGATCTTATTATAATTTTGTTTCAGTTAATTCTAACATGACCGTCTGTAAATAGCACCAATGAAAATGCCTAGTACACCAAATGATATACAAAATCCGAATCTTTGTTTTCTAATACTAACTCTGCCACCACTTGATATAGGACTAAACTGTTTCCACATAGGAGAGATGCGGTCGGTCATCGCTGTAATATCGCCTCTTAAGGTCTAGCGTGTTGTGCGCTCTCTTCGCAAACAGAGAGAACCATTTCAATAGCAACTTCATTGCTGAGTTGTAACTTTACGAGCTTACAAGTGTTTTTCTGTAGTTGGCAGTTTTCTCATAACTTCGTCCAGAAAATCAAGACGTTGTAACTATATTTCATTGTTTTAAATTTGCTCAATATTTTTATACAACGAGTAGCGTATTTATTGCTGATTATTGGAATAATTTTTGTTTTGAGAGAAAACATAATTTTTCTTGGTTATGAAACATTTTCTGTAACGTTGTTCCTGAAGGTAATGACGGTCTATGAGGGTCTTCACTTCAAATTCCATTCAGCATTTACAATTATAATAATAATAATTATTATTATTATTATTATTATTATTATTATTATTATTATTATTATTATTATTATTATTCGTAAAGCAATTCAATCTTCTTACCACATTAATAGCAGTGCTTATGCTGATGAAAAATATCAGCTAAAGACCCTAAAAGTAATTTAAATCATTACATTGGAATGAACCTCGTGGGCTATACAGTCTGATGTCACTAGAATGTGAACAAGAACGGTGTGGGCAATAGCACGATTAATTCTGTTGGCTGCTGCACTTGGTTAGCGCACCTATACGGCAAACAGGAGATTCAGTAATTCAATGTACCGTTTTCATAACATTTTTTTTTTTTTTTTATTCAACTTCATTTCTTTAAGAAATGTTCTAATAAAAGAAGAACGATATGTTTAAATGTTTAACTTGTCTATTTTACGTTACTGTATCTTAGCGACCTGCACAAGCTGGCAATAACGGTCACTGCAATTTATAATCATTTTCAATTATTAACACTGCTTAGCAATAACTTTGCGTCGTAAATGTATGTGCATAGAGAGTAAATACTTCTAATGACAACATATCAATTTATAGAAAACTCCAACCTCTCCTTGGGGGGGGGGGGGGGACTGCGAGCGTCATCTCCCCTAAAGCTCATCAACTTTAAAATAGGACAAACTATTGAGGGTGTTATTGTCCGTTATCACAGAAAGTCCAACCTCTCCTTGGGGGGGGGGGGACTACGACCGTCATCTCCCCTAAAGCTCATCCACTTTAAGATAGGACAAACTATTGAGGGTGTTATTGTCCGTTATCACAGAAAGTCCAACCTCTCCTTGGTGGGGGGGGGGGGACTGCGAGTGTCATCTCCCCTAAAGCTCATCCACTTTAAGATAGGACAAACTATTGAGGGTGTTATTGTCCGTTATCACAGAAACTCCAACCTCTCCTGGGGGGGGGGGGACTGCGAGTGTCATCTCCCCTAAAGCTCATCCACTTTAAGATAGGACAAACTATTGAGGGTGTTATTGTCCGTTATCACAGAAACTCCAACCTCTCCTTGGGAGGGGGGGGACTGCGAGCGTCATCTCCCCTAAAGCTCATCAACTTTAAAATAGGACAAACTATTGAGGGTGTTATTGTCCGTTATTACAGAAAGTCCAACCTCTCCTTGGTGGGGGGGGGACTGCGACCGTCATCTCCCCTAAAGCTCATCCACTTTAAGATAGGACAAACTATTGAGGGTGTTATTGTCCGTTATTACAGAAAGTCCAACCTCTCCTTGGGGGGGGGGGGGGACTGCGAGCGTCATCTCCCCTAAAGCTCATCCACTTTAAGATAGGACAAACTATTGAGGGTGTTATTGTCCGTTATTACAGAAAGTCCAACCTCTCCTTGGGGGGGGGGGGGGACTGCGAGCGTCATCTCCCCTAAAGCTCATCCACTTTAAAGTAGGACAAACTATTGAGGGTGTTACTGTCCGTTATCACAGAAAGTCCAATGTATTTGGTCGGAGAACTATTTTCTCTACCGCAAAAGTTTAGATCAAGACTTCATAAAAGGCAATTTATTTTCCTGAGCGCTGCAATTTTCTCGGGGGTTTTGGTTAGATAATTGCTCTGCTTTATGCAGCAGCAGATGAATAAATGGACCTAAGATTATAAGTTATTGCGATCGCAGGGTGCTGACAGTGCAATTATTGCTGTGATAAATGTGAGTATAAAAATGTAAATTTATTAAAATAGCTAATTGCACACAGGCGGCTTCATTTAGATGAAAATGTAGACACTTTCCTATTTGCACCATATCTTTTTATGGCGCAAGGTTTATCTTTTAAATAGGAAGTATTGATTAATCCAAGACAATTCTAAAATTATTCTCAAGGAAATTCTTAAATGAACGTGCTAATTACCACAGCACAATTACATTCTCTACACGTACGTACTATGTACATGGTGTATAGAGAAGGTATTGTATTGCACCCAAAAATTCAATACCGAAATTTCACCTAAAATATGTTTTAGGGTCCGTGTGTGTGTGTGTGTGTGCGTGTGTGTGTGTGTGTGAACACGATAACTCAAAAACGAAAAGTCGGTAAAATGCCAAAATTGGTATTTAAGTTTAGTATCTTCCAGGGATGCGATATGAAGATTTTGAGAAGAATCCCCCCACCCCAACTATCCTATATATGGAACATTTTTCGAAAATTTTGATTAAAATATCGTATACTAAGGATATTTACCTGACAAATAAAATATACATATATCTGAATTTTCTAGGAACAGCCTCTGCAGAGCACTTTATCCTGCATAAATTTTACGGAATTGTATAGCTGCTAAACCGTAAGAGATAGACAAAAGCTTACCACACAAAAAATGTAGAGCACGTTAAAACTCACAGCTTTTGATATACACCTTTTTTTCGTGGATTTGATCGTTTTTGAGATACTCCTAGTTTTTTTGGTTTTTGCTTTGAAAAACTTATACTTTTCTCATACAGGAATTTGACACTTCTTGGCCATACAAACAAAGGAATTTCAGTCACACACCAAACAGCTTTTGACTATCACTTCAACCTATGCTACTCCCTTATTTTGCTTCTACTTACAAGGTGCAGTAATAAAACTGTTTCTGCTAGTGTTTTCTCGATTAGCATGAATTGAATAGAAACATAAGCTTTTTAACAATAATTTGTTGCAGAGATGTAGAGAAAGTCATGTGAATGATATATATCATATTTTATTTTACGTCCTTTAACCTGGTTGGTCATATCGCACGTTGGTGAAATGATACTCAAATGACCTCGGGGTCCATGGAGCTTAAAGTTACTCGACATTCGTCTTCTCAGGATAAGGGAAAACTACGAAAAACCCTTATACGGAAAACTCAACTCAAGCGAGATTCGAACCCAGGACCTTTCGAATGTGAAGCAGACACGCTACCAGCACACTACCTAGGCGGGCAAACAAACATATTGTTACGAGTACTTTTGCTTTAACATGCAAGGTTCCTAACGATTCCATTAAAGGGTTACTTTCATATTAGAATAAACTGTGGTGTCTAAATAGATATAAACTTTAAAACGATGGAAACACATAGGAACAATTTCCTTCTCTCAGAGTCTGTGTAGTTACAGCATAACGTTAAAACGATGGAAACACATAGGAACAATTTCCTTCTCTCTCTCTCTGAGTCTGTGTAGTTACAGCATAACGTTAAAACGATGGGAACACATAGGAACAATTTCCTTCTCTCTCTCTCTGAGTCTGTGTAGTTACAGCATAACGTTAAAACGATGGAAACACATAGGAACAATTTCCTTCTCTCTGAGTCTGTGTAGTTACAGCATAACGTTAAAACGATGGAAACACATAGGAACAATTTCCTTCTCTCTCTCTGAGTCTGTGTAGTTACAGCATAACGTTAAAACGATGGGAACACATAGGAACAATTTCCTTCTCTCTGAGTCTGTGTAGTTACAGCATTACGTTAAAACGATGGAAACACATAGGAACAATTTCCTTCTCTCTGAGTCTGTGTAGTTACAGCATAACTTGATAACGATGGAAACACATAGGAACAATTTCCTTCTCTCTGAGTCTGTGTAGTTACAGCATAACGTTAAAACGATGGAAACACATAGGAACAATTTCCTTCTCTCTCTCTCTGAGTCTGTGTAGTTACAGCATAACGTTAAAACGATGGGAACACATAGGAACAATTTCCTTCTCTCTGAGTCTGTGTAGTTACAGCATAACGTTAAAACAATGGAAACACATAGGAACAATTTCCTTCTCTCTGAGTCTGTGTAGTTACAGCATAACGTTAAAACAATGGAAACACATAGGAACAATTTCCTTCTCTCTGAGTCTGTGTAGTTACAGCATAACGTTAAAACGATGGAAACTCATAGGAACAATTTCCTTCTCTCTGAGTCTGTGTAGTTATAGGATAACGTTAAAACGATGGAAACTCATAGGAACAATTTCCTTCTCTCTCTCTCTGAGTCTGTGTAGTTACAGCATAACGTTAAAACGATGGGAACACATAGGAACAATTTCCTTCTCTCTCTCTCTGAGTCTGTGTAGTTACAGCATAACGTTAAAACGATGGGAACACATAGGAACAATTTCCTTCTCTCTCTCTGAGTCTGTGTAGTTATAGCATAACGTTAAAACGATGGAAACACATAGGAACAATTTCCTTCTCTCTCTCTCTGAGTCTGTGTAGTTACAGCATAACGTTAAAACGATGGGAACACATAGGAACAATTTCCTTCTCTCTGAGTCTGTGTAGTTACAGCATAACGTTAAAACAATGGAAACACATAGGAACAATTTCCTTCTCTCTGAGTCTGTGTAGTTACAGCATAACGTTAAAACGATGGAAACTCATAGGAACAATTTCCTTCTCTCTGAGTCTGTGTAGTTATAGGATAACTTGATAACGAAATGTCGGATAAATAGCAAACTTGGCTTTAATTGAGCATCTTACAAGAACGTACAATTACTTCTCCCCAGCTCAATCTTTATATACAACATTGTTATTTTCAGGTCCCGGATTTGATGACACAAAAGATCTAAACAAATCTGATGTGTTCCATTCAAATGACTTTCTCTACATCTCTGGAATGAATTATTGTTAAAAAGCCTATGTTTCTATTTACTTCATACTAATCAGGAAAACATTAGCAGAAATAGTCTTATTGCTATCTTCATTGTAAGGGAGTAGCATAGGTTAAAGTGATAGTCAAAAGCTGGTTGCTATGTGACTGAAGTTCCTTTGTTTGTATGGACAGCAGTTCACAAATTCCGGTATGAGAAAAATATAAGATTTTTCAAGCTGAAACCAAAAACAAGAAACAAAAAAACAAAAAAAAAAACAAAAAACCACGATCATGTCCACGAAAAAAATGAAGACATAAATTGTGTGCTTTAACGTGCTCTACATTTTTTGAATTGAATTTTTGTTTATCTCTTACAATTTAGCAGTTATGCAAAATTCCGTAAAATTCATCCAGAATAAAGTAGTCTTCAGAGGCTGTTCCCAGAAAATTCAAGATATACATTTTATTTATCAGCTAAATATCTTCAATATACGACATTTTAAACAAAATCGTTAGTGCCATTTCAGAGAAAATCAAAATGCTCGAAAAAAGTTCCATGTAAAGGGTAGTTTGGGATGGGGAGATTTTTCACAAAACCTTCGTGTCGCATCCCTGGAAGATACTTAACCTAAATATCAAGTTTGGTATTTTACTTGCTTTTCGTTTTTGAGTTATCGTTTTCATAGGCACACGGACACACACGCGGACCTTTTTCTGAAAATACTTTTCTTGGTTACAGGGGACCCCAAAACATATATTTCCGTGAAAACTCGGTATCGAAATTTTGGGTGTACTGCAATACCTTCTCTATGTACATAGTACGTGTAGAGAAAGTAAAAATGATGAATGAAATGATGAATGATTTTAAATGTTCTCATCATTTCAGAGTATCCGAGTACAGCACAATTCTTTCTCCTGTAACGTTAGAAACGAAATTAAACATTAATATTAATTTAAAGTCGCGAAATTCTATGTTATAGCTACTTGTACGTACTATCTACATAATTATCTCTGTCCCTCTCCTCTCTCTCTCTCTCTCTCTCTCTCTCCCCGAGTCTGTGTAGTAAACATCGATAATGACATGTCAGATAAATAGCGAACTTGACTTTAAGTTCAGCATCTTACAAGAACGCTCAGCCCGCCTGGCTGGTGTGGTGGTAGCCTGTCTGCCTTGCATTTAAAAGGTCATGAGTTCGAATCTCGCTTAGGATTAGTTACCCTGATAAGGTTTTTTTCGGGTTTTCCTTATCCTGAGTAGACGAACGTCGAGTAACTTTGAGCTCTGTGGCTTCCGAGAACATTTGAGCATCATTTCATTCACCGTGCCATATGACCAACCAGGTTAAAGGACGTTAAGCTACAATAAAAAAAAAAAGTTGAATTATTTCTTCACAGCTCAATCTTTATATAATTATTATTATTTTGAGGTCGCGGATTTTGATGACCTAAAGTATCTACAAAGTGACCAATGATAGCACTTGCACCCCAGGAGCAGATCAGAGAGAAGCCAGGATAGGTGATCAGCCCAATGCTAGGTTGAAAGTAAGCAACTGAATAACATGGATGACAGGATTCATCTATGCCGCTTCGTGCACCAAAAAGCGCACATGCGGTCCTCCGGGATCGAATCCGGACCGCCTAGATGAGAGACAATCACCCTAAGCACTCGGACAAGATAAAACTGGTTTAGCTACACAGTTTGTCAAATACTCTTATTTACTTTTTATCTTCAACAAATAATTTCTGACCTATTCCTTGCTATCGGTGTCAATTAAAAAATGTTAATGTGTTCCATTCACATGACTTTCTCCACATATTTGCAACAAATTATAACAAAAACCTTATGATTCTATCTACTTCATGCTAATCCAGAAAAAAATTAGCAAAAATAGTCTCATTACCTGCTTCCTTATAAGTAGAAGCGAAATAAGGGAGTACTATAGGCTAAACTGATAACCATAAGCTGATTGCTATGTGATTGAAGTTCCTCTCTTTGTATAGACAGGAATTTGTATGAGAAAAGTATAAATTTTTCAAAGCTGAAACCAAAAACAAGGAGTATGTCAAAAACCACAACTCCACGAAAAAAATATATCTGACATAAATTGTGTGTTTTAACTAGTTCTACATGTTTTGTGTTTTAAGTTTTTGTTCATCTCTTACGATTTAGCTGTTATGCAAAATTCCGTAAAATTCATCCACAATAAAGAAGTCTTCAGAGGCTATTCCCAGAAAATTCAAGATATACGTTTTATTTGTCAGGTAAATATCTTTAATATTTGATAGTTAATCAAAATTGTTAGAATCATTTTTAAGAAAATCAAAATTTTCGGAAAAAGTTCCATGTAAAGGGTAGCTGGGGTGGGGGGATTTTCTTGAAAAGCTTCGTGTCGCATCCTTGGAAGATTACGAACTTAAATACCAAGTTTGGTATTTAACGGTCTTTTCGTTTTTGACCTACGCTGTCCACAGACACATACACGCACGGACCTTTTTGTAAATTTTTTTTTTTTTTTTGGATTCAGGGGGACCCAAAACATGTATTTCCGGCGAAATCTGGGTATCTAATTTTTGGGTGCATTACAATAACTTCTCTATACACTATGTACATAGTACGTGTAGAGAAAGTAAAAAGAAGTAATTTTGTTTTTCTTTTCCTCTTTGTCGAACAAAAACATGGCGTGTAAAAATCAGTAGACAGCCTCTAGCTCTTAAAAATATTGTCGCTTCCTTAAACCTACTCTATTCCTACTGTAGTTACCAAGAAGTATGCAAATGTTTATCTTGATTAACAAAGATAATTAATGTGACCTTAAAAGGTATGTTTAGAGTTCAGCAGATATGATGACATCTATTGGAGGGAATGCACATTTCCTCATCTATTTAGTATAACCCACTTGAATCATTAGAGCAACAAGTTTTAATGGTTTACACGTGCTAGGAATGATGTGATTCAACTTCTCGGGAAACAACGTGCCTGCGTTAGTATTATCTTACTATAATGTGGTTTAAGAGACCACTACTTCCTTCTGATGTTTATTCTTCAGTTAATTTAGAAATCACTGGCACAAGTAGATTTCTGAACATTGTCCATAAAATACTCCAGGACAATTAAAGCAACTATCACTTTATTTGAGAAACGGTTCCAGCATTGTAATATCTTGGGCATATGTTTGTAAGACACTCCAAGAAATTTAATTTTAACTATTTTTTAAAATATGTAAATAGTAATATTGCTAATATTAATTTTATAATATCGGGTCTACATCTTATGATAAAAAATCTGATGTGTTCCATTCACATGACTTTCTCTACCTCTCTGCAAAAAGGATATTGTTAAAAAGCTTATGCTTCAATTTACTTCATGCTAATCGAGAAAAAATTAGCAGAAATGGTATTATTACTTGCTTCCTTGTAAGTAGAAGCCAAATAAGGGAGTACCATACGTTAAAGTGATAGTCAAAAGCTGGTTGCTATGTCACTGAAGTTTCTGCGTGAGAAAAGTATGTTTTTCAAAGCTGAAACCAAAATCAAGGAATACGTGAAAAACGATCAACTCCACGAAAAAATATGTTATAACATATATTGTATGTTTTAATGTGCTCTATATTTTCTGTGCAGCAAGTTTTTCTCGATCTCTTAAGGTTTAGCAGTTATGCAAAATTCCGTGAAATTCATCCAGAATAAAGTAATCTTCAGAGGCTATACCCAGAAAATTCAAGATAATTATTTTATTGGGCAAGTAAATATCTTAAATATAAGACATTTTTTAAAAAATCGTTAGAGCAACTTATAAGAAAATCAACATTTTCGAATTTTTTTCCATGTAAGGGGTAGTTCGGGGTGGGGAGATTTTCTGGAAAATCTTTGTATCGCATCCTTGGAAGATACCAAACCTAAATATCAACTTTGGTTTATAACGGTCTTTTTATTTTTGATATGTGCTGCCCACAAACACACACACACGGGCATTTTTATAATAAATCGTTTTTTGGGTTCAGGGGGTCTTAAAGCATATATTTCCGGTGAAATCTCGGTATCGCATTTTTGGGTGCAATGCAATACCTTCTCTATACACCATGTACATAGTACGTGTAGAAGCGGAATCAAAAGAGAAAGGTATGTTTACAATGTTGGAAGAGCAATTTTGGTAGAAGTGTTCCGAGTGTCCGTTAAGACATAACTCATACTATTATTGTGGTTATTTTACACTAATAGTGTTTTTCATTGAACATTTACAATTTGTGGCACACCTCGACTTCAGTGTTAAACATTTGGTTCTGTCAAAGGCACAATATAGAAACTATTTATGACTGGGTATAGGCTCGAACATGAAGCTTTCATTCCCTGAAACACCTCTTCTGCGGCACTCCAATGGCTATTTTAATTTAAATTATTCAGAAAGCACATACTCTATTCCCTACTTCATGCTAAATCAAATCCAGTAATAAATCAATTTTTAATTTCTCTATACGTACTATGCACATAGTGTATAGAAAAGGTAATGCACTACACCCAAAAATTCGATACCGAGATTTCATTGGAAATATATGTTTTAGGTTTCCCTGTATCCAAAAAAAAAAAGCATTTTCAGAAGAAGGTCCGTGCCTGTTAACACGATAGCTCAAAAACGAAAAGTCGGTAAAATACCAAAGTTGGTATTTACGTTTAGTATCTTCCAGGGATGCAACACGAAAATTTTGAGAAAGATTCCCCCACCCCAAACTACCCTTTATATGGAACTTTGTTCGAAAATGTTGAATTTCTCAAAACTGGCTCTAACGATTTTGATTAAAATTTCGTATGTTAAAGATATTTACCTGAAAAATAAAATGTATATCTTGGATTTTCTGGGAAAAGCCTCTAAAAATTCTGAATGAATTTTGCTTAACTGGTAAACTGTAGGAGACAGGCAGTAACGTACTACATAAAAAATCTAGATCACGTTACAACACAAAATTTATGTTTTTTTCTCGTAGAATTGACTACGTTTGAGACATTGTTTGTTATTTTTTCAGATTTAAGATATTTAAAATTTTCTCACCGGAAAGCTGTAAATTCCTGTCCCAGCATAGAAACAGGTTTTATGTCACATGGCAACCAACTTCTGTATTCCCTTATTTTCCTTCTACTCACAATGAAACAAGTAATCATGGCCGTTTCTGCTAATGTTTATCTCGATTATCATAAAATAGAAGAATATACTTTTTAATAATCATTTTTACAGCGATGCAGAAAATGTCATTTGAATGGAATACATCGATTTTTATTGTTTCATTTGTACAGCTTCCTTTAGCTGCTATGGTCCTATCGAGGGCTTTTAATTTGTGAAACTTTAACTGCAGCTTATGGACATTCGAGTTAATTATTTTATAATATTAAAGGCACGAATATTCTCTCTCGCGTCCACACATCCCGGCTCTGAGAGGGATAGGGAATAATTCTGGTTTAAAATGAAATCCCCGCCCCAGCTGGGACTCGAACCCGGGACCCCAGGTGATAAGTCAGGTCGCTCCGACACGGAGGCAGTCTGGACCAATCCTGCTCACCCACAAAATGTTGGCTTCTCGTCAAGTAAACCCGAGAGACAAGCGCTAAAGCTTAATGTGGAGCACATACGGACTGTGGCACAAACCCTGCAGCAGCTCGGGGGAAAATTACCCCTTATAACACACCATTACTTCCACCGCAACATAAGTGTAATTCTCAGCGGTTAATAGTGCAAATTACAACTCGAACTTAAATAGCTTCCTTACGCTTTCAGCAGGTCAGCATTTCGCTTCATATATGGAGATCAAACCTTGCTCAATTTTAAGCCACAAATTGATTGGTTTGTAAAGTGACTGAATAATTAACCATGTCACTTCTTATTGCAGTCTTCCTAACGGTGTATTCAGTAGAGAATATCGTAAATTTGTCCACTTCACAACTAAATCTAATTCAGTTTCCTCACTACATGTATCTAGTTCACTTCAGTTCCCTTCGCGACGTAATGGAATAGTGTAAAACAGACTTTTCTTGGAACTATTCACTTGAAACATATCTAATCTCATGCATTAGCAGCACTCGAGGTGCATCAAAACTGCTGTCATAATCGCCCTTTAGAGTAAATAGGACCCTTTATAAGCCAAATTGTTACAATTATCGATTCCGCATTTTTTACAAAAAAGGAATACTTTGTTATGCTATTGAGCTCAATTTCGCTATTCAGATGCCCTCTAAATTTAAATAAAACTCATGCTCAAATTGTAGAATCTTTGATTGTTTTGTAAAGGTTTTGTTCTAATTGATCTGCTGTTTTTAAAAATCCTTGTATCGCTATTTAATCTGTTTCTATGAGGAGAGCAAAACCTTCCCGTTTCTTTGTCAAACTCATTAGAATGTTCTCTCTTTACACTAGGAGCAGATTACCATAGTTATTAGTAATATTACTGGAAATAATACAAAGTGAATAGTTCATATTTTTAGATATTCAAAACACATTTCAGTTAGATAATGTGAGGAATATTATTTTCTTATTATGTTTTCCATGTTATATTTTATTGTTATGAAGCTGTTAAATTATTAGTTGCCTTATTTACTTCACACTATTGTTTGTTTACATGTACATATATATATTTATGTGTTAAAGTCAATGATGTTGAGATATCAGCACAATTCAAAAATTCAACTCAAAAAAGAGAACCTCAAGAACTAGGATGAGTGAAAGGCTTTGCAAATGAATGAGAAAAGGTGTATAATTATTAGCACCTCCTCAGAACACCACCTTCATTTTCTCAGTTATACCACAGTGAAAGCTTGTATTCCTCCATGTGGCGCAAATGGCACAAAACTTGTATTTCTCAGAAAGGATTGGAAACTGCAGTTGCTAATGCAATTCCTGAGCACTCTATGGAGTAAATTACGCTTCAAGAGATAAAAAAACTTATGTGTTCTATTCACATGACTTTCTCTGCAAATCTGTAACAAATTATTGTTAAAAAGCTTATGCTTCTATTTACTTCATGCTAATCGAGAAAAAAAATAGCAGAAATAGTCTCATTACTTGCTTCCATGTAAATAGAAGCAAAATCAGGGAGTGCCATAGGTTAAAGTGATAGTCAACAGCAGTTGCTATGTGACTGAAGTTCTTTTGTTTGTATGGACAGGAGATGGCCCATTCCTGTATGGGAAAAGTGTAAGTTTTTCAACGCTGAAACCAAAAACAAGGAATATCTAAAAAACGAGCAACTCTACAAAATAAATTTACATTACATAAATTGTGTATTTAAACATGTTCTACGCTTTTTGTGTTGTAAGTTTTGTCCATCTCTTACGGATAAGCTGTTAAGCAAAATTGCGTTAAATTCATTCAGAATAAATTAGTCTTCACAGGCTATTCCCAGAAAATTCAAGATATACATTTTATTTGTAAGATAAATATCTTTAATATACGAAATTTCAATCAAAATCATTTGAGCTATTTTGAAGAAAATCAAACTTTTCGAAAATATTTCCATGTAAAGGATAATTGGGGGTGGGGGGATTTTCTTAATAATCCTGGTGTGTTATCCTTGGAAGATACCAAACTTAAATAACAAGTTTGGTATTCTCGGCCTTTTGGTTTTTGAGCTATAGATTATTGCTCATAGATTAAAGTGATAGTCAAAAGCTGTTTGCTATGTGACTGAAGTTCCTTTGTTTGTACGGACAGGAGTTGACAAATTCCTGTATGAGAATAGTATATTATTTAAAGCTGAAAATAGAAACAAGGAATATCTTAAAAAAGATCAACCCCACGAAAAAAATTATATAATATAAATTATGTGTATTAATGTGCTCTACATTTTTAAGTGTGTTAAGTTTTTGCCCATCTCTTACGGTTTAGCAATTATGTAAAATTCCGTGAAATTCATCCAGAATAAAGTGGTCTTCAGAGGCCATTCTCAGAAAATTCAAGATATACATTTTATTTTCCAGAAGTATCTTTAATATACGATATTTTAATCAAAATTGTTACACCCATTTTTAAGAAAATCAAAATTCTCAAAAAACTTCCATGTAAAGGGTGGTTGGGCACAGGGGGATTTTCTTGAATATCTTCGTGTCGCAGCCTTGGAAGATACCAAACTTAAATACCAAGTTTGGTATCCAACGGTCTTTTGGTTTTTGAGCTACGCTGTCCACAGACACGGACCTTTTTCTAAAAATGCGCCTTTTGGATTCAGGGGGACCCAAACCTGTATTTTCGGTGAAATTTCGGTATCGAATTTTTGGGTGCAATACAATACCTTCTCTATATACTATGTACATAATACCAGTAGAGAAAGTAAAATTTATTTTAATAGGCCAAAAATTACAATTAGTACAAAATATGTAACCCACCTTGACATTAAAAAAATATAATTAACCAAATTAACTCTTACAATTCGCGAACTTTTAAAAATGATGTTCCATTCTGTTCCTGCAACGGAACTGGCGAATTACAATATTTAAATACTCCCCACACATTAATAAAATCACTCATGAGTTTAAAAACTATCTGATGTGTTACATTCACATGACTTTCTCTAGCTGCTTTACAAATTTCCTACAAAAGATTCTTCTTCTTTGTACAGAATTCTAATCGAGATAAATAGTAGCAGAATGTTCTTATTACTTAGATCCTTATAAGTAGAAGGGAATAAGAGAATGCGCTATGCTAAAGTGATTGTCAAATGTTTTAAAAGCTATCGTTATGCGATTGTCATTGCAAATCACCTCTTTGCTTCACCAGGAGTACAACAAAAGAAAAAGGGACACTTCTTGCCTGAGAAACGTTTAAGTATTTCACAATTGAAACCAATAACAAGGAATATCTCGGAAACGGTTCCCTCCTCAACAAAAACGTAAAGGACATAAATTGTGTGTTTTGTCGTGATGTACATTTTTTGTGTAGTGAGTTTTTTTTTTTTTTTCTATCTCTTAACGGTTTAGCAGTTAAGCAAAATTCGGCAAAATTCATCCAGAATAAAGAGGTTTTGAGAGACTATTCCCAAAAGATTCGGTATTTTTTGTATTTAACGGTATTTTCGTTTTGGGGCTATGCTGTCCAAGATATACATTTTATTTGCGATAGAAATGGCTTTAATAAGTTATATTTGAATCAAAATTGTTACAGCCATTTTTAAGAAAAACAAGTTTTCGAAAGTTTATCCATGAAAAGGGTAGTTAGGGGTGGGGGGATTTTCTTGAAAATCTTCGTGTCGTATCCTTGGAAGATACTAACCTTAAATTGCAAGTTTGGTAATTAACCGTCTTTTCGTTTTTGAGCTATGCTGTCCACACACACACACACACACACACACACACACACACAAACACGCACACTTACACACGGACTTGTTTCTGAAAATGCTTTTTTTGCGACTCAGTAGGTTCTAAAACATGTATTTCCGGTGAAATCTCTACATCGAATATTTGGATACTTCTCTATCTCTATGTACATAGTACATACGGGGCTAGAGAAAGTAAAAATGATTATTTTAGATTCAGGAGGACACAAAATATGTATTTCAAGTGAAATCTCTGTCCACTACGTACAGTTTGCATGCGTGCCAGAGAAAGTAAAAAATGAAAAAAAACAAACAAACAAACAAGAAAGGGCAACTTGAGCGAAGAACGCAACATACAATAGGCTGCTACTACTATCAGGTAAATAATTTATGATGAACGTATATAATTTCAAATTTGTTTCACTTTGAGGTTCTTAGAAGGGCAGTAGGAGTACTTTTAATGGACATGGTACGACGTGTAAAACACTTGAAATCCTTTTGTCATGCAGTTCTTTATTCGGAGAGATTCGCTACAAAGAAAGGTCGCAGATAATGGAACATCCGTGTCCGAAAAGGATGAGAGAGCGGAAGGAAACAAAGGAAACCACTGGCATAAATGCGATTTTGGGAAACTTTTAGGCTATCGTTTCACTGTATTCGATACTTTTCGCTTTCAACGCAAACGTTTCGCTAGTTTTACCCATCTATTTTTACGTAAGAGTTTTTCTTGGAACATTTTGGAGAAATCTCTTCCGTTCCCTATCTTGGATTTTTCTTTGTGCGCCTGTGGGGTTGGTATAGGCCAACATAACAGTTTAACTCTTAGAGTTGAGATAGCGAGGAACGTCTCGCCAGGAACAAGGAAGTAGAGACATTTTCAATGGAAATATATACACCAAATGCTACTAAATCTGCCCACCGCTCCCAAATCAATTCCAACTGCTCATCCATTCTCCTTTTCAAAGCCACCAGCATCAACACCTCCCGTTGCCGTTTACGACCACCAGGGGCGTGCCTTGCGAAGGCATTCATTCGCTTCGCAGTGAAAATGACGTTCTTGTTCTCTGCCTCCAAAGGACTCGGTCATTAATCAGCTGGGATAAGCTTGATGTGCTTCTTTATCTGCAGCTACCTTTGTTCTGCGTTCCAAGCACTGCTCAGATAGGTTGCAACAGTATCTATCTTATTAGTTTAATTATTAGTTGTAGAGATTTAATATAAGAAAGATCTGCTTCAGTAGAACGCAGAACGTTAGCGTGTAGAAGCTTCTATTATACTCGCCAAGGTTACTTGCTTTGTTAAGGCTAGGGACACAATGCCATTGTAGAGCAAGATTTATAGAGCATCAGGGACACAAGTGACATGCTGAAGGTTAAAGGAAGGTTTATCCCTAATATCCTGGAAAGCGGTACTTTCTAATTGTAAAGAATGATCACGGGGGTGGAATACAAAGAAATTACAGTTAGTCAGGTAACAACGCTATTTTTCGTGCTTCTCATTAGCCAATCAGAAAGGAGGACAATATTGGAAGCTGTAGGTATTTAAGCGATGCGCGTACAAGAAATCGGGCTAATTTTGCTAATCGTAACTTGGCTACTTGTTACTTTCTCTATACGTAATATTACATAGTGTATAGAGAAGGTATTGCACTCCAACCGAAAATTCGATACCGAGATTTCACCGGAAATATATTTGTTAGGGTCCTCTGTATAAAAAAAAATCGGAAAAAGGTCCGTGTGTGTGTGTCCGTGTGTTTGTGAACAGGATAGCTCAAAAACGAAAAGTCGGTAAAATACCAAAGTTGGTATTTAAGTTTCACATCTCCCAGGGATGCGACACGAAGATTTTGAGAAAAAATCCCCCCCACACCAAACTACCCTATGCATGGAACTTTTTTCGAAAATTTTGATTTTCTCAAAAATAGCAGTAAGGATTTTGATTAAAATATCATATATTAAAGATATTTACCTGACAAATAAAATGTATATCTTGAATTTTCTGGGAATAGCCTCTGAAGACTACTTTATTCTGGATGAATTTTACGGACTTTTGCATAACTGCTAAACCATAAGAGATGGACAAAAACTTAACACACAAAAAATGTAGAGCACATTAATACACATAATTTATATTTCAGCCTATATTTCACTGTTCAGCCGGATCATATGGCAGAATTTGTCGCCACCACCCCTGGGGTGGACGAGCATTTAGGTTTACTTTATATTCAATATTGTAAAAATTTACTATTTGACAACCTCTTTGACAATTATAACTATTATACCATTATTAATTGAAGGGCTCAGAACCATAGTGGGCCATCTCCATGTGAGGTCAAAAATGAGCTGTTGCCATCTGTCGGTATAGTTTATGGTTGTACAGCTTATATGGCAGTGGGCCATGTCCAGCATTTCGCGTTTACAAACAGTAGAGCATCAAAATATCGGTCTAAATGAAACTACAAATTCTGTAAGTAATGCAGCAAATCACGCTACAGCATGTGATGATCTTATGTCCATGCTACCGTTTATTCCTCTAGTGAATCATGATTTTTACAAGAGTTTGCGTGTGCAAGTCAATAATGATGATCAGCAGGACGTTGATTAGACGCATGGAAATGGCCCAGTTACATTTCTTTAGGCTGTGACAAATCCAGCAAAGGAAAATAACTCCCAATAAATAACTGTAGAACCTAATTTTGCATGAAACGACATTAATGTTGTACTAATATAAGATAGAAAATATAATCTAGATTGCTGTGGCATTTAGTTATTATGTGTATCTTGGCTCAATAAATTATAATATTGAAAAAACATTGACCTATTTTTCCATTTTTAAAAATATGGTGCTTGGCCCACTATGGTTCTGAACCCTTCAATTATCTCAGTCAATAATGAACTGTCTCATTAAGGATGGAGTCGCAATTATTCTAGGATTCAGTTTATTGTGACATTTATGTTACATATCCTGCCTTTCCTTTATACAAAAAATTTACGAGTCAGTTATATTCAGTAACTCCTCAAGTGGAAAATAGGGCAGTATTATGAATTTCCCATAGTTGTATTTGAATTTTAGTTCTTGAGTTCGCCGTTATGCACCATGGTGACGAGGGATCAGTTTGTCGCGCACAAATGGCACTGTAGGACGAAATCCGACTTTCGGACACCAAATGGCGGAGTTTTGCCCAGGAACCCTCTTCTTTCCGAATGACGCCATACTAAGTATTTTTGAGTCCAAAATAAAAACAGCCATCAGCCTCTGCCACATTTGAACACCTGGAGAGCAACGAATTTACGAGGGTGGTACAGTTAGTTCCTGTGTTTCGAAATAGATGGAGTTTGGAAGGCAAGTTGGTCTAACACGTCGCAAAAACAATTTTATAATTATTCATATGTTAGCTTGTATGTGACAGATATTTCAGTTAATCACTCAACGTGTTTTCGCTGAAATGGACAATACTAACCAGCAACTCACTTATTAACTTTTGATCGAAGAGCTTGGCAGCAAATAACAGTGGAATTGAATGCTCTTTATGGGGACCATTCGCCAACTATGGCAACAGTTAAGTTATTGTATCTAAACTTGGTCGAACATCATGTTTTGAGGAGTGCCCAGGATGCCCAGTAGATGTAATAATCGAGCAAATCATTGAAAAGGTACACGACATTTCTCGCCGATCGTCGAACAAAAGTTCGCGAAGTGGTAGAGGCCATAGGCCGGGAATGATATATCACATTCTTCATAAGTTGAAAATAAAAAAACACATTGGCCACAGAACAACCTAGAAGCGATCAACCTGATAGCTGTGTGTGGAGCTATTAAGCGAAATTCGAGGCACTTTTTGCAATTCAGCTGGCATCGCCGATGACATTCGGATTCATCAATGTACTCAAAGAGTTTAATAAATGTATGTAATGGTAGTCCCAGTTGATCAATTGATATAATAGCAGGACTGCAAGGACTCCGCAGCTGCAAAAATAGCTTTGCTCCCCTGAAGATGGCGGACATAGATTTCAGCGAAATGTTGGTGACGAAAGCTTTTGGACCACGGCCTACAAGCACAACAATCATATATAACGAAGTTTTAAATTTTGATTAACTTTATCTCAAGTAAAACTTTTAACACATATATATTTTAAAACAGCAGTATACAAGAAATCATTACGAAACGACGAAATGAATCTTGCATAGAGTAGCTCCACTTTATTGAGCTTTCACATCGTATGAATGTACTTCAATGACGCGACAACGCGGAGAGCCATTCAAAACAAACGAAGATGCTGACTTCAGGAATTATGTTGATCCATGACAACGCTCGTCCACACACTGCTGGTACAATCCATCGGCTCCTTAACAATTTCAATGGGACATTTTCGATCATCCACCGTTTAGTCCTGACCTGGCACTCAGCGACTTTCACCTTTTTCCTGAACCAAAGATGTGGCTAGTAGGGCAGCACTTTCAAACCAACGAAGATCTTTAAAACAACGTCAATGCTCATTTTAAATCATTGGCGGCAACATTTTTTTGAAGAGGGTGTTGCAAAGCCTGTGCGCAAGCACAATAAATATATCCATTTTTTCAGTGATTATAGTGAAAACTAATCATAAGTGTACAAAACGTTTAGTGATAAAATAATTGTTTTCTGTGCGCTTGTCTTTTATTTATAACCTATCGGAGATTGAAAGAGAATCGGCCCTCACAGATTATTTGTTCGATAGCCGTGCTTTTCTTTTGACATATCTATAACTTATTAAACATTACAGTAATATTACATACGGAATAGCAAAAGTTTGGTGCGTGTAGCCTATCTTTAGGGGCAATATGATACAACGGGTTAGATGTCGGATTAGCAAGATGGAATAACGATAATCCTGCCACCAGGGGGATTAAGCGCTAGTGTCGCGTTAATCCGCCCGATTAAGAAAATGGCGGGAAATTTGAAAAAAAATCCGAGGGGACAATGGATTAAGAGTTAATCCGCTGAGACATACCTTTGCAATTTTCAAATTTCCCGCCATTTTTAATGCGCTGAATTACCGCGACACTAGCGCTTAAACTCCTGGTTGCAGGATTATGGATAATCCAACTAGCGAATCCGAATGCAAAACCTAATAAACAACAAGTTCATATCACACATATATATTTATTACATATTCTTATGCATTACAATATTGCATACATGCAAAAAACTGATTTTTTAAGAAACCACATGCATAATTGTTTATACAGGGTGTTTAAAAATACGGGGCATAATTTCAGGTATGTATTTCCCACATGTAGACAATACAATTAGTTCATTATAACATGAACCATTTTGATTGTCTACAGGTGGGACTTTCAATGTTGTAAAGGCCATAACTCGGAAATGAAGCATTTCCGGACACATGTTATAATGAAATATTTTGATTGTCTTCACGTGGAAAATACATACCTGAAATTATGCCCCGTATTTTGAAACACCCTGTATATATCTTTGTCTTTAGCTTGCTTTGAACATCACACGCTCACTGGTCTTCAGCACACGATAAAAAATTGTTTATGAAAGTTTTCGATGTAGGGGAAATAGTTTCACAAGGAGGACGATTTGTATAGGCATCGTAGGCTAGATGAATGTGACGAAAATTGGGGTCGACATTAACGATAATCCTGTCACCAGGGGGGATTAACCGATAGTGTCGCGTTAATGCGGTGGAACGGATTAGCTAGGTCGACTAACGATAATCCAGCCACCAGAGGGGAATAAGCGCTAGTGTCGCGTTAATGCGGTGGAACGGATTAGCTAGGTCGACTAACGATAATCCAGCCACCAGAGGGGAATAAGCGCTAGCGTCGCGTTAATGCGGTGGAAAGGATTAGCAAGGTCGACTATTGATAATCCAGCCACCAGGGGGGATAAAGCGCTAGTGTCGCGTTAATGCAGTGGAACGGATTAGCAACGTCGACTAACGATAATCCAGCAACCAGGGGGGATTAAGCGCTAGTGTCGCGTTAATGCGGTGGAACAGATTAGCAAGGTCGACTAAAGATAATCCTGCCACCAGGGGGGATTAAGCGCTACTGTCGCGTTAATGCGGTGGAACGGATTAGCAAGGTCCACTAATGATAATCCTGCCACCAGGGGGGATTAAGCGCTAGTGTCGCGTTAATCCGACGCATTAAGAAAAGGGCGGGAAAATTGAAAAAAATCCGAGATGTGGTTCATCGGATTATCTCTTAATCCGTTGAAGAAGGGGACAATGGAGTAAGAGATAATCCGCTGAACCATACCTTTGCAATTTTCAAATTTCCCGCCATTTTCTTAATGCGGTGGATTAACGCTACCGCAGCATTATCGATAATCCTACTTGCCAATCCGTATCCAAAACCTAATAAACAACAAGTTCATATCACAGATATATTTATTACATATTCTTATGCAATACAATATTGAATACATGCAAAAAACCGTTTTTTAACAAACCAAATGCAAATTGTTTATATATATTTTTGTCTTTAGCTTGCTTTGAATATCACACGCTCGCTGGTCTTCACACGAAGAATGTTACTGGAGGTTGCCATGACGAGTTGCAGACTGTGGTGAAATCGACCCATGCTGTGGTATAAGTGCTCGAACGGGAAGAAGGAGGGAGGGATAAGAAATGGAAGGGGAAAATGGAGGGTTATCACCAGACGTTGCTTTTTTCATACGAGATGCTTTTGAAAGTGGTGCCCTACGGTTAAGCACGGTGGGATAACGATAATCCTGCCACCAGGGGGAATTAAGCGCTTGTGTTGCGTTAATCCGCCGGATTAAGAAAATGGCGGGAAATTTGAAATTTGCAAAGGTGTGGTTCATCGGATTATCTCTTAATCCGTTTAAGAAGGGGACAATGGATTAAGAGTTAATCCGCTGATCCATATCTTTGCAATTTTCAAATTTCCCGCCATTTTCTTAATGCGGTGGATTAACGCGACACCAGCGCTAGAAGGCAATGAAGGCGTGAAAGAACAACGGGGCGAGAATGCAATATGAGCGTATACGAAGAATGGGCCGGGAAGGCTATGTGAGCATATACGAAGAACGGGCCGGGAAGGCTATGTGAGCGTATAAGAACGGGCCGAGAAGGTGATGTGAGCGTAAAAAAGAACGGGCCGAGAAGGCTTTGTGAGCGTAAAAGAAGAACGAGCCGAGAACGCGATGTCAGCGTAAAGAAGATCGGGAATCCGAATGAAACACCTAATAAACAACAAGTTCATATCACATATATATTTATTACATATTCTTATCCAATACAATATTGAATACATGCGAAAAACTGATTTTTGTTTTAAGAAACCACATGCACAATTGTTTATACAGGTGTTTCAAAAATACGGGGCATAATTTCAAGTATGTATTACCCATATGTAGACAATAAAATTAGTTCATTATAACACGAACTATTTTGATTGTCTACAGGTGGGATTTTCAATGTTGTAAAGGCCATAACTTGGAAATGAAGCATTTCCGGACACATGTTATAACGAACTATTTTGATTGTCTTCACGTGGAAAATACATACCTGAAATTATGCCCCGTATTTTGAAACACCTGTATACATTTTTGTCTTTAGGTTGCTTTGAATATCACACTGGTCTTCAGCACACGATAAAAAATAATGTTTATGAAAGTTTTCGATGTAGGGGCAATAGTTTCACAAGGAGGACGATTTGTATAGGCATCACAGGCTAGATAAATGTGACGAAAATTGGGGTCGACATCTGCGTTGACCTCAGGAACATATACAGGTGCAATAATTGAATTGCGAATAATATCACCGGCAGGTAGAAGGCCCAAAGAGGTGACGATATTGTCAATGGCTGGAACTTTGTTGGGCCCCATGAAGACGGTGCATCGAACATCAGGATCCGACGGCGAAGCCTTCCATGCCGAGAATCTTTTGTTGACGATGTGGGCATCGGACGAGGATAACTTAAATGGTAACAATTTTATAGACGCCAAAGGCGGAGATTTCTTGTGAGACGATACGGCACTCCGTGGGGTATATGCCGGCAGCATTAACGGTCTCATCGACGTCAAATAAAATCCTGGTCATTAGGTTGGGATGGATGTCGACAGGGTCAGATTTGCAGGACATGGTACAGGATAATGAAAATGAAATATTATTCAAAATCTGAGAACTGGTTGGAACGGTGTTGATAGTCACGAGGAGAAGAGGATTTGACGATGCGTCTCTCGAATCCTGATTGCTGTAGCTTCTCCCCGACGTAAGTCAGGCACATCGGGACGGTGTTCATTTCGTCGTTGACAGCTTGCAACATGGAGTCGAAGCTTGAAGGAAGGTTGTTGATGGTAACGGCGACCTTGCGAGTGCTCTAGCCCCCTGGATTCTGTAAGGGCGTCCTTTCTGTAGCTCGCCCAAAGACATGAACGGCAGGGTTTCAGCCATTTGGTTCAGATCACGAAGAATGTTACTGGAGGTTGCCATGACGAGATGCAGACTGAGGTGAAATCGACCTATGCCAATGCTGCAATTATATGTAGCAGAGAAAGGCAAGAAGGTGTTCACACGGGACAGAAAGCGATGTCGACACTCCGAGCGGAGATGGTGCAAGATTACGCAAGCCAGAAAAAGAAGGCGCCGTGAGAGTACAAGAACGGGACGAGAAGGCAATGTGAGCGTAAAAGAACGGGTCGAGAAGGCAATGCGAGCGTAAAAGAACGGGACGAGAAGGCAATGCGAACGTAAATGAAGAGCGGTACGAGAAGTCGATTCAAGTGTAAAAGAACGGGATGAGAAGGTGATGTGAGTGTATAAGAAGAACAAGCAGAGAAACCGATGTGAATGTTAAAGAAGAACTGGACTAGAAGACGATGTAAGAGTAGATATGAACGGGCCGAGAAGGCGATGCGAGTGTAAATGAAGAACGGGCAGAGAAGGCGATGTGAGTGTAGGGGAAGAACGGGCCAAGATGGTGATGTGGTGTACAGGAAGAACGGGCCGAGATGGCGGTGTCAGTGTAGAGAAAGAACGGGCCGAGAATGCAATGTGAGCGTAAAGAAGAAAGGACCGAGAAGGCGATGAGAGCGTAAAGAAGAACGGGCCGAGAAGGTGATGTGAGCGTAAATGAAGAACGGGCCGAGAAGGCGATGTGAGCGTTAACAAGTACGGATCGAGAAGCTGATGTTAGCGTAAAGAAGAACGGGCCGAGAAGGCAATGTGTGCGTAAAAGGAGAACGGGCCGGGAAGGCGATGTGAGCGTAAAAGAAGAAGGGGCCGAGAAGTCGATGTGAGCGTAAAAGAAGAATGGGCCGAGTAGGTGATATGAGCGTAAAAGAAGAATGGGCCGAGAAGGTGATGTGAGAGTAAATGAAGAACGGGCCGAGAGAGGTAATGTGAGCGTGAAAGAAGAACGGGCCGTAAAGGTGTTGTGATCATAAAAGTAGTACGGACCGAGAAGGCGGTGCGATTTGAGTGTAAAAGAACGGCTGAGTAATCGTGGTGAGGGAAAGAGGAACGGGTAGAGAAAGACAAGAAGTGTGCGTTTTTCTATTGTTCTACTCCTGACCAAGCAAAGAAGTAATTTAAAATGACAGTCGCATAAAGACAGCAATTAAAACATTTGACAATGCATAGCCCATAGCTATAGTTCCCTTCTATTTGAATAAGAAGAAGATTCTTCTATTGTTTATCTATATTAGCATTGTGTTGAAAGAAGAATAATCTTTTGTAGAGCAGCTAGATAAAGTCATGTGTGCGTAACCTGATTTTGCCTAAAATATAAAGATATTCACAATACTCCATTTTCGTAGCGAGCAATAGAACCCTTCCCTACTTGGTAATGTCTGTACATGGGTAGGAGTAAAATTTCCCTTAACGTAAAATTATTAAAATTCGGAAAGAACTGTTCAGTCAATATTGTATATTGTGTTATAAAGCCTGTATTATCTACTTTCTCCATACGCACTATGTAGATAGTGTATAGAGAAAGTATTGCACTCCACCAAAAATTCGATACCGAGATTTCACCGGAAATATATGTTTTAGGGTCCCCAATATTCAAATAAAGCATTTTCACAAAAAGGTCCGTGTTTGTGTGTGTGTGTGTGTGTGTGCGTGTGTGTCCGTGTGTCTGTAAACACGATAACTCAAAAACGAAAAGTCGGTAAAATACCAAACTTGGTATTTAAGTTTACTATCTTCCGGGGATGCGACAAGAAGATTTTGAGAAAAATCCCCCCACCCCCAACTACCCTTTATATGGAACTTTTTTCGAAAATTTTGATTTTCTCAAAATTGACTCTAACGATTTTGATTAAAATTTAGGACATTAAACATATTTACCTGGCAAATGAAATGTATAACTTGAAATTTCTGGGAACACTTCTTACTACACAAACAATTTAGAGCACTTTAAAACACACAATTTATGTCCTATACATTTTTTCGTGGAGTTCGTCGTTTTGGTGACATTCCTTATTTTTGGTTTCTGCTATGAAAAATGTTTACTTTTCTCATACAGGAACTTGTCAACTCCTAACCATACAAAGGAACTTCATTGACCTAGCAACCAGCTTTTGACTCTCACTTTAACCTACGGTTGTCCCTTATTTCGCTTCTAGTTACAAGGAAGCGAGTAATAAGACTATTTCTGCTAATTTTTTCTGATTAGCATAAAGTAAATAGAAGTATAAGCTTATTAAGAATTATTTGTTGCAGGAATATGAAAAAAGTCATGTGAATGGTACACATCAGATTTTTTTTATTATTATTATTATTATTTCCATTTGTATAGAACCCTTTAACTTCAATGGTCATATCGGGGGCTTTGACTTGTGAAACAACTCATATTACTGTAGGTTAGAACATTAGGTTAATCATTATTGTATTACTAAACACACGCACATTCACTCTCACATTCATACTTCCAGACTCTGTGGGGAATAGGGAATAAATCTGGTTGCCGGCAATCGAACCCGGGGCTCTACTTTCAAAGGCATCTCATATGAAAAAAGCAACGTCTGGTGATAACCCTCCATTTTCCCCCTCCATTTCTTATCCCTCCCTCCTTCTCCCCGTTCCAGCACTTATATTACAGCGTGGGTCGATTTCACCACAGTCTGCAACTCGCCATGGCAACCTCCAGTAACATTCTTCGTGTGAAGACCAGCGAGCGTGTGATATTCAAAGCAAGCGACAGACAAAAAAAAAAAAATATATATATATATATATATATATATATATATATATATATATATATTAACAATTGTGCATTTGGTTTGTAAAAAAAACAGTTTTTGCATGTATTCAATATTGTATTGCATTAGAGTATGTAATAAATATATCTGTGATATGAACTTGTTGTTTATTAGGTTTTGGATACGGATTGGCAAGTAGGATTATCGATAATGCTGCAGTAGCGTTAATCCACCGCATTAAGAAAATGTCGGAAAATTTGAAAATTGCCAAGGTATGGTTCAGCGGATCATCTCTTACTCCATTGTCCCCTTCTTCAACGGATTAAGAGATAATACGAAGAACCACACCGCGGATTTTTTTTTCAAATTTCCCGCGCTTCCCTTAATCCGTCGGATTAACGCCACACTAGCGCTTAATCCCGCCTGGTGGCAGGAATATCATTACTTGACCTTGCTAATCCGTTTCACCGCAGTAACGCGACACTAGCGCTTAATCCCCCCTGGTGGCAGGATTATCATTAGTCGACCTTGCTACTCCGTTCCACCGCATTAACGCGACACTAGCGCTTAAACCGCCCTGGTGGCAAGATTATCGTTATTCGACATTGCTAATCTGTTCCACCGCATTAACGCGACACTAGCGCTTAATCCCCCCTTTTGGCAGGAATATCCTTAGTCGAACTTGCTAATCCGTTCCACCGCATTAACGCGACACTAGGGCTTAATCCCCCCCGGTGGCAGGATTATCATTAGTCGACCTTGCTCATCCGTTCCATCGCATTAATGCGACACTAGCGCTTAATCCCCTCTGGTGGCTGGATTATCTTTAGTCGACCTTGCTAATCCGTTCCACCGCATTAACGCGACACTAGCGCTTAATCCCCCCTGGTGGCTGGGTTATCGTTAGTTGACCTAGCTAATCCGTTCCACCACAATAACGCGACACTAGCGCTTAATCCGCCCTGGTGGCAAGATTATCATTAGTCGACCTTGCTAATCCGTTCCACCGCATTAACGCGACACTAGCGCTTAATCCCCCCTGGTGGCAGGATTATCGTTAATGTCGACCCCAATTTTCGTCACATTCATCTAGCCTACGATGCCTATACAAATCGTCTACCTTGTGAAACTATTTCTCCTACATCGAAAACTTTCATAAACATTTTTTTTATCGTGTGCTGAAGACCAGTGAGCGTGTGATATTCAAAGCAACCTAAAGACAAAGATATATACAGGCTGTTTAAAAATACGGGGCATAATTTCAAGTATATATTTTGCACGTGAAGACAAACTAGTTCATTATAACATGTGTCCGGAAATGCTTCATTTCATAGTTATGGCCTTTAAAGCATTGAAAGTCCCACCTGTAGACAATCAAAATAGTTCATGTTATAATGAACTAATTTTATTGTCTACATGTGGGAAATACATACCTGAAATTATGCCCCGTATTTTTGAAACAACCTGTATAAACAATTATGCATGTGGTTTCTTAAAAACAAAAATCAGTTTTTCGCATGTTTTCAATATTGTATTGCATAAGAATATGTTATAAATATATATTTGTGATATAAACTTGTTGTTTATTAGGTTTTTCATTCGGATTCCAGATCATCTTTAGCTGACATCGCGTTCTCGGCCCGTTCTTATTTTACGCTCTCATCGCCTTCTCGGCCCGTTCTTGTTCAACGCTCACATAGCCTTCCCGGCACGGTCTTCGTATACACTCACATTGCCTTCTCGCAACGTTTTTCTTTTACGCTTACATTGCCTTCTCCCTCTTCGCGTTAATCCACCGCATTAAGAAAATTGCGGGAAATTTGAAAATTGCAAAGGTATGGATCAGCGGATTAACTCTTAATCCATTGTCCCCTTCTTCAACGGATAAAGAGATAATCTGATGAACTACACCTTTGCAATTTTCAAATTTCCCGCCATTTTCTTAATCCGGCGGATTAACGCAACACTAGCTCTTAATCCCCCCTGGTGGCAGGATTATCGTAATTCCATCTTGCTAAACCGTAGGGCTCCACTTTCAAAGGCATCTCGTATGAAAAAAGCAACGTTTGGTGATAACCCTCCATTTTCCCCCTCCATTTCTTATCCCTCCCTCCTTCTCCCCGTTCCAGCACTTATATTACAGCGTGGGTCGATTTCACCACAGTCTGCAACTCGCCATGGCAACCTCCAGTAACATTCTTTGTGTGAAGACCAGCGAGCGTGTGATATTCAAAGCAAGCGAAAGACAAAAAAATATATATAAATAAATAATTGTGCATTTGGTTTGTTAAAAAAAACAGTTTATTGCATGTATTCAATATTGTATTGCATAAGAATATGTAATAAATATATCTGTGATATGAACTTGTTGTTTATTAGGTTTTGGATACGGATTGGCAAGTAGGATTATTGATAATGCTGCAGTAGCGTTAATCCACCGCATTAAGAAAATGTCGGAAAATTTGAAAATTGCCAAGGTATGGTTCAGCGGATCATCTTTTACTCCATTGTCACCTTCTTCAACGGATTAAGAGATAGTACGAAGAACCACACCGCTGATTTTTTTTTCAAATATCCCGCGCTTCTCTTAATCCGTCGGATTAACGCGACACTAGCGCTTAATCCCCCCTGGTGGCAGGATTATCATTACTTGAACTTGCTAATCGGTTTCACCTCAGTAACGCGACACTAGCGCTTAATCCCCCCTGGTGGCTGGATTATCATTAGTCGACCTTGCTACTCCGTTCCAGCGCATTAACGCGACACTAGCGCTTAATCCGCACTGGTGGCAACTTTATCGTTATTCGACATTGCTAATCCGTTCCACCGCATTAACGCGACACTAGCGCTTATTTCCACCCTGGTGGCAGGAATATCCTTAGTCGAACTTGCTAATCCGTTCCACCGCATTAACGCGACACTAGGGCTTAATCCCGCCTGGTGGCAGGATTACTATTAGTCGACCTTGCTAATCCGTTGCACCGCATTAACGCGTCACTAGCGCTTAATCTCCCCTGGTGGCAAGTTTATCATTAGTCGACCTTGCTAATCCGATCCACCGCATTGACGCGACACTAGCGGTTAATCCCCCCTGGTGACAGGATTATCGTTAATATCGATCCCAATTTTCGTCAAATTCATCTAGCCTACGAAGCCTATACAAATCGTCCTCCTTGTGAAACTATTTCCCCTACATCGAAAACTTTCATAAACATAATTTTTTATCGTGTGCTGAAGACCAGTGAGAGTGTAATATTCAAAGCAACCTAAAGCCAAAGAAAGATATATACAGGTTGTTTCAAAATACGGGGCATAATTTCAGGTATGTATTTTCCACGTGAAGACAATCAAACTAGTTCATTATAACATGTGTCCGGAAATGCTTCATTTCATAGTTATGGCCTTTAAAACTTTGAAAGTCCCACCTGTAGAAAATTAAAATAGTTCATGTTATAATGAACTAATTTTATTGTCTACATGTGGGAAATACATACCTGAAATTATTCCCAACATTTTTTAAACAACCTGTATAAACAATTATGCATGTGGTTTCTTAAAAACAATAATCAGTTTTTCGCATGTTTTCAATATTGTATTGCATAAGAATATGTTATAAATATATATTTGTGATATGAATTTGTTGCTTATTAGGTTTTTCATTCGGATTCCAGATCTTCTTTACGCTGCCATCGCGTTCTCGGCCCGTTCTTCTTTTACGCTCTCATCGCCTTCTCGGCCCGTTCTTGTTATACGCTCACATAGCTTTCCCGGCACGGTCTTCGTATACACTCACATTGCCTTCTTGCGCCGTTCTTCTTTTACGCTTACATTGCCTTCTCGCTTTAGTTCGCGTTAATCCACCTCATTAAGAAAATTGCGGGAAATTTGAAAATTGCAAAGGTATGGATCAGCGGATTAACTCTTAATCCATTGTCCCCTTCTTCAACGGATAAAGAGATAATCTGATGAACCACATCTTTGCTATTTTCAAATTTCTCGCCATTTCACTTACTCCGGTGGATTAACGCGACACTAGCGCTTAATCCCCCCTGGTGGCTGGATTATCGTTATTCGAAATTGCTAATCCGAACACCGCATTGACGCGACACTAGCGCTTAATCCCCCCTGGTGGCAGGAATATCCTTAGTCGACCTTGCTTATCCGTTCCACCGCATTAACGCGACACTAGCGCTTAATCCGCCCTGGTGGCAAGATTATCGTTATTCGACATTGCTAATCCGTTCCACCGCATTAACGCGACACTAGCGCTTAATCCGCCCTGGTGGCAAGATTATCGTTAGTCGAACCCTCTAATCCGTTCCACCGCATTAACGCGACCCTAGCGCTTAATTCCCCCGGGTGATAGGATTATCGTTAATATCGACCCCAATTTTCGTCACATTCATCTAGCCTACGATGCCTATACCAATCGTCCTTCTTGTGAAACTTTTTCCCCTACATCGAAAACTTTCATAAACATTATTTTTTATCCTGTGCTGAAGACCAGTGAGCGTGTGATATTCATAGCAACCTAAAGACAAAGATATATACAGGTGTTTCAAAATACGTGGCATAATTTCAGGTATATATTTTCCACGTGAAGACAATCATACTAGTTCATTATAACATGTGTCCGGAAATGCTTAATTTCCGAGTTATGGCCTTTACAACATTGAAAGTCCCACCTGTAGACAATCAAATACTTCATGTTATAATGAACTAATTTAATTGTCTACATGTGGCAAATACGTACCTGAAATTATGCCCCGTATTTTTGAAACAACCTGTATAAACAATTATGCATGTGGTTTCTTAAAAGCAAAAATCAGTTTTTCGCATGTTTTCAATATTGTATTGCATAAGAATATCTTATAAATATATATTTGTGATATGAACTTGTTTATTAGGTTTTTCATTCGGATTCCAGGTCCTCTTTACGCTGACATCGCGTTCTCGGCCCGTTCTTCTTTTACGCTCTCATCGCCTTCTCGGCCCGTTCGTGTAATACGCTCGTATAGCCTTCCCGGCACGGTCTTCGTATACACTCACATTGCTTTCTTGCGCCGTTCTTCTTTTACGCTTACATTGCCTTCTCGCTCTAGTTGGCGTTAATCCACCGAATTAAGAAAATTGCGGGAAATTTGAAAATTGCAAAGGTATGGATCAGCGGATTAACTCTTAATCCATTGTCCCCTTCTTCAACGGATAAAGAGATAATCTGATGAACTACACCTTTGCAATTTTCAAATTTCCCGCCATTTTCTTAATCCGGCGGATTAACGCGACACTAGCGCTTAATCCCCCCTGGTGGCTGGATTATCGTTATTCGACATTGTTAATCCGTTCCACCGCATTGACGCGACACTAGCGCTTAAGCCCCCCTGGTGGCAGGAATATCCTTAGTCGACCGTGCTAAACCGTTCCATCGCATTAACGCGACACTAGCGCTTAATCCCCCCTGGTGGCTGGATTATCATTAGTCGACCTTGCTACTCCGTTCCACCGCATTAACGCGACACTAGCGCTTAATCCCCCCTGGTGGCTGGGTTATCGTTAGTTGACCTAGCTAATCCGTTCCACCACATTAACGCGACACTAGCGCTTAATCCGCCCTGGTGGCAAGATTATCATTAGTCGACCTTGCTAATCCGTTCCACCGCATTAACGCGACACTAGCGCTTAATCCCCCCTGGTGGCAGGATTATCGTTAATGTCGACCCCAATTTTCGTCACATTCATCTAGCCTACGATGCCTATACAAATCGTCCTTCTTGTGAAACTATTTCCCCTACATCGAAAACTCTCATAAACATTATTTTTATCGTGTGCTGAAGACCAGTGAGCGTGTGATATTCAAAGCAACCTAAAGACAAAGATATATACAGGCTGTTTCAAAATACGGGGCATAATTTCAGGTATATATTTTCCACGTGAAGACAATCATACTAGTTCATTATAACATGTGTCCGGAAATGCCTAATTTCCGAGTTATGGCCTTTACAACATTGAAAGTCCCAACTGTAGACAATCAAAATAGTTCATGTTATAATGAACTAATTTTAATGTTCACATGTGGGAAATACATACCTGAAATTATGCCCCGTATTTTTGAAACAAGCTGTATAAACAATTATGCATGTGGTTTCCTAAAAACAAAAATCAGTTTTTCGCATGTTTTCAATATTGTATTGCATAAGAATATGTATAAAATATATATGTGATATGAACTTGTTGTTTATTAGGTTTTTGATTCGGATTCCAGATCTTCTTTACGCTGACATCGCGTTCTCGGCCCGTTCTTCTTTTACGCTCTCATCGCCTTAACGGACCGTTCTCGTTCAACGCTCACATAGCCTTCCCGGCACGGTCTTAATATACACTCACATTGCCGTCTCGCCTCGTTCTTCTTTTACGCTTACATTGCCTTCTCGCTCTAGTTGGCGTTAATCCACCTAATTAGGAAAATTGCGGGAAATTTGAAAATTGCAAAGGTATGGATCAGCGGATTAACTCTTAATCCATTGTCCACTTCTTCAACGGATAAAGAGATAATCCGATGAAGCCATTTTCTTAATCCGGCGGATTAACGCAACACTAGCGTATAATTCCTCCTGGTGGCAGGATTATCGTTAGTCGACCTTGCTAATCCGTTCCACCGCATTAACGAGACACTAGCGCTTAATCCGCCCTGGTGGCAAGATTATCGTTATTCGACATTGCTAATCTGTTCCACCGCATTAACGCGACACTAGCGCTTAATCCCCCATTTTGGCAGGAATATCCTTATTCGAACTTGCTAATCCGTTCCACCGCATTAACGCGACACTAGGGCTTAATCCCCTCTGGTGGCAGGATTATCATTAGTCGACCTTGCTCATCCGTTCCATCGCATTAATGCGACACTAGCGCTTAATCCCCTCTGGTGGCTGGATTATCATTAGTCGACCTTGCTAATCCGTTCCACCGCATTAACGCGACACTAGCGCTTAATCCCCCCTGGTGACTGGGTTATCGTTAGTTGACCTAGCTAATCCGTTCCACCACATTAACGCGACACTAGCGCTTAATCCGCCCTGGTGGCAAGATTATCATTAGTCTACCTTACTAATCCGTTCCACCACATTAACGCGACACTAGCGCTTAATCCCCCCTGGTGGCAGGATTATCGTTAATGTCGACCCCAATCTTCGTCACATTCATCTAGCCTACGATGCCTATACAAATCGTCTACCTTGTGAAACTATTTCCCCTACATCGAAAACTTTCATAAACATTATTTTTGTCGTGAGCTGAAGACCAGTGAGCCTGTGATATTCAAAGCAACGTAAAGACAAAGATATATATACAGGCTGTTTAAAAATACGGGGTATAATTTCAAGTATATATTTTGCACGTGAAGACAAACTAGTGTATTATAACATGTGTCCGGATATGCTTCATTTCATAGTTATGGCCTTTAAAGCATTGAAAGTCCCACCTGTAGACAATCAAAATAGTTCATGTTATAATGAACTAATTTTATTATCTACATGTGGGAAATACATACCTGAAATTATGCCCCGTATTTTTGAAACAAACTGCATAAACAATTATGCATGTGGTTTCTTAAAAACAAAAATCAGTTTTTCGCATGTTTTCAATATTGTATTGCATACGAATATGTTATAAATATATATTTGTGATATGAACTTGTTGTTTATTAGGTTTTTCATTCGGATTCCAGATCTTCTTTAGCTGACATCGCGTTCTCGGCCCGTTCTTCTTTTACGCTCTCATCGCCTTCTCGGCCCGTTCTCGTTCAACGCTCACATAGCCTTCCCGGCACGGTCTTCGTATACACATTGCCTTCTCGCCCCGTTCTTCTTGTATGCTTACATTGCCTTCTCCCTCTAGTTCGCGTTAATCCACGGCATTTAGAAAATTGCGGGAAATTTGAAAATTGCAAAGGTATGGATCAGCGGATTAACTCTTAATCCATTGTCCCCTTCTTCAACGGATAAAGAGATAATCTGATGAACTACACCTTTGCAATTTTCAAATTTCCCGCCATTTTCTTAATCCGGCGGATTAACGCAACACTAGCGCTTAATCCCCCCTGGTGGCAGGATTATCGTAATTCCATCTTGCTAAACCGTAGGGCTCCACTTTCAAAGGCATCTCGTATGAAAAAAACAACGTCTGGTGATAACCCTCCATTTTCCCCCTCCATTTCTTATCCCTCCCTCCTTCTCCCCGTTCCAGCACTTATACCACAGCGTGGGTCGAATTCACCACAGTCTGCAACTCGCCATGGCAACCTCCAGTAACATTCTTCGTGTGAAGACCAGCGAGCGTGTGATATTCAAAGCAAGCGAAAGTCAAAAAAAAAATATATATATATATAAACAATTGTGCATTTGGTTTGTTAAAAAACAGTTTATTGCATGTATTCAATATTGTATTGCATAAGAATATGTAATAAATATATCTGTGATATGAGTTTGTTGTTTATTAGGTTTTGGATACGGATTGGCAAGTAGGATTATCGATAATGCTGCAGTAGCGATAATCCACCGCATTAAGAAAATGTCGGAAAATTTTGAAAATTGCCAAGGTATGGTTCAGCGGATCATCTCTTACTCCATTGTCCCGTTCTTCAACGGATTAAGAGATAATACGAAGAACCACACCGCGGATTTTTTTTTCAAATATCCCGCGCTTCTCTTAATCCGTCGGATTAACGGGACACTAGCGCTTAATCCCCCCTGGTGGCAGGATTATCATTACTTGAACTTGCTAATCCGATTCACCGCAGTAACGCGACACTAGCGCTTAATCCCCCCTGGTGGCAGGATTATCATTAGTCGACCTTGCTAATCTGATCCACCGCATTAACGCGACACTAGCGCTTAATCCCCCTTGTTGGCAGAAATATCCTTAGTCGACCTTGCTAATCCGTTCCACCGCATTATCGCGACGCTAGGGCTTAATCCCCCCTGGTTGATGGATTATTGTTAGTCGACCTAGCTAATCCGTTCCACCGCATTAACGCGACACTAGCGCTTAATCCGCCATGGTGGCAAGATTATCGTTATTCGACATTGCTAATCCGTTCCACCGCATTAACGCGACACTAGCGCTTAATCCGCCCTGGTGGCAAGATTATCGTTAGTCGAACCCTCTAATCCGTTCCACCGCATTAACGCGACCCTAGCGCTTAATTCCCCCGGGTGATAGGATTATCGTTAATATCGACCCCAATTTTCGTCACATTCATCTAGCCTACGATGCCTATACAAATCGTCCTTCTTGTGAAACTATTTCCCCTACATCGAAAACTTTCATAAACATTATTTTTTATCCTGTGCTGAAGACCAGTGAGCGTGTGATATTCAAAGCAACCTAAAGACAAAGATATATACAGGGTGTTTCAAATTACGTGGCATAATTTCAGGTATATATTTTCCACGTGAAGACAATCATAATAGTTCATTATAACATGTGTCCGGAAATGCTTAATTTCCGAGTTATGGCCTTTACAACATTGAAAGTCCCACCTGTAGACAATCAAAATAGTTCATGTTATAATGAACTAATTTAATTGTCTACATGTGGGAAATACGTACCTGAAATTATGCCCCGTATTTTTGAAACAAGCTGTATAAACAATTATGCATGTGGTTTCCTAAAAACAAAAATCAGTTTTTCGCATGTTTTCAATATTGTATTGCATAAGAATATGTATAAAATATATATGTGATATGAACTTGTTGTTTATTAGGTTTTTGATTCGGATTTCAGATCTTCTTTACGCTGACATCGCGTTCTCGGCCCGTTCTTCTTTTACGCTCTCATCGCCTTAACGGACCGTTCTCGTTCAACGCTCACATAGCCTTCCCGGCACGGTCTTAGTATACACTCACATTGCCTTCTCGCTCCGTTCTTCTTTTACGCTTACATTGCCTTCTCGCTCTAGTTGGCGTTAATCCACCTAATTAGGAAAATTGCGGGAAATTTGAAAATTGCAAAGGTATGGATCAGCGGATTAACTCTTAATCCATTGTCCACTTCCTCAACGGATAAAGAGATAATCCGATGAATCCATTTTCTTAATCCGGCGGATTAACGCAACACTAGCGCATAATTCCCCCTGGTGGCAGAATTATCGTTAGTCGACCTTGCTAATCCGTTCCACCGCATTAACGTGACACTAGCGCTTAATTTCCCCTGGTGGCAGGATTATCATTAGTCGACCTTGCTACTCCGTTCCACCGCATTAACGCGACACTAGCGCTTAATCCGCCCTGGTGGCAAGATTATCGTTATTCGACATTGCTAATCTGTTACACCGCATTAACGCGACACTAGCGCTAAATCCCCCCTTTTGGCAGGAATATCCTTAGTCGAACTTGCTAATCCGTTCCACCGCATTAACGCGACACTAGGGCTTAATCCCCCCTGGTGGCAGGATTACTATTAGTCGACCTTGCCAATCCGTTCCACCGCATTAATGCGACACTAGCGCTTAATCCCCTCTGGTGGCTGGATTATCATTAGTCGACCTTGCTAATCCGTTCCACCGCTATAACGCGACACTAGCGCTTAATCCCCCCTGGTGGCTGGGTTATCGTTAGTTGACCTAGCTAATCCGTTCCACCACATTAACGCGACACTAGCGCTTAATCCGCCCTGGTGGCAAGATTATCATTAGTCGACCTTGCTAATCCGTTCCACCGCATTAACGCGACACTAGCGCTTAATCCCCCCTGGTGGCAGGATAATCGTTAATGTCGACCCCAATTTTCGTCAAAATCATCTAGCCTACGAAGCCTATACAAATCGTCCTCCTTGTGAAACTATTTCCCCTACATCGAAAACTTTCATAAACATAATTTTTTATCGTGTGCTGAAGACCAGTGAGAGTGTAATATTCAAAGCAACCTAAAGCCAAAGAAAGATATATACAGGTTGTTTCAAAATACGGGACATAATTTCAGGTATGTATTTTCCACGTGAGGCAATCAAACTAGTTCATTATAACATGTGTCCGGAAATGCTTCATTTCATAGTTATGGCCTTTAATACTTTGAAAGTCCCACCTGTAGACAATTAAAATAGTTCATGTTATAATGAACTAATTTTATTGTCTACATGTGGGAAATACATACCTGAAATTATTCCCAATATTTTTGAAACAACCTGTATAAACAATTATGCATGTGGTTTCTTAAAAACAATAATCAGTTTTTCGCATGTTTTCAATATTGTATTGCATAAGAATATGTTATAAATATATATTTGTGATATGAACTTGTTGCTTATTAGGTTTTTCATTCGGATTCCAGATCTTCTTTACGCTGACATCGCGTTTTCGGCCCGTTCTTCTTTTACGCTCTCATCGCCTTCTCGGCCCGTTCTTGTTATACGCTCACATAGCTTTCCCGGCACGGTCTTCGTATAAACTCACATTGCCTTCTTGCGCCGTTCTTCTTTTACGCTTACATTGCCTTCTCGCTCTAGTTCGCGTTAATCCACCTCATTAAGAAAATTGCGGGAAATTTGAAAATTGCAAAGGTATGGATCAGCGGATTAACTCTTAATCCATTGTCCCCTTCTTCAAGGGATAAAGAGATAATCTGATGAACCACACCTTTGCTATTTTCAAATTTCTCGCCATTTTACTTAATCCGGCGGATTAACGCGACACTAGCGCTTAATCCCCCCTGGTGGCTGGATTATCGTTATTCGACATTGCTAATCCGAACACCGCATTGACGCGACACTAGCGCTTAATCCCCCCTGGTGGCAGGAATATCCTTAGTCGACCTTGCTAATCCGTTCCACCGCATTATCGCGACACTAGGGCTTAATCCCCCCCAGTTGATGGATTATCGTTAGTCGACCTAGCTAATCCGTTCCACCGCATTAACGCGACACTAGCGCTTAATCCGCCCTGGTGGCAAGATTATCATTAGTCGAACTTGCTAATCCGTTCCACCGCATTAACGCGACACTAGCGCTTAATTCCCCCTGGTGTCGACCCTAATTTTCGTCACATTCATCTAGCCTACGATGCCTTTACAAATCGTCCTCCTTGTGAAACTATTTCCCCTACATCGAAAACCTTCATAAACATTTTTTATCGTGTGCTGAAGACCAGTGAGCGTGTGATATTCAAAGCAACCTAAAGACAAAGATATATACAGGCTGTTTCAAAATACGGGGCATAATTTCACGTATGTATTTTGCACGTGAAGACAAATAAACTAGTTCATTATAACATGTATCCAGAAATGCTTCATTTCATAGTTATGGCCTTTAAAACATTAAAACTCCCACTTGTAGACAATCAAAATAGCTCATGTTATAATGAACTAATCTTATTGTCTACATGTGGGAAATACATACCTGAAATTATGCCCCGTATTTTTGAAACAACCTGTATAAACAATTATGCATGTGGTTTCTTAAAAACAAAAATCAGTTTTTGGCATGTTTTCAATATTGTATTGCATATGAATATGTTATAAATATATATTTGTGATATGAACTTGTTGCTTATTAGGTTTTTCATTCGGATTCCAGATCTTCTTTACGCTGCCATCGTGTTTTCGGCCCGTTCTTCTTTTACGCTCTCATCGCCTTCTCGGTCCGTTCTTGTTATACGCTCACATAGCTTTCCCGGCACGGTCTTCGTATACTCTCACATTGCCTTCTTGCGCCGTTCTTATTTTACGCTTACATTGCCTTCTCGCTCTAGTTCGCGTTAATCCACCTCATTAAGAAAATTGCGGGAAATTTGAAAATTGCAAAGGTCAGCGGATTAACTCTTAATTTATTGTCCCCTTCTTCAACGGATAAAGAGATAATCTGATGAACCACACCTTTGCAATTTTCACATTTCCCGCCATTTTCTTCATCCGGCGGATTAACGCAACACTAGCGCTTAATCCCCCCTGGTGGCAGGATTATCGTAATTCCATCTTGCTAAACCGTAGGGCTCCACTTTCAAAGGCATCTCGTATGAAAAAAGCAACGTCTGGTGATAGCCCTCCATTTTCCCCCTCCATTTCTTATCCCTCCCTCCTTCTCCCCGTTCCAGCACTTATACCACAGCGTGGGTCGATTTCACCACAGTCTGCAACTCGCCATGGCAACCTCCAGTAACATACTTCGTGTGAAGACCAGCGAACGTGTGATATTCAAAGCAAGCGAAAGACAAAATATATATATATATATATAAACAATTGTGCATTTGGTTTGTTAAAAAAACACTTTATTGCATGTATTCAATATTGTATTGCATAAGAATATGTAATAAATGTATCTGTGATATGAACTTGTTGTTTATTAGGTTTTGGATACGGATTGGCAAGTAGGATTATCGATAATGCTGCAGTAGCGATAATCCACCGCATTAAGAAAATGTCGGAAAATTTGAAAATTGCCAAGGTATGGTTCAGAGGATCATCTCTTACTCCATTTTCCCCTTCTTCAACGGATTAAGAGATAATACGAAGAACCACACCGCGGATTTTTTTTAAATATCCCGCGCTTCTCTTAATCCGTCGGATTAACGCGACACTAGCGCTTAATCCCCCCTGGTGGCAGCATTATCATTACTTGAACTTGCTAATCGGTTTCACCGCAGTAACGCGACACTAGCGCTTAATCCCCCCTGGTGGCAGGATTATCATTAGTCGACCTTGCTAATCTGATCCACCGCATTAACGCGACACTAGCGCTTAATCCCCCCTGGTGGCTGGATTATCATTAGTCGACCTTGCTACTCCGTTCCACCGCATTAACGCGACACTAGCGCTTAATCCGCCCTGGTGGCAACTTTGTCGTTATTCGACATTGCGAATCCGTTCCACCGCATTAACGCGACACTAGCGCTTAATCCACCCTGGTGGCAGGAATATCCTTAGTCGAATTTGCTAATCCGTTCCACCGCATTAACGCGACTCTAGGGCTTAATCCCGCCTGGTGGCAGGATTACTATTAGTCGACCTTGCTAATCCGTTCCACCGCTTTAACGCGTCACTAGCGCTTAATCTCCCCTGGTGGCAAGATTATCATTAGTCGACCTTGCTAATCCGATCCACCGCATTAACGCGACACTAGCGGTTAATCCCCCCTGGTGACAGGATTATCGTTAATATCGATCCCAATTTTCGTCAAATTCATCTAGCCTACGAAGCCTATACAAATCGTCCTCCTTGTGAAACTATTTCCCCTACATCGAAAACTTTCATAAACATAATTTTTTATCGTGTGCTGAAGACCAGTGAGAGTGTAATATTCAAAGCAACCTAAAGCCAAAGAAAGATATATACAGGTTGTTTCAAAATACGGGGCATAATTTCAGGTATGTATTTTCCACGTGAAGACAATCAAACTAGTTCATTATAACATGTGTCCGGAAATGCTTCATTTCATAGTTATGGCCGTTAAAATTTTGAAAGTCCCACCTGTAGACAATTAAAATAGTTCATGTTATAATGAACTAATTTTATTGTCTACATGTGGGAAATACATACCTGTAATTATTCCCAATTATTTTGAAACAACCTGTATATACAATTATGCATGTGGTTTCTTAAAAACTAAATCAATTTTTCGCATGTTTTCAATATTGTATTGCATAAGAATATGTTATAAATATATATTTGAGATATGAACTTGTTTATTAGGTTATTCATTCGGATTCCAGATCTTCTTAACGCTGACTTCGCGTTCTCGGCCCGTTCTTCTTTTACGCTCTCATCGCCTTCTCGGCCCGTTCTCGTCCAACGCTCACATAGCCTTCCCGGCACGAGCTTCGTATACACTCACATTGCCTTCTCGCCCCGTTCTTCTTTTACGCTTACATTGTCTTCTCCCTCTAGTTCGCGTTAATCCATCGCATTAAGAAAATTGCGGGAATTTTGAAAATTGCAAAGGTATGGATCAGTGTCCCCTTCTTCAACGGATAAAGAGATAATCTGATGAACCACACCTTTGCAATTTTTACATATCCCGCCATTTTATTCATCCGGCGGATTATAGCAACACTAGCGCTTAATCGCCCCCTGGTAGCAGGATTATCGTAATTCCATCTTGCTAAACCGTAGGGCTCCACTTTCAAAGGCATCTCGTATGAAAAACAAACGTCTGGTGATAACCCTACATTTTCCCCTTCCATTTCTTATCCCTCCCTCCTTCTCCCCGTTCCAGCACTTATACCACAGCGTGGGTCGATTTCACCACAGTCTGCAACTCGCCATGGCAACCTCCAGTAACATTCTTCGTGTGAAGACCAGCGAGCGTATGATATTCAAAGCAAGCGAAAGACAAATATATATAAGCAATTGTGCATTTGGTTTGTTAAAAAACGGTTTTTTGCATGAATTCAATATTGTATTGCATAAGAATATGTAATAAATATATCTGCGATATGAACTTGTTGTTTATTAGGTTTTGGATACGGATTGGCAAGTAGGATTATCGATAATGCTGCAGTAGCGTTAATCAACCGCATAAAGAAAATGTCGGGAAATTTGAAAATTGCAAAGGTATGGTTCAGCGGATCATCTCTTACTCCATTGTCCCCTTTTTCAACGGATTAAGAGACAATCCGAAGAACCACACCGCGGATTTTTTTTTGAAATTTCCCGCCCTTCTCCTAATTTGTCGGATTTACGCGACACTAGCGCTTAATCCCCCCTGGTGGCAGGATTAACATTAGTCGACCCTGTTTTCCGTTCCATCGCATTAACGCGACACTAGCGCTTAATCCCCCCTGGTGGCTGGATTATCATTAGTCGACCTTGCTACTCCGTTCCACCGCATTAACGCGACACTAGCGCTTAATCCGCCCTGGTGGCAAGATTATCGTTATTCGACATTGCTAATCCGTTCCACCGCATTTACGCTACACTAGCGCTTAATCTGCCCTGGTGGCAAGATTATCGTTATTCGAACCCTCTAATCCGTTCCACCGCATTAACGGGACACTAGCGCTTAATTCCCCCGGGTGATAGGATTATCGTTAATGTCGACCCCAATTTTCGTCACATTCATCTAGCCTACGATGCCTATACAAATCGTCCTTCTTGTGAAACCATTTCCCCTACATCGAAAACTTTCATAAACATTATTTTTTATCGTGTGCTGAAGACCAGTGAGCGTGTGATATTCAAAGCAACCTAAAGACAAAGATATATACAGAGTGTTTCAAAATACGTGGCATAATTTCAGGTATATATTTTCCACCTGAAGACAATAATACTAGTTCATTATAACATGTGTCCGGAAATGCTTAATTTCCGAGTTATGGCCTTTACAACATTGAAAGTCCCACCTGTAGACAATCAAAATAGTTCATGTTATAATGAACTAATTTAATTGTCTACATGTGGGAAATACGTACCTGAAATTATGCCCCGTATTTTTGAAACAACCTGTATAAACAATTATGCATGGGGTTTCTTAAAAACAAAAATCAGTTTTTCGCATGTTTTCAACATTGTATTGCATAAGAATATCTTATAAATATATATTTGTGATATGAACTTGTTTATTAGGTTTTTCATTCGGATTCCAGATCTTCTTTACGCTGACATCTCGTTCTCGGCCCGTTCTTCTTTTACGCTCTCATCGCCTTCTCGGCCCGTACTTGTAATACGCTCATATAGCCTTCCCGGCACGGTCTTCGTATACACTCACATTGCCTTCTTGCGCCGTTCTTCTTTTACGCTTACATTGCCTTCTCGCTCTAGTTGGCGTTAATCCACCGCATTAAGAAAATTGCGGGAAATTTGAAAATTGCAAAGGTATGGATCAGCGGATTAACTCTTAATCCATTGTCCCCTTCTTCAACGGATAAAGAGATAATCTGAGGAACCACACCTTTGCTTTTTCAAATTTCTCGCCATTTTCTTAATCCGGCGGATTAACGCGACACTAGCGCTTAATCCCCCCTGGTGGCTGGATTATCGTTATTCGACATTGCTAATCCGTTCCACCGCATTGACGCGATACTAGCGCTTAATCCGCCCTGGTGGCAAGATTATCGTTATTGGACATTGCTAATCTGTTCCACCGCATTAACGCGACACTAGCGCTTAATCCCCCCTTTTGGCAGGAATATCCTTAGTCGAACTTGCTAATCCGTTCCACCGCATTAACGCGACACTAGGGCTTAATCCCCCCTGGTGGCAGGATTACTATTAGTCGACCTTGCCAATCCGTTCCACCGCATTAACGCGTCACTAGCGCTTAATCTCCCCTGGTGGCAAGATTATCATTAGTGGACCTTGCTAATCCGTTCCACCGCATTGACGCGACACTAGCGCTTAATCCCCCCTAGTGGCAGGAATATCCTTAGTGGACCTTGCTTATCCGTTCCACCGCATTAACGCGACACTAGGGCTTAATCCCCCCTGGTGGCAGGATTATCATTAGTCGACCTTGCTCATCCGTTCCATCGCATTACTGCGACACTAGCGCTTAATCCCCTCTGGTGGCGGGATTATCATTAGTCGACCTTGCTACTCCGTTCCACCGCATTAACGCGACACTAGCGCTTAATCCCCCCTGGTGGCTGGGTTATCGTTAGTTGACCTAGCTAATCCGTTCCACCACATTAACGCGACACTAGCGCTTAATCCGCCCTGGTGGCAAGATTATCATTAGTCGACTTTGCTAATCCGTTCCACCGCATTAACGCGACACTAGCGCTTAATCCCCCCTGGTGGCAGGATTATCGTTAATGTCGACCCCAATTTTCGTCACATTCATCTAGCCTACGATGCCTACACAAATCGTCTACCTTGTGAAAATATTTCCCCTACATCGAAAACTTTCATAAACATTATTTTTGTCGTGTGCTGAAGACCAGTGAGCGTGTGATATTCAAAGCAACCTAAAGACAAAGATATATACAGGCTGTTTAAAAATACGGTGTATAATTTCAAGTATATATTTTGCACGTGAAGACAAACTAGTTTATTATAACATGTGTCCGGAAATGCTTCATTTCATAGTTATGGCCTTTAAAGCATTGAAAGTCCCACCTGTAGACAATTAAAATAGTTCATGTTATAATGAACTAATTTTATTATCTACATGTGGGAAATACATACCTGAAATTATGCCCCGTATTTTTGAAACAACCTGTATAAACAATTATGCATGTGGTTTCTTAAAAACAAAAATCAGTTTTTCGCATGTTTTCAATATTGTATTGCATAAGAATATGTTATAGATATATATATGTGATATGAACTTGTTGTTTATTAGGTTTTTCATTCGGATTCCAGATCTTCTTTAGCTGACATCGCGTTCTCTGCCCGTTCTTCTTTTACGCTCTCATCGCCTTCTCGGCCCGTTCTCGTTCAACGCTCACATAGCCTTCCCGGCACGGTCTTCGTATACACTCACATTGCCTTCTCGCCCCGTTCTTCTTTTATGCTTACATTGCCTTCTCCCTCTAGTTCGCGTTAATCCACCGCATTTAGAAAATTGCGGGAAATTTGAAAATTGCAAAGGTGTGGATCAGCGGATTAACTCTTAATCCATTGTCCCCTTCAACGGATAAAGAGATAATCTGATGAACTACACCTTTGCAATTTTCAAATTTCCCGCCATTTTCTTAATCCGGCGGATTAACGCAACACTAGCGCTTAATCCCCCCTGGTGGCAGGATTATCGTAATTCCATCTTGCTAAACCGTAGGGCTCCACTTTCAAAGGCATCTCGTATGAAAAAAACAACGTCTGGTGATAACCCTCCATTTTCCCCCTCCATTTCTTATCTCTCCCTCCTTCTCCCCGTTCCAGCACTTATACCACAGCGTGGGTCGAATTCACCACAGTCTGCAACTCGCCATGGCAACCTCCAGTAACATTCTTCGTGTGAAGACCAGCGAGCGTGTGATATTCAAAGCAAGCGAAAGACAAAAAAAATATATATATAAACAATTGTGCATTTGGTTTGTTAAAAAAACAGTTTATTGCATGTATTCAATATTGTATTGCATAAGAATATGTAATAAATATATCTGTGATATGAACTTGTTGTTTATTAGGTTTTGGATACGGATTGGCAAGTAGGATTATCGATAATGCTGCAGTAGCGATAATCCACCGCATTAAGAAAATGTCGGAAAATTTTGAAAAATGCCAAGGTATGGTTCAGCGGATCATCTCTTACTCCAATGTCCCGTTTTTCAACGGATTAAGAGATAATACGAAGAACCACACCGCGGATTTTTTTTTCAAATATCCCGCGCTTCTCTTAATCCGTCGGATTAACGCGACACTAGCGCTTAATCCCCCCTGGTGGCAGGATTATCATTACTTGAACTTGCTAATCCGTTTCACCGCAGTAACGCGACACTAGCGCTTAATCCCTCCTGGTGGCAGGATTATCATTAGTCGACCTTGCTAATCTGATCCACCGCATTAACGCGACACTAGCGCTTAATCTCCCTTGTTGGCAGAAATATCCTTAGTCGACCTTGCTAATCCGTTCCACCGCATTATCGCGACGCTAGGGCTTAATCCCCCCTGGTTGATGGATTATTGTTAGTCGACCTAGCTAATCCGTTCCACCGCATTAACGCGACACTAGCGCTTAATCCGCCCTGGTGGCAAGATTATCGTTATTCGACATTGCTAATCCGTTCCACCGCATTAACGCGACACTAGCGCTTAATCCGCCCTGGTGGCAAGATTATCGTTAGTCGAACCCTCTAATCCGTTCCACCGCATTAACGCGACCCTAGCGCTTAATTCCCCCGGGTGATAGGATTATCGTTAATATCGACCCCAATTTTCGTCACATTCATCTAGCCTACGATGCCTATACAAATCGTCCTTCTTGTGAAACTATTTCCCCTACATCGAAAACTTTCATAAACATTATTTTTTATCCTGTGCTGAAGACCAGTGAGCGTGTGATATTCAAAGCAACCTAAAGACAAAGATATATACAGGGTGTTTCAAAATACGTGGCATAATTTCAGGTATATATTTTCCACGTGAAGACAGTCATAATAGTTCATTATAACATGTGTCCGGAAATGCTTAATTTCCGAGTTATGGCCTTTACAACATTGAAAGTCCCACCTGTAGACAATCAAAATAGTTCATGTTATAATGAACTAATTTAATTGTCTACATGTGGGAAATACGTACCTGAAATTATGCCCCGTATTTTTGAAACAAGCTGTATAAACAATTATGCATGTGGTTTCCTAAAAACAAAAATCAGTTTTTCGCATGTTTTCAATATTGTATGACATAAGAATATGTATAAAATATATATGTGATATGAACTTGTTGTTTATTAGGTTTTTGATTCGGATTTCAGATCTTCTTTACGCTGACATCGCGTTCTCGGCCCGTTCTTCTTTTACGCTCTCATCGCCTTAACGGACCGTTCTCGTTCAACGCTCACATAGCCTTCCCTGCACGGTCTTAGTATACACTCACATTGCCTTCTCGCTCCGTTCTTCTTTTACGCTTACATTGCCTTCTCGCTCTAGTTGGCGTTAATCCACCTAATTAGGAAAATTGCGGGAAATTTGAAAATTGCAAAGGTATGGATCAGCGGATTAACTCTTAATCCATTGTCCACTTCTTCAACGGATAAAGAGATAATCCGATGAATCCATTTTCTTAATCCGGCGGATTAACGCAACACTAGCGCATAATTCCCCCTGGTGGCAGGATTATCGTTAGTCGACCTTGCTAATCCGTTCCACCGCATTAACGTGACACTAGCGCTTAATTTCCCCTGGTGGCAGGATTATCATTAGTCGACCTTGCTACTCCGTTCCACCGCATTAACGCGACACTAGCGCTTAATCCGCCCTGGTGGCAAGATTATCGTTATTCGACATTGCTAATCTGTTACACCGCATTAACGCGACACTAGCGCTTAATCCCCCCTTTTGGCAGGAATATCCTTAGTCGAACTTGCTAATCCGTTCCACCGCATTAAAGCGACACTAGGGCTTAATCCCCCTGGTGGCAGGAATATCCTTAGTCTACCTTGCTAATCCGTTCCACCGCATTCACGCGACACTAGGGCTTAATCCCCCTGGTGGCAGGATTATCATTAGTCGACCCTGCTAATCCGTTCCATCGCCTTAACGCTACACTAGCGCTTAATCCTCCCTGGTGGCTGGATTATCATTAGCCGACCTTGCTACTCCGTTCCACCGCATTAACGCGACACTAGCGCTTAATCTGCCCTGGTGGCAATATTATCGTTATTCGACATTGCTAATTCGTTCCACCGCATTAACGCGACACTAGCGCTTAATCCGCCCTGGTGGCAAGATTATCGTTAGTCGAAGCCTCTAATCCGTTCCACCGCATTAACGAGACACTAGCGCTTAATCCCCCCTGGTGGCTGGGTTATCGTTAGTTGACCTAGCTAATCCGTTCCACCGCATTAACGCCACACTAGCGCTTAATCTGCCCTGGTGGCAAGATTATCGTTATTCGAACCCTCTAATCCGTTCCACCGCATTAACGCGACACTAGCGCTTAATTCCCCCGGGTGATAGGATTATCGTTAATGTCGACCCCAATTTTCGTCACATTCATCTAGCCTACGATGCCTATACAAATCGTCCTTCTTGTGAAACCATTTCCCCTACATCGAAAACTTTCATAAACATTATTTTTTATCGTGTGCTGAAGACCAGTGAGCGTGTGATATTCAAAGCAACCTAAAGACAAAGAAATATACAGGTGTTTCAAAATACGTGGCATAATTTCAGGTATATATTTTCCTTGTGAAGACAATCATACTAGTTCATTATAACATGTGTCCGGAAATGCTTAATTTCCGAGTTATGGCCTTTACAACATTGAAAGTCCCACCTGTAGACAATCAAAATAGTTCATGTTAAAATGAACTAATTTTATTGTCTACATGTGGGAAATACATACCTGAAATTATTCCCAATATTTTTGAAACAACCTGTATAAACAATTATGCATGTGGTTTCTTAAAAACAATAATCAGTTTTTCGCATGTTTTCAATATTGTATTGCATAAGAATATGTTATAAATATATATTTGTGATATGAACTTGTTGCTTATTAGGTTTTTCATTCGGATTCCAGATCTTCTTTACGCTGACATCGCGTTTTCGGCCCGTTCTTCTTTTACGCTCTCATCGCCTTCTCGGCCCGTTCTTGTTATACGCTCACATAGCTTTCCCGGCACGGTCTTCGTATAAACTCACATTGCCTTCTTGCGCCGTTCTTCTTTTACGCTTACATTGCCTTCTCGCTCTAGTTCGCGTTAATCCACCTCATTAAGAAAATTGCGGGAAATTTGAAAATTGCAAAGGTATGGATCAGCGGATTAACTCTTAATCCATTGTCCCCTTCTTCAAGGGATAAAGAGATAATCTGATGAACCACACCTTTGCTATTTTCAAATTTCTCGCCATTTTACTTAATCCGGCGGATTAACGCGACACTAGCGCTTAATCCCCCCTGGTGGCTGGATTATCGTTATTCGACATTGCTAATCCGAACACCGCATTGACGCGACACTAGCGCTTAATCCCCCCTGGTGGCAGGAATATCCTTAGTCGACCTTGCTAATCCGTTCCACCGCATTATCGCGACACTAGGGCTTAATCCCCCCCAGTTGATGGATTATCGTTAGTCGACCTAGCTAATCCGTTCCACCGCATTAACGCGACACTAGCGCTTAATCCGCCCTGGTGGCAAGATTATCATTAGTCGAACTTGCTAATCCGTTCCACCGCATTAACGCGACACTAGCGCTTAATTCCCCCTGGTGTCGACCCTAATTTTCGTCACATTCATCTAGCCTACGATGCCTTTACAAATCGTCCTCCTTGTGAAACTATTTCCCCTACATCGAAAACCTTCATAAACATTTTTTATCGTGTGCTGAAGACCAGTGAGCGTGTGATATTCAAAGCAACCTAAAGACAAAGATATATACAGGCTGTTTCAAAATACGGGGCATAATTTCACGTATGTATTTTGCACGTGAAGACAAATAAACTAGTTCATTATAACATGTATCCAGAAATGCTTCATTTCATAGTTATGGCCTTTAAAACATTAAAACTCCCACTTGTAGACAATCAAAATAGCTCATGTTATAATGAACTAATCTTATTGTCTACATGTGGGAAATACATACCTGAAATTATGCCCCGTATTTTTGAAACAACCTGTATAAACAATTATGCATGTGGTTTCTTAAAAACAAAAATCAGTTTTTGGCATGTTTTCAATATTGTATTGCATAAGAATATGTTATAAATATATATTTGTGATATGAACTTGTTGCTTATTAGGTTTTTCATTCGGGTTCCAGATCTTCTTTACGCTGCCATCGTGTTTTCGGCCCGTTCTTCTTTTACGCTCTCATCGCCTTCTCGGTCCGTTCTTGTTATACGCTCACATAGCTTTCCCGGCACGGTCTTCGTATACACTCACATTGCCTTCTTGCGCCGTTCTTCTTTTACGCTTACATTGCCTTCTCGCTCTAGTTCGCGTTAATCCACCTCATTAAGAAAATTGGGGGAAATTTGAAAATTACAAAGGTATGGATCAGCGGATTAACTCTTAATTTATTGTCCCCTTCTTCAACGGATAAAGAGATAATCTGATGAACCACACCTTTGCAATTTTCACATTTCCCGCCATTTTCTTCATCCGGCGGATTATAGCAACACTAGCGCTTAATCCCCCCTGGTAGCAGGATTATCGTAATTCCATCTTGCTAAACCGTAGGGCTCCACTTTCAAAGGCATCTCGTATGAAAAAACAAACGTCTGGTGATAACCCTACATTTTCCCCCTCCATTTCTTATCCCTCCCTCCTTCTCCCCGTTCCAACACTTATACCACAGCGTGGGTCGATTTCACCACAGTCTGCAACTCGCCATGGCAACCTCCAGTAACATTCTTCGTGTGAAGACCAGCGAGCGTGTGATATTCAAAGCAAGCGAAAGACAAAAAAAAAATATATATATATAAACAATTGTGCATTTGGTTTGTTAAAAAACAGTTTATTGCATGTATTCAATATTGTATTGCATAAGAATATGTAATAAATATATCTGTGATATGAACTTGTTGTTTATTAGGTATTGTATACGGATTGGCAAGTAGGATTATCGATAATGCTGCAGTAGCGTTAATTAACCGCATAAAGAAAATGTCGGGAAATTTGAAAATTGCAAAGGTATGGTTCAGCGGATCATCTCTTACTCCATTGTCCCCTTTTTCAACGGATTAAGAGATAATCCGAAGAACCACACCGCGGATTTTTTTTTTCAAATTTCCCGCCCTTCTCCTAATCCGTCAGATTAACGCGACACTAGCGCTTAATCCCCCCTGGTGGCAGGATTATCATTAGTCGACCCTGCTATTCCGTTCCATCGCATTAACGCGACACTAGCGCTTAATCCCCCCTGGTGGCAGGATTATCATTAGTCGACCTTGCTAATCTGATCCACCGCATTAACGCGACACTAGCGCTTAATCCCCCCTGGTGGCTGGATTGTCATTAGTCGACCTTGGTACTCCGTTCCACCGCATTAACCCAACACTAGCGCTTAATCCGCTCTGGTGGCAACTTTATCGTTATTCGACATTGCTAATCCGTTCCACCGCATTAACGCGACACTAGGGCTTAATCCCGCCTGATGGCAGGATTACTATTAGTCGACCTTGCTAATCCGTTCCACCGCATTAACGCATCACTAGCGCTTAATCTCCCCTGGTGGCAAGATTATCATTAGTCGACCTTGCTAATCCGATCCACCGCATTGACGCGACACTAGCGGTTAATCCCCCCTGGCGACAGGATTATCATTAATATCGATCCCAATTTTCGTCAAATTCATCTAGCCTACGAAGCCTATACAAATCGTCCTCCTTGTGAAACTATTTCCCCTACATCGAAAACTTTCATAAACATAATTTTTTATCGTGTGCTGAAGACCAGTGAGAGTGTAATATTCAAAGCAACCTAAAGCCAACGAAAGATATATACAGGTTGTTTCAAAATACGGGGCATAATTTCAGGTATGTATTTTCCACGTGAAGACAATCAAACTAGTTCATTATAACATGTGTCCGGAAATGTTTCATCTCATAGTTATGGCCTTTAAAACATTGAAAGTCCCACGTGTAGACAATCAAAATAGTTCATGTTAAAATGAACTAATTTTATTGTCTACATGTGGGAAATACATACCTGAAATTATGCCCCGTATTTTTGAAACAACATGTATAAACAATTATGCATGTGGTATCTTAAAAACAATAATCAGTGTTTCGCATGTTTTCAATATTGTATTGCATAAGAATATGTTATAAATATATATTTGTGATATGAACTTGTTTATTAGGTTTTTCGTTCGGATTCCAGATCTTCTTTACGCTGACATCGCGTTCTCGGCCCGTTCTTCTTTTACGCTCTCATCGCCCTCTCGGCCCGTTCTTGTTATACGCTCATATAGCCTTCCCGGCACGGTCCTCATATACACTCACATTGCCTTCTTGCGCCGTTCTTCTTTTACGCTTACATTGCCTTCTCGCTCTAGTTGGCGTTTATCCACCGCATTAAGAAAATTGCGGGAAATTTGAAAATTGCAAAGGTATGGATCAGCGGATTAACTCTTAATCCATTGTCCCCTTCATCAACGGATAAAGAGATAATCTGAGGAACCACACCTTTGCTATTTTCAAATTTCCCGCCATTTTCTTAATCCGGCGGATTAACGCGACACTAGAGCTTAATCCCCCCTGGTGGCTGGATTATCGTTATTCGACATTGCTAATCCGTTCCACCGCATTGACGCGATACTAGCGCTTAATCCCCCCTGGTGGCAGGAATATCCTTAGTCGACCTTGCTAATCCGTTATACCGCATTAACGCGACACTAGGGCTTAATCCCCCTGGTGGCAGGATTATCATTAGTCGATCCTGCTAATCCGTTCCATCGCATTAACGCGACACTAGCGCTTAATCCCCCCTGGTGGCTGGATTATCATTAGTCGACCTTGCTACTCCGTTCCACCGCATTAACGCGACACTAGCGCTTAATCCGCCCTGGTGGCAAGATTATCGTTATTCGACATTGCTAATCCGTTCCACCGCATTAACGCGACACTAGCGCTTAATCCGCCCTGGTGGCAAGATTATCGTTAGTCGAACCCTCTAATCCGTTCCACCGCATTAACGCGACACTAGCGCTTAATTCCCCCGGGTGATAGGATTATCGTTAATATCGACCCCAATTTTCGTCACATTCATCTAGCCTACGATGCCTATACAAATCGTCCTTCTTGTGAAACTATTTCCCCTACATGGAAAACTTTCATAAACATTATTTTTTATCGTGTGCTGAAGACCAGTGAGCGTGTGATATTCAAAGCAACCTAAAGACAAACATATATACAGGGTGTTTGAAAATACGGGGCATAATTTCAGGTATATATTTTCCACGTGAAGATAATCATACTAGTTCATTATAACATGTGTCCGGAAATGCCTAATTTCCGAGTTATGGCCTTTAGAACATTGAAAGTCCCACCTGTAGACAATCAAAAACGTTCATGTTATAATGAACTAATTTTAATGTTCACATGTGGGAAATACATACCTGAAATTATGCCCCGTATTTTTGAAACTAGCTGTATAAACAATTATGCATGTGGTTTCCTAAAAACAAAAATCAGTTTTTCGCATGTTTTCAATATTGTATTGCATAAGAATATTTATAAAATATATATGTGATATGAACTTGTTGTTTATTAGGTTTTTGATTCAGATTCCAGATCTTCTTTACGCTGACATCGCGTTCTGGGCCCGTTCTTCTTTTACGCTCTCATCGCCTTAACGGACCGTTCTCGTTCTTCGCTCACATAGCCTTCCCGGCACGGTCTTCGTATACACTCACATTGCCTTCTCGCCACGTTCTTCTTTTACGCTTACATTGCCTTCTCGCTCTAGTTGGCGTTAACTCACCTAATTAAGAAAATTGCGGGAAATTTGAAAATTGCAAAGGTATGGATCAGCGGATTAACTCTTAATCCATTGTCCACTTCTTCAACGGATAAAGAGATAATCCGATGAAGCCATTTTCTTAATCCGGCGGATTAACGCAACACTAGCGCATAATTCCCCCTGGTGGCTGGATTATCGATAATCGTCCTTGCTAAGCCGTTCCACCGCATTAACGCGACACTAGCGCTTAATCCCCCCTGGTGGCAGGATTAACCTTAGTGGACCTTGCAAATAAATTCCACCGCATTAACGCGGCACTAGCGCTTTATCCCCCTGGTGGCAGGATTATCATTAGTCGACCTTGCTAATCCGTTCCACCGCATTAACGCGACAATAGCATTTAATCCCCCCTGGTGGCTGGGTTATCGTTAGTTGACCTAGCTACTCCGTTCCACCGCATTAACGAGACACTAGCGCTTAATGCGCCCTGGTGGCAAGATTATCATTAGTCGACCTTGCTAATCCGTTCCACCGCATTAACGCGACACTAGCGCTTAATCCCCCCTGGTGGCAGGATTATCGTTAATGTCGACTCCAATTTTCGTCACATTCATCTAGCCTACGATGCCTATACAAATCGTCCTCCTTGTGAAACTATTTCCCCTACATCGAAAACTTTCATAAACATTATATTTATCGTGTGCTGAAAACCAGTGAGCGTGTGATATTCAAAGCAACCTAAAGACAAAGATATATACAGGGTGCTTCAAAATACGGGGCATAATTTCAACTATGTATTTTGCACGTGAAGACAAATGAACTAGTTCATTATAACATGTGTCCGGAAATGCTTCATTTCATAGTTATGGCCTTTAAAGCATTGAAAGTCCCACCTGTAGACAATCAAAATAGTTCATGTTATAGGGAACTAATTTTATTGTCTACATGTGGGAAATACATACCTGAAATTATGTCCCTATTTTTGAAACAACCTGTATAAACAATTATGCATGTGGTTTCTTAAAAACAAAAATCAGTTTTTCGCATGTTTTCAATATTGTATTGCATAAGAATATGTTATAAATATATATTTGTGATATGAACTTGTTGTTTATTAGGTTTTTCATTCGGATTCCAGATCTTCTTTACGCTGACATCGCGTTCTCGGCCCGTTCTTCTTTTACGCTCTCATCGCCCTCTCAGCCCGTTCTCGTTCAACGCTCACATAGCCTTACCGGCACGAGCTTCATATACACTCATATTGCCTTCTCGCCCCGTTCTTCTTTTACGCTTACATTGTCTTTCTCTCTAGTTCGCGTTAATCCACCGCATTAAGAAAATTGCGGGAAATTTGAAAATTGCAAATGTATGGATCAACGGGTTGACTCTTAATCCTTTGTCCCCTTCTTCAACGGATAAAGAGATAATCTGATGAACCACACCTTTGCAATTTTCACATTTCCCGCCATTTTCTTAAACCGGCGGATTAACGCAACACTAGCGCTTAATCCCCCCTGGTAGCAGGATTATCGTAATTCCATCTTGCTAAACCGTAGGGCTCCACTTTCAAAGGCATCTCGTATGAAAAAAGCAACGTTTGGTGATAACCCTACATTTTCCCCCTCCATTTCTTATCCCTCCCTCCTTCTCTTCGTTCCAGCACTTATACCACAGCGTGGGTCGATTTCACCACAGTCTGCAACTCGCCATGGCAACCTCCAGTAACATTCTTCGTGTGAAGACCAGCGAGCGTGTGATATTCAAAGCAAGCGAAAGACAAATATATATATAAACAATTGTGCATTTGGTTTGTTAAAAAAACAGTTTAATGCATGTATTCAATATTGTATTGCATAAGAATATGTAATAAATATATCTGTGATATGAACTTGTTGTTTATTAGGTTTTGGATACGGATTGGCAAGTAGGATTATCGATAATGCTGCAGTAGCGTTAATCCACCTCATTAAGAAAATGTTGGAAAATATGAAAATTGTCAAGGTATGGTTCAGCGGATCATCTCTTACTCCATTGTCCCCTTCTTCAACGGATTAAGAGATAATACGAAGAACCACACCGCGGATTTTTTTTCCAAATATCCAGCGCTTCTCTTAATCCGGCGGATTAACGCGACACTAGCGCTCAATCCCCGCTGGTGGCAGGATTATCATTACTTGAACTTGCTAATCCGTTCCACCGCATTAACGCGACACTAGCGCTTAATCCACCCTGGTGGCAGGAATATCCTTAGTCGAACTTGCTAATCCGTTCCACCGCATTAACGCGACACTAGGGCTTAATCCCGCCTGATGGCAGGATTACTATTAGTCGACCTTGCTAATCCGTTCCACCGCATTAACCCAACACTAGCGCTTAATCCGCTCTGGTGGCAACTTTATCGTTATTCGACATTGCTAATCCGTTCCACCGCATTAACGCGACACTAGCGCTTAATCCACCCTGGTGGCAGGAATATCCTTAGTCGAACTTGCTAATCCTTTCCACCGCATTAACGCGACACTAGGGCTTAATCCCGCCTGATGGCAGGATTACTATTAGTCGACCTTGCTAATCCGTTCCACCGCATTAACGCATCACTAGCGCTTAATCTCCCCTGGTGGCAAGATTATCATTAGTCGACCTTGCTAATCCGATCCACCGCATTGACGCGACACTAGCGGTTAATCCCCCCTGGCGACAGGATTATCATTAATATCGATCCCAATTTTCGTCAAATTCATCTAGCCTACGAAGCCTATACAAATCGTCCTCCTTGTGAAACTATTTCCCCTACATCGAAAACTTTCATAAACATAATTTTTTATCGTGTGCTGAAGACCAGTGAGAGTGTAATATTCAAAGCAACCTAAAGCCAACGAAAGATATATACAGGTTGTTTCAAAATACGGGGCATAATTTCAGGTATGTATTTTCCACGTGAAGACAATCAAACTAGTTCATTATAACATGTGTCCGGAAATGTTTCATCTCATAGTTATGGCCTTTAAAACATTGAAAGTCCCACGTGTAGACAATCAAAATAGTTCATGTTAAAATGAACTAATTTTATTGTCTACATGTGGGAAATACATACCTGAAATTATGCCCCGTATTTTTGAAACAACATGTATAAACAATTATGCATGTGGTATCTTAAAAACAATAATCAGTGTTTCGCATGTTTTCAATATTGTATTGCATAAGAATATGTTATAAATATATATTTGTGATATGAACTTGTTTATTAGGTTTTTCGTTCGGATTCCAGATCTTCTTTACGCTGACATCGCGTTCTCGGCCCGTTCTTCTTTTACGCTCTCATCGCCTTCTCGGCCCGTTCTTGTTATACGCTCATATAGCCTTCCCGGCACGGTCCTCATATACACTCACATTGCCTTCTTGCGCCGTTCTTCTTTTACGCTTACATTGCCTTCTCGCTCTAGTTGGCGTTTATCCACCGCATTAAGAAAATTGCGGGAAATTTGAAAATTGCAAAGGTATGGATCAGCGGATTAACTCTTAATCCATTGTCCCCTTCATCAACGGATAAAGAGATAATCTGAGGAACCACACCTTTGCTATTTTCAAATTTCCCGCCATTTTCTTAATCCGGCGGATTAACGCGACACTAGAGCTTAATCCCCCCTGGTGGCTGGATTATCGTTATTCGACATTGCTAATCCGTTCCACCGCATTGACGCGATACTAGCGCTTAATCCCCCCTGGTGGCAGGAATATCCTTAGTCGACCTTGCTAATCCGTTATACCGCATTAACGCGACACTAGGGCTTAATCCCCCTGGTGGCAGGATTATCATTAGTCGATCCTGCTAATCCGTTCCATCGCATTAACGCGACACTAGCGCTTAATCCCCTCTGGTGGCTGGATTATCATTAGTCGACCTTGCTACTCCGTTCCACCGCATTAACGCGACACTAGCGCTTAATCCGCCCTGGTGGCAAGATTATCGTTATTCGACATTGCTAATCCGTTCCACCGCATTAACGCGACACTAGCGCTTAATCCGCCCTGGTGGCAAGATTATCGTTAGTCGAACCCTCTAATCCGTTCCACCGCATTAACGCGACACTAGCGCTTAATTCCCCCGGGTGATAGGATTATCGTTAATATCGACCCCAATTTTCGTCACATTCATCTAGCCTACGATGCCTATACAAATCGTCCTTCTTGTGAAACTATTTCCCCTACATGGAAAACTTTCATAAACATTATTTTTTATCGTGTGCTGAAGACCAGTGAGCGCGTGATATTCAAAGCAACCTAAAGACAAACATATATACAGGGTGTTTGAAAATACGGGGCATAATTTCAGGTATATATTTTCCACGTGAAGATAATCATACTAGTTCATTATAACATGTGTCCGGAAATGCTTAATTTCCGAGTTATGGCCTTTAGAACATTGAAAGTCCCACCTGTAGACAATCAAAAACGTTCATGTTATAATGAACTAATTTTAATGTTCACATGTGGGAAATACATACCTGAAATTATGCCCCGTATTTTTGAAACTAGCTGTATAAACAATTATGCATGTGGTTTCCTAAAAACAAAAATCAGTTTTTCGCATGTTTTCAATATTGTATTGCATAAGAATATTTATAAAATATATATGTGATATGAACTTGTTGTTTATTAGGTTTTTGATTCAGATTCCAGATCTTCTTTACGCTGACATCGCGTTCTGGGCCCGTTCTTCTTTTACGCTCTCATCGCCTTAACGGACCGTTCTCGTTCTTCGCTCACATAGCCTTCCCGGCACGGTCTTCGTATACACTCACATTGCCTTCTCGCCACGTTCTTCTTTTACGCTTACATTGCCTTCTCGCTCTAGTTGGCGTTAACTCACCTAATTAAGAAAATTGCGGGAAATTTGAAAATTGCAAAGGAATGGATCAGCGGATTAACTCTTAATCCATTGTCCACTTCTTCAACGGATAAAGAGATAATCCGATGAAGCCATTTTCTTAATCCGGCGGATTAACGCAACACTAGCGCATAATTCCCCCTGGTGGCTGGATTATCGATAATCGTCCTTGCTAAGCCGTTCCACCGCATTAACGCGACACTAGCGCTTAATCCCCCCTGGTGGCAGGATTAACCTTAGTGGACCTTGCAAATAAATTCCACCGCATTAACGCGGCACTAGCGCTTTATCCCCCTGGTGGCAGGATTATCATTAGTCGACCTTGCTAATCCGTTCCACCGCATTAACGCGACAATAGCATTTAATCCCCCCTGGTGGCTGGGTTATCGTTAGTTGACCTAGCTACTCCGTTCCACCGCATTAACGAGACACTAGCGCTTAATGCGCCCTGGTGGCAAGATTATCATTAGTCGACCTTGCTAATCCGTTCCACCGCATTAACGCGACACTAGCGCTTAATCCCCCCTGGTGGCAGGATTATCGTTAATGTCGACTCCAATTTTCGTCACATTCATCTAGCCTACGATGCCTATACAAATCGTCCTCCTTGTGAAACTATTTCCCCTACATCGAAAACTTTCATAAACATTATATTTATCGTGTGCTGAAAACCAGTGAGCGTGTGATATTCAAAGCAACCTAAAGACAAAGATATATACAGGGTGCTTCAAAATACGGGGCATAATTTCAACTATGTATTTTGCACGTGAAGACAAATGAACTAGTTCATTATAACATGTGTCCGGAAATGCTTCATTTCATAGTTATGGCCTTTAAAGCATTGAAAGTCCCACCTGTAGACAATCAAAATAGTTCATGTTACAGGGAACTAATTTTATTGTCTACATGTGGGAAATACATACCTGAAATTATGTCCCTATTTTTGAAACAACCTGTATAAACAATTATGCATGTGGTTTCTTAAAAACAAAAATCAGTTTTTCGCATGTTTTCAATATTGTATTGCATAAGAATATGTTATAAATATATATTTGTGATATGAACTTGTTGTTTATTAGGTTTTTCATTCGGATTCCAGATCTTCTTTACGCTGACATCGCGTTCTCGGCCCGTTCTTCTTTTACGCTCTCATCGCCCTCTCAGCCCGTTCTCGTTCAACGCTCACATAGCCTTCCCGGCACGAGCTTCATATACACTCATATTGCCTTCTCGCCCCGTTCTTCTTTTACGCTTACATTGTCTTTCTCTCTAGTTCGCGTTAATCCACCGCATTAAGAAAATTGCGGGAAATTTGAAAATTGCAAATGTATGGATCAACGGGTTGACTCTTAATCCTTTGTCCCCTTCTTCAACGGATAAAGAGATAATCTGATGAACCACACCTTTGCAATTTTCACATTTCCCGCCATTTTCTTAAACCGGCGGATTAACGCAACACTAGCGCTTAATCCCCCCTGGTAGCAGGATTATCGTAATTCCATCTTGCTAAACCGTAGGGCTCCACTTTCAAAGGCATCTCGTATGAAAAAAGCAACGTTTGGTGATAACCCTACATTTTCCCCCTCCATTTCTTATCCCTCCCTCCTTCTCTTCGTTCCAGCACTTATACCACAGCGTGGGTCGATTTCACCACAGTCTGCAACTCGCCATGGCAACCTCCAGTAACATTCTTCGTGTGAAGACCAGCGAGCGTGTGATATTCAAAGCAAGCGAAAGACAAATATATATATAAACATTTGTGCATTTGGTTTGTTAAAAAAACAGTTTAATGCATGTATTCAATATTGTATTGCATAAGAATATGTAATAAATATATCTGTGATATGAACTTGTTGTTTATTAGGTTTTGGATACGGATTGGCAAGTAGGATTATCGATAATGCTGCAGTAGCGTTAATCCACCTCATTAAGAAAATGTTGGAAAATATGAAAATTGTCAAGGTATGGTTCAGCGGATCATCTCTTACTCCATTGTCCCCTTCTTCAACGGATTAAGAGATAATACGAAGAACCACACCGCGGATTTTTTTTCCAAATATCCAGCGCTTCTCTTAATCCGGCGGATTAACGCGACACTAGCGCTCAATCCCCGCTGGTGGCAGGATTATCATTACTTGAACTTGCTAATCCGTTCCACCGCATTAACGCGACACTAGCGCTTAATCCACCCTGGTGGCAGGAATATCCTTAGTCGAACTTGCTAATCCGTTCCACCGCATTAACGCGACACTAGGGCTTAATCCCGCCTGATGGCAGGATTACTATTAGTCGACCTTGCTAATCCGTTCCACCGCATTAACGCATCACTAGCGCTTAATCTCCCCTGGTGGCAAGATTATCATTAGTCGACCTTGCTAATCCGATCCACCGCATTGACGCGACACTAGCGGTTAATCCCCCCTGGTGACAGGATTATCATTAATATCGATCCCTATTTTCGTCAAATTCATCTAGCCTACGAAGCCTATACAAATCGTCCTCCTTGTGAAACTATTTCCCCTGCATCGAAAACTTTCATAAACATAATTTTTTATCGTGTGCTGAAGACCAGTGAGAGTGTAATATTCAAAGCAACCTAAAGCCAAAGAAAGATATATACAGGTTGTTTCAAAATACGGGGCATAATTTCAGGTATGTATTTTCCACGTGAAGACAATCAAACTAGTTCATTATAACATGTGTCCGGAAATGTTTCATCTCATAGTTATGGCCTTTAAAACATTGAAAGTCCCACGTGTAGACAATCAAAATACTTCATGTTATAATGAACTAATTTTATTGTCTACATGTGGGAAATACATACCTGAAATTATGCCCCGTATTTTTGAAACAACCTGTATAAACAATTATGCATGTGGTATCTTAAAAACAATAATCAGTGTTTCGCATGTTTTCAATATTGTATTGCATAAGAATATGTTATAAATATATATTTGTGATATGAACTTGTTTATTAGGTTTTTCATTCGGATTCCAGATCTTCTCTACGCTGACATCGCGTTCTCGGCCCGTTCTTCTTTTACGCTCTCATCGCCTTCTCGGCCTGTTCTTGTTATACGCTCATATAGCCTTCCCGGCACGGTCCTCGTATACACTCACATTGCTTTCTTGCGCCGTTCTTCTTTTACGCTTACAATACCTTCTCGCTCTAGTTGGCGTTAATCCACCGCATTAAGAAAATTGCGGGAAATTTTAAAATTGCAAAGGTATGGATCAGCGGATTAACTCTTAATCCATTGTCCCCTTCTTCAACGGATAAAGAGATAATCTGAGGAACCACACCTTTGCTATTTTCAAATTTCCCGCCATTTTCTTAATCCGGCGGATTAACGCGACACTAGCGCTTAATCCCCCCTGGTGGCTGGATTATCGTTATTCGACATTGCTAATCCGTTCCACCGCATTGACGCGACACTAGCGCTTAATCCCCCCTGGTGGCAGGAATATCCTTAGTCGACCTTGCTAATCCGTTATACCGCATTAACGCGACACTAGGGCTTAATCCCCCTGGTGGCAGGATTATCATTAGTGGACCCTGCTAATCCGTTCCATCGCATTAACGCGACACTAGCGCTTAATCCCCCCTGGTGGCTGGATTATCATTAGTCGACCTTGCTACTCCGTTCCACCGCATTAACGCGACACTAGCGCTTAATCCGCCCTGGTGGCAAGATTATCGTTATTCGACATTGCTAATCCGTTCCACCGCATTAACGCGACACTAGCGCTTAATCCGCCCTGGTGGCAAGATTATCGTTAGTCGAACCCTCTAATCCGTTCCACCGCATTAACGCGACACTAGCGCTTAATTCCCCCGGGTGATAGGATTATCGTTAATATCCACCCCAATTTTCGTCACATTCATCTAGCCTACGATGCCTATACAAATCGTCCTTCTTGTGAAACTATTTCCCCTACATCGAAAACTTTCATAAACATTATTTTTTATCGTGTGCTGAAGACCAGTGAGCGTGTGATATTCAAAGCAACCTAAAGACAAAGATATATACAGGGTGTTTGAAAATACGGGGCATAATTTCAGGTATATATTTTCCACGTGAAGACAATCATACTAGTTCATTATAACATGTGTCCGGAAATGCTTAATTTCCGAGTTATGGCCTTTACAACATTGAAAGTCCCACCTGTAGACAATCAAAAACGTTCATGTTATAATGAACTAATTTTAATGTTCACATGTGGGAAATACATACCTGAAATTATGCCCCGTATTTTTGAAACTAGCTGTATAAACAATTATGCATGTGGTTTCCTAAAAACAAAAATCAGTTTTTCGCATGTTTTCAATATTGTATTGCATAAGAATATTTATAAAATATATATGTGATATGAACTTGTTGTTTATTAGGTTTTTGATTCAGATTCCAGATCTTCTTTACGCTGACATCGCGTTCTGGGCCCGTTCTTCTTTTACGCTCTCATCGCCCTAACGGAACGTTCTCGTTCTTCGCTCACATAGCCTTCCCGGCACGGTCTTCGTATACACTCACATTGCCTTCTCGCCTCGTTCTTCTTTTACGCTTACATTGTCTTTCTCTCTAGTTCGCGTTAATCCACTGCATTAAGAAAATTGCGGGAAATTTGAAAATTGCAAAGGTATGGATCAGCGGGTTGACTCTTAATCCATTGTCCCCTTCTTCAACGGATAAAGAGATAATCTGATGAACCACACCTTTGCAATTTTCAGATTTCCCGCCATTTTCTTAATCCGGCGGATTAACGCAACACTAGCGCTTAATCCCCCCTGGTAGCAGGATTATCGTAATTCCATCTTGCTAAACCGTAGGGCTCCACTTTCAAAGGCATCTCGTATGAAAAAAGCAACGTTTGGTGATAACCCTACATTTTCCCCCTCCATTTCTTATCCCTCCCTCCTTCTCCCCGTTCCAGCACTTATACCACAGCGTGGGTCGATTTCACCACAGTCTGCAACTCGCCATGGCAACCTCCAGTAACATTCTTCGTGTGAAGACCAGCGAGCGTGTGATATTCAAAGCAAGCGAAAGACAAATATATATAAACAATTGTGCATTTTGTCTGTTAAAAAAACAGTTTAATGCATTTAATCAATATTGTATTGCATAAGAATATGTAATAAATATATCTGTGATATGAACTTGTTGTTTATTAGGTTTTGGATACGGATTGGCAAGTAGGATTATCGATAATGCTGCAGTAGCGTTAATCCACCGCATTAAGAAAATGTCGGAAAATTTGAAAATTGCCAAGGTATGGTTCAGCGGATCATCTCTTACTCCATTGTCCCCTTCTTCAACGGATTAAGAGATAATACGAAGAACCACACCGCGGACTTTTTTTTCAAATATTCCGCGCTTCTCTTAATCGGTCGGATTAACGCGACACTAGCGCTTAATCCCCCCTGGTGGCAGGATTATCATTACTTGAACTTGCTAATCGGTTTCACCGCAGTGACGCGACACTAGCGCTTAATCCCCCGTGGTGGCAGGATTATCATTAGTCGACCTTGCTAATCTGATCCACCGCATTAACGCGACACTAGCGCTTAATCCCCCCTGGTGGCTGGATTATCATTAGTCGACCTTGCTACTGCGTTCCACCGCATTAACGCGACACTAGCGCTTAATCCGCCCTGGTGGCAACTTTATCGTTATTCGACATTGCTAATCCGTTCCACCGCATTAACGCGACACTAGCGCTTAATCCACCCTGGTGGCAGGAATATCCTTAGTCGAACTTGCTAATCCGTTCCACCGCATTAACGCGACATTAAGGCTTAATCCCGCCTGATAGCAGGATTACTATTAGTCGACCCTGCTAATCCGTTCCACCGCATTAACGCATCACTAGCGCTTAATCTCCCCTGGTGGTAAGATTATCATTAGCCGACCTTGCTAATCCGATCCACCGCATTGACGCGACACTAGCGGTTAATCCCCCCTGGTGACAGGATTATCATTAATATCGATCCCAATTTTCGTCAAATTCATCTAGCCTACGAAGCCTATACAAATCGTCCTCCTTGTGAAACTATTTCCCCTACATCGAAAACTTTCATAAACATAATTTTTTATCGTGTGCTGAAGACCAGTGAGAGTGTAATATTCAAAGCAACCTAAAGCCAAAGAAAGATATATACAGGTTGTTTCAAAATACGGGGCATAATTTCAGGTATGTATTTTCCACGTGAAGACAATCAAACTAGTTCATTATAACATGTGTCCGGAAATGTTTCATTTCATAGTTATGGCCTTTAAAACATTGAAAGTCCCACGTGTAGACAATCAAAATAGTTCATGTTATAATGAACTAATTTTATTGTCTACATGTGGGAAATACATACCTGAAATTATGCCTCGTATTTTTGAAACAACCTGTATAAACAATTATGCATGTGGTATCTTAAAAACAATAATCAGTGTTTCGCATGTTTTCAATATTGTATTGCATAAGAATATGTTATAAATATATATTTGTGATATGAACTTGTTTATTAGGTTTTTCATTCGGATTCCAGATCTTCTTTACGCTGACATCGCGTTCTCGGTACGTTCTTCTTTTACGCTCTCATCGCCTTCTCGGCCCGTTCTTGTTATACGCTCATATAGCCTTCCCGGCACGGTCCTCGTATACACTCACATTGCCTTCTTGCGCCGTTCTTCTTTTACGCTTACATTGCCTTCTCGCTCTAGTTGGCGTTAATCCACCGCATTAAGAAAATTGCGGGAAATTTGAAAATTGCAAAGGTATGGATCAGCGGATTAACTCTTAATCCATTGTCCCCTTCTTCAACGGATAAAGAGATAATCTGAGAAACCACACCTTTGCTATTTTCAAATTTCCCGCCATTTTCTTAATCCGGCGGATTAACGCGACACTAGGGCTTAATCCCCCCTGGTGGCTGGATTATCGTTATTCGACATTGCTAATCCGTTCCACCGCATTGACGCGACACTAGCGCTTAATCCCCCCTGGTGGCAGGAATATCCTTAGTCGACCTTGCTAATCCGTTATACCGCATTAACGCGACACTAGGGCTTAATCCCCCTGGTGGCAGGATTATCATTAGTGGACCCTGCTAATCCGTTCCATCGCATTAACGCGACACTAGCGCTTAATCCCCCCTGGTGGCTGGATTATCATTAGTCGACCTTGCTACTCCGTTCCACCGCATTAACGCGACACTAGCGCTTAATCCGCCCTGGTGGCAAGATTATCGTTATTCGACATTGCTAATCCGTTCCACCGCATTAACGCGACACTAGCGCTTAATCCGCCCTGGTGGCAAGATTATCGTTAGTCGAATCCTCTAATCCGTTCCACCGCATTAACGCGACACTAGCGCTTAATTCCCCGGGTGATAGGATTATCGTTAATATCGACCCCAATTTTCGTCACATTCATCTAGCCTACGATGCCTATACAAATCGTCCTTCTTGTGAAACTATTTCCCCTACATGGAAAACTTTCATGAACATTATTTTTTATCGTGTGCTGAAGACCAGTGAGCGTGTGATTTTCAAAGCAACCTAAAGACAAAGATATATACAGGGTGTTTGAAAATACGGGGCTTAATTTCAGGTATATATTTTCCACGTGAAGATAATCATACTAGTTCATTATAAAATGTGTCCGGAAATGCTTAATTTCCGAGTTATGGCCTTTACAACATTGAAAGTCCCACCTGTAGACAATCAAAAACGTTCATGTTATAATGAACTAATTTTAATGTTCACATGTGGGAAATACATACCTGAAATTATGCCCCGTATTTTTGAAACTAGCTGTATAAACAATTATGCATGTGGTTTCCTAAAAACAAACATCAATTTTTCGCATGTATTCAATATTGTATTGCATAAGAATATTTATAAAATATATATGTGATATGAACTTGTTGTTTATTAGGTTTTTGATTCAGATTCCAGATCTTCTTTACGCTGACATCGCGTTTTGGGCCCGTTCTTCTTTTACGCTCTCATCGCCTTAACGGACCGTTCTCGTTCTTCGCTCACATAGCCTTCCCGGCACGGTCTTCGGATACACTCACATTGCCTTCTCGCCTCGTTCTTCTTTTACGCTTACATTGCCTTCTCGCTCTAGTTGGCGTTAATTCACCTAATTAAGAAAATTGCGCGAAATTTGAAAATTGCAAAGGTATGGATCAGCGCATTAACTCTTAATCCATTGTGCACTTCTTCAACGGATAAAGAGATAATCCGATGAAGCCATTTTCTTAATCCGGCGGATTAACGCAAAACTAGCGCATAATTCCCCCTGGTGGCAGGATTATCGTTAGTCGACCTTGCTAATCCGTTCCACCGCATTAACGCGACACTAGCGCTTAATCCCCCCTGGTGGCAGGATTATCATTAGTCGACCGTGCTAATCTGTTCCCCCGCATTAACGCGACACTAGCGCTTAATCCGCCCTGGTGGCTGGATTATCATTAGTCGACCTTGCTAATCCGTTCCACCGCATTAACGCGGCACTAGCGCTTAATCCCCCCTGGTCGCTGGATTATCGATAATCGTCCTTGCTAAGCCGTTCCACCGCATTAACGCGACACTAGCGCTTAATCCACCCTGGTGGCAGGATTAACCTTATTCCACCGCATTAACGCGACACTAGCGCTTTATCCCCCTGGTGGCAGGATTATCATTAGTCGACTCTGCTAATCCGTTCCACCGCATTAACGCGACAATAGCATTTAATCCCCCCTGGTGGCTGGGTTATCGTTAGTTGACCTAGCTACTCCGTTCCACCGCATTAACGAGACCCTAGCGCTTAATGCGCCCTGGTGGCAAGATTATCATTAGTCGACCTTGCTAATCCGTTCCACCGCATTAACGCGACACTAGCGCTTAATCCACCCTGGTGGCTTGATTATCATTAGTCGACCTTGCTACTCCGTTCCACCGCATTAACGCGACACTAGCGCTTAATCCGCCCTGGTGGCAAGATTATCGTTAGTCGAACCCTCTAATCCGTTCCACCGCATTAACGCGACACTAGCGCTTAATTCCCCCGGGTGATAGGATTATCGTTAATATCGACCACAATTTTCGTCACATTCATCTAGCCTACGATGCCTATACAAATCGTCCTTCTTGTGAAACTATTTCCCCTACATGGAAAACTTTCATAAACATTATTTTTTATCGTGTGCTGAAGACCAGTGAGCGTGTGATATTCAAAGCAACCTAAAGACAAAGATATATACAGGGTGTTTGAAAATACGGGGCATAATTTCAGGTATATATTTTCCACGTGAAGATAATCATACTAGTTCATTATAACATGTGTCCGGAAATGCTTAATTTCCGAGTTATGGCCTTTACAACATTGAAAGTCCCACCTGTAGACAATCAAAAACGTTCATGTTATAATGAACTAATTTTAATGTTCACATGTGGGAAATACATACCTGAAATTATGCCCCGTATTTTTGAAACTAGCTGTATAAACAATTATGCATGTGGTTGCCTGAAAACAAAAATCAGTTTTTCGCATGTTTTCAATATTGTATTGCATAAGAATATTTATAACATATATGTGATATGAACTTGTTGTTTATTAGGTTTTTGATTCAGATTCCAGATCTTCTTTACGCTGACATCGCGTTCTGGGCGCGTTCTTCTTTTACGCTCTCATCGCCTTAACGGACCGTTCTCGTTCTTCGCTCACATAGCCTTCCCGGCACGGTCTTCGTATACACTCACATTGCCTTCTCGCCTCGTTCTTCTTTTACGCTTACATTGCCTTCTCGCTCTAGTTGGCGTTAATCCACCTAATTAAGAAAATTGCGGGAAATTTGAAAATTACAAAGGTATGGATCAGCGGATTACCTCTTAATCCATTGTCCACTTCTTCAACGGATAAAGAGATAATCCGATGAAGCCATTTTCTTAATCCGGCGGATTAACGCAACACTAGCGCATAATTCCCCTGGTGGCAGGATTATCGTTAGTCGACCTTGCTAATCCGTTCCACCGCATTAACGCGACACTAGCGCTTAATCCCCCCTGGTGGCAGGATTATCATTAGTCGACCTTGCTCATCTGATCCACCGCATTAACGCGACACTAGCGCTTAATCCCCCCTGGTGGCTGGATTATCATTAGTCGACCTTGCTACACCGTTCCACCGCATTAACGCGACACTAGCGCTTAATCCGCCCTGGTGGCAACTTTATCGTTATTCGACATTGCTAATCCGTTCCACCGCATTAACGCGACACTAGCGCTTAATCCACCCTGGTGGCAGGAATATCCTTAGTCGAACTTGCTAATCCGTTCCACCGCATTAACGCGACACTAGGGCTTAATCCCGCCTGATGGCAGGATTACTATTAGTCGACCTTGCTAATCCGTTCCACCGCATTAACGCGTCACTAGCGCTTAATCTCCCCTGATGGCAAGATTATCATTAGTCGACCGTGCTAATCCGATCCACCGCATTGACGCGACACTAGCGGTTAATCCCCCCTGGTGCCAGGATTATCATTAATATCGATCCCAATTTTCGTCAAATTCATCTAGCCTACGAAGCCTATACAAATCGTCCTCCTTGTGAAACTATTTCCCTACATCGAAAACTTTCATAAACATAATTTTTTATCGTGTGCTGAAGACCAGTGAGAGTGTAATATTCAAAGCAACCTAAAGCCAAAGAAAGATATATACAGGTTGTTTCAAAATACGGGGCATAATTTCAGGTATGTATTTTCCACGTGAAGACAATCAAATTAGTTCATTATAACATGTGTCCGGAAATGTTTCATTTCATAGTTATGGCCTTTAAAACATTGAAAGTCCCACGTGTAGACAATCAAAATAGTTCATGTTATAATGAACTAATTTTATTGTCTACATGTGGGAAATACATACCTGCAATTATGCCCCGTATTTTTGAAACAACCTGTATAAACAATTATGCATGTGGTATCTTAAAAATAATAATCAGTGTTTCGCATGTTTTCAATATTGTATTGCATAAGAATATGTTATAAATATATATTTGTGATATGAACTTGTTTATTAGGTTTTTCATTCGGATTCCAGATCTTCTTTGCGCTGACATCGCGTTCTCGGCCCGTTCTTCTTTTACGCTCTCATCGCCTTCTCGGCCCGTTCTTGTTATACGCACATATAGCCTTCCCGGCACGGTCCTCGTATACACTCACATTGCCTTCTTGCGCCGTTCTTCTTTTACGCTTACATTGCCTTCTCGCTCTAGTTGGCGTTAATCCACCGCATTAAGAAAATTGCGGGAAATTTGAAAATTGCAAAGCTATGGATCAGCGGATTAACTCTTAATCCATTGTCCCCTTCTTCAAGGGATAAAGAGATAATCTGAGGAACCACACCTTTGCTATTTTCAAATTTCCCGCCATTTTCTTAATCCGGCGGATTAACGCGACACTAGGGCTTAATCCCCCCTGGTGGCTGGATTATCGTTATTCGACATTGCTAATCCGTTCCACCGCATAGACGCGACACTAGCGCTTAATCCCCCCTGGTGGCAGGAATATCCTTAGTCGACCTTGCTAATCCGTTATATCGCATTAACGCGACACTAGGGCTTAATCCCCCTGGTGGCAGGATCATCATTAGTGGACCCTGCTAATCCGTTCCATCGCATTAACGCGACACTAGCGCTTAATCCCCCCTGGTGGCTGGATTATCATTAGTCGACCTTGCTACTCCGTTCCACCGCATTAACGCGACACTAGCGCTTAATCCGCCCTGGTGGCAATTTTATCGTTATTCGACATTGCTAATCCGTTCCACCGCATTAACGCGACACTAGCGCTTAATCCGCCCTGGTGGCAAGATTATCGTTAGTGAACCCTCTAATCCGTTCCACCGCATTAACGCGACAATAGCGCTTAATTCCCCCGGGTGATAGGATTATCGTTAATATCGACCCCAATTTTCGTCACATTCATCTAGCCTACGATGCCTATACAAATCGTCCTTCTTGTGAAACTATTTCCCCTACATGGAAAACTTTCATAAACATTATTTTTTATCGTGTGCTGAAGACCAGTGAGCGTGTGATATTCAAAGCAACCTAAAGACAAAGATATATACAGGGTGTTTGAAAATACGGGGCATAATTTCAGGTATATGTTTTCCACGTGAAGATAATCATACTAGTTCATTATAACATGTGTCCGGAAATGCTTAATTTCCGAGTTATGGCCTTTACAACATTGAAAGTCCCACCTGTAGACAATCAGAAACGTTCATGTTATAATGAACTAATTTTAATGTTCACATGTGGGAAATACATACCTGAAATTATGCCCCGTATTTTTGAAATTAGCTGTATAAACAATTATGCATGTCGTTTCCTAAAAACAAAAATCAGTTTTTCGCATGTTTTCAATATTGTATTGCGTAAGAATATTTATAAAATATATATGTGATATGAACTTGTTGTTTATTAGGTTTTTGATTCAGATTCCAGATCTTCTTTACGCTGACATCGCGTTCTGGGCCCGTTCTTCTTTTACGCTCTCATCGCCTTAACGGACCGTTCTCGTTCTTCGCTCACATAGCCTTCCCGGCACGGTCTTCGGATACACTCACATTGCCTTCTCGCCTCGTTCTTCTTTTACGCTTACATTGCCATCTCGCTCTAGTTGGCGTTAATCCACCTATTTAAGAAAATTGCGGGAAATTTGAAAATTGCAAAGGTATGGATCAGCGGATTAACTCTTAATCCATTGTCCACTTCTTCAACGGATAAAGAGATAATCCGATGAAGCCATTTTCTTAATCCGGCGGATTAACGCAACACTAGCGCATAATTCCCCCTGGTGGCAGGATTATCGTTAGTCGACCTTGCTAATCCGTTCCACCGCATTAACGCGACACTAGCGCTTAATCCCCCCTGGTGGCAGGATTATCATTAGTCGACCGTGCTAATCTGTTCCCCCGCATTAACGCGACACTAGCGCTTAATCCCCCCTGGTGGCTGGATTATCATTAGTCGACCTTGCTACTCCGTTCCACCGCATTAACGCGACACTAGCGCTTAATCCGCCCTGGTGGCAACTTTATCGTTATTCGACATTGCTAATCCGTTCCACCGCATTAACGCGACACTAGCGCTTAATCCACCCTGGTGGCAGGAATATCCTTAGTCGAACTTGCTAATCCGTTCCACCGCATTAACGCGACACTAGGGCTTAATCCCGCCTGATGGCAGGATTACTATTAGTCGACCTTGCTAATCCGTTCCACCGCATTAACGCGTCACTAGCGCTTAATCTCCCCTGATGGCAAGATTATCATTAGTCGACCTTGCTAATCCGATCCACCGCATTGACGAGACACTTGCGGTTAATCCCCCCTGGTGACAGGATTATCATTAATATCGATCCCAATTTTCGTCAAATTCATCTAGCCTACGAAGCCTAAACAAATCGTCCTCCTTGTGAAACTATTTCCCCTACATCGAAAACTTTCATAAACATAATTTTTTATCGTGTGCTGAAGACCAGTGAGAGTGTAATATTCAAAGCAACCTAAAGCCAAAGAAAGATATATACAGGTTGTTTCAAAATACGGGGCATAATTTCAGGTATGTATTTTCCACGTGAAGAAAATCAAACTAGTTCATCATAACATGTGTCCGGAAATGTTTCATTTCATAGTTATGGCCTTTAAAACATTGAAAGTCCCACGTGTAGACAATCAAAATAGTTCATGTTATAATGAACTAATTTTATTGTCTACATGTGGGAAATACATACCTGCAATTATGCCCCGTATTTTTGAAACAACCTGTATAAACAATTATGCATGTGGTATCTTAAAAACAATAATCAGTGTTTCGCATGTTTTCAATATTGTATTGCATAAGAATATGTTATAAATATATATTTGTGATATGAACTTGTTTATTAGGTTTTTCATTCGGATTCCAGATCTTCTTTGCGCTGACATCGCGTTCTCGGCCCGTTCTTCTTTTACGCTCTCATCGCCTTCTCGGCCCGTTCTTGTTATACGCACATATAGCCTTCCCGGCACGGTCCTCGTATACACTCACATTGCCTTCTTGCGCCGTTCTTCTTTTACGCTTACATTGCCTTCTCGCTCTAGTTGGCGTTAATCCACCGCATTAAGAAAATTGCGGGAAATTTGAAAATTGCAAAGCTATGGATCAGCGGACTAACTCTTAATCCATTGTCCCCTTCTTCAAGGGATAAAGAGATAATCTGAGGAACCACACCTTTGCTATTTTCAAATTTCCCGCCATTTTCTTAATCCGGCGGATTAACGCGACACTAGGGCTTAATCCCCCCTGGTGGCTGGATTATCGTTATTCGACATTGCTAATCCGTTCCACCGCATAGACGCGACACTAGCGCTTAATCCCCCCTGGTGGCAGGAATATCCTTAGTCGACCTTGCTAATCCGTTATACCGCATTAACGCGACACTAGGGCTTAATCCCCCTGGTGGCAGGATCATCATTAGTGGACCCTGCTAATCCGTTCCATCGCATTAACGCGACACTAGCGCTTAATCCCCCCTGGTGGCTGGATTATCATTAGTCGACCTTGCTACTCCGTTCCACCGCATTAACGCGACACTAGCGCTTAATCCGCCCTGGTGGCAATTTTATCGTTATTCGACATTGCTAATCCGTTCCACCGCATTAACGCGACACTAGCGCTTAATCCGCCCTGGTGGCAAGATTATCGTTAGTCGAACCCTCTAATCCGTTCCACCGCATTAACGCGACGATAGCGTTTAATTCCCCCGGGTGATAGGATTATCGTTAATATCGACCCCAATTTTCGTCACATTCATCTAGACTACGATGCCTATACAAATCGTCCTTCTTGTGAAACTATTTCCCCTACATGGAAAACTTTCATAAACATTATTTTTATCGTGTGCTGAAGACCAGTGAGCGTGTGATATTCAAAGCAACCTAAAGACAAAGATATATACAGGGTGTTTGAAAATACGGGGCATAATTTCAGGTATATATTTTCCACGTGAAGATAATCATACTAGTTCATTATAACATGTGTCCGGAAATGCTTAATTTCCGAGTTATGGCCTTTACAACATTGAAAGTCCCACCTGTAGACAATCAAAAACGTTCATGTTATAATGAACTAATTTTAATGTTCACATGTGGGAAATACATACCTGAAATTATGCCCCGTATTTTTGAAACTAGCTGTATAAACAATTATGCATGTGGTTGCCTGAAAACAAAAATCAGTTTTTCGCATGTTTTCAATATTGTATTGCATAAGAATATTTATAACATATATATGTGATATGAACTTGTTGTTTATTAGGTTTTTGATTCAGATTCCAGATCTTCTTTACGCTGACATCGCGTTCTGGGCGCGTTCTTCTTTTACGCTCTCATCGCCTTAACGGACCGTTCTCGTTCTTCGCTCACATAGCCTTCCCGGCACGGTCTTCGTATACACTCACATTGCCTTCTCGCCTCGTTCTTCTTTTACGCTTACATTGCCTTCTCGCTCTAGTTGGCGTTAATCCACCTAATTAAGAAAATTGCGGGAAATTTGAAAATTACAAAGGTATGGATCAGCGGATTACCTCTTAATCCATTGTCCACTTCTTCAACGGATAAAGAGATAATCCGATGAAGCCATTTTCTTAATCCGGCGGATTAACGCAACACTAGCGCATAATTCCCCTGGTGGCAGGATTATCGTTAGTCGACCTTGCTAATCCGTTCCACCGCATTAACGCGACACTAGCGCTTAATCCCCCCTGGTGGCAGGATTATCATTAGTCGACCTTGCTCATCTGATCCACCGCATTAACGCGACACTAGCGCTTAATCCCCCCTGGTGGCTGGATTATCATTAGTCGACCTTGCTACACCGTTCCACCGCATTAACGCGACACTAGCGCTTAATCCGCCCTGGTGGCAACTTTATCGTTATTCGACATTGCTAATCCGTTCCACCGCATTAACGCGACACTAGCGCTTAATCCACCCTGGTGGCAGGAATATCCTTAGTCGAACTTGCTAATCCGTTCCACCGCATTAACGCGACACTAGGGCTTAATCCCGCCTGATGGCAGGATTACTATTAGTCGACCTTGCTAATCCGTTCCACCGCATTAACGCGTCACTAGCGCTTAATCTCCCCTGATGGCAAGATTATCATTAGTCGACCGTGCTAATCCGATCCACCGCATTGACGCGACACTAGCGGTTAATCCCCCCTGGTGCCAGGATTATCATTAATATCGATCCCAATTTTCGTCAAATTCATCTAGCCTACGAAGCCTATACAAATCGTCCTCCTTGTGAAACTATTTCCCTACATCGAAAACTTTCATAAACATAATTTTTTATCGTGTGCTGAAGACCAGTGAGAGTGTAATATTCAAAGCAACCTAAAGCCAAAGAAAGATATATACAGGTTGTTTCAAAATACGGGGCATAATTTCAGGTATGTATTTTCCACGTGAAGACAATCAAATTAGTTCATTATAACATGTGTCCGGAAATGTTTCATTTCATAGTTATGGCCTTTAAAACATTGAAAGTCCCACGTGTAGACAATCAAAATAGTTCATGTTATAATGAACTAATTTTATTGTCTACATGTGGGAAATACATACCTGCAGTTATGCCCCGTATTTTTGAAACAACCTGTATAAACAATTATGCATGTGGTATCTTAAAAATAATAATCAGTGTTTCGCATGTTTTCAATATTGTATTGCATAAGAATATGTTATAAATATATATTTGTGATATGAACTTGTTTATTAGGTTTTTCATTCGGATTCCAGATCTTCCTTGCGCTGACATCGCGTTCTCGGCCCGTTCTTCTTTTACGCTCTCATCGCCTTCTCGGCCCGTTCTTGTTATACGCACATATAGCCTTCCCGGCACGGTCCTCGTATACACTCACATTGCCTTCTTGCGCCGTTCTTCTTTTACGCTTACATTGCCTTCTCGCTCTAGTTGGCGTTAATCCACCGCATTAAGAAAATTGCGGGAAATTTGAAAATTGCAAAGCTATGGATCAGCGGATTAACTCTTAATCCATTGTCCCCTTCTTCAAGGGATAAAGAGATAATCTGAGGAACCACACCTTTGCTATTTTCAAATTTCCCGCCATTTTCTTAATCCGGCGGATTAACGCGACACTAGGGCTTAATCCCCCCTGGTGGCTGGATTATCGTTATTCGACATTGCTAATCCGTTCCACCGCATAGACGCGACACTAGCGCTTAATCCCCCCTGGTGGCAGGAATATCCTTAGTCGACCTTGCTAATCCGTTATATCGCATTAACGCGACACTAGGGCTTAATCCCCCTGGTGGCAGGATCATCATTAGTGGACCCTGCTAATCCGTTCCATCGCATTAACGCGACACTAGCGCTTAATCCCCCCTGGTGGCTGGATTATCATTAGTCGACCTTGCTACTCCGTTCCACCGCATTAACGCGACACTAGCGCTTAATCCGCCCTGGTGGCAATTTTATCGTTATTCGACATTGCTAATCCGTTCCACCGCATTAACGCGACACTAGCGCTTAATCCGCCCTGGTGGCAAGATTATCGTTAGTGAACCCTCTAATCCGTTCCACCGCATTAACGCGACAATAGCGCTTAATTCCCCCGGGTGATAGGATTATCGTTAATATCGACCCCAATTTTCGTCACATTCATCTAGCCTACGATGCCTATACAAATCGTCCTTCTTGTGAAACTATTTCCCCTACATGGAAAACTTTCATAAACATTATTTTTTATCGTGTGCTGAAGACCAGTGAGCGTGTGATATTCAAAGCAACCTAAAGACAAAGATATATACAGGGTGTTTGAAAATACGGGGCATAATTTCAGGTATATGTTTTCCACGTGAAGATAATCATACTAGTTCATTATAACATGTGTCCGGAAATGCTTAATTTCCGAGTTATGGCCTTTACAACATTGAAAGTCCCACCTGTAGACAATCAGAAACGTTCATGTTATAATGAACTAATTTTAATGTTCACATGTGGGAAATACATACCTGAAATTATGCCCCGTATTTTTGAAATTAGCTGTATAAACAATTATGCATGTCGTTTCCTAAAAACAAAAATCAGTTTTTCGCATGTTTTCAATATTGTATTGCGTAAGAATATTTATAAAATATATATGTGATATGAACTTGTTGTTTATTAGGTTTTTGATTCAGATTCCAGATCTTCTTTACGCTGACATCGCGTTCTGGGCCCGTTCTTCTTTTACGCTCTCATCGCCTTAACGGACCGTTCTCGTTCTTCGCTCACATAGCCTTCCCGGCACGGTCTTCGGATACACTCACATTGCCTTCTCGCCTCGTTCTTCTTTTACGCTTACATTGCCATCTCGCTCTAGTTGGCGTTAATCCACCTATTTAAGAAAATTGCGGGAAATTTGAAAATTGCAAAGGTATGGATCAGCGGATTAACTCTTAATCCATTGTCCACTTCTTCAACGGATAAAGAGATAATCCGATGAAGCCATTTTCTTAATCCGGCGGATTAACGCAACACTAGCGCATAATTCCCCCTGGTGGCAGGATTATCGTTAGTCGACCTTGCTAATCCGTTCCACCGCATTAACGCGACACTAGCGCTTAATCCCCCCTGGTGGCAGGATTATCATTAGTCGACCGTGCTAATCTGTTCCCCCGCATTAACGCGACACTAGCGCTTAATCCCCCCTGGTGGCTGGATTATCATTAGTCGACCTTGCTACTCCGTTCCACCGCATTAACGCGACACTAGCGCTTAATCCGCCCTGGTGGCAACTTTATCGTTATTCGACATTGCTAATCCGTTCCACCGCATTAACGCGACACTAGCGCTTAATCCACCCTGGTGGCAGGAATATCCTTAGTCGAACTTGCTAATCCGTTCCACCGCATTAACGCGACACTAGGGCTTAATCCCGCCTGATGGCAGGATTACTATTAGTCGACCTTGCTAATCCGTTCCACCGCATTAACGCGTCACTAGCGCTTAATCTCCCCTGATGGCAAGATTATCATTAGTCGACCTTGCTAATCCGATCCACCGCATTGACGAGACACTTGCGGTTAATCCCCCCTGGTGACAGGATTATCATTAATATCGATCCCAATTTTCGTCAAATTCATCTAGCCTACGAAGCCTAAACAAATCGTCCTCCTTGTGAAACTATTTCCCCTACATCGAAAACTTTCATAAACATAATTTTTTATCGTGTGCTGAAGACCAGTGAGAGTGTAATATTCAAAGCAACCTAAAGCCAAAGAAAGATATATACAGGTTGTTTCAAAATACGGGGCATAATTTCAGGTATGTATTTTCCACGTGAAGAAAATCAAACTAGTTCATCATAACATGTGTCCGGAAATGTTTCATTTCATAGTTATGGCCTTTAAAACATTGAAAGTCCCACGTGTAGACAATCAAAATAGTTCATGTTATAATGAACTAATTTTATTGTCTACATGTGGGAAATACATACCTGCAATTATGCCCCGTATTTTTGAAACAACCTGTATAAACAATTATGCATGTGGTATCTTAAAAACAATAATCAGTGTTTCGCATGTTTTCAATATTGTATTGCATAAGAATATGTTATAAATATATATTTGTGATATGAACTTGTTTATTAGGTTTTTCATTCGGATTCCAGATCTTCTTTGCGCTGACATCGCGTTCTCGGCCCGTTCTTCTTTTACGCTCTCATCGCCTTCTCGGCCCGTTCTTGTTATACGCACATATAGCCTTCCCGGCACGGTCCTCGTATACACTCACATTGCCTTCTTGCGCCGTTCTTCTTTTACGCTTACATTGCCTTCTCGCTCTAGTTGGCGTTAATCCACCGCATTAAGAAAATTGCGGGAAATTTGAAAATTGCAAAGCTATGGATCAGCGGATTAACTCTTAATCCATTGTCCCCTTCTTCAAGGGATAAAGAGATAATCTGAGGAACCACACCTTTGCTATTTTCAAATTTCCCGCCATTTTCTTAATCCGGCGGATTAACGCGACACTAGGGCTTAATCCCCCCTGGTGGCTGGATTATCGTTATTCGACATTGCTAATCCGTTCCACCGCATAGACGCGACACTAGCGCTTAATCCCCCCTGGTGGCAGGAATATCCTTAGTCGACCTTGCTAATCCGTTATACCGCATTAACGCGACACTAGGGCTTAATCCCCCTGGTGGCAGGATCATCATTAGTGGACCCTGCTAATCCGTTCCATCGCATTAACGCGACACTAGCGCTTAATCCCCCCTGGTGGCTGGATTATCATTAGTCGACCTTGCTACTCCGTTCCACCGCATTAACGCGACACTAGCGCTTAATCCGCCCTGGTGGCAATTTTATCGTTATTCGACATTGCTAATCCGTTCCACCGCATTAACGCGACACTAGCGCTTAATCCGCCCTGGTGGCAAGATTATCGTTAGTCGAACCCTCTAATCCGTTCCACCGCATTAACGCGACGATAGCGCTTAATTCCCCCGGGTGATAGGATTATCGTTAATATCGACCCCAATTTTCGTCACATTCATCTAGACTACGATGCCTATACAAATCGTCCTTCTTGTGAAACTATTTCCCCTACATGGAAAACTTTCATAAACATTATTTTTATCGTGTGCTGAAGACCAGTGAGCGTGTGATATTCAAAGCAACCTAAAGACAAAGATATATACAGGGTGTTTGAAAATACGGGGCATAATTTCAGGTATATATTTTCCACGTGAAGATAATCATACTAGTTCATTATAACATGTGTCCGGAAATGCTTAATTTCCGAGTTATGGCCTTTACAACATTGAAAGTCCCACCTGTAGACAATCAAAAACGTTCATGTTATAATGAACTAATTTTAATGTTCACATGTGGGAAATACATACCTGAAATTATGCCCCGTATTTTTGAAACTAGCTGTATAAACAATTATGCATGTGGTTGCCTGAAAACAAAAATCAGTTTTTCGCATGTTTTCAATATTGTATTGCATAAGAATATTTATAACATATATATGTGATATGAACTTGTTGTTTATTAGGTTTTTGATTCAGATTCCAGATCTTCTTTACGCTGACATCGCGTTCTGGGCGCGTTCTTCTTTTACGCTCTCATCGCCTTAACGGACCGTTCTCGTTCTTCGCTCACATAGCCTTCCCGGCACGGTCTTCGTATACACTCACATTGCCTTCTCGCCTCGTTCTTCTTTTACGCTTACATTGCCTTCTCGCTCTAGTTGGCGTTAATCCACCTAATTAAGAAAATTGCGGGAAATTTGAAAATTACAAAGGTATGGATCAGCGGATTACCTCTTAATCCATTGTCCACTTCTTCAACGGATAAAGAGATAATCCGATGAAGCCATTTTCTTAATCCGGCGGATTAACGCAACACTAGCGCATAATTCCCCTGGTGGCAGGATTATCGTTAGTCGACCTTGCTAATCCGTTCCACCGCATTAACGCGACACTAGCGCTTAATCCCCCCTGGTGGCAGGATTATCATTAGTCGACCTTGCTCATCTGATCCACCGCATTAACGCGACACTAGCGCTTAATCCCCCCTGGTGGCTGGATTATCATTAGTCGACCTTGCTACACCGTTCCACCGCATTAACGCGACACTAGCGCTTAATCCGCCCTGGTGGCAACTTTATCGTTATTCGACATTGCTAATCCGTTCCACCGCATTAACGCGACACTAGCGCTTAATCCACCCTGGTGGCAGGAATATCCTTAGTCGAACTTGCTAATCCGTTCCACCGCATTAACGCGACACTAGGGCTTAATCCCGCCTGATGGCAGGATTACTATTAGTCGACCTTGCTAATCCGTTCCACCGCATTAACGCGTCACTAGCGCTTAATCTCCCCTGATGACAAGATTATCATTAGTCGACCGTGCTAATCCGATCCACCGCATTGACGCGACACTAGCGGTTAATCCCCCCTGGTGCCAGGATTATCATTAATATCGATCCCAATTTTCGTCAAATTCATCTAGCCTACGAAGCCTATACAAATCGTCCTCCTTGTGAAACTATTTCCCTACATCGAAAACTTTCATAAACATAATTTTTTATCGTGTGCTGAAGACCAGTGAGAGTGTAATATTCAAAGCAACCTAAAGCCAAAGAAAGATATATACAGGTTGTTTCAAAATACGGGGCATAATTTCAGGTATGTATTTTCCACGTGAAGACAATCAAATTAGTTCATTATAACATGTGTCCGGAAATGTTTCATTTCATAGTTATGGCCTTTAAAACATTGAAAGTCCCACGTGTAGACAATCAAAATAGTTCATGTTATAATGAACTAATTTTATTGTCTACATGTGGGAAATACATACCTGCAATTATGCCCCGTATTTTTGAAACAACCTGTATAAACAATTATGCATGTGGTATCTTAAAAATAATAATCAGTGTTTCGCATGTTTTCAATATTGTATTGCATAAGAATATGTTATAAATATATATTTGTGATATGAACTTGTTTATTAGGTTTTTCATTCGGATTCCAGATCTTCCTTGCGCTGACATCGCGTTCTCGGCCCGTTCTTCTTTTACGCTCTCATCGCCTTCTCGGCCCGTTCTTGTTATACGCACATATAGCCTTCCCGGCACGGTCCTCGTATACACTCACATTGCCTTCTTGCGCCGTTCTTCTTTTACGCTTACATTGCCTTCTCGCTCTAGTTGGCGTTAATCCACCGCATTAAGAAAATTGCGGGAAATTTGAAAATTGCAAAGCTATGGATCAGCGGATTAACTCTTAATCCATTGTCCCCTTCTTCAAGGGATAAAGAGATAATCTGAGGAACCACACCTTTGCTATTTTCAAATTTCCCGCCATTTTCTTAATCCGGCGGATTAACGCGACACTAGGGCTTAATCCCCCCTGGTGGCTGGATTATCGTTATTCGACATTGCTAATCCGTTCCACCGCATAGACGCGACACTAGCGCTTAATCCCCCCTGGTGGCAGGAATATCCTTAGTCGACCTTGCTAATCCGTTATATCGCATTAACGCGACACTAGGGCTTAATCCCCCTGGTGGCAGGATCATCATTAGTGGACCCTGCTAATCCGTTCCATCGCATTAACGCGACACTAGCGCTTAATCCCCCCTGGTGGCTGGATTATCATTAGTCGACCTTGCTACTCCGTTCCACCGCATTAACGCGACACTAGCGCTTAATCCGCCCTGGTGGCAATTTTATCGTTATTCGACATTGCTAATCCGTTCCACCGCATTAACGCGACACTAGCGCTTAATCCGCCCTGGTGGCAAGATTATCGTTAGTGAACCCTCTAATCCGTTCCACCGCATTAACGCGACAATAGCGCTTAATTCCCCCGGGTGATAGGATTATCGTTAATATCGACCCCAATTTTCGTCACATTCATCTAGCCTACGATGCCTATACAAATCGTCCTTCTTGTGAAACTATTTCCCCTACATGGAAAACTTTCATAAACATTATTTTTTATCGTGTGCTGAAGACCAGTGAGCGTGTGATATTCAAAGCAACCTAAAGACAAAGATATATACAGGGTGTTTGAAAATACGGGGCATAATTTCAGGTATATGTTTTCCACGTGAAGATAATCATACTAGTTCATTATAACATGTGTCCGGAAATGCTTAATTTCCGAGTTATGGCCTTTACAACATTGAAAGTCCCACCTGTAGACAATCAGAAACGTTCATGTTATAATGAACTAATTTTAATGTTCACACGTGGGAAATACATACCTGAAATTATGCCCCGTATTTTTGAAATTAGCTGTATAAACAATTATGCATGTCGTTTCCTAAAAACAAAAATCAGTTTTTCGCATGTTTTCAATATTGTATTGCGTAAGAATATTTATAAAATATATATGTGATATGAACTTGTTGTTTATTAGGTTTTTGATTCAGATTCCAGATCTTCTTTACGCTGACATCGCGTTCTGGGCCCGTTCTTCTTTTACGCTCTCATCGCCTTAACGGACCGTTCTCGTTCTTCGCTCACATAGCCTTCCCGGCACGGTCTTCGGATACACTCACATTGCCTTCTCGCCTCGTTCTTCTTTTACGCTTACATTGCCATCTCGCTCTAGTTGGCGTTAATCCACCTATTTAAGAAAATTGCGGGAAATTTGAAAATTGCAAAGGTATGGATCAGCGGATTAACTCTTAATCCATTGTCCACTTCTTCAACGGATAAAGAGATAATCCGATGAAGCCATTTTCTTAATCCGGCGGATTAACGCAACACTAGCGCATAATTCCCCCTGGTGGCAGGATTATCGTTAGTCGACCTTGCTAATCCGTTCCACCGCATTAACGCGACACTAGCGCTTAATCCCCCCTGGTGGCAGGATTATCATTAGTCGACCGTGCTAATCTGTTCCCCCGCATTAACGCGACACTAGCGCTTAATCCCCCCTGGTGGCTGGATTATCATTAGTCGACCTTGCTACTCCGTTCCACCGCATTAACGCGACACTAGCGCTTAATCCGCCCTGGTGGCAACTTTATCGTTATTCGACATTGCTAATCCGTTCCACCGCATTAACGCGACACTAGCGCTTAATCCACCCTGGTGGCAGGAATATCCTTAGTCGAACTTGCTAATCCGTTCCACCGCATTAACGCGACACTAGGGCTTAATCCCGCCTGATGGCAGGATTACTATTAGTCGACCTTGCTAATCCGTTCCACCGCATTAACGCGTCACTAGCGCTTAATCTCCCCTGATGGCAAGATTATCATTAGTCGACCTTGCTAATCCGATCCACCGCATTGACGAGACACTTGCGGTTAATCCCCCCTGGTGACAGGATTATCATTAATATCGATCCCAATTTTCGTCAAATTCATCTAGCCTACGAAGCCTAAACAAATCGTCCTCCTTGTGAAACTATTTCCCCTACATCGAAAACTTTCATAAACATAATTTTTTATCGTGTGCTGAAGACCAGTGAGAGTGTAATATTCAAAGCAACCTAAAGCCAAAGAAAGATATATACAGGTTGTTTCAAAATACGGGGCATAATTTCAGGTATGTATTTTCCACGTGAAGAAAATCAAACTAGTTCATCATAACATGTGTCCGGAAATGTTTCATTTCATAGTTATGGCCTTTAAAACATTGAAAGTCCCACGTGTAGACAATCAAAATAGTTCATGTTATAATGAACTAATTTTATTGTCTACATGTGGGAAATACATACCTGCAATTATGCCCCGTATTTTTGAAACAACCTGTATAAACAATTATGCATGTGGTATCTTAAAAACAATAATCAGTGTTTCGCATGTTTTCAATATTGTATTGCATAAGAATATGTTATAAATATATATTTGTGATATGAACTTGTTTATTAGGTTTTTCATTCGGATTCCAGATCTTCTTTGCGCTGACATCGCGTTCTCGGCCCGTTCTTCTTTTACGCTCTCATCGCCTTCTCGGCCCGTTCTTGTTATACGCACATATAGCCTTCCCGGCACGGTCCTCGTATACACTCACATTGCCTTCTTGCGCCGTTCTTCTTTTACGCTTACATTGCCTTCTCGCTCTAGTTGGCGTTAATCCACCGCATTAAGAAAATTGCGGGAAATTTGAAAATTGCAAAGCTATGGATCAGCGGATTAACTCTTAATCCATTGTCCCCTTCTTCAAGGGATAAAGAGATAATCTGAGGAACCACACCTTTGCTATTTTCAAATTTCCCGCCATTTTCTTAATCCGGCGGATTAACGCGACACTAGGGCTTAATCCCCCCTGGTGGCTGGATTATCGTTATTCGACATTGCTAATCCGTTCCACCGCATAGACGCGACACTAGCGCTTAATCCCCCCTGGTGGCAGGAATATCCTTAGTCGACCTTGCTAATCCGTTATACCGCATTAACGCGACACTAGGGCTTAATCCCCCTGGTGGCAGGATCATCATTAGTGGACCCTGCTAATCCGTTCCATCGCATTAACGCGACACTAGCGCTTAATCCCCCCTGGTGGCTGGATTATCATTAGTCGACCTTGCTACTCCGTTCCACCGCATTAACGCGACACTAGCGCTTAATCCGCCCTGGTGGCAATTTTATCGTTATTCGACATTGCTAATCCGTTCCACCGCATTAACGCGACACTAGCGCTTAATCCGCCCTGGTGGCAAGATTATCGTTAGTCGAACCCTCTAATCCGTTCCACCGCATTAACGCGACGATAGCGCTTAATTCCCCCGGGTGATAGGATTATCGTTAATATCGACCCCAATTTTCGTCACATTCATCTAGACTACGATGCCTATACAAATCGTCCTTCTTGTGAAACTATTTCCCCTACATGGAAAACTTTCATAAACATTATTTTTATCGTGTGCTGAAGACCAGTGAGCGTGTGATATTCAAAGCAACCTAAAGACAAAGATATATACAGGGTGTTTGAAAATACGGGGCATAATTTCAGGTATATATTTTCCACGTGAAGATAATCATACTAGTTCATTATAACATGTGTCCGGAAATGCTTAATTTCCGAGTTATGGCCTTTACAACATTGAAAGTCCCACCTGTAGACAATCAAAAACGTTCATGTTATAATGAACTAATTTTAATGTTCACATGTGGGAAATACATACCTGAAATTATGCCCCGTATTTTTGAAACTAGCTGTATAAACAATTATGCATGTGGTTGCCTGAAAACAAAAATCAGTTTTTCGCATGTTTTCAATATTGTATTGCATAAGAATATTTATAACATATATATGTGATATGAACTTGTTGTTTATTAGGTTTTTGATTCAGATTCCAGATCTTCTTTACGCTGACATCGCGTTCTGGGCCCGTTCTTCTTTTACGCTCTCATCGCCTTAACGGACCGTTCTCGTTCTTCGCTCACATAGCCTTCCCGGCACGGTCTTCGTATACACTCACATTGCCTTCTCGCCTCGTTCTTCTTTTACGCTTACATTGCCTTCTCGCTCTAGTTGGCGTTAATCCACCTAATTAAGAAAATTGCGGGAAATTTGAAAATTACAAAGGTATGGATCAGCGGATTACCTCTTAATCCATTGTCCACTTCTTCAACGGATAAAGAGATAATCCGATGAAGCCATTTTCTTAATCCGGCGGATTAACGCAACACTAGCGCATAATTCCCCTGGTGGCAGGATTATCGTTAGTCGACCTTCCTAATCCGTTCCACCGCATTAACGCGACACTAGCGCTTAATCCCCCCTGGTGGCAGGATTATCATTAGTCGACCTTGCTCATCTGATCCACCGCATTAACGCGACACTAGCGCTTAATCCCCCCTGGTGGCTGGATTATCATTAGTCGACCTTGCTACACCGTTCCACCGCATTAACGCGACACTAGCGCTTAATCCGCCCTGGTGGCAACTTTATCGTTATTCGACATTGCTAATCCGTTCCACCGCATTAACGCGACACTAGCGCTTAATCCACCCTGGTGGCAGGAATATCCTTAGTCGAACTTGCTAATCCGTTCCACCGCATTAACGCGACACTAGGGCTTAATCCCGCCTGATGGCAGGATTACTATTAGTCGACCTTGCTAATCCGTTCCACCGCATTAACGCGTCACTAGCGCTTAATCTCCCCTGATGGCAAGATTATCATTAGTCGACCTTGCTAATCCGATCCACCGCATTGACGCGACACTAGCGGTTAATCCCCCCTGGTGACAGGATTATCATTAATATCGATCCCAATTTTCGTCAAATTCATCTAGCCTACGAAGCCTATACAAATCGTCCTCCTTGTGAAACTATTTCCCCTACATCGAAAACTTTCATAAACATAATTTTTTATCGTGTGCTGAAGACCAGTGAGAGTGTAATATTCAAAGCAACCTAAAGCCAAATAAAGATATATACAGGTTGTTTCAAAATACGGGGCATAATTTCAGGTATGTATTTTCCACGTGAAGACAATCAAATTAGTTCATTATAACATGTGTCCGGAAATGTTTCATTTCATAGTTATGGCCTTTAAAACATTGAAAGTCCCACGTGTAGACAATCAAAATAGTTCATGTTATAATGAACTAATTTTATTGTCTACATGTGGGAAATACATACCTGAAATTATGCCCCGTATTTTTGAAACAACCTGTATAAACAATTATGCATGTGGTATCTTAAAAACAATAATCAGTGTTTCGCATGTTTTCAATATTGTATTGCATAAGAATATGTTATAAATATATATTTGTGATATGAACTTTTTTATTAGGTTTTTCATTCGGATTCCAGATCTTCTTTACGCTGACATCGCGTTCTCGGCCCGTTCTTCTTTTACGCTCTCATCGCCTTCTCGGCCCGTTCTTGTTATACGCACATATAGCCTTCCCGGCACGGTCCTCGTATACACTCACATTGCCTTCTTGCGCCGTTCTTCTTTTACGCTTACATTGCCTTCTCGCTCTAGTTGGCGTTAATCCACCGCATTAAGAAAATTGCGGGAAATTTGAAAATTGCAAAGGTATGGATCAGCGGATTAACTCTTAATCCATTGTCCCCTTCTTCAACGGATAAAGAGATAATCTGAGGAACCACACCTTTGCTATTTTCAAATTTCCGGCCATTTTCTTAATCCGGAGGATTAACGCGACACTAGCGCTTAATCCCCCCTGGTGGCTGGATTATCGTTATTCGACATTGCTAATCCGTTCCACCGCATTGACGCGACACTAGCGCTTAATTCCCCCTGGTGGCAGGAATATCCTTAGTCGACCTTGCTAATCCGTTATACCGCATTAACGCGACACTAGGGCTTAATCCCCCTGGTGGCAGGATTATCATTAGTCGACCCTGCTAATCCGTTCCATCGCATTAACGCGACACTAGCGCTTAATCTCCCCTGGTGGCTGGATTATCATTAGTCGACCTTGCTAAGCCGTTCCACCGCATTAACGCGACACTAGCGCTTAATCCGCCCTGGTGGCAATTTTATCGTTATTCGACATTGCTAATCCGTTCCACCGCATTAACGCGACACTAGCGCTTAATCCGCCTTGGTGGCAAGATTATCGTTAGTCGAACCCTCTAATCCGTTCCACCGCATTAACGCGACACTAGCGCTTAATTCCCCCGGGTGATAGGATTATCGTTAATATCGACCCCAATTTTCGTCACATTCATCTAGCCTACGATGCCTATACAAATCGTCCTTCTTGTGAAACTATTTCCCCTACATGGAAAACTTTCATAAACATTATTTTTTATCGTGTGCTGAAGACCAGTGAGCGTGTGATATTCAAAGCAACCTAAAGACAAAGATATATACAGGGTGTTTGAAAATACGGGGCATAATTTCAGGTATATATTTTCCACGTGAAGATAATCATACTAGTTCATTATAACATGTGTCCGGAAATGCTTAATTTCCGAGTTATGGCCTTTACAACATTGAAAGTCCCACCTGTAGACAATCAAAAACGTTCATGTTATAATGAACTAATTTTAATGTTCACATGTGGGAAATACATACCTGAAATTATGCCCCGTATTTTTGAAACTAGCTGTATAAACAATTATGCATGTGGTTTCCTAAAAACAAAAATCAGTTTTTCGCATGTTTTCAATATTGTATTGCATAAGAATATTTATAAAATATATATGTGATATGAACTTGTTGTTTATTAGGTTTTTGATTCAGATTCCAGATCTTCTTTACGCTGACATCGCGTTCTGGGCCCGTTCTTCTTTTACGCTCTCATCGCCTTAACGGACCGTTCTCGTTCTTCGCTCACATAGCCTTCCCGGCACGGTCTTCGTATACACTCACATTGCCTTCTCGCCACGTTCTTCTTTTACGCTTACATTGCCTTCTCGCTCTAGTTGGCGTTAACTCACCTAATTAAGAAAATTGCGGGAAATTTGAAAATTGCAAAGGTATGGATCAGCGGATTAACTCTTAATCCATTGTCCACTTCTTCAACGGATAAAGAGATAATCCGATGAAGCCATTTTCTTAATCCGGCGGATTAACGCAACACTAGCGCATAATTCCCACTGGTGGCAGGATTATCGTTAGTCGACCTTGCTAATCCGTTCCACCGCATTAACGCGACACTAGCGCTTAATCCCCCCTGGTGGCAGGATTATCATTAGTCGACCGTGCTAATCTGTTCCCCCGCATTAACGCGACACTAGCGCTTAATCCCCCCTGGTGGCTGGATTATCATTAGTCGACCTTGCTAATCCGTTCCACCGCATTAACGCGACACTAGCGCTTAATCCGCCCTGGTGGCAACTTTATCGTTATTCGACATTGCTAATCCGTTCCACCGCATTAACGCGACACTAGCGCTTAATCCACCCTGGTGGCAGGAATATCCTTAGTCGAACTTGCTAATCCGTTCCACCGCATTAACGCGACACTAGGGCTTAATCCCGCCTGATGGCAGGATTACTATTAGTCGACCTTGCTAATCCGTTCCACCGCATTAACGCGTCACTAGCGCTTAATCTCCCCTGATGGCAAGATTATCATTAGTCGACCGTGCTAATCCGATCCACCGCATTGACGCGACACTAGCGGTTAATCCCCCCTGGTGCCAGGATTATCATTAATATCGATCCCAATTTTCGTCAAATTCATCTAGCCTACGAAGCCTATACAAATCGTCCTCCTTGTGAAACTATTTCCCTACATCGAAAACTTTCATAAACATAATTTTTTATCGTGTGCTGAAGACCAGTGAGAGTGTAATATTCAAAGCAACCTAAAGCCAAAGAAAGATATATACAGGTTGTTTCAAAATACGGGGCATAATTTCAGGTATGTATTTTCCACGTGAAGACAATCAAATTAGTTCATTATAACATGTGTCCGGAAATGTTTCATTTCATAGTTATGGCCTTTAAAACATTGAAAGTCCCACGTGTAGACAATCAAAATAGTTCATGTTATAATGAACTAATTTTATTGTCTACATGTGGGAAATACATACCTGCAGTTATGCCCCGTATTTTTGAAACAACCTGTATAAACAATTATGCATGTGGTATCTTAAAAATAATAATCAGTGTTTCGCATGTTTTCAATATTGTATTGCATAAGAATATGTTATAAATATATATTTGTGATATGAACTTGTTTATTAGGTTTTTCATTCGGATTCCAGATCTTCCTTGCGCTGACATCGCGTTCTCGGCCCGTTCTTCTTTTACGCTCTCATCGCCTTCTCGGCCCGTTCTTGTTATACGCACATATAGCCTTCCCGGCACGGTCCTCGTATACACTCACATTGCCTTCTTGCGCCGTTCTTCTTTTACGCTTACATTGCCTTCTCGCTCTAGTTGGCGTTAATCCACCGCATTAAGAAAATTGCGGGAAATTTGAAAATTGCAAAGGTATGGATCAGCGGATTAACTCTTAATTCATTGTCCCCTTCTTCAACGGATAAAGAGATAATCTGAGGAACCACACCTTTGCTATTTTCAAATTTCCCGCCATTTTCTTAATCCGGCGGATTAACGCGACACTAGCGCTTAATCCCCCCTGGTGGCTGGATTATCGTTATTCGACATTGCTAATCCGTTCCACCGCATTGACGCGACACTAGCGCTTAATCCCCCCTGGTGGCAGGAATATCCTTAGTCGACCTTGCTAATCCGTTATACCGCATTAACGCGACACTAGGGCTTAATCCCCCTGGTGGCAGGATTATCATTAGTCGACCCTGCTAATCCGTTCCATCGCATTAACGCGACACTAGCGCTTAATCCCCCCTGGTGGCTGGATTATCATTAGTCGACCTTGCTACTCCGTTCCACCGCATTAACGCGACACTAGCGCTTAATCCGCCCTGGTGGCAAGATTATCGTTATTCGACATTGCTAATCCGTTCCACCGCATTAACGCGACACTAGCGCTTAATCCGCCTTGGTGGCAAGATTATCGTTATTCGACATTGCTAATCCGTTCCACCGCATTAACGCGACACTAGCGCTTAATCCGCCCTGGTGGCAAGATTATCGTTAGTCGAACCCTCTAATCCGTTCCACTGCATTAACGCGACACTAGCGCTTAATTCCCCGGGTGATAGGATTATCGTTATTATCGACCCCAATTTTCGTCACATTCATCTAGCCTAGCTGCCTATACAAATCGTACTTCTTGTGAAACTATTTCCCCTACATGGAAAACTTTCATAAACATTATTTTTTATCGTGTGCTGAAGACCAGTGAGCGTGTGATTTTCAAAGCAACCTAAAGACAAAGATATATACAGGGTGTTTGAAAATACGGGGCATAATTTCAGGTATATATTTTCCACGTGAAGATAATCATACTAGTTCATTATAACATGTGTCCGGAAATGCTTAATTTCCGAGTTATGGCCTTCACAAAATTGAAAGTCCCACCTGTAGACAATCAAAAACGTTCATGTTATAATGAACTAATTTTAATGTTCACATGTGGGAAATACATACCTGAAATTATGCCCCGTATTTTTGAAACAACCTGTATAAACAATTATGCATGTGGTATCTTAAAAACAATAATCAGTGTTTCGCATGTTTTCAATATTGTATTGCATAAGAATATGTTATAAATATATATTTGTGATATGAACTTGTTTATTAGGTTTTTCATTCGGATTCCAGATCTTCTTTACGCCGACATCGCGTTCTCGGCCCGTTCTTCTTTTACGCTCTCATCGCCTTCTCGGCCCGTTCTTGTTATACGCTCCTATAGCCTTCCCGGCACGGTCCTCGTATACACTCACATTGCTTTCTTGCGCCGTTCTTCTTTTAGGCTTACATTCCCTTCTCGCTCTAGTTGGCGTTAATCCACCGCATTAAGAAAATTGCGGGAAATTTGAAAATTGCAAAGGTATGGATCAGCGGATTAACTCTTAATCCATTGTCCCCTTCTTCAACGGATAAAGAGATAATCTGAGGCACCACACCTTTGCTATTTTCAAATTTCCCGCCATTTTCTTAATCCGGCGGATTAACGCGACACTAGGGCTTAATCCCCCCTGGTGGCTGGATTATCGTTATTCGACATTGCTAATCCGTTCCACCGCATAGACGCGACACTAGCGCTTAATCCCCCCTGGTGGCAGGAATATCCTTAGTCGACCTTGCTAATCCGTTATACCGCATTAACGCGACACTAGGGCTTAATCCCCCTGGTGGCAGGATCATCATTAGTGGACCCTGCTAATCCGTTCCATCGCATTAACGCGACACTAGCGCTTAATCCCCCCTGGTGGCTGGATTATCATTAGTCGACCTTGCTACTCCGTTCCACCGCATTAACGCGACACTAGCGCTTAATCCGCCCTGGTGGCAATTTTATCGTTATTCGACATTGCTAATCCGTTCCACCGCATTAACGCGACACTAGCGCTTAATCCGCCCTGGTGGCAAGATTATCGTTAGTCGAACCCTCTAATCCGTTCCACCGCATTAACGCGACGATAGCGCTTAATTCCCCCGGGTGATAGGATTATCGTTAATATCGACCCCAATTTTCGTCACATTCATCTAGACTACGATGCCTATACAAATCGTCCTTCTTGTGAAACTATTTCCCCTACATGGAAAACTTTCATAAACATTATTTTTATCGTGTGCTGAAGACCAGTGAGCGTGTGATATTCAAAGCAACCTAAAGACAAAGATATATACAGGGTGTTTGAAAATACGGGGCATAATTTCAGGTATATATTTTCCACGTGAAGATAATCATACTAGTTCATTATAACATGTGTCCGGAAATGCTTAATTTCCGAGTTATGGCCTTTACAACATTGAAAGTCCCACCTGTAGACAATCAAAAACGTTCATGTTATAATGAACTAATTTTAATGTTCACATGTGGGAAATACATACCTGAAATTATGCCCCGTATTTTTGAAACTAGCTGTATAAACAATTATGCATGTGGTTGCCTGAAAACAAAAATCAGTTTTTCGCATGTTTTCAATATTGTATTGCATAAGAATATTTATAACATATATATGTGATATGAACTTGTTGTTTATTAGGTTTTTGATTCAGATTCCAGATCTTCTTTACGCTGACATCGCGTTCTGGGCCCGTTCTTCTTTTACGCTCTCATCGCCTTAACGGACCGTTCTCGTTCTTCGCTCACATAGCCTTCCCGGCACGGTCTTCGTATACACTCACATTGCCTTCTCGCCTCGTTCTTCTTTTACGCTTACATTGCCTTCTCGCTCTAGTTGGCGTTAATCCACCTAATTAAGAAAATTGCGGGAAATTTGAAAATTACAAAGGTATGGATCAGCGGATTACCTCTTAATCCATTGTCCACTTCTTCAACGGATAAAGAGATAATCCGATGAAGCCATTTTCTTAATCCGGCGGATTAACGCAACACTAGCGCATAATTCCCCTGGTGGCAGGATTATCGTTAGTCGACCTTCCTAATCCGTTCCACCGCATTAACGCGACACTAGCGCTTAATCCCCCCTGGTGGCAGGATTATCATTAGTCGACCTTGCTCATCTGATCCACCGCATTAACGCGACACTAGCGCTTAATCCCCCCTGGTGGCTGGATTATCATTAGTCGACCTTGCTACACCGTTCCACCGCATTAACGCGACACTAGCGCTTAATCCGCCCTGGTGGCAACTTTATCGTTATTCGACATTGCTAATCCGTTCCACCGCATTAACGCGACACTAGCGCTTAATCCACCCTGGTGGCAGGAATATCCTTAGTCGAACTTGCTAATCCGTTCCACCGCATTAACGCGACACTAGGGCTTAATCCCGCCTGATGGCAGGATTACTATTAGTCGACCTTGCTAATCCGTTCCACCGCATTAACGCGTCACTAGCGCTTAATCTCCCCTGATGGCAAGATTATCATTAGTCGACCTTGCTAATCCGATCCACCGCATTGACGCGACACTAGCGGTTAATCCCCCCTGGTGACAGGATTATCATTAATATCGATCCCAATTTTCGTCAAATTCATCTAGCCTACGAAGCCTATACAAATCGTCCTCCTTGTGAAACTATTTCCCCTACATCGAAAACTTTCATAAACATAATTTTTTATCGTGTGCTGAAGACCAGTGAGAGTGTAATATTCAAAGCAACCTAAAGCCAAATAAAGATATATACAGGTTGTTTCAAAATACGGGGCATAATTTCAGGTATGTATTTTCCACGTGAAGACAATCAAATTAGTTCATTATAACATGTGTCCGGAAATGTTTCATTTCATAGTTATGGCCTTTAAAACATTGAAAGTCCCACGTGTAGACAATCAAAATAGTTCATGTTATAATGAACTAATTTTATTGTCTACATGTGGGAAATACATACCTGAAATTATGCCCCGTATTTTTGAAACAACCTGTATAAACAATTATGCATGTGGTATCTTAAAAACAATAATCAGTGTTTCGCATGTTTTCAATATTGTATTGCATAAGAATATGTTATAAATATATATTTGTGATATGAACTTTTTTATTAGGTTTTTCATTCGGATTCCAGATCTTCTTTACGCTGACATCGCGTTCTCGGCCCGTTCTTCTTTTACGCTCTCATCGCCTTCTCGGCCCGTTCTTGTTATACGCACATATAGCCTTCCCGGCACGGTCCTCGTATACACTCACATTGCCTTCTTGCGCCGTTCTTCTTTTACGCTTACATTGCCTTCTCGCTCTAGTTGGCGTTAATCCACCGCATTAAGAAAATTGCGGGAAATTTGAAAATTGCAAAGGTATGGATCAGCGGATTAACTCTTAATCCATTGTCCCCTTCTTCAACGGATAAAGAGATAATCTGAGGAACCACACCTTTGCTATTTTCAAATTTCCGGCCATTTTCTTAATCCGGAGGATTAACGCGACACTAGCGCTTAATCCCCCCTGGTGGCTGGATTATCGTTATTCGACATTGCTAATCCGTTCCACCGCATTGACGCGACACTAGCGCTTAATTCCCCCTGGTGGCAGGAATATCCTTAGTCGACCTTGCTAATCCGTTATACCGCATTAACGCGACACTAGGGCTTAATCCCCCTGGTGGCAGGATTATCATTAGTCGACCCTGCTAATCCGTTCCATCGCATTAACGCGACACTAGCGCTTAATCTCCCCTGGTGGCTGGATTATCATTAGTCGACCTTGCTAAGCCGTTCCACCGCATTAACGCGACACTAGCGCTTAATCCGCCCTGGTGGCAATTTTATCGTTATTCGACATTGCTAATCCGTTCCACCGCATTAACGCGACACTAGCGCTTAATCCGCCTTGGTGGCAAGATTATCGTTAGTCGAACCCTCTAATCCGTTCCACCGCATTAACGCGACACTAGCGCTTAATTCCCCCGGGTGATAGGATTATCGTTAATATCGACCCCAATTTTCGTCACATTCATCTAGCCTACGATGCCTATACAAATCGTCCTTCTTGTGAAACTATTTCCCCTACATGGAAAACTTTCATAAACATTATTTTTTATCGTGTGCTGAAGACCAGTGAGCGTGTGATATTCAAAGCAACCTAAAGACAAAGATATATACAGGGTGTTTGAAAATACGGGGCATAATTTCAGGTATATATTTTCCACGTGAAGATAATCATACTAGTTCATTATAACATGTGTCCGGAAATGCTTAATTTCCGAGTTATGGCCTTTACAACATTGAAAGTCCCACCTGTAGACAATCAAAAACGTTCATGTTATAATGAACTAATTTTAATGTTCACATGTGGGAAATACATACCTGAAATTATGCCCCGTATTTTTGAAACTAGCTGTATAAACAATTATGCATGTGGTTTCCTAAAAACAAAAATCAGTTTTTCGCATGTTTTCAATATTGTATTGCATAAGAATATTTATAAAATATATATGTGATATGAACTTGTTGTTTATTAGGTTTTTGATTCAGATTCCAGATCTTCTTTACGCTGACATCGCGTTCTGGGCCCGTTCTTCTTTTACGCTCTCATCGCCTTAACGGACCGTTCTCGTTCTTCGCTCACATAGCCTTCCCGGCACGGTCTTCGTATACACTCACATTGCCTTCTCGCCACGTTCTTCTTTTACGCTTACATTGCCTTCTCGCTCTAGTTGGCGTTAACTCACCTAATTAAGAAAATTGCGGGAAATTTGAAAATTGCAAAGGTATGGATCAGCGGATTAACTCTTAATCCATTGTCCACTTCTTCAACGGATAAAGAGATAATCCGATGAAGCCATTTTCTTAATCCGGCGGATTAACGCAACACTAGCGCATAATTCCCACTGGTGGCAGGATTATCGTTAGTCGACCTTGCTAATCCGTTCCACCGCATTAACGCGACACTAGCGCTTAATCCCCCCTGGTGGCACGATTATCATTAGTCGACCGTGCTAATCTGTTCCCCCGCATTAACGCGACACTAGCGCTTAATCCCCCCTGGTGGCTGGATTATCATTAGTCGACCTTGCTAATCCGTTCCACCGCATTAACGCGACACTAGCGCTTAAACCGCCCTGGTGGCAACTTTATCGTTATTCGACATTGCTAATCCGTTCCACCGCATTAACGCGACACTAGCGCTTAATCCACCCTGGTGGCAGGAATATCCTTAGTCGAACTTGCTAATCCGTTCCACCGCATTAACGCGACACTAGGGCTTAATCCCGCCTGATGGCAGGATTACTATTAGTCGACCTTGCTAATCCGTTCCACCGCATTAACGCGTCACTAGCGCTTAATCTCCCCTGATGGCAAGATTATCATTAGTCGACCGTGCTAATCCGATCCACCGCATTGACGCGACACTAGCGGTTAATCCCCCCTGGTGCCAGGATTATCATTAATATCGATCCCAATTTTCGTCAAATTCATCTAGCCTACGAAGCCTATACAAATCGTCCTCCTTGTGAAACTATTTCCCTACATCGAAAACTTTCATAAACATAATTTTTTATCGTGTGCTGAAGACCAGTGAGAGTGTAATATTCAAAGCAACCTAAAGCCAAAGAAAGATATATACAGGTTGTTTCAAAATACGGGGCATAATTTCAGGTATGTATTTTCCACGTGAAGACAATCAAATTAGTTCATTATAACATGTGTCCGGAAATGTTTCATTTCATAGTTATGGCCTTTAAAACATTGAAAGTCCCACGTGTAGACAATCAAAATAGTTCATGTTATAATGAACTAATTTTATTGTCTACATGTGGGAAATACATACCTGCAGTTATGCCCCGTATTTTTGAAACAACCTGTATAAACAATTATGCATGTGGTATCTTAAAAATAATAATCAGTGTTTCGCATGTTTTCAATATTGTATTGCATAAGAATATGTTATAAATATATATTTGTGATATGAACTTGTTTATTAGGTTTTTCATTCGGATTCCAGATCTTCCTTGCGCTGACATCGCGTTCTCGGCCCGTTCTTCTTTTACGCTCTCATCGCCTTCTCGGCCCGTTCTTGTTATACGCACATATAGCCTTCCCGGCACGGTCCTCGTATACACTCACATTGCCTTCTTGCGCCGTTCTTCTTTTACGCTTACATTGCCTTCTCGCTCTAGTTGGCGTTAATCCACCGCATTAAGAAAATTGCGGGAAATTTGAAAATTGCAAAGGTATGGATCAGCGGATTAACTCTTAATTCATTGTCCCCTTCTTCAACGGATAAAGAGATAATCTGAGGAACCACACCTTTGCTATTTTCAAATTTCCCGCCATTTTCTTAATCCGGCGGATTAACGCGACACTAGCGCTTAATCCCCCCTGGTGGCTGGATTATCGTTATTCGACATTGCTAATCCGTTCCACCGCATTGACGCGACACTAGCGCTTAATCCCCCCTGGTGGCAGGAATATCCTTAGTCGACCTTGCTAATCCGTTATACCGCATTAACGCGACACTAGGGCTTAATCCCCCTGGTGGCAGGATTATCATTAGTCGACCCTGCTAATCCGTTCCATCGCATTAACGCGACACTAGCGCTTAATCCCCCCTGGTGGCTGGATTATCATTAGTCGACCTTGCTACTCCGTTCCACCGCATTAACGCGACACTAGCGCTTAATCCGCCCTGGTGGCAAGATTATCGTTATTCGACATTGCTAATCCGTTCCACCGCATTAACGCGACACTAGCGCTTAATCCGCCTTGGTGGCAAGATTATCGTTATTCGACATTGCTAATCCGTTCCACCGCATTAACGCGACACTAGCGCTTAATCCGCCCTGGTGGCAAGATTATCGTTAGTCGAACCCTCTAATCCGTTCCACTGCATTAACGCGACACTAGCGCTTAATTCCCCGGGTGATAGGATTATCGTTATTATCGACCCCAATTTTCGTCACATTCATCTAGCCTAGCTGCCTATACAAATCGTACTTCTTGTGAAACTATTTCCCCTACATGGAAAACTTTCATAAACATTATTTTTTATCGTGTGCTGAAGACCAGTGAGCGTGTGATTTTCAAAGCAACCTAAAGACAAAGATATATACAGGGTGTTTGAAAATACGGGGCATAATTTCAGGTATATATTTTCCACGTGAAGATAATCATACTAGTTCATTATAACATGTGTCCGGAAATGCTTAATTTCCGAGTTATGGCCTTCACAAAATTGAAAGTCCCACCTGTAGACAATCAAAAACGTTCATGTTATAATGAACTAATTTTAATGTTCACATGTGGGAAATACATACCTGAAATTATGCCCCGTATTTTTGAAACAACCTATATAAACAATTATGCATGTGGTATCTTAAAAACAATAATCAGTGTTTCGCATGTTTTCAATATTGTATTGCATAAGAATATGTTATAAATATATATTTGTGATATGAACTTGTTTATTAGGTTTTTCATTCGGATTCCAGATCTTCTTTACGCCGACATCGCGTTCTCGGCCCGTTCTTCTTTTACGCTCTCATCGCCTTCTCGGCCCGTTCTTGTTATACGCTCCTATAGCCTTCCCGGCACGGTCCTCGTATACACTCACATTGCTTTCTTGCGCCGTTCTTCTTTTAGGCTTACATTCCCTTCTCGCTCTAGTTGGCGTTAATCCACCGCATTAAGAAAATTGCGGGAAATTTGAAAATTGCAAAGGTATGGATCAGCGGATTAACTCTTAATCCATTGTCCCCTTCTTCAACGGATAAAGAGATAATCTGAGGCACCACACCTTTGCTATTTTCAAATTTCCCGCCATTTTCTTAATCCGGCGGAATAACGCGTTACTAGCGCTTAATCCCCCCTGGTGGCTGGATTATCGTTATTCGACATTGCTAATCCGTTCCACCGCATTGACGCGACACTAGCGCTTAATCCCCCCTGGTGGCAGGAATATCCTTAGTCGACCTTGCTAATCCGTTATACCGCATTAACGCGACACTAGGGCTTAATCCCCCTGGTGGCAGGATTATCATTAGTCGACCCTGCTAATCCGTTCCATCGCATTAACGCGACACTAGCGCTTAATCCCCCCTGGTGGCTGGATTATCATTAGTCGACCTTGCTACTCCGTTTCACCGCATTAACGCGACACTAGCGCTTAATCCGCCCTGGTGGCAAGATTATCGTTATTCGACATAGCTAATCCGTTCCACCGCATTAACGCGACACTAGCGCTTAATCCGCCCTGGTGGCAAGATTATCGTTAGTCGAACCCTCTAATCCGTTCCACCGCATTAACGCGACACTAGCGCTTAATTCCCCCGGGTGATAGGATTATCGTTAATATCGACCCCAATTTTCGTCACATTCATCTAGCCTACGATGCCTATACAAATCGTCCTTCTTGTGAAACTATTTCCCCTACATCGAAAACTTTCATAAACATTATTTTTATCGTGTGCTGAAGACCAGTGAGCGTGTGATATTCAAAGCAACCTAAAGACAAAGATATATACAGGGTGTTTGAAAATACGGGGCATAATTTCAGGTATATATTTTCCACGTGAAGACAATCATACTAGTTCATTATAACATGTGTCCGGAAATGCTTAATTTCCGAGTTATGGCCTTTACAACATTGAAAGTCCCACCTGTAGACAATCAAAAACGTTCATGTTATAATGAACTAATTTTAATGTTCACATGTGGGAAATACATACCTGAAATTATGCCCCGTATTTTTTAAACTAGCTGTATAAACAATTATGCATGTGGTTTCCTAAAAACAAAAATCAGTTGTTCGCATGTTTTCAAAATTGTATTGCATAAGGATATTTATAAAATATATATGTGATATGAACTTGTTGTTTATTAGGTTTTTGATTCAGATTCCAGATCTTCATTACGCTGACATCGCGTTCTGGGCCCGTTCTTCTTTTACGCTCTCATCGCCTTAACGGACCGTTCTCGTTCTTCGCTCACATAGCCTTCCCGGCACGGTCTTCGTATACACTCACATTGCCTTCTCGCCTCGTTCTTCTTTTACGCTTACATTGCCTTCTCGCTCTAGTTGGCGTTAATCCACCTAATTAAGAAAATTGCGGGAAATTTGAAAATTACAAAGGTATGGATCAGCGGATTACCTCTTAATCCATTGTCCACTTCTTCAACGGATAAAGAGATAATCCGATGAAGCCATTTTCTTAATCCGGCGGATTAACGCAACACTAGCGCATAATTCCCCTGGTGGCAGGATTATCGTTAGTCGACCTTCCTAATCCGTTCCACCGCATTAACGCGACACTAGCGCTTAATCCCCCCTGGTGGCAGGATTATCATTAGTCGACCTTGCTCATCTGATCCACCGCATTAACGCGACACTAGCGCTTAATCCCCCCTGGTGGCTGGATTATCATTAGTCGACCTTGCTACACCGTTCCACCGCATTAACGCGACACTAGCGCTTAATCCGCCCTGGTGGCAACTTTATCGTTATTCGACATTGCTAATCCGTTCCACCGCATTAACGCGACACTAGCGCTTAATCCACCCTGGTGGCAGGAATATCCTTAGTCGAACTTGCTAATCCGTTCCACCGCATTAACGCGACACTAGGGCTTAATCCCGCCTGATGGCAGGATTACTATTAGTCGACCTTGCTAATCCGTTCCACCGCATTAACGCGTCACTAGCGCTTAATCTCCCCTGATGGCAAGATTATCATTAGTCGACCTTGCTAATCCGATCCACCGCATTGACGCGACACTAGCGGTTAATCCCCCCTGGTGACAGGATTATCATTAATATCGATCCCAATTTTCGTCAATTTCATCTAGCCTACGATGCCTATACAAATCGTCCTCCTTGTGAAACTTATTCCCCTACATCGAAAACTTTCATAAACATTATATTTATCGTGTGCTGAAAACCAGTGATCGTGTGATATTCAAAGCAACCTAAAGCCAAAGAAAGATATATACAGGTTGTTTCAAAATACGGGGCATAATTTCAGGTATGTATTTTCCACGTGAAGATAATCAAACTAGTTCATTATTACATGTGTCCGGAAATGCTTCATTTCATAGTTATGGCCTTTAAAACTTTGAAAGTCCCACCTGTAGACAATTAAAATAGTTCATGTTATAATGAACTAATTTTATTGTCTACATGTGGGAAATACATACCTGAAATTATGCCCCGTATTTTTGAAACAATCTGTATAAACAATTATGCATGTGGTTTCTTAAAAACAATAATCAGCTTTTCGCATGTTTTCAATATTGTATTGCATAAGAATATGTTATAAATATATATTTGTGATATGAACTTGTTGTTTATTAGGTTTCTTATTCGGATTCCAGATCTTCTTTACGCTGACATAGCGTTCTCGGCCCGTTCTTCTTTTACGCTCTCATCGCTTTCTTGGCCCGTTCTTGTTATACGCTCACATAGCCTTCCCGGCACGGTCTTCGTATACGCTCACATTGCCTTCTTGCGCCGTTCTTCTTTTACGCTTACATTGCCTTCTCGCTCTAGTTGGCGTTAATCCACCGCATTAAGAAAATTGCGGGTAATATTGAAAATTGCAAAGGTATGGTATCAGCGGATTAACTCTTAATCCATTGTTGCCTTCTTCAACGGAAAAAGAGATAATCTGATGAAACACACCTTTGCAATTTTCAAATTTCCCGCCATTTTCTTAATCCGGCGGATTAACGCAACACTAGCGCTTAATCCGCCCTGGTAGCAAGATTATCGTTATTCGACATTGCTAATCCGTTCCACCGCATTAACGCGACACTAGCGCTTAATCCGCCCTGGTGGCAAGATTATCGTTAGTCGAACCCTCTAATCCGTTCCACCGCATTAACGCGACCCTAGCGCTTAATTCCCCCGGGTGATAGGATAATCGTTAATATCGACCCCAATTTTCGTCACATTCATCTAGCCTACGATGCCTATACAAATCGTCCTTCTTGTGAAACTATTTCCCATACATCGAAAACTTTCATAAACATTATTTTTTATCCTGTGCTGAAGACCAGTGAGCGTGTGATATTCAAAGCAACCTAAACACAAAGATATATACAGGGTGTTTCAAAATACGTGGCATAATTTCAGGTATATATTTTCCACGTGAAGACAATCATACTAGTTCATTATAACATGTGTCCGGAAATGCTTAATTTCCGAGTTATGGCCTTTACAACATTGAAAGTCCCACCTGTAGACAATCAAAATAGTTCATGTTATAATGAACTAATTTTACTGTCCACATGTGGGAAATACATACCTGAAATTATGCCCCGTATTTTTTAAACAAACTGTATAAACAATTATGCATGTGGTTTCCTAAAAACAAAAATCAGTTTTTCGCATGTTTTCAATATTGTATTGCATAAGAATATGTATAAAATATGTGATATGAACTGTTTGTTTATTAGCTTTTCCATTCGGATTCCAGATCTTCTTTACGTTGACATCATGTTCTCGGCCAGTTCTTTTACGCTCTCATCGCCTTCTCGGACCGTTCTCATTCAACGCTCACATGGCCTTCCGGGCACGGTCTTCGTATACACTCACATTGCCTTCTCGCTCCGTGCTTCTTTTACGCTTACATTGCCTTCTCGCTCTAGTTGGCGTTAATCCACCGCATTAAGAAAATTGCGGGTAATATTGAAAATTGCAAAGGTATGGATCAGCGGATTAACTCTTAATCCACTGTCCCCTTCTTCAACGGATAAAGAGATAATCCGATGAAGCCATTTTCTTAATCCGGCGGATTAACGCAACACTGGCGCTTAATTCCCCCTGGTGGCAGGATTATCATTAGTCGACCGTGCTAATCTGTTCCACCGCATTAAAGCGACACTAGCGCTTAATCCCCCCTGGTGGCTGGATTATCATTAGTCGACCTTGCTAATCCGTTCCACCGCATTAACGCGACACTAGCGCTTAATCGCCCCTGGTTGGAGGATTAACCTTAGTCGACCTTGCAAATAAATTCCACCGCATTAACGCGACACTAGCGCTTTATCCCCCTGGTGGCAGGATTATCATTAGTCGACCTTGCTAATCCGTTCCACCGCATTAACGCGACAATAGCATTTAATCCCCCCTGGTGGCTGGGTTATCGTTAGTTGACCTAGCTACTCCGTTCCACCGCATTAACGAGACACTAGCACTTAATCCCCCCTGGGGGCAGGATTATCGTTAATGTCGACTCCAATTTTCGTCACATTCATCTAGCCTACGATGCCTATACAAATCGTCCTCCTTGTGAAACTTATTCCCCTACATCGAAAACTTTCATAAACATTATATTTATCGTGTGCTGAAAACCAGTGATCGTGTGATATTCAAAGCAACCTAAAGACAAAGATATATACAGGGTGCTTCAAAATACGGGGCATAATTTCAACTATGTATTTTGCACGTGAAGACAAATAAACTAGTTCATTATAACATGTGTCCGGAAATGCTTCATTTCATAGTTATGGCCTTTAAAGCATTGAAAGTCCCACCTGTAGACGATCAAAATAATTCATGTTATAATGAACTAATTTTATTGTCTACATGTGGGAAATACATACCTGAAATTATGCCCCGTATTTTTGAAACAACCTGTATAAACAATTATGCATGTGGTTTCTTAAAAACAATAATCAGTTTTTCGCATGTTTTCAATATTGTATTGCATAAGAATATGTTATAGATATATATTTGTGATATGAACTTGTTGTTTATTAGGTTTTTCATTCGGATTCCAGATCTTCTTTACGCTGACATCGCGTTCTCGGCCCGTTCTTCTTTTACGCTCTCATCGCCTTCTCAGCCCGTTCTCGTTCAACGCTCACATAGCCTTCCCGGCACGAGCTTCGTATACACTCACATGGCCTTCTCGCCCCGTTCTTCTTTTACGCTTACATTGTCTTTCTCTCTAGTTCGCGTTAATCCACCGCATTAAGAAAATTGCGGGAAATTTGAAAATTGCAAAGGTATGGATCAGCGGGTTGACTCTTAATCCATTGTCCCCTTCTTCAACGGATAAAGAGATAATCTGATGAACCACACCTTTGCAATTTTCACATTTCCCGCCATTTTCTTAATCCGGCGGATTAACGCAACACTAGCGCTTAATCCCCCCTGGTAGCAGGATTATCGTAATTCCATCTTGCTAAACCGTAGGGCTCCACTTTCAAAGGCATCTCGTATGAAAAAAGCAACGTTTGGTGATAACCCTACATTTTCCCCCTCCATTTCTTATCCCTCCCTCCTTCTCCCCGTTCCAGCACTTATACCATAGCGTGGGTCGATTTCACCACAGTCTGCAACTCGCCATGGCAACTTCCAGTTACATTCTTCGTGTGAAGACCAGCGAGCGTGTGATATTCAAAGCAAGCGAAATACAAATATATATATATATATATATATATATATATATATATATATAAACAATTGTGCATTTGGTTTGTTAAAAAAACAGTTTAATGCATGTATTCAATATTGTATTGCATAAGAATATGTAATAAATATATCTGTGATATGAACTTGTTTATTAGGTTTTGGATACGGATTGGCAAGTAGGATTATCGATAATGCTGCAGTAGCGTGAATCCACCGCATTAAGAAAATGTCGGAAAATTTGAAAATTGCCAAGGTATGGTTCAGCGGATCATCTCTTACTCCATTGTCCCCTTCTTCAACGGATTAAGAGATAATACGAAGAACCACACCGCGGATTTTTTTTTCAAATATCCCGCGCTTCTCTTAATCCGTCGGAATAACGCGACACTAGCGCTTAATCCCCCCTGGTGGCACGGTTATCATTACTTGAACTGGCTAATCGGTTTCACCGCAGTAACGCGACACTAGCGCTTAATCCCCCCTGGTGTCAAGATTAACATTAGTCGACCTTGCTATTCTGATCCATCGCATTAACGCGACACTAGCGCTTAATCCCCCCTGGTGGCTGGATTATCATTAGTTGACCTTGCTACTCCGTTCCACCGCATTAACGCGACACTAGCGCTTAATCCGCCCTGGTGGCAACTTTATCGTTATTCGACATTGCTAATCCGTTCCACCGCATTAACGGGACACTAGCGCTTAATCCACCCTGGTGGCAGGAATATCCTTAGTCGAACTTGCTAATCCGTTCCACCGCATTAACGCGACACTAGGGCTTAACCCCGCCTGATGGCAGGATTACTATTAGTCGACCTTGCTAATCCGTTCCACCGCATTAACGCATCACTAGCGCTTAATCTCCCCTGGTGGTAAGATTATCATTTGTCGACCTTGCTAATCCGATCCACGGCATTGACGCGACACTAGCGGTTAATCCCCCCTGGTGACAGGATTATCATTAATATCGATCCCAATTTTCGTCAAATTCATCTAGCCTACGAAGCCTATACAAATCGTCCTCCTTGTGAAACTATTTCCCCTACATCGAAAACTTTCATAAACATAATTTTTTATCGTGTGCTGAAGACCAGTGAGAGTGTAATATTCAAAGCAACCTAAAGCCAAAGAAAGATATATACAGGTTGTTTCAAAATACGGGGCATAATTTCAGGTATGTATTTTCCACGTGAAGACAATCAAACTAGTTCATTATAACATGTGTCCGGAAATGCTTCATTACATAGTTATGGCCTTTAAAACTTTGAAAGTCCCACCTGTAGACAATTAAAATAGTTCATGTTATAATGAACTAATTTTATTGTCTACATGTGGGAAATACATACCTGAAATTATTCCCAATATTTTTGAAACAACCTGTATAAACAATTATGCATGTGGTTTCTTAAAAACAATAATCAGTGTTTCGCATGTTTTCAATATTGTATTGCATAAGAATATGTTATAAATATATATTTGTTATATGAACTTGTTGCTTATTAGGTTTTTCATTCGGATTCCAGATCTTCTTTACGCTGCCATCCCGTTCTCGGCCCGTTCTTCTTTTACGCTCTCATCGCCTTTTCGGCCCGTTCTTGTTATACGCTCACATAGCTATCCCGGCACGGTCTTCGTATACACTCACATTGCCTTCTTGCGCCGTTCTTCTTTTACGCTTACATTGCCTTCTCGATCTAGTTCGCGTTAATCCACCTCATTAAGAAAATTGCGGGAAATTTGAAAATTGCAAAGGTATGGATCAGCGGATTAACTCTTAATCCATTGTCCCCTTCTTCAACGGATAAAGAGATAATCTGATGAACCACACCTTTGCTATTTTCAAATTTCTCGCCATTTTACTTAATCCGGCGGAATAACGCGACACTAGCGCTTAATCGCCCCTGGTGGCTGGATTATCGTTATTCGACATTGCTTATCCAAACACCGCATTGACGCGACACTGGCGCTTAATCCCCCCTGGTGGCAGGAATATCCTTAGTCAACCTTGCTAATCCGTTCCACCGTATTGTCGCAACACTAGGGCTTAATCCCCCCTGGTTGATGGATTATCGTTAGTCGACCTAGCTAATCCGTTCCACCGCATTAACGCGACACTAGCGCTTAATCCGCCCTGGTGGCAAGATTATCGTTATTCGACCTTGCTAATCCGTTCCACCGCATTAACGCGACACTAGCGCTTAATCCGCCCTGGTGGCAAGATTATCGTTAGTCGAACCCTCTAATCCGTTCCACCGCATTAACGCGACCCTGGCGCTTAATTCCCCCGGGTGACAGGATTATCGTTAATATCGACCCCAATTTTCGTCACATTCATCTAGCCTACGATGACTATACAAATCGTCCTTCTTGTGAAACTATTTCCCCTACATCGAAAACTTTCATAAACATTATTTTTTATCCTGTGCTGAAGACCAGTGAGCGTGTGATATTCAAAGCAACCTAAAGACAAAGATATATACAGGGTGTTTGAAAATACGGGGCATAATTTCAGGTATATATTTTCCACGTGAAGACAATCATACTAGTTCATTATAACATGTGTCCGGAAATGCTTAATTTCCGAGTTATGGCCTTTACAACATTGAAAGTCCTACCTGTAGACAATCAAAAACGTTCCTGTTATAATGAACTAATTTTAATGTTCACATGTGGGAAATACATACCTGAAATTATGCCCCGTATTTTTGAAACAACCTGTATAAACAATTATGCATGTGGTTTCCTAAAAACAAAAATCAGTTTTTCGCATGTTTTCAATATTGTATTGCATAAGAATATGTTGTAAATATATATATGTGATATGAACTGGTTGTTTATTAGGTTTTTCATTCGGATTCCAGATCTTCTTTACGCTGACATCGCGTTCTCGGCCCGTTCTTCTTTTACGCTCTCATCGCCTTCTCGGCCCGTTCTCGTTCAATGCTCACATAGCCTTCCGGGCACGGTCTTCGTATACACTCACATTGCCTTCTCGCCACGTTCTTCTTTTACGCTTTCATTGCCTTCTCGCTCTAGTTCGCGTTAATCCACCGCATTAAGAAAATTGCGGGAAATTTGAAAATTGCAAAGGTATGGATCAGCGGATTAACTCTTAATCCTTTGTCGCCTTCTTCAACGGATAAAGAGATAATCTGATGAACCACACCTTTGCAATTTTCAAATTTCCCACCATTTTCTTAATCCGGCAGATTAACGCAACACAAGCGCTTAATCCCCCCTGGTGGCAGGATTATCGTAATTCCATCCTACTAAACCGTAGGGCTCCACTTTCAAAGGCATCTCATATGAAAAAAGCAACGTCTGGTGATAACCCTCCATTTTCCCCGTCCATTTCTTATCCCTCCCTCCTTCTCCCCGTTCTAGCACTTATACCACAGCGTGGGTCGATTTCACCACAGTCTGCAACTCGCCATGGCTACCTCCAGTAACATTCTTCATGTGAAGACCAGCGAGCGTGTGATATTCAAAGCAAGCGAAAGACACAAAAAAATATATACATACAATTGTGCATTTGGTTTGTTAAAAAAAACAGTTTTTTGCATGTATTCTATATTGTATTGCATAAGAATATGTAATAAATATATCTGTGATATGAACTTGTTGTTTATTAGGTTTTGGATACGGATTGGCAAGTAGGATTATCGATAATGCTGCAGTAGCGTTTATCCACCGCATTAAGAAAAAGTCGGAAAATTTGAAAATTGCTAAGGTATGGTTCAGCGGATCATCTCTTATTCCATTGTCCCCTTCTTCAACGGATTAAGAGATAATCCGAAGAACCACACCGCGGATTTTTTTCCAAATTTCCCGCCCTTCTCTTAATCCGTCGGATTAACGCGACATTAGAGCTTAATCCCCCCTGGTGGCAGGATTATCATTACTTGACCTTCCTAATCCGTTCCACCGCAGTAACGCGACACTAGCGCTTAATCCCCCCTGGTGGCAGGATTATCATTAGTCGACCTTTCTACTCCGTTCCACCGCATTAACGCGACACTAGCGCTTAATCCGCCCTGGTGGCAAGAGTATCGTTATTCGACATTGCTAATCTGTTCCACCGCATTAAAGCGACACTAGCACTTAATCCCCCCTGGTGGCAGGAATATCCTTAGTCGAACTTGCTAAACCGTTCCACCTCATTAACGCGACACTAGGGCTAAATCGCCCCCTGGTGGCAGGATTACTATTAGTCGACCTTGCCAAACCGTTCCACCGCATTAACGCGTCACTAGCGCTTAATCTCCCCTGGTGGCAGGAATATCCTTAGTCGACCTTGCTAATCCGTTCCACCGCATTAACGCGACACTAGGGCTTAATCCCCCCTGGTGGCAGGATTATCATTAGTCGACCTTGCTCATCCGTTCCATAGCATTAATGCGACACTAGCGCTTAATCCCCTCTGGTGGCTGGGTTATCATTAGTCGACCTTGCTAATCCGTTGCACCGCATTAACGCGACACTAGCGCTTAATCCCCCCTGGTGGCTGGGTTATCGTTAGTCGACCTTGCTAATCCGTTCCACCGCATTAACGCGACACTAGCGCTTAATCCCCCCTGGTGGCAGGCTTATCGTTAATGTCGACCCCAATTTTCGTTACATTCATCTAGCCTACGATGCCTATACAAATCGTCCTCCTTGTGAAACTATTTCCCCTACATCGAAAACTTTCATAAACATTGTTTTTATCGTGTGCTGAAGACCAGTGAGCGTGTGATATTCAAAGCTACCTAAAGACAAAGATATATACAGGCTGTTTAAAAATACGGGGCATAATTTCAAGTATATATTTTGCACGTGAAGACAAACTAGGGCACTAGGGCTAAATCGCCCCTGGTGGCAGGATTACTATTAGTCGACCTTGCCAATCCGTTCCACCGCATTAACGCGTCACTAGCGCTTAATCTCCCCTGGTGGCAAGATTATCATTAGTCGACCTTGCTAATCCGTTCCACCGTATTGACGCGACACTAGTGCTTAATCCCCCCTGGTGGCAGGAATATCCTTAGTCGACCTTGCTAATCCGTTCCACTGCATTAACCCGACACTAGGGCTTAATCCCCCCTGGTGGCAAGATTATCATTAGTCGACCTTGCTCATACGTTCCATCGCATTAATGCGACACTAGCGGTTAATCCCCTCTGGTGGCTGGATTACCATTAGTCGACCTTGCTAATCCGTTCCACCGCATTAACGCGACACTAGCGCTTAATCCCCCCTGGTGGCTGGGTTATCGTTAGTTGACCTAGCTAATCCGTTCCACCGCATTAACGCGACACTAGCGCTTAATCCCCCCTGGTGGCAGGATTATCGTTAATGTCGACCCCAATTTTCGTTACATTCATCTAGCCTACGATGCCTATACAATTCGTCCTCCTTGTGCAACTATTTCCCCTACATCGAAAACTTTCATAAACATTATTTTTATCGTGTGCTGAAGACCAGTGAGCGTGTGATATTCAAAGCAACCTAAAGACAAAGATATATACAGGCTGTTTAAAAATACGGGGCATAATTTCAAGTATATATTTTGCACGTGAAGACAATCAAACTAGTTCATTATAACATGTGTCCGGAAATGCTTCATTTCATAGTTATGGCCTTTAAAACATTGAAAGTCCCACCTGTAGACAATCAAAATAGTTCATGTTATAATGAACTAATTTTATTGTCTACATGTGGGAAATACATACATGAAATTATGCCCCGTATTTTTGAAACAACCTGTATAAACAATTATGCATGTGGTATCTTAAAAACAATAATCAGTGTTTCGCATGTTTTCAATATTGTATTGCATAAGAATATGTTATAAATATATATTTGTGATATGAACTTGTTTATTAGGTTTTTCATTCGGATTCCAGATCTTCTTTACGCTGACATCGCGTTCTCGGCCCGTTCTTCTTTTACGCTCTCATCGCCTTCTCGGCCCGTTTTTGTTATACGCTCATATAGCCTTCCCGGCACGGTCCTCGTATACACTCACATTGCCATCTTGCGCCGTTCTTCTTTTACGCTTACATTGCCTTCTCGCTCTAGTTGGCGTTAATCCACCCAATTAAGAAAATTGCGGGAAATTTGAAAATTGCAAAGGTATGGATCAGCGGATTAACTCTTAATCCATTGTCTCCTTCTTCAACGGATAAAGAGGTAATCTGAGGAACCACACCTTTGCTATTTTCAAATTTCCCGCCATTTTCTTAATCCGGCGGATTAACGCGACACTAGCGCTTAATCCCCCCTGGTGGCTGGATTATCGTTATTCGACATTGCTAATCCGTTCCACCGCATTGACGCGACACTAGCGCTTAATCCCCCCTGGTGGCAGGAATATCCTTATTCGACCTTGCTAATCCGTTATACCGCATTAACGCGACACTAGGGCTTAATCCCCCTGGTGGCAGGATTATCATTAGTGGACCCTGCTAATCCGTTCCATCGCATTAACGCGACACTAGCGCTTAATCCCCCCTGGTGGCTGGATTATCATTAGTCGACCTTGCTAGTCCGTTCGACCGCATTAACGCGACACTAGCGCTTAATCCCCCCTGGTGGCTGGATTATCGATAATCGTCCTTGCTAAGCCGTTCCACCGCATTAACGCGACACTAGCGCTTAATCCCCCCTGGTGGCAGGATTATCATTAGTCGACCCTGCTAATCCGTTCCACCGCATTAACGCGACAATAGCATTTAATCCCCCCTGGTGGCTGGGTTATCGTTAGTTGACCTAGCTACTCCGTTCCACCGCATTAACGAGACACTAGCGCTTAATCCCCTCTGGTGGCTGGATTATCATTAGTCGACCTTGCTACTCCGTTCCACCGCATTAACGCGACACTAGCGCTTAATCCGCCCTGGTGGCAACTTTATCGTTATTCGACATTGCTAATCCGTTCCACCGCATTAACGCGACACTAGCGCTTAATCCACCCTGGTGGCAGGAATATCCTTAGTCGAACTTGCTAATCCGTTCCACCGCATTAACGCGACACTAGGACTTAATCCCGCCTGATGGCAGGATTACTATTAGTCGACCTTGCTAATCCGTCCCACCGCATTAACGCGTCACTAGCGCTTAATCTCCCCTGATGGCAAGATTATCATTAGTCGACCTTGCTAATCCGATCCACCGCATTGACGCGACACTAGCGGTTAATCCCCCCTGGTGACAGGATTATCATTAATATCGATCCCAATTTTCGTCAAATTCATCTAGCCTACGAAGCCTATACAAATCGTCCTCCTTGTGAAACTATTTCCCCTACATCGAAAACTTTCATAAACATAATTTTTTATCGTGTGCTGAAGACCAGTGAGAGTGTAATATTCAAAGCAACCTAAAGCCAAAGAAAGATATATACAGGTTGTTTCAAAATACGGGGCATAATTTCAGGTATGTATTTTCCACGTGAAGACAATCAAACTAGTTCATTATAACATGTGTCCGGAAATCTTTCATTTCATAGTTATGGCCTTTAAAACATTGAAAGTCCCACGTGTAGACAATCAAAATAGTTCATGTTATAATGAACTAATTTTATTGTCTACATGTGGGAAATACATACCTGAAATTATGCCCCGTATTTTTGAAACAACCTGTATAAACAATTATGCATGTGGTATCTTAAAAACAATAATCAGTGTTTCGCATGTTATCAATATTGTATTGCATAAGAATATGTTATAAATATATATTTGTGATATGAACTTTTTTATTAGGTTTTTCATTCGGATTCCAGATCTTCTTTACGCTGACATCGCGTTCTCGGCCCGTTCTTCTTTTACGCTCTCATCGCCTTCTCGGCCCGTTCTTGTTATACGCACATATAGCCTTCCCGGCACGGTCCTCGTATACACTCACATTGCCTTCTTGCGCCGTTCTTCTTTTACGCTTACATTGCCTTCTCGCTCTAGTTGGCGTTAATCCACCGCATTAAGAAAATTGCGGGAAATTTGAAAATTGCAAAGGTATGGATCAGCGGATTAACTCTTAATCCATTGTCCCCTTCTTCAACGGATAAAGAGATAATCTGAGGAACCACACCTTTGCTATTTTCAAATTTCCCGCCATTTTCTTAATCCGGCGGATTAACGCGACACTAGCGCTTAATCCCCCCTGGTGGCTGGATAATCGTTATTCGACATTGCTAATCCGTTCCACCGCATTGACGCGACACTAGCGCTTAATCCCCCCTGGTGGCAGGAATATCCTTAGTCGACATTGCTAATCCGTTATACCGCATTAACGCGACACTAGGGCTTAATCCCCCTGGTGGCAGGATTATCATTAGTCGACCCTGCTAATCCGTTCCATCGCATTAACGCGACACTAGCGCTTAATCCCCCCTGGTGGCTGGATTATCATTAGTCGACCTTGCTACTCCGTTCCACCGCATTAACGCGACACTAGCGCTTAATCCGCCCTAGTGGCAATTTTATCGTTATTCGACATTGCTAATCCGTTCCACCGCATTAACGCGACACTAGCGCTTAATCCGCCCTGGTGGCAAGATTATCGTTAGTCGAACCCTCTAATCCGTTCCAGTGCATTAACGCGACAATAGCGCTTAATTCCCCCGGGTGATAGGATTATCGTTAATATCGACCCCAATTTTCGTCACATTCATCTAGCCTACGATGCCTATACAAATCGTCCTTCTTGTGAAACTATTTCCCCTACATGGAAAACTTTCATAAACATTATTTTTTATCGTGTGCTGAAGACCAGTGAGCGTGTGATATTCAAAGCAACCTAAAGACAAAAATATATACAGGGTGTTTGAAAATACGGGGCATAATTTCAGGCATATATTTTCCACGTGAAGATAATCATACTAGTTCATTATAACATGTGTCCGGAAATGCTTAATTTCCGAGTTATGGCCTTTACAACATTGAAAGTCCCACCTGTAGACAATCAAAAACGTTCATGTTATAATGAACTAATTTTAATGTTCACATGTGGGAAATACATACCTGAAATTATGCCCCGTATTTTTGAAACTAGCTGTATAAACAATTATGCATGTGGTTTCCTAAAAACAAAAATCAGTTTTTCGCATGTTTTCAATATTGTATTGCATAAGAATGTTTATAAAATATATATGTGATATGAACTTGTTGTTTATTAGGTTTTTGATTCAGATTCCAGATCTTCTTTACGCTGACATCGCGTTCTGGGCCCGTTCTTCTTTTACGCTCTCATCGCCTTAACGGACCGTTCTCGTTCTTCGCTCACATAGCCTTCCCGGCACGGTCTTCGTATACACTCACATTGCCTTCTCGCCTCGTTCTTCTTTTACGCTTACATTGCCTTCTCGCTCTAGTTGGCGTTAATCCACCTAATTAAGAAAATTGCGGGAAATTTGAAAATTGCAAAGGTATGGATCAGCGGATTAACTCTTAATCCATTGTCCACTTCTTCAACGGATAAAGAGATAATCCGATGAAGCCATTTTCTTAATCCGGCGGATTAACGCAACACTAGCGCATAATTCCCCCTGGTGGCAGGATTATCGTTTGTCGACCTTGCTAATCCGTTCCACCGCATTAACGCGACACTAGCGCTTAATCCCCCCTGGTGGCAGGATTATCATTAGTCGACCGTGCTAATCTGTTCCCCCGCATTAACGCGACACTAGCGCTTAATCCCCCCTGGTGGCTGGATTATCATTAGTCGACCTTACTAATCCGTTCCACCGCATTAACGCGACACTAGCGCTTAATTCCCCCTGGTGGCTGGATTATCATTAGTCGACCTTGCTACTCCGTTCCACCGCATTAACGCGGCACTAGCGCTTAATCCGCCCTGGTGGCAAGATTATCGTTATTCGACATTGCTAATCCGTTCCACCGCATTAACGCGACACTAGCGCTTAATCCGCCCTGGTGGCAAGATTATCGTTATTCGACATTGCTAATCCGTTCCACCGCATTAACGCGACACTAGCGCTTAATCCGCCCTGGTGGCAAGATTATCGTTAGTCGAACCCTCTAATCCGTTCCACCGTTTTAACGCGACACTAGCGCTTAATTCCCCCGGGTGATAGGATTATCGTTAATATCGACCCCAATTTTCGTCACATTCATCTAGCCTACGATTCCTATACAAATCGTCCTTCTTGTGAAACTATTTCCCCTACATGGAAAACTTTCATAAACATTATTTTTTATCGTGTGCTGAAGACCAGTGAGCGTGTGATATTCAAAGCAACCTAAAGACAAAGATATATACAGGGTGTTCAAAATACGGGGCATAATTTCAGGTATATATTTTCCACGTGAAGATAATCATACTAGTTCACTATAACATGTGTCCGGAAATGCTTAATTTCCGAGTTATGGCCTTTACAACATTGAAAGTCCCACCTGTAGACAATCAAAAACGTTCATGTTATAATGAACTAATTTTAATGTTCACATGTGGGAAATACATTTCTGAAATTAAGCCCCGTATTTTTGAAACTAGCTGTATAAACAATTATGCATGTGGTTTCCTAAAAACAAAAATCAGTTTTTCGCATGTTTTCAATATTGTATTGCATAAGAATATTTATAAAATATATATGTGATATGAACTTGTTGTTTATTAGGTTTTTGACTCAGATTCCAGATCTTCTTTACGCTGACATCGCGTTCTGGGCCCGTTCTTCTTTTACGCTCTCATCGCCTTAACGGACCGTTCTCGTTCTTCGCTCACATAGCCTTCCCGGCACGGTCTTCGTATACACTCACATTGCCTTCTCGCCTCGTTCTTCTTTTACGCTTACATTGCCTTCTCGCTCTAGTTGGCGTTAATCCACCTAATTAAGAAAATTGCGGGAAATTTGAAAATTGCAAAGGTATGGATCAGCGGATTAACTCTTAATCCATTGTCCACTTCTTCAACGGATAAAGAGATAATCCGATGAAGCCATTTTCTTAATCCGGCGGATTAACGCAACACTAGCGCATAATTCCCCCTGGTGGCAGGATTATCGTTAGTCGACCTTGCTAATCCGTTCCACCGCATTAACGCGACACTATCGCTTAATCCCCCCTGGTGGCAGGATTATCATTAGTCTACCTTGCTAATCTGATCCACCGCATTAACGCGACACTAGCGCTTAATCCCCCCCTGGTGGCTGGATTATCATTAGTCGACCTTGCTACTCCGTTCCACCGCATTAACGCGACACTAGCGCTTAATCCGTCCTGGTGGCAACTTTATCGTTATTCGACATTGCTAATCCGTTCCACTGAATTAACGCGACACTAGCGCTTAATCCACCCTGGTGGCAGGAATATCCTTAGTCGAACTTGCTAATCCGTTCCACCGCATTAACGTGACACTAGGGCTTAATCCCGCCTGATGGCAGGATTACTATTAGTCGACCTTGCTAATCCGTTCCACCGCATTAACGCGTCACTAGCGCTTAATCTCCCCTGATGGCAAGATTATCATTAGTCGACCTTGCTAATCCGATCCACCGCATTGACGCGACACTAGCGGTTAATCCCCCCTGGTGACAGGATTATCATTAATATCGATCCCAATTTTCGTCAAATTCATCTAGCCTACGAAGCCTATACAAATCGTCCTCCTTGTGAAACTATTTCCCCTACATCGAAAACTTTCATAAACATAATTTTTTATCGTGTGCTGAAGACCAGTGAGAGTGTAATATTCAAAGCAACCTAAAGCCAAAGAAAGATATATATAGGTTGTTTCAAAATACGGGGCATAATTTCAGGTATGTATTTTCCACGTGAAGACAATCAAACTAGTTCATTATAACATGTGTCCGGAAATGTTTCATTTCATAGTTATGGCCTTTAAAACATTGAAAGTCCCACGTGTAGACAATCAAAATAGTTCATGTAATAATGAACTAATTTTATTGTCTACATGTGGGAAATACATACCTGAAATTATGCCCCGTATTTTTGAAACAACCTGTATAAACAATTATGCATGTGGTATCTTAAAAACAATAATCAGTGTTTCACATGTTTTCAATATTGTATTGCATAAGAATATGTTATAAATATATATTTGTGATATGAACTTGTTTATTAGGTTTTTCATTCGGATTCCAGATCTTCTTTACGCTGACATCGCGTTCTGGGCCCGTTCTTCTTTTACGCTCTCATCGCCTTCTCGGCCCGTTCTTGTTATACGCACATATAGCCTTCCCGGCACGGTCCTCGTATACACTCACATTGCCTTCTTGCGCCGTTCTTCTTTTACGCTTACATTGCCTTCTCGCTCTAGTTGGCGTTAATCCACCGCATTAAGAAAATTGCAGGAAATTTGAAAATTGCAAAGGTATGGACCAGCGGATTAACTCTTAATCCATTGTCCCCTTCTTCAACGGATAAAGAGATAATCTGAGGAACCACACCTTTGCTATTTTCAAATTTCCCGCCATTTTCTTAATCCGGTGGATTAACGCGACACTAGCGCTTAATCCCCCCTGGTGGCTGGATTATCGTTATTCGACATTGCTAATCCGTTCCACCGCATTGACGCGACACTAGCGCTTAATCCCACCTGGTGGCAGGAATATCCTTAGTCGACCTTGCTAATCCGTTATACCGCATTAACGCGACACTAGGGCTTATTCCCCCTGGTGGCAGGATTATCATTAGTCGACCCTGCTAATCCGTTCCATCGCATTAACGCGACACTAGCGCTTAATCCCCCCTGGTGGCTGGATTATCATTAGTCGACCTTGCTACTCCGTTCCACCGCATTAACGCGACACTAGCGCTTAATCCGCCCTGGTGGCAATTTTATCGTTATTCGACATTGCTAATCCGTTCCACCGCATTAACGCGACACTAGCGCTTAATCCGCCCTGGTGGCAAGATTATCGTTAGTCGAACCCTCTAATCCGTTCCACCGCATTAACGCGACAATAGCGCTTAATTCCCCCGGGTGATAGGATTATCGTTAATATCGACCCCAATTTTCGTCACATTCATCTAGCCTACGACGCCTATACAAATCGTCCTTCTTGTGAAACTATTTCCCCTACATGGAAAACTTTCATAAACATTATTTTTTATCGTGTGCTGAAGACCAGTGAGCGTGTGATATTCAAAGCAACCTAAAGACAAAGATATATACAGGGTGTTTGAAAATACGGGGCATAATTTCAGGTATATATTTTCCACGTGAAGATAATCATACTAGTTCATTATAACATGTGTCCGGAAATGCTTAATTTCCGAGTTATGGCCTTTACAACATTGAAAGTCCCACCTGTAGACAATCAAAAACGTTCATGTTATAATGAACTAATTTTAATGTTCACATGTGGGAAATACATACCTGAAATTATGCCCCGTATTTTTGAAACTAGCTGTATAAACAATTATGCATGTGGTTTCCTAAAAACAAAAATCAGTTTTTCGCATGTTTTCAATATTGTATTGCATAAGAATATTTATAAAATATATATGTGATATGAACTTGTTGTTTATTAGGTTTTTGATTCAGATTCCAGATCTTCATTACGCTGACATCGCGTTCTGGGCCCGTTCTTCTTTTACGCTCTCATCGCCTTAACGGACCGTTCTCGTTCTTCGCTCACATAGCCTTCCCGGCACGGTCTTCGTATACACTCACATTGCCTTCTCGCCTCGTTCTTCTTTTACGCTTACATTGCCTTCTCGCTCTAGTTGGCGTTAATCCACCTAATTAAGAAAATTGCGGGAAATTTGAAAATTGCAAAGGTATGGATCAGCGGATTAACTCTTAATCCATTGTCCACTTCTTCAACGGATAAAGAGATAATCCGATGAAGCCATTTTCTTAATCCGGCGGATTAACGCAAGACTAGCGCATAATTCCCCCTGGTGGCAGGATTATCGTTAGTCGACCTTGCTAATCCGTTCCACCGCATTAACGCGACACTAGCGCTTAATCCCCCCTGGTGGCAGGATTATCATTAGTCGACCTTGCTAATCTGATCCACCGCATTAACGCGACACTAGCGCTTAATCCCCCCTGGTGGCTGGATTATCATTAGTCGACCTTGCTAATCCGTTCCACCCCATTAACGCGGTACTAGCGCTTAATCCCCCCTGGTGGCTGGATTATCGATAATCGTCCTTGCTAAGCCGTTCCACCGCATTAACGCGACACTAGCGCTTAATCCCCCCTGGTGGCAGGATTAACCTTAGTCGACCTTGCAAATAAATTCCACCGCATTAACGCGACACTAGCGCTTTATCCCCCTGGTGGCAGGATTATCATTAGTCGACCTTGCTAATCCGTTCCACCGCATTAACGCGACAATAGCATTTAATCCCCCCTGGTGGCTGGGTTATCGTTAGTTGACCTAGCTACTCCGTTCCACCGCATTAACGAGACACTAGCGCTTAATGCGCCCTGGTGGCAAGATTATCATTAGTCGACCTTGCTAATCCGTTCCACCGCATTAACGCGACACTAGCGCTTAATCCCCCCTGGTGGCAGGATTATCGTTAATGTCGACTCCAATTTTCGTCACATTCATCTAGCCTACGATGCCTATACAAATCGTCCTCCTTGTGAAACTATTTCCCCTACATCGAAAACTTTCATAAACATTATATTTATCGTGTGCTGAAAACCAGTGAGCGTGTGATATTCAAAGCAACCAAAAGACAAAGATATATACAGGGTGCTTCAAAATACGGGGCATAATTTCAACTATGTATTTTGCACGTGAAGACAAATGAACTAGTTCATTATAACATGTGTCCGGAAATGCTTCATTTCATAGTTATGGCCTTTAAAGCATTGAAAGTCCCACCTGTAGACGATCAAAATAATTCATGTTATAATGAACTAATTTTATTGTCTACATGTGGGAAATACATACCTGAAATTATGCCCCGTATTTTTGAAACAACCTGTATAAACAATTATGCATGTGGTTTCTTAAAAACAATAATCAGTTTTTCGCATGTTTTCAATATTGTATTTCATAAGAATATGTTATAGATATATATTTGTGATATGAACTTGTTGTTTATTAGGTTTTTCATTCGGATTCCAGATCTTCTTTACGCTGACATCGCGTTCTCGGCCCGTTCTTCTTTTACGCTCTCATCGCCTTCTCAGCCCGTTCTCGTTCAACGCTCACATAGCCTTCCCGGCACGAGCTTCGTATACACTCACATGGCCTTCTCGCCCCGTTCTTCTTTTACGCTTACATTGTCTTTCTCTCTAGTTCGCGTTAATCCACCGCATTAAGAAAATTGCGGGAAATTTGAAAATTGCAAAGGTATGGATCAGCGGGTTGACTCTTAATCCATTGTCCCCTTCTTCAACGGATAAAGAGATAATCTGATGAACCACACCTTTGCAATTTTCACATTTCCCGCCATTTTCTTAATCCGGCGGATTAACGCAACACTAGCGCTTAATCCCCCCTGGTAGCAGGATTATCGTAATTCCATCTTGCTAAACCGTAGGGCTCCACTTTCAAAGGCATCTCGTATGAAAAAAGCAACGTTTGGTGATAACCCTACATTTTCCCCCTCCATTTCTTATCCCTCCCTCCTTCTCCCCGTTCCAGCACTTATACCATAGCGTGGGTCGATTTCACCACAGTCTGCAACTCGCCATGGCAACTTCCAGTTACATTCTTCGTGTGAAGACCAGCGAGCGTGTGATATTCAAAGCAAGCGAAATACAAATATATATAAACAATTGTGCATTTGGTTTGTTAAAAAAACAGTTTAATGCATGTATTCAATATTGTATTGCATAAGAATATGTAATAAATATATCTGTGATATGAACTTGTTTATTAGGTTTTGGATACGGATTGGCAAGTAGGATTATCGATAATGCTGCAGTAGCGTGAATCCACCGCATTAAGAAAATGTCGGAAAATTTGAAAATTGCCAAGGTATGGTTCAGCGGATCATCTCTTACTCCATTGTCCCCTTCTTCAACGGATTAAGAGATAATACGAAGAACCACACCGCGGATTTTTTTTTCAAATATCCCGCGCTTCTCTTAATCCGTCGGAATAACGCGACACTAGCGCTTAATCCCCCCTGGTGGCACGGTTATCATTACTTGAACTTGCTAATCGGTTTCACCGCAGTAACGCGACACTAGCGCTTAATCCCCCCTGGTGTCAAGATTAACATTAGTCGACCTTGCTATTCTGATCCATCGCATTAACGCGACACTAGCGCTTAATCCCCCCTGGTGGCTGGATTATCATTAGTTGACCTTGCTACTCCGTTCCACCGCATTAACGCGACACTAGCGCTTAATCCGCCCTGGTGGCAACTTTATCGTTATTCGACATTGCTAATCCGTTCCACCGCATTAACGGGACACTAGCGCTTAATCCACCCTGGTGGCAGGAATATCCTTAGTCGAACTTGCTAATCCGTTCCACCGCATTAACGCGACACTAGGGCTTAACCCCGCCTGATGGCAGGATTACTATTAGTCGACCTTGCTAATCCGTTCCACCGCATTAACGCATCACTAGCGCTTAATCTCCCCTGGTGGTAAGATTATCATTTGTCGACCTTGCTAATCCGATCCACGGCATTGACGCGACACTAGCGGTTAATCCCCCCTGGTGACAGGATTATCATTAATATCGATCCCAATTTTCGTCAAATTCATCTAGCCTACGAAGCCTATACAAATCGTCCTCCTTGTGAAACTATTTCCCCTACATCGAAAACTTTCATAAACATAATTTTTTATCGTGTGCTGAAGACCAGTGAGAGTGTAATATTCAAAGCAACCTAAAGCCAAAGAAAGATATATACAGGTTGTTTCAAAATACGGGGCATAATTTCAGGTATGTATTTTCCACGTGAAGACAATCAAACTAGTTCATTATAACATGTGTCCGGAAATGCTTCATTACATAGTTATGGCCTTTAAAACTTTGAAAGTCCCACCTGTAGACAATTAAAATAGTTCATGTTATAATGAACTAATTTTATTGTCTACATGTGGGAAATACATACCTGAAATTATTCCCAATATTTTTGAAACAACCTGTATAAACAATTATGCATGTGGTTTCTTAAAAACAATAATCAGTGTTTCGCATGTTTTCAATATTGTATTGCATAAGAATATGTTATAAATATATATTTGTTATATGAACTTGTTGCTTATTAGGTTTTTCATTCGGATTCCAGATCTTCTTTACGCTGCCATCCCGTTCTCGGCCCGTTCTTCTTTTACGCTCTCATCGCCTTTTCGGCCCGTTCTTGTTATACGCTCACATAGCTATCCCGGCACGGTCTTCGTATACACTCACATTGCCTTCTTGCGCCGTTCTTCTTTTACGCTTACATTGCCTTCTCGATCTAGTTCGCGTTAATCCACCTCATTAAGAAAATTGCGGGAAATTTGAAAATTGCAAAGGTATGGATCAGCGGATTAACTCTTAATCCATTGTCCCCTTCTTCAACGGATAAAGAGATAATCTGATGAACCACACCTTTGCTATTTTCAAATTTCTCGCCATTTTACTTAATCCGGCGGAATAACGCGACACTAGCGCTTAATCGCCCCTGGTGGCTGGATTATCGTTATTCGACATTGCTAATCCAAACACCGCATTGACGCGACACTGGCGCTTAATCCCCCCTGGTGGCAGGAATATCCTTAGTCAACCTTGCTAATCCGTTCCACCGTATTGTCGCAACACTAGGGCTTAATCCCCCCTGGTTGATGGATTATCGTTAGTCGACCTAGCTAATCCGTTCCACCGCATTAACGCGACACTAGCGCTTAATCCGCCCTGGTGGCAAGATTATCGTTATTCGACATTGCTAATCCGTTCCACCGCATTAACGCGACACTAGCGCTTAATCCGCCCTGGTGGCAAGATTATCGTTAGTCGAACCCTCTAATCCGTTCCACCGCATTAACGCGACCCTGGCGCTTAATTCCCCCGGGTGACAGGATTATCGTTAATATCGACCCGAATTTTCGTCACATTCATCTAGCCTACGATGACTATACAAATCGTCCTTCTTGTGAAACTATTTCCCCTACATCGAAAACTTTCATAAACATTATTTTTTATCCTGTGCTGAAGACCAGTGAGCGTGTGATATTCAAAGCAACCTAAAGACAAAGATATATACAGGGTGTTTGAAAATACGGGGCATAATTTCAGGTATATATTTTCCACGTGAAGACAATCATACTAGTTCATTATAACATGTGTCCGGAAATGCTTAATTTCCGAGTTATGGCCTTTACAACATTGAAAGTCCTACCTGTAGACAATCAAAAACGTTCCTGTTATAATGAACTAATTTTAATGTTCACATGTGGGAAATACATACCTGAAATTATGCCCCGTATTTTTGAAACAACCTGTATAAACAATTATGCATGTGGTTTCCTAAAAACAAAAATCAGTTTTTCGCATGTTTTCAATATTGTATTGCATAAGAATATGTTGTAAATATATATATGTGATATGAACTGGTTGTTTATTAGGTTTTTCATTCGGATTCCAGATCTTCTTTACGCTGACATCGCGTTCTCGGCCCGTTCTTCTTTTACGCTCTCATCGCCTTCTCGGCCCGTTCTCGTTCAATGCTCACATAGCCTTCCGGGCACGGTCTTCGTATACACTCACATTGCCTTCTCGCCACGTTCTTCTTTTACGCTTTCATTGCCTTCTCGCTCTAGTTCGCGTTAATCCACCGCATTAAGAAAATTGCGGGAAATTTGAAAATTGCAAAGGTATGGATCAGCGGATTAACTCTTAATCCTTTGTCGCCTTCTTCAACGGATAAAGAGATAATCTGATGAACCACACCTTTGCAATTTTCAAATTTCCCACCATTTTCTTAATCCGGCAGATTAACGCAACACAAGCGCTTAATCCCCCCTGGTGGCAGGATTATCGTAATTCCATCCTACTAAACCGTAGGGCTCCACTTTCAAAGGCATCTCATATGAAAAAAGCAACGTCTGGTGATAACCCTCCATTTTCCCCGTCCATTTCTTATCCCTCCCTCCTTCTCCCCGTTCTAGCACTTATACCACAGCGTGGGTCGATTTCACCACAGTCTGCAACTCGCCATGGCTACCTCCAGTAACATTCTTCATGTGAAGACCAGCGAGCGTGTGATATTCAAAGCAAGCGAAAGACACAAAAAAATATATACATACAATTGTGCATTTGGTTTGTTAAAAAAAACAGTTTTTTGCATGTATTCTATATTGTATTGCATAAGAATATGTAATAAATATATCTGTGATATGAACTTGTTGTTTATTAGGTTTTGGATACGGATTGGCAAGTAGGATTATCGATAATGCTGCAGTAGCGTTTATCCACCGCATTAAGAAAAAGTCGGAAAATTTGAAAATTGCTAAGGTATGGTTCAGCGGATCATCTCTTATTCCATTGTCCCCTTCTTCAACGGATTAAGAGATAATCCGAAGAACCACACCGCGGATTTTTTTCCAAATTTCCCGCCCTTCTCTTAATCCGTCGGATTAACGCGACATTAGAGCTTAATCCCCCCTGGTGGCAGGATTATCATTACTTGACCTTCCTAATCCGTTCCACCGCAGTAACGCGACACTAGCGCTTAATCCCCCCTGGTGGCAGGATTATCATTAGTCGACCTTTCTACTCCGTTCCACCGCATTAACGCGACACTAGCGCTTAATCCGCCCTGGTGGCAAGAGTATCGTTATTCGACATTGCTAATCTGTTCCACCGCATTAAAGCGACACTAGCACTTAATCCCCCCTGGTGGCAGGAATATCCTTAGTCGAACTTGCTAAACCGTTCCACCTCATTAACGCGACACTAGGGCTAAATCGCCCCCTGGTGGCAGGATTACTATTAGTCGACCTTGCCAAACCGTTCCACCGCATTAACGCGTCACTAGCGCTTAATCTCCCCTGGTGGCAGGAATATCCTTAGTCGACCTTGCTAATCCGTTCCACCGCATTAACGCGACACTAGGGCTTAATCCCCCCTGGTGGCAGGATTATCATTAGTCGACCTTGCTCATCCGTTCCATAGCATTAATGCGACACTAGCGCTTAATCCCCTCTGGTGGCTGGGTTATCATTAGTCGACCTTGCTAATCCGTTGCACCGCATTAACGCGACACTAGCGCTTAATCCCCCCTGGTGGCTGGGTTATCGTTAGTCGACCTTGCTAATCCGTTCCACCGCATTAACGCGACACTAGCGCTTAATCCCCCCTGGTGGCAGGCTTATCGTTAATGTCGACCCCAATTTTCGTTACATTCATCTAGCCTACGATGCCTATACAAATCGTCCTCCTTGTGAAACTATTTCCCCTACATCGAAAACTTTCATAAACATTGTTTTTATCGTGTGCTGAAGACCAGTGAGCGTGTGATATTCAAAGCTACCTAAAGACAAAGATATATACAGGCTGTTTAAAAATACGGGGCATAATTTCAAGTATATATTTTGCACGTGAAGACAAACTAGGGCACTAGGGCTAAATCGCCCCTGGTGGCAGGATTACTATTAGTCGACCTTGCCAATCCGTTCCACCGCATTAACGCGTCACTAGCGCTTAATCTCCCCTGGTGGTAAGATTATCATTAGTCGACCTTGCTAATCCGTTCCACCGTATTGACGCGACACTAGTGCTTAATCCCCCCTGGTGGCAGGAATATCCTTAGTCGACCTTGCTAATCCGTTCCACTGCATTAACCCGACACTAGGGCTTAATCCCCCCTGGTGGCAAGATTATCATTAGTCGACCTTGCTCATCCGTTCCATCGCATTAATGCGACACTAGCGGTTAATCCCCTCTGGTGGCTGGATTACCATTAGTCGACCTTGCTAATCCGTTCCACCGCATTAACGCGACACTAGCGCTTAATCCCCCCTGGTGGCTGGGTTATCGTTAGTTGACCTAGCTAATCCGTTCCACCGCATTAACGCGACACTAGCGCTTAATCCCCCCTGGTGGCAGGATTATCGTTAATGTCGACCCCAATTTTCGTTACATTCATCTAGCCTACGATGCCTATACAATTCGTCCTCCTTGTGCAACTATTTCCCCTACATCGAAAACTTTCATAAACATTATTTTTATCGTGTGCTGAAGACCAGTGAGCGTGTGATATTCAAAGCAACCTAAAGACAAAGATATATACAGGCTGTTTAAAAATACGGGGCATAATTTCAAGTATATATTTTGCACGTGAAGACAATCAAACTAGTTCATTATAACATGTGTCCGGAAATGCTTCATTTCATAGTTATGGCCTTTAAAACATTGAAAGTCCCACCTGTAGACAATCAAAATAGTTCATGTTATAATGAACTAATTTTATTGTCTACATGTGGGAAATACATACATGAAATTATGCCCCGTATTTTTGAAACAACCTGTATAAACAATTATGCATGTGGTATCTTAAAAACAATAATCAGTGTTTCGCATGTTTTCAATATTGTATTGCATAAGAATATGTTATAAATATATATTTGTGATATGAACTTGTTTATTAGGTTTTTCATTCGGATTCCAGATCTTCTTTACGCTGACATCGCGTTCTCGGCCCGTTCTTCTTTTACGCTCTCATCGCCTTCTCGGCCCGTTCTTGTTATACGCTCATATAGCCTTCCCGGCACGGTCCTCGTATACACTCACATTGCCATCTTGCGCCGTTCTTCTTTTACGCTTACATTGCCTTCTCGCTCTAGTTGGCGTTAATCCACCGCATTAAGAAAATTGCGGGAAATTTGAAAATTGCAAAGGTATGGATCAGCGGATTAACTCTTAATCCATTGTCTCCTTCTTCAACGGATAAAGAGGTAATCTGAGGAACCACACCTTTGCTATTTTCAAATTTCCCGCCATTTTCTTAATCCGGCGGATTAACGCGACACTAGCGCTTAATCCCCCCTGGTGGCTGGATTATCGTTATTCGACATTGCTAATCCGTTCCGCCGCATTGACGCGACACTAGCGCTTAATCCCCCCTGGTGGCAGGAATATCCTTATTCGACCTTGCTAATCCGTTATACCGCATTAACGCGACACTAGGGCTTAATCCCCCTGGTGGCAGGATTATCATTAGTGGACCCTGCTAATCCGTTCCATCGCATTAACGCGACACTAGCGCTTAATCCCCCCTGGTGGCTGGATTATCATTAGTCGACCTTGCTAGTCCGTTCGACCGCATTAACGCGACACTAGCGCTTAATCCCCCCTGGTGGCTGGATTATCGATAATCGTCCTTGCTAAGCCGTTCCACCGCATTAACGCGACACTAGCGCTTAATCCCCCCTGGTGGCAGGTATAACCTTAGTCGACCTTGCAAATAAATTCCACCGCATTAACGCGACACTAGCGCTTTATTCCCCTGGTGGCAGGATTATCATTAGTCGACCCTGCTAATCCGTTCCACCGCATTAACGCGACAATAGCATTTAATCCCCCCTGGTGGCTGGGTTATCGTTAGTTGACCTAGCTACTCCGTTCCACCGCATTAACGAGACACTAGCGCTTAATCCCCTCTGGTGGCTGGATTATCATTAGTCGACCTTGCTACTCCGTTCCACCGCATTAACGCGACACTAGCGCTTAATCCGCCCTGGTGGCAACTTTATCGTTATTCGACATTGCTAATCCGTTCCACCGCATTAACGCGACACTAGCGCTTAATCCACCCTGGTGGCAGGAATATCCTTAGTCGAACTTGCTAATCCGTTCCACCGCATTAACGCGACACTAGGGCTTAATCCCGCCTGATGGCAGGATTACTATTAGTCGACCTTGCTAATCCGTCCCACCGCATTAACGCGTCACTAGCGCTTAATCTCCCCTGATGGCAAGATTATCATTAGTCGACCTTGCTAATCCGATCCACCGCATTGACGCGACACTAGCGGTTAATCCCCCCTGGTGACAGGATTATCATTAATATCGATCCCAATTTTCGTCAAATTCATCTAGCCTACGAAGCCTATACAAATCGTCCTCCTTGTGAAACTATTTCCCCTACATCGAAAACTTTCATAAACATAATTTTTTATCGTGTGCTGAAGACCAGTGAGAGTGTAATATTCAAAGCAACCTAAAGCCAAAGAAAGATATATACAGGTTGTTTCAAAATACGGGGCATAATTTCAGGTATGTATTTTCCACGTGAAGACAATCAAACTAGTTCATTATAACATGTGTCCGGAAATGTTTCATTTCATAGTTATGGCCTTTAAAACATTGAAAGTCCCACGTGTAGACAATCAAAATAGTTCATGTTATAATGAACTAATTTTATTGTCTACATGTGGGAAATACATACCTGAAATTATGCCCCGTATTTTTGAAACAACCTGTATAAACAATTATGCATGTGGTATCTTAAAAACAATAATCAGTGTTTCGCATGTTATCAATATTGTATTGCATAAGAATATGTTATAAATATATATTTGTGATATGAACTTTTTTATTAGGTTTTTCATTCGGATTCCAGATCTTCTTTACGCTGACATCGCGTTCTCGGCCCGTTCTTCTTTTACGCTCTCATCGCCTTCTCGGCCCGTTCTTGTTATACGCACATATAGCCTTCCCGGCACGGTCCTCGTATACACTCACATTGCCTTCTTGCGCCGTTCTTCTTTTACGCTTACATTGCCTTCTCGCTCTAGTTGGCGTTAATCCACCGCATTAAGAAAATTGCGGGAAATTTGAAAATTGCAAAGGTATGGATCAGCGGATTAACTCTTAATCCATTGTCCCCTTCTTCAACGGATAAAGAGATAATCTGAGGAACCACACCTTTGCTATTTTCAAATTTCCCGCCATTTTCTTAATCCGGCGGATTAACGCGACACTAGCGCTTAATCCCCCCTGGTGGCTGGATAATCGTTATTCGACATTGCTAATCCGTTCCACCGCATTGACGCGACACTAGCGCTTAATCCCCCCTGGTGGCAGGAATATCCTTAGTCGACATTGCTAATCCGTTATACCGCATTAACGCGACACTAGGGCTTAATCCCCCTGGTGGCAGGATTATCATTAGTCGACCCTGCTAATCCGTTCCATCGCATTAACGCGACACTAGCGCTTAATCCCCCCTGGTGGCTGGATTATCATTAGTCGACCTTGCTACTCCGTTCCACCGCATTAACGCGACACTAGCGCTTAATCCGCCCTAGTGGCAATTTTATCGTTATTCGACATTGCTAATCCGTTCCACCGCATTAACGCGACACTAGCGCTTAATCCGCTCTGGTGGCAAGATTATCGTTAGTCGAACCCTCTAATCCGTTCCAGTGCATTAACGCGACAATAGCGCTTAATTCCCCCGGGTGATAGGATTATCGTTAATATCGACCCCAATTTTCGTCACATTCATCTAGCCTACGATGCCTATACAAATCGTCCTTCTTGTGAAACTATTTCCCCTACATGGAAAACTTTCATAAACATTATTTTTTATCGTGTGCTGAAGACCAGTGAGCGTGTGATATTCAAAGCAACCTAAAGACAAAAATATATACAGGGTGTTTGAAAATACGGGGCATAATTTCAGGCATATATTTTCCACGTGAAGATAATCATACTAGTTCATTATAACATGTGTCCGGAAATGCTTAATTTCCGAGTTATGGCCTTTACAACATTGAAAGTCCCACCTGTAGACAATCAAAAACGTTCATGTTATAATGAACTAATTTTAATGTTCACATGTGGGAAATACATACCTGAAATTATGCCCCGTATTTTTGAAACTAGCTGTATAAACAATTATGCATGTGGTTTCCTAAAAACAAAAATCAGTTTTTCGCATGTTTTCAATATTGTATTGCATAAGAATATTTATAAAATATATATGTGATATGAACTTGTTGTTTATTAGGTTTTTGATTCAGATTCCAGATCTTCTTTACGCTGACATCGCGTTCTGGGCCCGTTCTTCTTTTACGCTCTCATCGCCTTAACGGACCGTTCTCGTTCTTCGCTCACATAGCCTTCCCGGCACGGTCTTCGTATACACTCACATTGCCTTCTCGCCTCGTTCTTCTTTTACGCTTACATTGCCTTCTCGCTCTAGTTGGCGTTAATCCACCTAATTAAGAAAATTGCGGGAAATTTGAAAATTGCAAAGGTATGGATCAGCGGATTAACTCTTAATCCATTGTCCACTTCTTCAACGGATAAAGAGATAATCCGATGAAGCCATTTTCTTAATCCGGCGGATTAACGCAACACTAGCGCATAATTCCCCCTGGTGGCAGGATTATCGTTTGTCGACCTTGCTAATCCGTTCCACCGCATTAACGCGACACTAGCGCTTAATCCCCCCTGGTGGCAGGATTATCATTAGTCGACCGTGCTAATCTGTTCCCCCGCATTAACGCGACACTAGCGCTTAATCCCCCCTGGTGGCTGGATTATCATTAGTCGACCTTACTAATCCGTTCCACCGCATTAACGCGACACTAGCGCTTAATTCCCCCTGGTGGCTGGATTATCATTAGTCGACCTTGCTACTCCGTTCCACCGCATTAACGCGGCACTAGCGCTTAATCCGCCCTGGTGGCAAGATTATCGTTATTCGACATTGCTAATCCGTTCCACCGCATTAACGCGACACTAGCGCTTAATCCGCCCTGGTGGCAAGATTATCGTTATTCGACATTGCTAATCCGTTCCACCGCATTAACGCGACACTAGCGCTTAATCCGCCCTGGTGGCAAGATTATCGTTAGTCGAACCCTCTAATCCGTTCCACCGTTTTAACGCGACACTAGCGCTTAATTCCCCCGGGTGATAGGATTATCATTAATATCGACCCCAATTTTCGTCACATTCATCTAGCCTACGATTCCTATACAAATCGTCCTTCTTGTGAAACTATTTCCCCTACATGGAAAACTTTCATAAACATTATTTTTTATCGTGTGCTGAAGACCAGTGAGCGTGTGATATTCAAAGCAACCTAAAGACAAAGATATATACAGGGTGTTCAAAATACGGGGCATAATTTCAGGTATATATTTTCCACGTGAAGATAATCATACTAGTTCATTATAACATGTGTCCGGAAATGCTTAATTTCCGAGTTATGGCCTTTACAACATTGAAAGTCCCACCTGTAGACAATCAAAAACGTTCATGTTATAATGAACTAATTTTAATGTTCACATGTGGGAAATACATTTCTGAAATTAAGCCCCGTATTTTTGAAACTAGCTGTATAAACAATTATGCATGTGGTTTCCTAAAAACAAAAATCAGTTTTTCGCATGTTTTCAATATTGTATTGCATAAGAATATTTATAAAATATATATGTGATATGAACTTGTTGTTTATTAGGTTTTTGATTCAGATTCCAGATCTTCTTTACGCTGACATCGCGTTCTGGGCCCGTTCTTCTTTTACGCTCTCATCGCCTTAACGGACCGTTCTCGTTCTTCGCTCACATAGCCTTCCCGGCACGGTCTTCGTATACACTCACATTGCCTTCTCGCCTCGTTCTTCTTTTACGCTTACATTGCCTTCTCGCTCTAGTTGGCGTTAATCCACCTAATTAAGAAAATTGCGGGAAATTTGAAAATTGCAAAGGTATGGATCAGCGGATTAACTCTTAATCCATTGTCCACTTCTTCAACGGATAAAGAGATAATCCGATGAAGCCATTTTCTTAATCCGGCGGATTAACGCAACACTAGCGCATAATTCCCCCTGGTGGCAGGATTATCGTTAGTCGACCTTGCTAATCCGTTCCACCGCATTAACGCGACACTATCGCTTAATCCCCCCTGGTGGCAGGATTATCATTAGTCTACCTTGCTAATCTGATCCACCGCATTAACGCGACACTAGCGCTTAATCCCCCCTGGTGGCTGGATTATCATTAGTCGACCTTGCTACTCCGTTCCACCGCATTAACGCGACACTAGCGCTTAATCCGTCCTGGTGGCAACTTTATCGTTATTCGACATTGCTAATCCGTTCCACTGCATTAACGCGACACTAGCGCTTAATCCACCCTGGTGGCAGGAATATCCTTAGTCGAACTTGCTAATCCGTTCCACCGCATTAACGTGACACTAGGGCTTAATCCCGCCTGATGGCAGGATTACTATTAGTCGACATTGCTAATCCGTTCCACCGCATTAACGCGTCACTAGCGCTTAATCTCCCCTGATGGCAAGATTATCATTAGTCGACCTTGCTAATCCGATCCACCGCATTGACGCGACACTAGCGGTTAATCCCCCCTGGTGACAGGATTATCATTAATATCGATCCCAATTTTCGTCAAATTCATCTAGCCTACGAAGCCTATACAAATCGTCCTCCTTGTGAAACTATTTCCCCTACATCGAAAACTTTCATAAACATAATTTTTTATCGTGTGCTGAAGACCAGTGAGAGTGTAATATTCAAAGCAACCTAAAGCCAAAGAAAGATATATATAGGTTGTTTCAAAATACGGGGCATAATTTCAGGTATGTATTTTCCACGTGAAGACAATCAAACTAGTTCATTATAACATGTGTCCGGAAATGTTTCATTTCATAGTTATGGCCTTTAAAACATTGAAAGTCCCACGTGTAGACAATCAAAATAGTTCATGTAATAATGAACTAATTTTATTGTCTACATGTGGGAAATACATACCTGAAATTATGCCCCGTATTTTTGAAACAACCTGTATAAACAATTATGCATGTGGTATCTTAAAAACAATAATCAGTGTTTCACATGTTTTCAATATTGTATTGCATAAGAATATGTTATAAATATATATTTGTGATATGAACTTGTTTATTAGGTTTTTCATTCGGATTCCAGATCTTCTTTACGCTGACATCGCGTTCTGGGCCCGTTCTTCTTTTACGCTCTCATCGCCTTCTCGGCCCGTTCTTGTTATACGCACATATAGCCTTCCCGGCACGGTCCTCGTATACACTCACATTGCCTTCTTGCGCCGTTCTTCTTTTACGCTTACATTGCCTTCTCGCTCTAGTTGGCGTTAATCCACCGCATTAAGAAAATTGCGGGAAATTTGAAAATTGCAAAGGTATGGACCAGCGGATTAACTCTTAATCCATTGTCCCCTTCTTCAACGGATAAAGAGATAATCTGAGGAACCACACCTTTGCTATTTTCAAATTTCCCGCCATTTTCTTAATCCGGTGGATTAACGCGACACTAGCGCTTAATCCCCCCTGGTGGCTGGATTATCGTTATTCGACATTGCTAATCCGTTCCACCGCATTGACGCGACACTAGCGCTTAATCCCACCTGGTGGCAGGAATATCCTTAGTCGACCTTGCTAATCCGTTATACCGCATTAACGCGACACTAGGGCTTAATCCCCCTGGTGGCAGGATTATCATTAGTCGACCCTGCTAATCCGTTCCATCGCATTAACGCGACACTAGCGCTTAATCCCCCCTGGTGGCTGGATTATCATTAGTCGACCTTGCTACTCCGTTCCACCGCATTAACGCGACACTAGCGCTTAATCCGCCCTGGTGGCAATTTTATCGTTATTCGACATTGCTAATCCGTTCCACCGCATTAACGCGACACTAGCGCTTAATCCGCCCTGGTGGCAAGATTATCGTTAGTCGAACCCTCTAATCCGTTCCACCGCATTAACGCGACAATAGCGCTTAATTCCCCCGGGTGATAGGATTATCGTTAATATCGACCCCAATTTTCGTCACATTCATCTAGCCTACGACGCCTATACAAATCGTCCTTCTTGTGAAACTATTTCCCCTACATGGAAAACTTTCATAAACATTATTTTTTATCGTGTGCTGAAGACCAGTGAGCGTGTGATATTCAAAGCAACCTAAAGACAAAGATATATACAGGGTGTTTGAAAATACGGGGCATAATTTCAGGTATATATTTTCCACGTGAAGATAATCATACTAGTTCATTATAACATGTGTCCGGAAATGCTTAATTTCCGAGTTATGGCCTTTACAACATTGAAAGTCCCACCTGTAGACAATCAAAAACGTTCATGTTATAATGAACTAATTTTAATGTTCACATGTGGGAAATACATACCTGAAATTATGCCCCGTATTTTTGAAACTAGCTGTATAAACAATTATGCATGTGGTTTCCTAAAAACAAAAATCAGTTTTTCGCATGTTTTCAATATTGTATTGCATAAGAATATTTATAAAATATATATGTGATATGAACTTGTTGTTTATTAGGTTTTTGATTCAGATTCCAGATCTTCATTACGCTGACATCGCGTTCTGGGCCCGTTCTTCTTTTACGCTCTCATCGCCTTAACGGACCGTTCTCGTTCTGCGCTCACATAGCCTTCCCGGCACGGTCTTCGTATACACTCACATTGCCTTCTCGCCTCGTTCTTCTTTTACGCTTACATTGCCTTCTCGCTCTAGTTGGCGTTAATCCACCTAATTAAGAAAATTGCGGGAAATTTGAAAATTGCAAAGGTATGGATCAGCGGATTAACTCTTAATCCATTGTCCACTTCTTCAACGTATAAAGAGATAATCCGATGAAGCCATTTTCTTAATCCGGCGGATTAACGCAAGACTAGCGCATAATTCCCCCTGGTGGCAGGATTATCGTTAGTCGACCTTGCTAATCCGTTCCACCGCATTAACGCGACACTAGCGCTTAATCCCCCCTGGTGGCAGGATTATCATTAGTCGACCTTGCTAATCTGATCCACCGCATTAACGCGACACTAGCGCTTAATCCCCCCTGGTGGCTGGATTATCATTAGTCGACCTTGCTAATCCGTTCCACCCCATTAACGCGGTACTAGCGCTTAATCCCCCCTGGTGGCTGGATTATCGATAATCGTCCTTGCTAAGCCGTTCCACCGCATTAACGCGACACTAGCGCTTAATCCCCCCTGGTGGCAGGATTAACCTTAGTCGACCTTGCAAATAAATTCCACCGCATTAACGCGACACTAGCGCTTTATCCCCCTGGTGGCAGGATTATCATTAGTCGACCTTGCTAATCCGTTCCACCGCATTAACGCGACAATAGCATTTAATCCCCCCTGGTGGCTGGGTTATCGTTAGTTGACCTAGCTACTCCGTTCCACCGCATTAACGAGACACTAGCGCTTAATGCGCCCTGGTGGCAAGATTATCATTAGTCGACCTTGCTAATCCGTTCCACCGCATTAACGCGACACTAGCGCTTAATCCCCCCTGGTGGCAGGATTATCGTTAATGTCGACTCCAATTTTCGTCACATTCATCTAGCCTACGATGCCTATACAAATCGTCCTCCTTGTGAAACTATTTCCCCTACATCGAAAACTTTCATAAACATTATATTTATCGTGTGCTGAAAACCAGTGAGCGTGTGATATTCAAAGCAACCAAAAGACAAAGATATATACAGGGTGCTTCAAAATACGGGGCATAATTTCAACTATGTATTTTGCACGTGAAGACAAATGAACTAGTTCATTATAACATGTGTCCGGAAATGCTTCATTTCATAGTTATGGCCTTTAAAGCATTGAAAGTCCCACCTGTAGACAATCAAAATAGTTCATGTTATAATGAACTAATTTTATTGTCTACATGTGGGAAATACATACCTGAAATTATGCCCCGTATTTTTGAAACAACCTGTATAAACAATTATGCATGTGGTTTCTTAAAAACAAAAATCAGTTTTTCGCATGTTTTCAATATTGTATTGCATAAGAATATGTTATAAATATATATTTGTGATATGAACTTGTTGTTTATTAGGTTTTTCATTCGGATTCCAGTTCTTCTTTACGCTGACATCGCGTTCTCGGCCCGTTCTTCTTTTACGCTGTCATCGCCTTCTCAGCCCGTTCTCGTTCAACGCTCACATAGCCTTCCCGGCACGAGCTTCGTATACACTCACATTGCCTTCTCGCCCCGTTCTTCTTTTACGCTTACATTGTCTTTCTCTCTAGTTCGCGTTAATCCACCGCATTAAGAAAATTGCGGGAAATTTGAAAATTGCAAAGGTATGGATCAGCGGGTTGACTCTTAATCCATTGTCCCATTCTTCAACGGATAAAGAGATAATCTGATGAACCACACCTTTGCAATTTTCACATTTCCCGCCATTTTCTTAATCCGGCGGATTAACGCAACACTAGCGCTTAATCCCCCCTGGTAGCAGGATTATCGTAATTCCATCTTGCTAAACCGTAGGGCTCCACTTTCAAAGGCATCTCGTATTAAAAAAGCAACGTTTGGTGATAACCCTACATTTTCCCCCTCCATTTCTTATCCCTCCCTCCTTCTACCCGTTCCAGCACTTATACCACAGCGTGGGTCGATTTCACCACAGTCTGCAACTCGCCATGGCAACCTCCAGTAACATTCTTCGTGTGAAGACCAGCGAGCGTGTGATATTCAAAGCAAGCGAAAGACAAATATATATAAACAATTGTGCATTTTGTTTGTTAAAAAAAAACAGTTTAATGCATGTATTCAATATTGTATTGCATAAGCATATGTAATAAATATATCTGTGATATGAACTTGTTGTTTATTAGGTTTTGGATACGGATTGGCAAGTAGGATTATCGATAATGCTGCAGTAGCGTTAATCCACCGCATTAAGAAAATGTCGGAAAATTTGAAAATTGCCAAGGTATGGTTCAGCGGATCATCTCTTACTCCATTGTCCCCTTCTTCAACGGATTAAGAGATAATACGAAGAACCACACCGCGGATTTTTTTTTCAAATATCCCGCGCTTCTCTTAATCCGTCGGATTAACGCGACACTAGCGCTTAATCCCCCCTGGTGGCAGGATTATCATTACTTGAACTTGCTAATCGGTTTCACCGCAGTAACGCGACACTAGCGCTTAATCCCCCCTGGTGGCAGGATTATCATTAGTCGACCTTGCTAATCTGATCCACCGCATTAACGCGACACTAGCGCTTAATCCCCCCTGGTGGCTGGATTATCATTAGTCGACCTTGCTAATCCGTTCCACCGCATTAACGCGGTACTTGCGCTTAATCCCCCCTGGTGGCTGGATTATCGATAATCGTCCTTGTTAAGCCGTTCCACCGCATTAACGCGACACTAGCGCTTAATCCCCCCTGGTGGCAGGATTAACCTTAGTCGACCTTGCAAATAAATTCCACCGCATTAACGCGACACTAGCGCTTTATCCCCCTGGTGGCAGGATTATCATTAGTCGACCCTGCTAATCCGTTCCACCGCATTAACGCGACAATAGCATTTAATCCCCACTGGTGGCTGGGTTATCGTTAGTTGACCTAGCTACTCCGTTCCACCGCATTAACGAGACACTAGTGCTTAATGCGCCCTGGTGGCAAGATTATCATTAGTCGACCTTGCTAATCCGTTCCACCGCATTAACGCGAAACTAGCGCTTAATCCGCCTTGGTGGCAACTTTATCGTTATTCGACATTGCTAATCCGTTCCACCGCATTAACGCGACACTAGCGCTTAATCCACCCTGGTGGCAGGAATATCCTTAGTCGACCTTGCTAATCCGTTCCACCGCATTAACGCGTCACTAGCGCTTAATCTCCCCTGGTGGCGAGATTATCATTAGTCGACCTTGCTAAACCGATCCACCGCATTGACGCGACACTAGCGGTTAATCCCCCCTGGTGACAGGATTATCATTAATATCGATCCCAATTTTCGTCAAATTCATCCAGCCTACGAAGCCTATACAAATCCTCCTCCTTGTGAAACTATTTCCCCTACATCGAAACTTTTCATAAACATAATTTCTTATCGTGTGCTGAAGACCAGTGACAGTGTAATATTCAAAGCAACCTAAAGCCAAAGAAAGATATATATACAGGCTGTTTCAAAATACGGGGCATAATTTCAGGTATGTATTTTCCACGTGAAGACAATCAAACTAGTTCATTATAACATGTGTCCGGAAATGTTTCATTTCATAGTTATGGCCTTTAAAACATTGAAAGTCCCACGTGTAGACAATCAAAATAGTTCATGTAATAATGAACTAATTTTATTGTCTACATGTGGGAAATACATACCTGAAATTATGCCCCGTATTTTTGAAACAACCTGTATAAACAATTATGCATGTGGTATCTTAAAAACATAAATCAGTGTTTCGCATGTTTTCAATATTGTATTGCATAAGAATATGTTATAAATATATATTTGTGATATGAACTTGTTTATTAGGTTTTTCATTCGGATTCCAGATCTTCTTTACGCTGACATCGCGTTCTCGGCCCGTTCTTCTTTTACGCTCTCATCGCCTTCTTGGCCCGTTCTCGTTCTTCGCTCACATAGCCTTCCCGGCACGGTCTTCGTATACACTCACATTGCCTTCTCGCCTCGTTCTTCTTTTACGCTTACATTGCCTTCTCACTCTAGTTGGCGTTAATCCACCTAATTAAGAAAATTGCGGGAAATTTGAAAATTGCAAAGGTATGGATCAGCGGATTAACTCTTAATCCATTGTCCACCTCTTCAACGGATAAAGAGATAATCCGATGAAGCCATTTTCTTAATCCGGCGGATTAACGCAACACTAGCGCATAATTCCCCCTGGTGGCAGGATTATCGTTAGTCGACCTTGCTAATCGGTTCCACGGCATTAACGCGACACTAGCGCTTAATCCCCCCTGGTGGCAGGATTATCATTAGTCGACCGTGCTAATCTGTTCCCCCGCATTAACGCGACACTAGCGCTTAATCCCCCCTGGTGGCTGGATTATCATTAGTCGACCTTGCTAATCCGTTCCACCGCATTAACGCGACACTAGCGCTTAATCCCCTCTGGTGGCTGGATTATCATTAGTCGACCTTGCTACTCCGTTCCACCGCATTAACGCGACACTAGCGCTTAATCCGCCCTGGTGGCAAGATTATCGTTATTCGACATTGCTAATCCGTTCCACCGCATTAACGCGACACTAGCGCTTAATCCACCCTGGTGGTAAGATTATCGTTAGTCGAACCCTCTAATCCGTTCCACCGCATTAACGCGACAATAGCGTTTAATTCCCCCGGGTGATAGGATTATCGTTAATATCGACCCCAATTTTCGTCACATTCATCTAGCCTACGATGCCTATACAAATCGTCCTTCTTGTGAAACTATTTCCCCTACATGGAAAACTTTCATAAACATTATTTTTTATCGTGTGCTGAAGACCAGTGAGCGTGTGATATTCAAAGCAACCTAAAGATAAAAGATATATACAGGGTGTTTGAAAATACGGGGCATAATTTCAGGTATATATTTTCCACGTGAAGATAATCATACTAGTTCATTATAACATGTGTCCGGAAATGCTTAATTTCCGAGTTATGGCCTTTACAACATTGAAAGTCCCACCTGTAGACAATCAAAAACGTTCATGTTATAATGCACTAATTTTAATGTTCACTTGTGGGAAATACATACCTGAAATTATTTTTGAAACTAGCTGAATAAACAATTATGCATGTGGTTTCCTAAAAACAAAAATCAGTTTTTCGCATGTTTTCAATATTGTATTGCATAAGAATATTTTTAAAATATATATGTGATATGAACTTGTTGTTTATTAGGTTTTTGATTCAGATTCCAGATCTTCTTTACGCTGACATCGCGTTCTGGGCCCGTTCTTCTTTTACGCTCTCATCGCCTTAACGGACCGTTCTCGTTCTTCGCTCACATAGCCTTCCCGGCACGGTCTTCGTATACACTCACATTGCCTTCTCGCGTCGTTCTTCTTTTACGCTTACATTGCCTTCTCGCTCTAGTTGGCGTTAATCCACCTAATTAAGAAAATTGCGGGAAATTTGAAAATTGCAAAGGTATGGATCAGCGGATTAACTCTTAATCAATTGTCCACTTCTTCAACGGATAAAGAGATAATCCGATGAAGCCATTTTCTTAATTCGGCGGATTAACGCAACACTAGCGCATAATTCCCCCTGGTGGCAGGATTATCGTTAGTCGACCTTGCTAATCCGTTCCATCGCATTAACGCGACACTAGCGCTTAATCCCCCGTGGTGGCAGGATTATCATTAGTCGACCGTGCTAATCTGTTCCCCGCATTAACGCGACACTAGCGCTTAATCCCCCCTGGTGGCTGGATTATCATTAGTCGACCTTGCTAATCCGTTCCACCGCATTAACGCGGCACTAGCGCTTAATCCCCCCTGGTGGCTGGATTATCGATAATCGTCCTTGCTAAGCCGTTCCACCGCATTAACGCGACACTAGCGCTTAATCCCCCCTGGTGGCAGGATTAACCTTAGCCGACCTTGCAAATAAATTCCACCGCATTAACGCGACACTAGCGCTTTATCCCCCTGGTGGCAGGATTATCATTAGTCGACCCTGCTAATCCGTTCCACCGCATTAACGCGACAATAACATTTAATCCCCCCTGGTGGCTGGGTTATCGTTAGTTGACCTAGCTACTCCGTTCCACCGCATTAACGAGACACTAGCGCTTAATGCGCCCTGGTGGCAAGATTATCATTAGTCGACCTTGCTAAACCGTTCCATCGCATTAACGCGACACTAGCGCTTAATCCACCCTGGTGGCAGGAATATCCTTAGTCGAACTTGCTAATCCGTTCCACCGCATTAACGCGACACTAGCGCTTAATCCCCCCTGGTGGCAGGATAATCGTTAATGTCGACCCCAATTTTCGTCACATTCATCTGGCCTACGATGCCTATACAAATCGTCCTCCTTGTGAAACTATTTCCCCTACATCGAAAACTTTCATAAACATTATTTTTATCGTGTGCTGAAGACCAGTGAGCGTGTGATATTCAAAGCAACCTAAAGACAAAGATATATACAGGCTGTTTAAAAATACGGGGCATAATTTCAAGTATATATTTTGCACGTGAAGACAAACTAGCTCATTATAACATGTGTCCGGAAATGCTTCATTTCATAGTTATGGCCTTTAAAGCATTGAAAGTCCCACCTGTAGACAATCAAAATAGTTCATGTTATAATGAACTAATTTTACTGTGTACATGTGGGAAGTACATACCTGAAATTATTCCCCGTATTTTCAAACAACCTGTATAAACAATTATGCATGTAGTTTGTTAAAAACAATAATCAGTGTTTCGCATGTTTTCAATATTGTATTGCATAAGAATATGTTATAAATATATATTTGTGATATGAACTTGTTTATTAGGTTTTTCATTCGGATTCCAGATCTTCTTTACGCTGACATCGCGTTCTCGGCCCGTTCTTCTTTTACGCTCTCATCGCCTTCTCGGCCCGTTCTCGTTCTTCGCTCACATAGCCTTCCCGGCACGGACTTCGTATACACTCACATTGCCTTCCCTGTATAAGCAATTGTGTATGTGGTTTCTTAAAAAAATCAGTTTATCTGATGTATTCAATATTGTAATGCATAGGAATGTGTAATAAATATATATATATGTGATATGAACTTGTTGTTTATTAGGTTTTGCATTCGGATTCGCTAGTTGGAATATCCATAATCCTGCAACCAGGAGTTTAAGCGCTAGTGTCGCGGTAATTCAGCGCATTAAAAATGGCGGGAAATTTGAAAATTGCAAAGGTATGTCTCAGCGGATTAACTCTTAATCCATTGTCCCCTCGGATTTTTTTTTTAAATTTCTCGCCATATTCTTAATCCGGCGGATTAACGCGACACTAGCGCTTAATCCCCCTGGTGGCAGGATTATCGTTATTCCATCTTGCTAATCCGACATCTAACCCGTTGTATCAATATTGCTCCTAAAGATAGGCTACATCCACCAAACTTCTGCTAATCCGTATGTAATACTACTCATTACACTCAAACAATAGGTAATTCAGAACACCATAAGCACGAAAAGCAATTTAAAACTAATATGCAAAAGCACGAGATTGAACAAATTGAAATATCACAGTTCCTAATGATGCTTTAATACCTGTTTAGTGACGTCAATATATCCTTGTTTATTTCTAAAAATAAAGCTACTGAAAACACAAGAAAGAAAACAAAATCTGACGTGTTCCATTTACATGACTTTCTCTAAATCTCTGCAGCAAATTATTGTTAAAAAGCTTAAGTTTCTATTTATTTCATGCTAATTGAGAAAAAATTAGCAGAAATATCTTGCTTGTAAGTAAAAGCAAAACAAAGGAGTACCATAGGTTAAAGTAATAGCCAAAAGCTGGTTGCTATTTGACAGAAGTTCCTTTATTTGTATGGACAGGAGTTGACAAATTCCTGTATGAGATAAGTTTAAGTTTTTCAAACTGAAACTAAAAACAAGGAATATCTCAAAAACAATCAACTCCACGAAGCAACTATATATAACAAGTGTTGTGTTTTAACTTGTTCTACATTTTTTGTGTCGTAAGTTTTTGTCTATCTCTTACGGTTTAGCAGTTACGCAAAATTCCATAAAATTCATTCAGAATAAGGTAGTCTTCAGAGGCTATTCCCAGAAAATTTGAGATATACATTTCATTTTTCATATAAAATATGTTTAATATACAAAATGTTAATCAAAATCGTTGGAGGCATTTTTGAGAAAATCAAAATTTTCGAAAAAAGTTCCATGTAAGAGGTAGTTGGGAGTGGAGGGATTTTCTTGAAAATCTTCGTTTAGTATCCTTGGGAGATACAAAACTTCAATACCAAGGTTGGTATTTAACGGTGTTTTCGTCTTTGAGCTATGCTTTCCAAAAACACACACACACGCACCCAAGCACATACACGGACCTTTTTCCAAAAATGTTTTTTTTTCTGGATTGAGGGGACCCAAATATGTAATTCCGGTAAAATTTCAGTATCAAAATTTTGGGTGCATTACCATACCTTCTCTATACACTCTGTACATAGACGTGTAGAGAAAGTAAAAAGACCAAATTAATGATTCATCAAGGAAAATATCTAATGAGATAAAAAATATGTATAGGATATATCCTGGAAGAAGTAAAAAAATCTTAATTGTTTAGGTTATCGATAGAGATATAGAATACAGGATAAATAAATTAAGCAAATATGTGGAACAATAACAATAACGTTACAAAATAAAACAAGCAAAGAAAGAAAAATGAAGTTCTACATGATTACAGTGTTCATGTTTGGTAGTGAATCGTAGATAGCGAAAACAGAAGAACAACAGTAAAATTCAGTCACCGTAATTGAAATTTTTGCTAAGAATTAAAGAGTGCACCAGATTAGAAATGAAGCAATTAGAGAAGAATTGAATATTTATAAATTAAATGATAAAATTGGAGAAAATAAAGATAATTGGAAAGAACACATGAACCACACGATTGAACACGAATACCACAATTAATTAATAAATATAAACCGATAAGAAAAAGAGACGCCCAAGAAAAAGATGGGAATAAAGTATTGATGACCCACCACAAGAAGTCAAGTAGAGGAATGCGTAATGTAAGCACTTTTGCTGTCCGCATGATGTTTATGCTCGACATCTGGATATGACAAGGACGCTAGGTTCATCTAAAATACACAGTGTTGTCACACTTAGCTAGAAGTCCAGCTGTCGTGCAAGATCCGAGTCGGAGAAGTCCTCGCTGCCGCTCTCTGCATTTAAATATTTAACCAAGAATAAAAGTAACAACATATCACGCAACTGTAGTACTATATGCCGTAGCATGTGTTAGCAGCGAGAGCCAATACATCACTGCAGATACTGAAACGAGCATTAGATCTGACAGCAGTAGGTTGGTTCATATACACACGCAGTAAACGTAAACAGATCCACTAGCACGTGACCAGATAACAGTTCAAGCCCCTCCCCTTCGCTCGCTCGCCCCTCCGGCCCCGCTTGCCCTCTTGTGTTGGGTGGACAGTGCGAGGACGGAACAGGAGTAAATCCTAATCCTTGAAGAGTAGAGGAAGAAGAAGAGGAGGCGGGGTACGTTTTGTCAATCTTTAGAGGCAGAAATAGCAAGTGCGCGTGCGCGGAAATCTGAATGTGCGACTTCTGGGAAAGGAAAATCATGTAAGACAATTAGGAACATGTGAATGTGTATTTTCCCAGTGTAGACTGAAAATATTTAACAATGAAACAGCACTTTCACATGTCTTACAAGCAACAATGTTATAGTAGACTAAGTATCTAGTATCTGATGCACCTTGCGATAAGCTTTAAGAAAAAATTCTAATGTGTTCCATTCATATTCCTTTCTCTAGATCGGTACAACAAATTCCTGTTAAAAAGCTCATTCTTCTATTTACTTCATGCGAATCAACAAACAATTAGAGAAATCGTCTTATTACTGGCTTCCCTGTAATTAGAAAGGAAATAAGAGACTACCAAGGCTAAAGTGATAGTCAAAGCCTGGTTATGTTATTGAAGTTCCTTTGTGTGTATGTTACCGTATGATTAAAGTAAAGTATTTTAAAGCTAAAACCAATAACAAGGAATATGTAAAAAACGATCAATTGCACGACAAAAATGTATATAACAAATTGTGTGTTTTAACAAACTCTACATTTTCTGTTGAGTAAGTTTTGTCTATCTCTTGCGGTTTATCAGTTGTAAAAATTCCGCAAAATTCATCAGAATAAAGTAGTCTTCAGAGGCTATTCCTAGAAAATTCAAGATATATATATTTTATTTCTCATGTACATATTTTTAATTTAAAACATTTTAATAAAAATCAATACAGTAATTTTTAAGAAAATAAACATTTTCGAAAATTTTTCTATGCAAAGTGTAGTTTGGGGTGGGAGGGTTTTCTTGAAAATGTTTGTGTCGCATCCTTGGAAGATACTGAACTTTAATACCAAGTTTGGTATTTAACGGACTTTTCGTTTTGAACTATACTGCCCACAGTCACACACACATGCACACACACACACATATATATTGGGGGGGGGGATTCAGGAGGTCTGAAACATATATTTCCGGTGAAATATCGTTATCGAATTTATGGGTGCAATACAAAGTCAAAATTACACTTTGATTAAATACTTTGCTGTATCCACAAACGAGTTTTGTACCCAGGATGGGTTTCTCGCTAGACTATTCATATAAATGAGCTATTAATGGACGAGAAAGATAAATGCTTGGTCTTCCGCCAGCAAGATCTAGCGTCTTTGGTGTTGGAGTGAGAGGTAAGTTGATCTCGCTCCCCAATAAAGTCGATATATTTTAACATGCCTGACATAAAGGCATACCCGTGGCTTGCCGACTAACATAGCGGCTACATAATTTCCTTACATTATCAGTGTATTGTTTCTCTTTTGGCTTAGTTTTACTTTCTCTAGCTCCATATGTACAATGTACATAGTGGATAGAGAAGGTATTGTATTACACCCAAAATTTGATACATGATTTCAGCGGAAATACATGTTTTAGCACCTCCTGAATCCAAAAAAAAAAAGCATTTCCAGAAAGAGACCCGTATGTGTGTGTGTGTGTGTGTGTGTGTGTGTGTGTGTGTGTGTGTGTGTGTGTGTGTGTGTGTGGACAGCATAACTAAAAAAAGACTGTTAAATACCAAACCTGTTATTTAAGTTTGGTATCTTGCAGGTATGCGACTTGAATATTTTTAAGAAAATTACCCCTCCCCTAACTGCCTTTACATGGAAAACTTTTCGAAAATGTTGTTGTTCTTAAAAATCGCTTTAACGATTTTGATTAAAATTTCACAATTTAAAACCATTTCTATCACAAATAAAATACACATATTGAGTTTTCTGGGAATGGATTCTGAAGATTGTTAATTCTGCATGTATTTTCCTGAATTTTGCATAACAATAAACCGTAAGAAGTAGACAAAAGCTTACTATACATAAAATGTAGATCTCGTTAAAATGCGCAATTAATGTCCTATACATTTTTTTTTTTGAGTTGGCTGTTTTTGAGTTATTCCTTGTATTGTTTTCAACTTTAAAAACACTTATACTTTTCTCAAACAGAAATTTGTCAACTCCTGAAATAAATACATACAAAGAAATGAACTTCAGTCACATAGCAACCAGCTTTTGACTATCACTTTAACCTATGGTGTTCCCTTATTTCACTTCTAGATACAAGAAAACAAGCAATAAGATATTTATGCTAATTTTTTCTCGATTAGCATGAAGTAAATAGAAGCATAAGCTTTTTTAAAATATTTCCCAAAATAAGAAACCTAATGGATGTAAGGGGAATATCGATTTCTCAGCAGTTTCACCTCGCTCTTTAGGGAAAGTGGACGTGAGAAGCGCCCCCCCCTCCCCTGTAACTTTGGCACCTAAGTAGAGAGGGCTACGGCTCTATTTCTACCCCCCGCCCTCCACATCCTGTCTGCCGCACGCTTCTAAATCTGCATGTAAACGACTTGCGATGCTGGAAGCAATAATTTGCAGCATTGTTTCTCGCCTAATATATCATCCTGATTTAGCCTTCGCCCAGCAGCGCACTCTCTCAAGTTAAAGCATACATTCCACCGCAATCTTTTATCTAACTCTCAGTTTATGTACAAAACAAAATAATATCAACAGAGACTTACGAGGGTCGGCTGATAAGTCCCGGGGCTCTCAATGAAAACAGCATTTAAACAAAATATCTGGTGTGTTCCGTTCTCATGCCTTTCTCTGTATCTCTGCAAAAAATTATTGTTAAAAAACGTATGCTTCTATTTACTTCGTGCTAATCAAGAAATAGTCTTATTACTTGCTTCCTTGTAAGTAGAAGCGAAATAAGGGAGCAGCATAGGTTAAAGGGATAGTAAAAAGCTGGTTGCTATGTGACTTAATTCTTTTGTTTGTATGGATAGACGTTAACAAATTCCTGTTTGAGAAAAATGTAAGTTTTTCAAAGCTCAAACCAAAAACCTGGAAAACCTCAAAACGATCAACTCCACAAAAAAACGCATATTACATAAACTTAGTACTTTAACGTGCTCTACATTTTTTGTGTTGTAAGTTTTAGTCCATCTCTTACAGTTGAGCAGTTATGCAAAATTCCGTAAAATTCATCTAGAACAGAGTAGCTCCAGAGGCTATTCCCAGAAAGTTCAAGATATACATTTTATATGTCAGGTAAATATCTTTAAAATAATAAATTTTAATCAAAATCGTTAAGTTATTTATTAGAAAATAAAACTTTTAGAAAAAGTTTCATGTAAAGGGTAGCTGGGGGTGGGGGGTTTTCTTAAAAATCTTCGTGTCGCATCTTTGGAAGATACCAAACCTAAATACCAAATTTGGTTTTTGTCGGGCTTTTCGTTTTTGTGCTATGCTGTCCACACACACACACACACAAAAGGACATTTTTCTAAAAATGCTTTTTTTAGATTAAGGGGGTCTCAAACTATGTATTTTCGGCGAAAACTCGGTATCGAATTTTTGTTTGCATTACAATACCTTCTCTATACACTATGTACATAGGACGTGTAGAAAAAGTAAGTTTGCTTTATTTCTCAACATAATCCCCAGAAAGGCTAATACATTTGTCATATCAGTGTTCTAATTTAATAAAACCATCTCTGTGCTGTGATTCATCAAGGTCCTCAAAATAATTGTTTATCGCATCAATGACCAAGACATTTTTTGAGGTTTGGGAACAGGTCACTGGGTGCTAGATGTGGCGAATAGGGTGGATGCTCAAAAATTTGAACTTTAATTTGCACAGTTTTCCCATTGCAATGACTGAACGATTTTTTGTTTTTCTGTTTTTTACCAAATGAGCTATTTTGCTTTTCACCTTATCTCTCAAACGTTGCAATAAGCTTGCGTAGTAGTCACCAGTGACACTTTTATCCTTTTGCAAGTAATAAATAATTCCCTGTGCATCCCAGAAAACACTCGCCATAACCTTGCTAGCTCACAAAATTGACAATGCCATTTTTAGGAGTTGGTTCACCTGACGCAATCCACTGTTTTTTTTCTGCAGTGTAGTGCTGTATCCCAGTTTCTTCCAAGGCAAAGCCGTCTCAAAAATTCACTGGCAGTTTTACGGTAGAGCTCCACATTCGTAACAGAAACAGTTTTCCTTTGCAACTTTTGATCAGGTGTCAGCAAACGCGGTTCCCATCTTGCACAGACCTTATGAAAACCCAAAACATTATTTAAAATATTACCATATTGATTTGTTTATAGCCCCTGCTATCTCAAACAGCTTTAATCTGCGATCTCCCAGTACTAAACGATGATATTTTTGTCAATGATCTCTGGAGTTGTCACTTCTACAGGGCGTCCAGAGCGAGGCTCATCACTAGTACTCGTACGTCCTATTTTAAATTCTGCAACTCACCTTTTAATCACTGAATATGAAGGGGCTAAATCGTGCAATGTACTGTCCATTTCCTTTTTGATTTCTTTAGGTATTAAGCCTTTCAAATATAAGTAATTAATCACTGCTCGTTTTTCCAAATCTTTTCGTGAAAACTCTAAAGTTATCTTGTTTAAAATGCTGTCATTCGAATACTAAACAAGCTATTGACCTGTAACTATGATATAAGCTAGTCTAGAGCTAAACTCTACGATGGTAACGTCTAACTGACCTATTGGCGCCATATCTGTGCGAGACCCGGGACCTGTCAGTCGACCTTCGTAAAAGTAAGTGAATTTTTCAAGGCATCTACATCACCATACTAAGTGTTCATATCGTTGGTTGTAATTTTTTAATTTTTACATTCTCTAGCCCTATATGTAAAATATACATAGGGATAGAGAAGGTATTGTAATGCACCCAAAATTCGATACCGAGATTTCACCGGAAATATATGTTTTGGGGTCCCCTGAGTCCGAAAAAAAGCGTTTTTAAAAAAAAGGTCCATGTGTGTGTGTCTGGACAGCATAGCCCCAAAACAAAAAGACTTGGTATTTAGGTTTAGGTTTAGTATCTTCCAAGGATGCGATACGAAGATTTTCAAGCAAAGTTCCCCCATCACAAACTACCCTTTGCATGGAAAAAATTTCGAAAATGTTGATTTTCTTAAAAATGACTAACAATTTTGATTAAAATCCCGTATATTAAAGCTATTTATATTCGAAATAAAATGTATATCTTGAATTTTTTGGGAATAGCTTCTGAAGACCTCTTTATTCTGGATGAATTTTGCTTAGCTGCTAAACCGTAAGAGATAGAAAAAAACGTACTCTACAAAAAATGTACCCCATGACAAACCACACATGTTTTGTCCTTTATGTTTTTGTTGTGGAGGTAACCGTTTTCGAGATATTCCTTGTTATTGGTTTCAATTGTGAAGTACTTAAGACTTTCCTCACACAGGAAGTGTCCGTTTTTCTTTTGATCTACTCTTGGCCAAGCAAAGAAGTGATTTCCAACGACAATCCATAGCGATAGCTTTTAAAACATTTGACAATCACTTTAGCACAGTGCATTCCCTTATTCCCTTCTACTCATAAGGAACTAAGTAATAACATTCTGCTAACATTTATTTTGATTAGCATTGTGTACAAAAAAGAATAATCTTTTGTAGGAGTTTTGTAGAGCAGCTAGAGAAAGTCATGTGAGTGTAACACATCAGTATTTTCATTTATATACCTCAACAGCTAAGGTCATATCTGTAGGTGGTTTTACATTAGATAACCCGTTGAATTTAGGTTCTGTTTTTAGGCATTTTATTTTCTTCAAACACATACATGCTCTCGTATACATGCTATGAAAGAAAAATTCCCCACTCCAGCTAATATCGAAGCAAGGAATTCAGGTCCCTGACCACTCGATCACAGAGACAGTCAGTCTGGTTGTTGCTGTCAAAAGAGGACAGAAGAGAAAATAAAACAAAACGTGACAAAATATAGGAAGCACCCAATAAAATATATAAATAAAATAGACCACAAGAGAATAGTGGGGCGCGTCTCATGCTGAAGATGCACTACAGGTTAAATAGAGCGCGCTATTGTCATTACTGTACACACGCTGGTTGTCAGCTGTTCCACCACAAATAGTGGAATATCTGTACTGCTATTTAAGCAATTTATTATTTTCTCTAGCCCCGTATGTACAATGTATACAGTGGACAGAAAAGGACTTGCATTCCACCTAAAAACTCGATATCGACATTTTACGGAAATATATGCTTTGGGGTCCCCTTAGTCCGAAAACAAAACAATGTTAGAAAAAGATGCGTGTGTGATTGTCGGGCAGCATAGCTAAAAAACGAATATACCGTTAAAATCCAAGCTTGGTATTTAAGTTTGCTATTTTTCTAGGATGCGACACGAAGACCTAAACTACCCTTTACAATGAAAACATTTCGAAAATTTTGATTTTCTTAAAACTGGCTCTAACGATTTTAATTAAAATTGCACATATTAAACCCATTTCAATGTATTACTTGAAATTTCTGGGAATAGTTTTTAAATACCTGTTTATTTAGTTGAATTTTGCTTAATTTGGATTAACTAGTAAACCGTAAGAGATAGACAAAAACTTACACCACAAAAAATGGAAATCTTGTTAAAATACACAATATATGTCATATACATTTTCTTTGTGGAGCTTATCGTTTTCGAGGTATTCCTTGTTATTAGTTTCAATCGTGAAGTACTTATACTTTTCTCAGACGGAAGTGTCCGTTTTTCTTTTGTTCTACTCCTGGTCAAGCAAACAAGCGATTTGCGATGGCAATCGCATAACGACAGCTTTTAAAACATTTGACTATCACTTTAGCCTAGTGCATTCCTTGAGTTACCTTCTACTTACTAGGAACTAAGTAATAACAACATTATGCTAAGGTTTATCTGGATCAGCATGGCATAGAAAGAAGAATAATCTCTTGTAGGAAGTTTCTAAAACAGCTAGAGAAAGTCATGTGAATGTAACACAGATGTTTTCACTGCTATTTCCTCATGCTACGAGTAATTTAAAGGGTAACGGTCATAGTGTAACTCGTGAGCAATATTTTTTAATTCATCAACCCTATATATTACGAAAAACCCAAGCACTTTTTACTTTCTCTATACGCACTATATACATAGTGTATAGAGAAGGTATTGCACTCCACCAAAAATTTCGATACCGAGATTTCACCGGAAATATATGTTTTAGGGTCCCTTTTATCTAAAAAATGCATTTTCGGAAAAAGGTCTGCGTGTGTATGTCCGTGTGTGTGTGTGTGTGTGTGTGTGTGTGTGTGTGTGTGTGTGTGTGAACTGGATAGTTCAAAAACGAAAAGTCGGTAAAATACCAAACTTGGCCATTTAAGGTTAGTATCCTCCAGGGATGCGACTCGAAGATTTTGAGAAAAATCTCCCCAACCCCAGCTACCCTTTACACGGAACTTTTTTCAAAAATTTTGATTTTTCAAAAACGGCTCTAGGGATTTTGATTAGAATTTCGTATATTAAAGGTATTTTTCTGAAAAATAAAATGTACATCTTGAATTTTCTGGGAATAGCCTCTGAAGAGTACTTTATTCTGGATGAATTTTACGGAATTTTGAATACCTGCAGAAACGTAAGAGATGGACAAAAACTTAAAACACGTTAAAAGACACAGTTTATGTTATATACATTTTTTTCGTGGAGTTCATCGTTTTTGAGACATTCCTTGTTTTTGGTTTCTGCTTTCTCATACAGGAATTTGTCAACTGCTGTCCATACAAACAAAGGAACTTCAGTGACATAACAACCAGCTTTTGACTATCACTTTAACCTATGCTACTCCCTTATTTCGCTTCTACCTACAAGGAAGCAAGTAATAAGACTAGTTTTTTTTTTCTGATTAGCATGAAGTAAATAGAAGTATAAGCTTTTTAAGAATAATTTGTTGTGGAGATGTAGAGAAAGTAATGTGAATGGTACACATCAGATTTTTAACGATATGTTCCAAAAAAATTTAAATGTACGAATCTTCGTTTGAGAAATACTTTAGTAATATAAGAGCTTATGGATTTGAATCTGCTTTGGTTAGAAGCTAGAGTTTTGCGTGACGTCACAAAGAGATGGTCGGCGAGGGCATTTGCAAACATTTTGCAACAATTATCCATTGTGCGTGTCAGCAGCCTCAAGTAACACGCACGCTTAATTGGAGAGAAGCTGTCTGCACCAGAAACAGTCATCAGTCATCCTGTATTTGGGCTTCACCTCCCACACCGGACTGACTCGTGTACAAACACCAGAAACAATAGGCAATTCTCCGAGACCTGCAATAAACTCATCTTTACCTCAGGTTTATTAAGTATTAAATAATATATATTGTATATATTACAACTGAAAACAATATCTGATGTGTTCTATTCACGAGTCTTTCTTTACATTTGTGTAACAAATTATTGTTAAAAAGCTTAAGCTTCTTTTTACTTCATGCTAATCGAGAAAAAAATACTACCATAGGTTAAAGTGATAGTCAAAAGATGGTTGCTATGTGACATTTTTAAAGATGAAATCAAAAACAATGAATCTCAAAAGCGATCAATTCCACGAAGAAAATGTATATAACATAAATTGTGTATTTTAACGTGCTCTACATTTTTGTGTGGCAAGATATTGTGCATATCTTACGGTTTAGCAGTTATGCCAAATTCCGTAAAACTCATCCACAATAAAGTAGTTTTAGGAGGCTATTCCCAGAAAATGCAAGATATATATTTTATTTGTCAGGTAAATATCTTTTATATACCATATTTTAATCAAAATCGTAGAGCCATTTTTGAGGAAATCAAAATTTTCGAAAAAAGTTCCATGTAAAGGGTAGTTGGGGGTAGGGTATTTTTCTCAAAATCTTCGTGTCGCATCCTTGGAAGATACTATTTTGAGTTATCGTGTTCACAGACACACAAGGAACTTTTCCTGAAAATGTCTTCTTTTTTACACAGGGGGCCCTAAAACATATATTTCCGGTGCAATCTCGATATCGAATTTTTCGATGGACTGCAATACCTTCTGTATGCTCTATGTATAAGTATTACAGTATTATTATTACTATTATTTGCGTAATACTCTACAATATATAACAAATCCTTTGTAGTGTTCTGCGATTTTAGTTGTGTCTGTTTTGAAGAATGTGATGTAATAATTTGGTCAACTCTATCACAGGAACAAAATGTACGGCAATTAAAAACTGAAACAAAATTATTAAAAGTCAAACCTTATCTTCACGCTTTGAAACAAGAGACGCTTTCTGAAAAAACAAAAAAAAAGAAAATTATGCATTCTTGGCAGGAAATGCAAACACATTTTACCTTTATCGCGCAATCGCCAATGTAAAATAGGAAGTGAAACCCTCTGCATTGGTGCATATGTGACAAAATATTTCTTTACACAAACACACAAGACACAAATACACTTACACACACACACCACCGCGGCTTTGGTGAAACATGTTGGCAGCTCTGCAATTACGATTAGCATAGCACATGAATACTGAGCATATGTGTGCAGCACAGAGCGTTTCAAGCATTGTTCGGTGTAAACGGGGATAGTTCAAGAACAGTTCGGTGTAAACTGGGATAGTTCAAGAACAGTTCGGTGTAAACGGGGATAGTTCAAGAACAGTTCGGTGTAAACGGGGATAGTTCAAGAACAGTTCGGTGTAAACGGGGATAGTTCAAGAACAGTTCGGTGTAAACGGGGATAGTTCAAGAACAGTTCGGTGTAAACGGGGATAGTTCAAGAACAGTTCGGTGTAAACGGGGATAGTTCAAGAACAGTTCGGTGTAAACGGGGATAGTTCAAGAACAGTTCGGTGTAAACGGGGATAGTTCAAGAACAGTTCGGTGTAAACGGGGATAGTTCAAGAACAGTTCGGTGTAAACGGGGATAGTTCAAGAACAGTTCGGTGTAAACGGGGATAGTTCAAGAACAGTTCGGTGTAAACGGGGATAGTTCAAGAACAGTTCGGTGTAAACTGGGATAGTTCAAGAACAGTTCGGTGTAAACGGGGATAGTTCAAGAACAGTTCGGTGTAAACTGGGATAGTTCAAGAACAGTTCGGTGTAAACGGGGATAGTTCAAGAACAGTTCGGTGTAAACGGGGATAGTTCAAGAACAGTTCGGTGTAAACGGGGATAGTTCAAGAACAGTTCGGTGTAAACTGGGATAGTTCAAGAACAGGGCGTTTCAAGCACAGTTCGCTGTAAATGGTATGAATCAAGCACAGGCGGTTCAATCCCACTGGAATGGTTCTATCCCATTGTGGATAGGTCGCACAAGGTTCTTACATGTGTAAACACTGCAACACTTTTAATTATCGGCTCCTTTGGGCCTGATCATCCCTTCCTTATTATCACATGATATCTGCTGACAAACTTAAGACAAAAACGTCTAAATAATGAGCAATTGCTCTGCTTGCTGCACCCCAATTATAACTGCTGCTAAGACTCCAAAAGCTTAGGTTCGATTCTGGGTGGATATATTAAACTTTAGATCTATATATCTCTTAATCTAATTTAGATAAAGACTTCGAGTAAAATTCATTCAATAGATATGAATTAGTACAATTTTATAAAGACGCACAAGTTTATCTTAGAACCCGAAATTTGATGTGAAAACTGAAACCTGATTTTCTCAGGAACTGTTGGTCCTAGCAAGATGGTGCACAGATTTTATGGGAAATATTATTTCACTACATTATATTCATTGATAGTGGTTTCATTTTTAGTGCTGACAATGCAGAGAAACCGAATTTAATCGCAAAGTGACAGCTTTTGAGATATTTTACTATCACTTTAACCTAATGTATTCCCTTCTACTCATAAGGAAGGAAGCCATAAATAATTTCGGCTAATTTTTATATGGATTAGTATGAAATAGAGAAAATGGTCTTTATCAATAATAGTGTGTGTACAGAGCAGCTATATAATGGAACATCCAATTTTCCTTCTAGTATTAGAATAAATGACTTTTACATCTTGAATGACTTAAGCTAAAATGAGATGTGTTAAATTCACATGGCTCGCTCTAGCGGTCGCAAAAATAAATTTCGTTACAAAGGAAATACACTAAGCTAAAGTGATAGTCAGATCTTTTTGAAGATATCGCTATGTGAAACAATTGAAATTCGCTTCTCTTTTGCGTTCCCTGGAGTAATACAAAAGAAATGAAACGAAAGAGGACTTCCCATTTGAGAAAAGTTGAAGTAGTTTAAGTTGAAGTCAATAACAAGGAATATCTTGGAAACAGTTAACTCTAAAGCAAACAATTATATTACGTGTGTTTTAATGAAGCCACATTTTTGGGTATCACATAACTTTTTGTCCATGGTTTACCAGATATACAAAAGCCAACCAGATTGAAGGGGTATTTAGAGACTATTCTAGGAAAATTCAAGCTATATGAGCCTTCCACTTGCTATGAAAATATGCTAAATATGCATACTTTTAACAGAACTTGTTAGAGCTATTTTTCAAAATATCAACATTCTCAAAAAAAATGTTCCATGTAAATGGTGGTTGGAATTGGGGGGATTTTCCGGGAAATCTTCGTCTCGCATCCTTTGAAGATATGAAACTTAAATATCAAGTTTGGCATTTAAGGACTGTTTCTTTTTGAGCTATACTGCCCATACACACATACAGATACGGACATTTTTCTAAAAATGTTTTCTGTATACTTTCTCTACGCGCACTGTGTACATAGCGTATAGAGAAGGTATTGTATTTCACCCAAAAATTCAATACCGAGATTTCACCGGAAATACATGTCTTGGGTCCCCCTGAATCCAAAAAAAGAAGTTTTGGAAAAAGGTTCGTCTGTACGTGTGCGTGTATGTATGTGGACAGCATAGCTCAAAAACGAAAAGACCGTTAAATACCAAACATGGTATTTAAGTTTGGTATCTTCCTAGGATGCGACACGATTTCCAACTAAATCCCCTAAGCTACACTTTACATGGAAAAAAGTTCGACAATTTTGATTTTCTCAAAAATGACTAACGATTGTAATTAAAATATTTTATATTTAAGAGATTTACTTGCCAAACAAAATGACATCTTAAATTTTCTGAAAATAGCATCCAAAGACCTCTTAATTTTGTATAACTCTTAATTGATTTTGCATAATTGATAAACTGTAAGAGATAGACAAAGACTTAGTACATAAAAATGTAGACCACGATAAAACACCCAATTATTATGTCATATACATTTTTTCGTGGAGTTGATATTTTTTTTATAGATATTCCTTGTTATTGGTTGCCGCTTTAAAAATCTTAATACTTTTCTCATACAGGAATTTGTCAACTCCTGTCGATAGAAACAAAGGAACTTCAGTCACATACCAACAAGCTTTTCACTATCACTTTAACCTATGGTACTCCCTTATTTCGTTTCTACTTACAAGGAAGCAAGTAATAACACTATTTCTTCTAATTTTTTCTCGATTAGCATGAAGTAAATATTAGCATAAGCTTTTTAAAAATAATTTGTGGCAGGGCTCTGGTGAAAGTCATGTAAATGGAACACATCGATTTTTTTCTTTTTTAATTCGGTTTTAATTTTGTATGTTTCAAAATAGATATATACGGTGAAATCTGGGTATTCATTTTTTGGGTGGAATACAATACTTTCTCTATAGTCTATGTACATTGTACATACGTGCCAGATAAAGTAAAATTAGGAAAGAAACAAACGAAATATTTTTTATTGGAATAAAAAAAAATTCGTTTGAAGCTAAACTAGTTACATATATAAATATTACTAATATATCTCCCAAATAAATTAAGAGTAATACATAGGAGAATCAAAATCTTAAAATGCTGATGTGTTACATTCACATGACTTTCTCTACATCCCTACAACAAATTATTGTTAAAAAGTTTATGCTTCTATTTACTTCATGCTGATCAAGAAAAAATTAGCGGAAATAGTCTTATTACTTGCTTCCTTGTAAGTAGAAGCGAAATAAGGGAGTACCATAGGTTAAAGTGATAGTCAAAAGCTGGTTGCTGTGTGACTGATGTTCCTTTGTTTGTATGTACGGGAGTTGACAAATTCCTGTTTTTTAAATGTGAAATAAAAAACAAGGAGTAATTAAAAACGATCAACTCCACGAGAAAGTGTATATAACATAAATTGTGTGCTTTAATGTGCTCTACATTTTTTGTGTGGTAAGTTATTTTCCATCCCTTACGGTTTAACAGTTATGCAAAATTCCGTAAAATCATCCAGAATAGTCTTCAGAGGCTATTGCCAGAAAATTCAAGATAAACATATTATTTGTCAAGCAAATATCTTTAATATATGACATTTTAATAAAAATCGTTAGAGCCATTTTTAAAAAATTCAAAATTTTCGAAAAAATTCCATGTAAAAGGCAGTTTGGGGTGGGGCGGCTTTTCTCAAAATCTTCGTCTTGTATCTCTGGAAGATACTAAACTTAAATACCAAGTTTGGTATTTTACCGACTTTTAGTTTTTGAGTTAACGTTTTCACAGACACCCGGCCACACGGACACACACGCGGATCTTTTTCTGTAAACAACGTTTTTGGGATATAGGGGACCTTAAAACGTATATTTCCGGTGAAATCTAGGCATCGAATTTTTGGTGGAGTGCAATACCTTCTCTATACACTATGTACATTTTACGTGTAGAGAAAGTAAAAATATATATTCACTAATTAAAGATATACAAATTGCTTGTAGAAGTAACATTAATGCTATAGATGTAGCACGCAGCTTGGTGTTTGTACCAGCATACGGGAAAAACCGTGAATGCGCATGAGAGATTCCGCTGCCGCCATACACAAAACATCTTGGATTATCAAGCGTAGCGTTTGCTTTGTCCACTTGCTCGTAGCAGAGAAGCGGGCGATTTTATCCGCTCGCAGTTTTGGTCACTCTAATCTGATCAAGAGCATCCCGCAGGGCACCAAAACTCCTCATTCAAATTTGTGTTTATGACGGAGTCTGAATCTGCTCTAGTTTCAGTTCTCAAAGTGCAGCCTGCAGGAATTTGCTCAATTCGAGACGTGTGGGTGTTCCTAATCCTTCTGTTCTAAGGTACTGAATATCTCATCTCTCTCCTTAATAGCTGAAATGTTAATTTTTCCCCGTTACCTCATTACGCTGCCTGACACGTTTATAATTGCTTTCAGTGCATGTTTTTAATCAACACTTAAACTTAGTCAATATCTCGATTAAAACTCCAAGTCGCTCCGCTCGCCCCAACGTCAACTGGCAACTTAAAATGTGAAAAACAAATTAATTGTTTTTGTAGTTACTTGAAACAGCAAATGTCTTCAGGTAACAATATATTAATTATTTTATATGAAAAAACCAACTTGTGAGCACCATGCAGCTACATTCGCCTTGAATGTAAGCTATTTCAAAAATCTGATGTGTTACACTCACATGACTTTCTCTAGCTGTTCTACAAACCTCATACATAACATACTTCTTCTCTCTGCACCTTGCTAATCGAGGTACTCATTAGCACAATGTTCTTATTATTTAGTTCCGTATAAGCTGGAAGAAAATAAGGGAATACACTAGGCTAAACCAATAGTAAACTGTTTTAAAAACTGTCGTTATGCAAATGTCATTACAAATCGCTTCTTTTTTTGGCCAGGAGTAGAACAAAAGAAAATCTGATGTGTACCATTCACATGACTTTCTCCATATCCCTGCAACAAATAATTCTTAAAAAGCTTATACTTCTATTGACTTTATGCTAATCAGAAAAAATTGGCAGAAATAGTCTTATTACTCGCTTCCTTGTAAGTAGAAGCGAAATAAGGGACAACCGTAGGTTAAAGTGATAGTCAAAAGCTGGTTGCTATGTCAATGAAGTTCCTTTGTTTATATGGATAGGAGTTGAAAGTTCCTGTATGAGAAAATTATACGTTTTTCATAGCAGAAACCAAAAATAAGGCATGTCTAAAATACGACGAACTCCACGAAAAAAATTTATATAACATAAATTGTGTGTTTTAAAGTGCTCTACATTTTTTGTGTAGTAAGCTTTTGTCCATCTTTTACGGTTTAGCAGTCATTCAAAATTTAGTAAAATTCATCCAGAATAAACTACTCTTCAGAGGCTATTCCCAGAAAATTCAAGATATACATTTCATTTGCCAGGTAAATGTGTTTAATATCCGAAAATTTAATTAAAATCGTTATAGCCATTTTTGAGAAAATCAAAATTTTCGAAAAAAGTTCCATGTAAAGGGTAGTTGGGGGTGGGGGGATTTTTCTCAAAATTTTCGTGTCGCATCCCTGGAAGATACTTAAGTTTGGTATTTTACCGACTTTTCGTTTTTGAGTTATCGTGTTCACAGACACACGGACACACACACACACACACACACACACACACACACACACACACACACACACACACACACACACACACGGACCTTTTTGTCAAAATGCTTTTTTTGGATATTGGGGGCCCTAAAACATATATTTCTGGTGAAATCTCGGTATCGCATTTTTGGTAGAGTGCAATACTTTCTCTATACACCATGTACATAGTGCGTATGGAGAAAGTAAAAAACGGACACTCCCGTCTGAGAAAAGTATAAGTACTTCACAACCGAAACTAATAACAATGAATACCTCGAAAACAGTAAGCTCCACGAGAAAAATATATATCACATAACTTGTGTATTTTAACAAGACCTAAATTTTTTGTGTAGTAAGTTTTTGGCTGTATCTTACGGTTTACTAGTTATGCCAAATTAAGTAACATTCATCCAGAATAAACAGGTCTTCAGAATCTATTCCCAGGAAAATTCAAGATATTCATTTTATTTGTTAGGTAAATACCTTAATATATGATATTTTAATCAAAATCGTTACAGCCATTTTTAAGGAAATAAAAATTTTCGAAAAAAGTTCCATGTAAAGGATGGTTTGGGTTGGGGCGATTTTTCTCAAAATCTTCGTGTCGCATCCCTGGAAGATACTAAACTTAAATACCAAGTTTGGTATTTTAGCTACTTTTCATTTTTGAGCTATCGTGTTCACAGACACACGGACACACACAGGGACCTTTTTCTGAAAATGCTTGTTTTGGTTACAGGGAGTCCTGAAACATGTATTTCGGGTAAGATCTCGCTATCCAAGTTTTGGGTGGAATACAATACTTCTCTATCCCTATGTACATTGTACATATGGGGCTAGAGAAAGGAAAAATCTGATGTGTACCATTCACATGACTTTCTCCATATCCCTCCAACAAATAATTCCTAAAAAGCTTATACTTCTATTTACTTTATGCTAATCAGAAAAAAATAGCAGAAATAGTCTAATTACTCGCTTCCCTGTAAGTAGAAGTGAAATAAGGGACAACCGTAGGTTAAAGTGATAGTCAAAAGCTGGTTGCTATTTCAATGAAGTTCCTATGTTTATATGGATATGAGTTGACAAGTTCCTGTATGTGAAAAGTATACGTTTTTCATAGTATAAACCAAAAATAAGGAATGTCACAAAAACAACGAACTCCACGAAAAGAATGTATGGAACATAAATTGTGTGTTTTAATGTGCTCTACATTTTTTGTGTAGTAAGTTTTTGTCCATCTCCTACGGTTTAGCAGTTATTCAAAATTTAGTAAAATTCATCCAGAATAAACTACTCTTCAGAGGCTATTCTCAGAAAATTCAATTTTTTTTTTGGTAGTGTTTAACGCCCACTTTAACTACTAATGGCACCGCAGGCGGTCATAAAATTCAAGATATACGTTTTATTTGTCAGGTAAACATGTTTAACATACGAAATTTTAATCAAAATCGTTATAGCCATTTTTGAGAAAATCAAAATTTTCGAAAAAAGTTTTCCATGTAAAGGGTAGTTGGGAGTGGGGGGATTTTTCTCAAAATCTTCGTGTCGCATCCCTGGAAGATACTAAACTTAAATATCAAGTTTGGTATTTTACAGACTTTTCGTTTTTGAGTTATCGTGTTCACACACACACACACACACACACACACACACACACACACACACACACACGGACCTTTGTGTGAAAATGCTTTTTTTGGATATTGGGGGCCCTAAAACATATATTTCGGGTGAAATCTCGGTATCGCATTTTTGGTGGAGTGCAATACTTTCTCTATACACTATGTACATAGTGCGTATGGAGAAAGTAAAAATCTGATGTGTACCATTCACATGACTTTCTCCATATCCCTGCAACAAATAATTCTTAAAAAGGTTATACTTCTATATACTTTATGCTAATCAGAAAAAAAAAATAGCAGAAATAGTCTAATTACTCGCTTCCTTGTAAGTAGAAACGAAATAAGGGACAACCGTAGGTTAAAGTGATAGTCAAAAGCTGGTTGCTAGTTACTTTGTTTATATGGATAGGAGTTGACAAGTTCCTGTATGAGAAAAGTATACGTTTTTCATAGCAGAAACCAAAAATAAGAAATGTTACAAAAACGACAAACTCCACGAAATAAATGTATATAACATAAATTGTGTGTTTTAATGTGCTCTACATTTTCTGTGAAGCAAGTTTTTGTCCATCTCTTACGGTTTAGCAGTCATTCAAAATTTAGTAAAATTCATCCAGAATAAACTACTCTTCAGAGGCTATTCTCAGAAAATTCAATTTTTTGTTGGTAGTGTTTAACGCCCACTTTAACTACTAATGGCACCGCAGGCGGTCATAAAATTCAAGATATACGTTTTATTTGTCAGGTAAACATGTTTAATATACGAAATTTTAATCAAAATTGTTATAGCCATTTTTGAGAAAATCAAAATTTTCGAAAAAAGTTGCATTTAAAGGGTAGTTGGGGGGGGATTTTTCTCAAAATCGTCGTGTCGCATCCCTGGAAGATACTTTACTTAAATACCAATTTTGGTATTTTACCGAGTTTTCGTTTTTGAGTTATCGTGTTCACAGACACAGGGACACACACACACACACACACACCACACACTCACACACACGGACCTTTTTGTGACAATGCTTTTTTTTGGATATTGGGTGCCCTAAAACATATATTTCGGGTGAAATCTCGGTATCGCATTTTTGGTGGAGTGCAATACTTTCTCTATACACTATGTACATAGTGCGTATGGAGAAAGTAAAAATACATTCTGTTCATTTGCGCTCTACAAGAAGCAAAACAAAATATCAAAAACTGTTTAAGAAATAATGAAAGACATAATACTCTGAGATATGCTATGCCCTTTTCTATAATACATATCCAAGTATCCAAACCCGCTTCGATAGTGTCGCATCAGCGTTACATTTTCAAAATGTAACACATATTTGTTTGTTTACAGAGAACCCTAAAGTGTCTATTTCCGGTGAAATCTGGGTATCGAATTTTTGGGTAGAATGCAACACCTTCTCTATATACTATGTACATAGTACGTGCGAGAAGGTAATATCCCTTTAATTAATATTGCTCTATTTGTTAAATACGCGTAAGTGTGCTAATGTGTTTCCATAGAATAAGGCGAAGGCGCTCCACTTCGCCGTTAATCTATTGTTGGGAATGCTAGCTCCAGTAAACTTTCCACAAAATGCCATTCCGTCTCTTAAGTTGGCTTTAGAGGTACTTAATGCTTGTACGGACTTTGACTTTTCTACAAAATCCTCAGTGATGATACTTTATAAGCTCACTCGGTGCATGAATATACTTTTCTGCTTAAGTTTGACCCATAATTAACTGCACGGTGGCGTGTAATGCGGGGCATTAAAGGCAGAAGCGGCCCAATTAGGCGGCCAGTTCAGGATTATGTCCGGCCCCCATCATCTTTTGGAGTTTGCTCGTGCGTTAACGTTTGATCCATTGTGCCGGGAAATGTCCGATATCTGATGGCTCTGGATAAATACACACACGAGAGGTAGGCTTCGTGGATCCTATCTAAATACTGTTGATACCGGACAACAGTTATACCATACGTGCACGTTCCTTCACATTTATTTAAAACATATCTGATGTGTTCCATTCACATGTCTTTCTCTGCAACAAATTATTGTTAAAACGCATATTTTTACTTTCTCTAGCCCCGTATGTACAATGTACTTAGGGATAGAGAAGTATTGCATTCCACCCAAAAATTCGATGTCGAGATTTCACCGGAAATACATGTTTTAGGACCCCCTGAATCCAAAAAAAATATTTTCAGAAAAAGGTCCGAGTGTGTGTGTCTGAGTCCGTGTGTCTGTGAACACCATAACTCAAAATTGAAAAGTAACTAAAATACCAAACCAGGGATGCGACACAGAGATTTTGAGAAAAATCCCCCCACACTAAACTACCCTTTACATGGAACTTTTTTCGAAAATTTTGATTTTCTTAAAAACAGCTCTAACGATTTGGATTAAAATATTGTATATTAAAGACATTTATCCAACAAATAAAATGTATATCTTGAATTTTCTAGGAATAGTTTCTAAAGACATGTTTATTCTGGATGAATTTTGCTTAATTTGGCATAACTAATAAACCGTAAGAGATAGACAAAAAATTACTATATAAAAATGTAGGCCTTATTAAAATACACAATTTACGTCATATATATATATATATATATATATATATATATATATATATATATCTTTTTCGTGGAACTTACCGTTTTGAAGGTATTCATTGTTATTAGTTTCAGTTATGAAATACTTATACTTTTCTCAGACGGGAGTGTCCGTTTTTCTTTTGTTCTACTCCTGGCCAAGAAAAGAAGCGATTTGTAATGACAATCGCATAACGACAGCTTTTAAAACATTTGACTATTGGTTTAGCCTAGTGTATTCCCTTTTTTCTTCCTACTTATACGGAACTAAATAATCAGAACATTGTGCTAATGAGTACCACGATTAGCAAGGTGCAGAGAGAAGAAGAATCTTATGTATGAAATAGTCTTATTACTCCGTTCCTTGCAAGTAGAAGGCAAATAAGCACGTACCATAAGTTAAAGTGACAATCAAAAGCTGGTTGCTATGACACTCAGGTTCCTTTGAATGGACAGAGTTGACTAATTCCGTATGAGAAAAGTATAAGTCTTTCAAAGCTGAAACCAAAAACAAGCAATATCTAAAAAACGATCAACTCAACGAAAAAAAAAAATAAATGACTGATATTCTATTTTTAATGTGATCTATATTTTTTGTACGTTAAGTTTTGTACATCTCTTACGGTTTAGCAGTTATGCGAAATTCCGTAAAATTTATCCAGAATAAAGTAGTCTTCAGAGGCTATTTCCAGAAAATTCAATATATAAACTTTATTTGTCAAGTAAATATCTTTAATATTTGACATTTTATTCAAAATTGTTAGAGCCATTTTTAAGAAAATCAAAATTTTTGAAAAATGTTCCATGTAAACGGTAGTTGGTGGTGGGGGGATTTTCTTGAAATCTTCGTGTCGCAAGCTTGGAAGATGCCAAACTTAAATACCAAGTTTGGTATTTAACGGTATTTTCGTTTTTGAGCTATGCTGTCCAAAGTCACACGTACACAAACACATGGACTTTGATGTAAACATCCTTTTTTTGGATTCAGGGGCATCCAAAACGTATAATTCCGTTGAAATCTTGGTGTCGAATATTTGGGTGCAATGCAATACCTTCTCTATACACTATGTAAATAGTACGTGTAGAGAAAGTAAAAATATAATTTTCCAATGGTGAGAGTATTACAATCTTCAGTAAAAACACGACTTTTACAATTTCTTTTATATCTTGTCAGGACACCGACACTGTACAGATTTTCTCATTTTTCCCCTTTTTAGTTTCTCTACACGTACTACAGTACTTAGAGAAGGTATTGAATTGCACCCAAAAATTCTACACTGATAATTCACCGAAAACATATGTTTTAGGTTCCCCTGTATAAAAAAAAAAACATTTTTAGAAGAACGTTCGTGTGTCCGTTGTACTGTGAACACGTTAGCTCAAAAACGACAATTCGGTAAAATACCAAACTTGGTATTTAAGTTTAATATATTCTAGGGATACGACACGCAGATTTTCAGAAAAATCCCCGCATCCCAAACCACCCATACATGGAACTTTTTTTGGACATTTTTTATTTTCTCAAAAATGGCTATAACGACATTGATTAAAATTTGATATATTAAAGCTAGTTACCTGATAAATAATATGTAGATCCTGAATTTTCTGGTATTAGCCTCGGGAAGAATGTTACAGAATTTTACATAACTACTAAACTGTAAGAAATGTACAAAAACTTACCACACAAAGAATGTAGAGGACGTTAAAACACACAATTTATGTTATATACATTTTATTTTCAGGGAGTTGATCACTTTTGAATTTTTTTTTCAGCTTTAAAAACTCTACTTTTCTCATACCGGAATTTGTCAACTCCTGTCCATACAAACAAAGGAACTTCAGTCACATAGTAACCAGCTTTTGACTATCACTTTAACCTATGGCACTTCCTTATTTCGCTTCTACTTTCAAGGAAGCAAGTAATAAGATTATTTCTGCTAGATTTTTCTCGATTTGCACAAAGTAAATAAAATTATAAGATTTTTAACAATAATTTTTTGCAGTGAACTAGAGAAAGCCATCTGAGTGTAACACAATAGATTTTTTCACCCATTTTCCCCAAAATTTCCTTTCTTTATTTGATTACTGCTTTTGTTTCTAAACACACACCTATACACATTTACAAAAACAGCAAACAATTGTGCAAAAAGTGGGACTAGAACACACGGTCCCCTGCGCCACGAAGCACCAAATCGAGGCACTTTAGCCAGCGCGGTCATGGTTACCGGCAAACTTTTTAAATTAATTGAAAAATTCCATGTCACTGCGCGAATTTTAACACCGTTCTGCCGCTCTCCGTACAGCTTAAGGCAATATTTAAGTCCTGCCGACATCTTGTGAATTTCACTTGCCTTTTTTTGTAATATTTGATGATCAAATGTTTTTGTTCTGTATCGTTCCGAAGTTGAAATCGTTGGCTGCAAATGTTTATTATTCCTTGTGCTTTCGTTGCGTATAAGTGTTTAGATTTTCTCTTTGCGATTTTGTTCATCAAATAAAAAGTATCATAGTTACGTGTTGATTTTCTTGGTTGTGAAGCCAGTTATTTAAAAAAAAAGAATCCGATATGCCTAATTCACATGACTTTCTCTACATCTCTGTTACAAATTACTGTTAAAAAGCTTATGTTTCTATTTACTTCACGCTAATCGAGAAAACATTAGCAGAAATAGTTTTATTACTTGCATCTTTGTAAGTAGAAGCGAAATAAAGGAGTACCATAGGTTAAAGTGATAGTCAAAAGCTGGTTGCTATGTGACTGAAGTTCCTTTGTTTGTATGGACAGGAATTGACACTTTCCTGTATGAGAATAGTAATTTTTAAAGCTGAAACCAAAAACAAGCAATATTTAAAAAAAACTATCAACTCCACGAAACATTGTATATGACATAAATTGTGTGTTTTATCGTGCTCTACATTTTTTGTGTTGCAAGTTTTTGTTTGTCTCTTACTGTTTCCTAGTTATGCAAAATTCAATAAAATCATCACAAAATAAAGAGGTCTTTAGAGGCCATTCCCAGAAAATTAAAGATAAACTTTTATTTGACATGTAAAATATAAGAGATTTTAATGAAAATCGTTAAAGCAATTTTTCAGAAAACAAAAAATTTCGAAAAATTTTCCATGTAAATAATAGTTGGGGATTGGGGGATTATCTGAAAAATCTTCGTGTTGCAACCTTGGAAGATAATAAACATAAATACTAAGTTTGTTATTTAACGGTCTTTTCACAGCCACACACACGCACAGGCTCAATAAATAATTTTTTTTTTCAGGGGGACCCGAAACATGTATTTCCAGTGAAATCTCGGTATCGATATTCGGTTTGAATGCAATATTTCTCTATATACTATGTACATAGTACGTGTAGAGAAAGTAAAAAAAACAGCAACAGTTGTTTCTGTATTCAAAGCCCCGAAAATCTACACAAGTTAAAGTATAAATGAAATAAGTTTAAAAAATAATTTATTTTTGACTCGATGGCATTCTCAACTTAAAGTGAAGGCTGTATTGTCTCTTTTATACATCTAAATTGTTTGCATTCACGTACAAGGGCTTTGTATTAGTTTTTAATCCTTTCATAATTTATTAAATTAAATATAATGGTCCAAGGTCCATCAGAACAAATTGAGCTTTTCGTACTTCTTTTTTTTTTTTGTAGCTTAACGTCCTTTAACCTGGTTGGTCATATCGGACGATGAATGAAATTGGTGAAATGATACTCAAATGATCTCGGGGTCCATGGAGCTTAAAGTTACTCGACATTCGTCTTTTCAGGATGAGGGAAACCCCCGAAAAAAAACCTTATCCGGGTAACTCATCCTAAGCGAGATTCGAACTCACGACCTGTTGAATGTGAGACCGACACGCTACCACCACACTACCCAGGCGGGCTTTTCGGAATTATCAAAATGATTGAGTAGTTTCCAAGATTACCTTACTTATACAAAAACAGTTCTCTCTCTCTCTCTGTCACACACCCAAGGTCGCGGGTTCAAACCCGGCGGAGGACGATGGATTTTTTCGTGTGTAAAAATCATTAGCATGGCTTCCTTCGGAACGGAGGTAAATCCGTGGGTCCCGTGTCGTAGATTTACGGCACGTAAAAGAACCTCAAGCCTGATAGAGAGGCCTCAGAGCAAAATTAAGCGATCTTTCACGCCCAGTATAGAATTGGACGCTGAGAAACCAGAGCAGTTAAAGAACGTGTCTCTCTCTCTCTCTCTCTCTCTCTCTCTCTCTCTCTCACACACACATACAAATTTTCTGTCCTTATAACAGTAGTATAAATTTGTCAGCCATATTCAACGCTTTAATCAAGACATAAAACTTGGATCTATTTCCTGTTGAAATACTTAACAAACCACAATATTTAAATCCCTAATTTTATATACTGGTCTTAATTTTCAAATAATTCTCGTTTTTTCAAGGATTTATTATGTTTCGTTGCAAGCATTTAGCTTCTTTTGGACTCTTACATAAGAATCAAGTTTTTCTGTAACTTCGTTCATTTGTTTAACCCGATTGGTGTGTAAATGTGCAGGTCTTCGCCCTTCCTCAGAAATGTTGGCCTCAGAGAGCAGACAGAATATGTCACTGTACCATATTGTAGTACATTACTCCACCTGGTGCAGGTCTTCGCCCTTCCTCAGAAATGTTGGCCTCAGAGAGCAGACAGAATATGTCACTGTACCATATTGTAGTACATTACTCCACCTGGTGCACGTCTTCGCCCTTCCCCAGAAATGTTGGCCTCAGAGAGCAGAATATGTCACTGTACCATATTGTAGTACATTACTCCACCTGGTGCAGGTCTTCGCCCTTCCTCAGAAATGTTGGCCTCAGAGAGCAGAATATGTCACTGTACCATATTGTAGTACATTACTCCACCTGGTGCAGGTCTTCGCCCTTCCTCAGAAATGTTGGCCTCAGAGAGCAGAGTATGTCACTGTACCATATTGTAGTACATTACTCCACCTGGTGCAGGTCTTCGCCCTTCCTCAGAAATGTTGGCCTCAGAGAGCAGAGTATGTCACTGTACCATATTGTAGTACATTACTCCACCTGGTGCACGTCTTCGCCCTTCCTCAGAAATGTTGGCCTCAGAGAGCAGACAGAGTATGTCACTGTACCATATTGTAGTACATTACTCCACCTGGTGCACGTCTTCGCCCTTCCTCAGAAATGTTGGCCTCAGAGAGCAGAGTATGTCACTGTACCATATTGTAGTACATTACTCCACCTGGTGCACGTCTTCGCCCTTCCTCAGAAATGTTGGCCTCAGAGAGCAGAATGTCACTGTACCATATTGTAGTACATTACTCCACCTGGTGCAGGTCTTCGCCCTTCCTCAGAAATGTTGGCCTCAGAGAGCAGAGTATGTCACTGTACCATATTGTAGTACATTACTCCACCTGGTCTTCGCCCTTCCTCAGAAATGTTGGCCTCAGAGAGCAGACAGAATATATCACTGTACCATATTGTAGTACATTACTCCACCTGGTGCAGGTCTTCGCCCTTCCTCAGAAATGTTGGCCTCAGAGAGCAGACAGAATATGTCACTGTACCATATTGTAGTACATTACTCCACCTGGTGCACGTCTTCGCCCTTCCTCAGAAATGTTGGCCTCAGAGAGCAGACAGAATATGTCACTGTACCATATTGTAGTACATTACTCCACCTGGTGCACGTCTTCGCCCTTCCTCAGAAATGTTGGCCTCAGAGAGCAGAGTATGTCACTGTACCATATTGTAGTACATTACTCCACCTGGTGCACGTCTTCGCCCTTCCTCAGAAATGTTGGCCTCAGAGAGCAGACAGAATATGTCACTGTACCATATTGTAGTACATTACTCCACCTGGTGCACGTCTTCGCCCTTCCTTAGAAATGTTGGCCTCAGAGAGCAGAGTATGTCACTGTACCATATTGTAGTACATTATTCCACCTGGTGCACGTCTTCGCCCTTCCTCAGAAATGTTGGCCTCAGAGAGCAGACAGAATATGTCACTGTACCATATTGTAGTACATTACTCCACCTGGTGCACGTCTTCGCCCTTCCTCAGAAATGTTGGCCTCAGAGAGCAGACAGAATATGTCACTGTACCATATTGTAGTACATTACTCCACCTGGTGCACGTCTTCGCCCTTCCTCAGAGAGCAGACAGAATATGTCACTGTACCATATTGTAGTACATTACTCCACCTGGTGCACGTCTTCGCCCTTCCTCAGAAATGTTGGCCTCAGAGAGCAGACAGAATATGTCACTGTACCATATTGTAGTACATTACTCCACCTGGTGCACGTCTTCACCCTTCCTCAGAAATGTTGGCCTCAGAGAGCATATGTCACTGTACCATATTGTAGTACATTACTCCACCTGGTGCAGGTCTTCGCCCTTCCTCAGAAATGTTGGTCTCAGAGAGCAGAATGTCACTGTACCATATTGTAGTACATTACTCCACCTGGTGCAGGTCTTCGCCCTTCCTCAGAGAGCAGACAGAATATGTCACTGTACCATATTGTATTACATTACTCCACCTGGTGCACGTCTTCGCCCTTCCTCAGAGAGCAGACAGAATATGTCACTGTACCATATTGTAGTACATTACTCCACCTGGTGCATGTCTTCGCCCTTCCTCAGAGAGCAGAATATGTCACTGTACCACATTGTAGTACATTACTCCACCTGGTGCAGGTCTTCGCCCTTCCTCAGAAATGTTGGCCTCAGAGAGCAGAATATGTCACTGTACCATATTGTAGTACATTACTCCACCTGGTGCACGTCTTCGCCCTTCCTCAGAGAGCAGACAGAATATGTCACTGTACCATATTGTAGTACATTACTCCACCTGGTGCATGTCTTCGCCCTTCCTCAGAGAGCAGAATATGTCACTGTACCACATTGTAGTACATTACTCCACCTGGTGCAGGTCTTCGCCCTTCCTCAGAAATGTTGGCCTCAGAGAGCAGACAGAGTATGTCACTGTACCATATTGTAGTACATTACTCCACCTGGTGCACGTCTTCGCCCTTCCTCAGAAATGTTGGCCTCAGAGAGCAGAATATGTCACTGTACCATATTGTAGTACATTACTCCACCTGGTGCACGTCTTCGCCCTTCCTCAGAAATGTTGGCCTCAGAGAGCAGAATATGTCACTGTACCATATTGTAGTACATTACTCCACCTGGTGCAGGTCTTCGCCCTTCCTCAGAAATGTTGGCCTCAGAGAGCAGACAGAATATGTCACTGTACCATATTGTAGTACATTACTCCACCTGGTGCACGTCTTCGCTCTTCCTCAAAAATGTTGGCCTCAGAGAGCAGAGTATGTCACTGTACCATATTGTAGTACATTACTCCACCTGGTGCAGGTCTTCGCCCTTCCTCAGAGAGCAGACAGAATATGTCACTGTACCATATTGTATTACATTACTCCACCTGGTGCACGTCTTCGCCCTTCCTCAGAGAGCAGACAGAATATGTCACTGTACCATATTGTAGTACATTACTCCACCTGGTGCATGTCTTCGCCCTTCCTCAGAGAGCAGAATATGTCACTGTACCACATTGTAGTACATTACTCCACCTGGTGCAGGTCTTCGCCCTTCCTCAGAAATGTTGGCCTCAGAGAGCAGAATATGTCACTGTACCATATTGTAGTACATTACTCCACCTGGTGCACGTCTTCGCCCTTCCTCAGAGAGCAGACAGAATATGTCACTGTACCATATTGTGGTACATTACTCCACCTGGTGCATGTCTTCGCCCTTCCTCAGAGAGCAGAATATGTCACTGTACCACATTGTAGTACATTACTCCACCTGGTGCAGGTCTTCGCCCTTCCTCAGAAATGTTGGCCTCAGAGAGCAGACAGAGTATGTCACTGTACCATATTGTAGTACATTACTCCACCTGGTGCACGTCTTCGCCCTTCCTCAGAAATGTTGGCCTCAGAGAGCAGAATATGTCACTGTACCATATTGTAGTACATTACTCCACCTGGTGCACGTCTTCGCCCTTCCTCAGAAATGTTGGCCTCAGAGAGCAGAATATGTCACTGTACCATATTGTAGTACATTACTCCACCTGGTGCAGGTCTTCGCCCTTCCTCAGAAATGTTGGCCTCAGAGAGCAGACAGAATATGTCACTGTACCATATTGTAGTACATTACTCCACCTGGTGCACGTCTTCGCCCTTCCTCAAAAATGTTGGCCTCAGAGAGCAGAGTATGTCACTGTACCATATTGTAGTACATTACTCCACCTGGTGCAGGTCTTCGCCCTTCCTCACAAATGTCAGCCTTACTTTATGTGACTTGATAGAGCAGTTGCCCTTTCACAAAGTCTGCAGGAATTGCTACCATCTTCCCATGTTCCTTACGACTTTATGTTTGCGTTCACCTTTATATTCACCGTCTTTTAAAACAAAACGATGTTGCAGGTCTAGGTTTATTTAGGAGCACCAGTAAAAGTAAAATGCATGCTTTAGTACACACATATTTTCTGCATTTACGTTGAAAACAAACCTGATGTGTTCCATGAGTTTCTCTACATCTCTACAACAAATTATTCTTAAAAATCTTACGCTATTACTTCATGCTAAACGAGAAACAATTAGCATAAATTCTTATTTCTTGTTTCCTAGTAAGTAGAAGCGAAATAATGGAGTACCATGGGTTAAAGTGATAGTCAAAAGCTGGTTGCTATGTGACTGAAGTTCCTTTGTTTGTATGGACAGGAGTTGAAAAATTCCTGTATGAGAAGTTTTTCAAAGCTGAAGCCAAAAACAAGAAATGTCTCAAAAACGACGAAATCACGAAAAAAATGTATATTACATAAATTGTATGTTTTATCGTGCTCTACACTTATGTATAGTAAATGTTTGTCTATCTCTTACGGTTTAGAAGGCGAAATTCGGATAAATTCATCTAGAATAAATATGTCTTTAGAGGTTATCCCTAGAAAATTCAAGATATACATTTTGGGATGTAAATATGTTTAATATAAGGGATTTTAATAAAAATCGTTAGCGCCATTTTTAGTTTTCCATCTTAAGGGTAGTTTGTGTTGGGGGGATTTTGTTGAAAATTCTTGTGTTGCATCCCTGGAATATACTAAACCTAAACACCCAGTTTTGTATTTAATGGTCATTTCCTTTTTGAACTATGTTGTCCATAGACACACACACACACATAAGGACTTTTTCCTAAAAATGCTTTTTTTAGGACTCAGGGGACCGTAGAACATATATTTCCGGTGAAATCTCGACATAAAATGTTTGGGTGGAATACAATACTTCTGTATCCCTACATACGGGGCTAGAGAAAGTAATAGTTAACGAATTAGCATCAATAATCCCAAGCCATTGCTAAGTATTAACACTAGAAGAGCTATTTTTTGGAAATAGAGCAAAACGCGGCACATCCTGACTAAACATGTCAACGGCAACACTAATTCTATAATTGAACAAATAATTGCTTGTAATTCGTTATAATTAATGGGTCAATTGAAGAAACTTCAGTGATCTCTTATAGGTAATTACTTGACAAGCAAAGCTAAGAATGATCAGTAGAAGTAATTACTTATTAATTTCAATTTTATGTTTGAAATAATTTTTGAAGAAGTAAAATTTTCTATACAGGTGCTCCGTTATTTCACAAAATAACTAACATTAAGGGCTAACATTTTTACCACACATTTTCACCTGGAAAGGTTTTATTTTAACGAAACAGCTTTTATGTACATGGATTAATCCTTTTTTAAATTTAAAAGTAAACATTTTTCAATAACATTTTAACTTTAATAAAAAGCACAATATCTTTCCTTCTAATGGACAGAAGTATTCTATTTTACAACAATCAACAGTAAAGGTATTGGAAAATAAAGCTCATTCTGTCAAGTAGTTGCCCAGATAGCTTTAACATTAGCAAGATAGGACATTTCGACTCCCGTTAACGATAACTCTCCCTCCAAGTTATAGTTCACTCAGAACTGCAGGAGGCAGTTAACTGAAATAATGAAGAATCAATGGCCCAATCTTCTCTTGACCTTTTTCTAATACGCACAAGCAGAATAATCAAGATGGAATTACCGTGTAGATTTTTCGTCTCTCAACCCCCCCCCCCTCCCCACATTTAATGGGCATCTGGAGTCACGTTTGACTTTGCAATTACTCTTTAGAGTGCAAAGTATACTTGGGGAACACGTAAAGGCTTTTATCTTTATTTAGCCCGGATAGTTTCATTCTTCTAAAAACTAAAAGCATTCCTTGAAAACCAGTGCACTTTAACAGCATATGATTTACTTTGAATTATTCTGGCGTTTTCATCAAACGCTTGGATTTCACTTTTCTTTCGTAACCACAATGACGATTGCGTTACCTCAAATCTCAGAGCAGACAATTAAAACACCACTTTTATATTTAATGCAAAATTGCAATTTACATGCGGAGATCCCAGCAAACTTTTACATTCATAGGTAAATTAAATAAATATGTAATGGGTTGCATTCGCATGACTTTCTCTACATCGCAATAACTAATCATTGTTAAAAATTATATTCTGCTATCTACTTCATATATTCAATATAAACATTAGCAGAAATTGTCTTAATTCCTCGCTTCCTTGTAAGTAGAAGCTATATAAGGGAATACACTAGGATAAACCGAATGTCAAATGTTTTAAAAGCTGGTTGCCATGTGGTTGAAGTCCGTTTCTATGCAGCGCCAGGACTTTACAGCTTTCCCTGTGAAAAAAGATGAAGTATTTTAAATCTGAAATAAATAAAACGGAATATCTCAGAAATGGTCAATTCAACGAAAAAAACGTGTATGACATAAACTGTATGTTTTAACGTAATCTATATTTTTTTGTGTAGTAAGTTCTTGTCTATCTGTTACGGTTTATCAGTTACACAAAATTCAGTAAAATTCTTCAGAATAAAGAGGTCTTTAGAGGCTATCACCAGAAAATTAAAAAAATATATTTTATATTATCAGAAAAATATCTTTAATAAACGGTATTTTAGTCAAAATCGTTAGTCATTTTTGAGAAAATCAAACTTTTTAATTTTTTTCATGTAAAGGGTAGTTTGGGGTGTGGAAGTTATCTCAAAATCTTTGCGTCACATCCCTGAAGGAGAGTTTGGTATTTTACCGACTTTACGTCTTTTAGTTATCGTGTTCACAGATACACCTACACACACACACACACAAAGGGACCTGTTGCCCTTTTGGGATACAGGGGACCGTAAAACGTGTATTTCCGGTAAAATCTCGGTATGGAATTTTTGGGTGCAATGCAACACCTTCTCTATACACTATGTAATAGTAAAAAGAAACGGAGCGAGGCAGTAACACGAACGCTCATTCTGACACATCATTATTTTAGCAGAATGCTGTGGTGGCCTGTCCATTAATAATTCCAATCATTCTTCTGCTCGTATTGGTCTGTTTCAGGTTAGAAGTGCCGGCGACGGTGTTTCGATGAGGCGTATAATGCAAAAAGAATTTGTTTCTCTGTGCGTGGGTTACAAGATGATTACGCGCGTCCTTCTGATGGGGGACTTCAGGTCCTCTAGGGAGGGCGAGGAACCCCAGTCTGCTATACGAGTGCCGGGTGTCTGAATCTGGAAACATTAGGGACCCTGTGATTGTCGTCCCATTACCCGGTGTTTCCTCTCATCTCATCCCTCCCTACCAGGAGTGCCGCTACAATATTTTAACTGGATCGGAACCGAGCCAACTCTAAAACGTCCTTTAGTAAAATTACACATAATCGAAAGCATTGTATTGAAAGCTACTCCGTAAAACGTTAAAAAGTAAACGTTTAATAGCTCCGTAACACATTTATGATAATGCCGACAATGTTTTAAGTGGTAGCTAAGGGCAGGGCTAATGTTTCTACAGCTACTGTAATTACCCAATGAATTAATTAGGCTGGTACGAGGGTCGGCTGATAAGTCCCGGGCCTCACACTAGGCCAGTTAGACAGTAGCATCGTATAGTTTAACGTTAGACTATCTTGTATCCATAGTTACAGGTCAAGAGCTTGTTTAGTTTTCCAATGACAGCATTTTAAACAAAACAACTTTAGAGTTTTCACAAAAATGGAGGATTTGGAAAAACGAGCAGTGAGTAAATGCTTCCATTTGAAAGGCTTAACGCCTAAAGAAATCAAGGAGGAAATGGACAATACATTGAAGGACTCTGACCCTTCATATTCAATGATTAAAAGGTGGGTTGCAGAGTTTAAAATGGGACGTACGAGCACTAGTGATGAGCCTCGCCCTGTAGAAGTGACAACTCCAGAGATCATTGAAAAAATTCATTGCGTAGTACTGGAAGACCGCAGATTAAAGTTGTTTGAGGTACCAGAGGCTGTAAACATATCAAAAGAACATGCAGGTAATATTTTAAGTAATGTTTTGGGCTTTCACAAGGTCTGTACAAGATGGGTGCCGCGTTTGTTGATACCTGATCAAAAGTTGCAAAAAAAAAAAAAAAAAAAAAGTTTCTGTTATGAATGTGGAGCTCTACCGTAAAAATCCAAGTGAATTTTTGAAACGCCTTATTACCATGAGTGAAACTTAGATACATCACTACACTCCAGAAAGTAAATCAAAGTAAAAACAGTGAATTGCACCAGGTGAACCAATTCCAAAAAAGGCAAAGTCAAAGATCTTGTTTCATCTCGACAATGCTCCGGCCCATGTATGTATGTATTTATTTCTCTGCAAGTGGGTATCACTTTGGGTTCAGCAATGGGAAAAATGTGCGAATTGAAGTTGCAATAGCTTGAACATCCACCCTATTCGCCAGATCTAGCACCAAGTGACCACTACCTGTTCCCAAATCTCAAAAAAATTCTCGGAGGACGAAGATTTCACAGCAACGATGTGGTCATTGATACGGTAAGCAGCTATTTTGAGGAGCTTGATAAAAGGCACTACAGAGATAGTTTAATTAAAGTAGACACCGAGATGACAAATGTATTAGCCTTTCTGGAGACTATTTTAAGAAATAAAGCAAAAAAAAAAAAAAATTAAATTAAATGCTGTTTTCATTGAGAGGCCCGGGACGTATCAGCCGACCCTGGTATAACCACGCTCCGCTGACGGTCTTAGCATATTATAGCGCATTGAGGATGCCTATATAATCTACACTAGGATACGCAGACTACCTCAAAAAGTGCTCTAAATATCGATCCATACTCCACTCCAGCATTCCCAGTTTAATCCCCACCTTACTCACGGTTGTCAATTACCTGGTGTAAACATTCTGGTCACCGCGTGTCACGCGACCTTCAACCTCTTCCCTTTACATGGACTGTTTACAACATATAAGCTGTCTTCAACAAGGATTATAGCCTGCCTGGGTAGTGTGGTGGTAGTGTGTCTGCTTCACATTTAAAAGGTCGTGAGTTCGAATCTCGCTTAGGGTGAGATAAGGTTTTTTTCGGGGTTTTCCCTTATCCTGAGAAGACAAACGTCGAGTAACTTTAACCTCCATGGACTCCGAGATCATTTGAGCATCATTTCACCAATGTCATTCATCGTCCGATATGACCAATCAGGTTAAAGCACGTTAAGCTACAAAAAAGATTATAATTCCAGTGTGGTGAAGAAAAAGTATACTAACTATTACTGAAGCAGCAGCAACAATGAATGCAACTACAAAATAAATGTGTAAAATCGATGTAGAGTTGTAGTATCTACAGTAGGGTAGAACACGAGATCCGTTTCACTATAATTAGTCGACATTTAGAGAAGAAAGAACTATTTGGTATGTTATAGTGCGGAAGGAAATTCTGGAAATGTAAGTCCATTAGGGTGATCTACAGTATAAATTATAACTTATTGAAAGTTATACACAATAATAGGGATAATGTTTCAATTTATCAAAATTGAAGCTTACATAATCATTTAAATAATACTTTTTTTAGGTCTAAATTAATTGTTCCAATAAAAGTGTGCCACATGATGCATTTTTAAAAATCTTCACATACAAACATCAACTTTTATGGAAAAAGACTTCATAAATAGATCTGTCACATCATATTACTTTCTTATTACAATTTTTGCACTAAAACTTTAATGGTGTTTTTAAAGAAAAAGAGAAAAATGCACGCCATCGCAGTCAGCATCCAAGTGTACCATTGCACCGGTTATTTTACTTGGGTCCTCCCCGTCCTTTACTGCGAGCACATTAGACTGCGGGGACTCGAATTCACGACGCCTTGCTAGATCATTATCTGTCACCTTAAAGCTCACGGCTGAAAGCTTCGGGAGAAATAAGAAAGTCAGGCAATAAAGGAAACGAATTGTATAGCACGACATTACACGATTTAAGTATAATAATTATTTTTAAAAATCCAAAACTTTTACTATTTTGCAAAATTTTCCATACAGTGGCTTAAAATACTTTTGTTTTTAAACTTGAAAGCTGATTTTGCTAATACGGAGACTTCGATCTGGATGTTCCACCAATCGAAACTATACTATTTTCTGCAATTAATAATTTTATGAATCGAAGACACAGGATTAAAGCTTAAACATTACGTTTATTTCAATTTTCAACATCTAACACAAACTACAGAGTAGTGCGGTGGTAGCGTGTCTGCCTCATATTCAACAGGTCGGGAGTTCGAATTTCGCTCAGGGTAAGTTGCCCGGACAAGGTTTTCTTTAGGGGTTTCCCCTTATTCTGAGAAGACGAATGTCGAGTAACTTTAAACTCCATGAAACCCGAGATTATTTGAGCATCATTTACCAATTTCATGCAACACCCGATATAACAAAGCAGGTTAAAGAACGTTAAACTACAAAAACAAACCATGGGTATGAAGCAAAGATCGGCAATAGTGTGGCTCAGGTTGGGAGGGTGGAAATCATGTAAGGTAGTTGATGAAGCTGGTAGCGGATTTGCCCATTATGCGGGGATCAGGATTTGGCAGATTGCGTGCAGATGGAGGAGGTTAGGAAAAAAAGTATTGCCGGAAGTATTTTTAGCTTGAAATTTGACGAAGGACAGCATCTGCGGTTTCATTTTAAACTGGCCAAGCCTGGGCACTTAATGGCAGTTCGTGCACTAAGAGATAAAATATTTGTGTAAAAATTGTATAGACTTATTTGGTGTTTGAGTAATCTATATGTGTGAATATGTGGTGTAGTTGTGAGTATGTGTGTGTGTGACATCAGAGTGTTCTTTCTTTTATTGTTCTGTGGTTCTGTTGTCGTAGCGCCCGTGCCTGAGTAAGTTTCTGTGTGTGTACATATGTGTGTGTGTGTATATATATATGTAGGTAATATTTTAAATTCAAGTATTTTTAGACAGTACATACGGTCATCCAACCCATGTGACTGTGTGACACGAATATTGTATTATTCCTAACTTAATAAATATTACTACTATAAAAACACACAAACTAAAGATTCCTAAATAACAAAAATCTGATGTGTTCCATTCACATGACTTTCTCTACATCTCTGCGACAAATTATTGTTCAAAAGCTTATGCTTCTATTTATTTCATGCTAATCGAGAGGAAAAAAAAACTAGCAGAAATATTCTTATTACTTGCTTCCTTGTAAGTAGAAGCGAAATAAGGGAGTAACATAGTTTAAAGTGATAGTCAAAAGCTGGTTGCTATGTGACTGAAGTTCCTTTCTTTGTGTGGACAAATTCCTGTATGAGAAAAGTATACGTTTTAAAGCTGAAACCAATAACAAGAAATGTCTGGAAAAGGATCAACTTCACGAAAAAAATGTATATTACATTAACTGTATTTTTTATCGTGATCTACATTTTTGTGTAGTAAGTATTTGTCTATCTCTTGCGGTTCACCAGTTATGCAAAATTAAATAAAAATCTTCCAGAATAAAGAGGTCTTTAGAGGTTATTCCCAGAAAATTCCAGATATACGTTTTATTTCTCATGTAAAAATAAGAGCTTTTAATCAAAACCGTTAGAGCCATTTTTGAGAAAATCAAAATTTTCTACATGTTTTCCATATAAAGGGTAGTTTGGGGTGGGGGATTTTTCTGAAAATCTTCGTGTCGCATCCTTAGAAGCTACTAAGCTTAAATATCAAGTTTGGTATTTAACGGTCTTTTGTTTTTTGAGCTATGCTGTCCACAGGCACACAGATGTACCTTTTTCCAAAGATGCTTTTTTTGGTTTCAGGGAGACCCAAAACATATATTTCCGATGAAGTTTGGGTATCGAATTTTGGGTGGAATACAATACCTTCTCTATACACTATGTACATAGTACGTGTAGAGAAAGTAAAATGCCTCATGTTTAAAGACATTCCTTTGCTACAATAATCGCTGTTGTATAATTTTAATGGTATGCTATAACGACTGAGTCCGTTTGTTTTGATGCCAATAATTAGCAGGGAGGTGGCGGTGGAATCAGAAGCTATGACCCTGGCTTAGCAGGCAAATATAATGTTGGCTCAGCATTGAACGGGCCTAAGTAAGCCAAGCTGTTTGTGCGTAGTGAAGGGCACCTCCTCATGTGCATTTGGTGCAAGGGAGCGTGCAAATGTTCTCATGTTCCACCGAAAACAATAAGCGAACCTCATTAGCAGCTGCTAATTAGCACAGCGTTTTTATGAAGTAGCTCTTTCCTCTCTCTGTCCATCAGACCCCCTACTCTAATACTTGCTACTAATATGTACCAATAAGATCGTCAATGAGAAATCATATTTGTTTATTAAAACTTAATCGGCAAAATGTTTCTGAAGCAAATCGTTTTTTAACCGCATTAAGGGACACTAGGAATGAATTTTGAATATTTTATTTCTCTAGCCCGCATGTACAATGTACATAGTGAACAGAGAAGGTATTGCATTCCACCCAAAAATTCGATGTCGAGATTTCACCGGAAATATATGTTTTAGGACCCCCTGAATCCAAAAAATCTTATGTCTTTCATTCACATGACTTTCTCTAGATCTCTACAACAAATTGTTGTTCAAAAGCTTATGCTTCTTTTTACTTTATGCTCATGGAGAAAAAAAAAATAGCAGAAATATCTTACTACTTGCTTTTTAACAATAATTTGTTGTAGATGTAGAGAAGTGATGTGAATGGAACACATCATATTTAATTATACTACACAGAGTCCCTTTCCTGAGAACGCTATTCCAAATCACGGGACCTCACCTACTGTGTGCCGGTAGAGAAAGCAAAAACCTGGCAGAGGAACGTATGTTAGCACAATTGCGTTTCATTATTTTAATTATTAATTTGCACAGGTTTAGTATAGGAAAGATATTTGCTTCTGTAGCCAGGACATGGCAGATCCTAGAACTCAAACATGAGGGTAAGAATGTGTTATATATACCAACATTACTTCTTTTGTCAATCTAGTAATACAAATGCTTTTCTAAGAGCAAGGTTTTGGTGCATTAAAGTAACAGGGAGTTTCTCAGAGACAGATTTTTTTCCCTAAAAGTTCGTAGTTCGGATCTCCTCCATTATAAAGAAAGGCCACGTGAGTAAAATACAATGAACTTCAAAAACCAACCACGTGATAGCTATATTTTCGCGATACTTAGTAAGCAATCAGAAATGAGCACGAAGCTTAGATATTTTGGGTATAAAAGTATTTTGCACACGAGAAAAAGCGCGATGTTTGTGCCTTCTGGTTTATATTGTTGGTTCTTGATCATGTGACAATGTGCAGTTACCGCATTAGTTGATGTGTAAGTTTTATATCGCGTAAGTTATCAAGGACCGTGGCAACGAGAAAGAACAAATTGCACCAGTTGTAAGCATATGCTACTAAACTACAAGAGCTATATCGGGAGTCGCTGGACGGATTAGGGCCATAATAATAATAATAATAATAATAATAATGATAATATGAATAAGTATGAATAAACAGCATCAATTCTGAGGAATCTAGTGAAATACTTATGTTTGTGAGTCTGCCCAGTGTGACACACCCAGGTCATCCTTCCTCTCCTGAGGGAGAGTCGATTGTGTTCTACATTGTTGAGCTTAGCCGGCGCATTACAGAACATCAAAGAGGTATGTACACACTTATTACTTTCTGTAGCCCCGTATGTGCAATGTACATATGGATAGAGAAGTATTGTATTCCACCCAAAAATTCGATGTCGAGATTTCACCGGAAATACATTTTTTGGACCCCCTGAATCCAAAAAAGCATTTTCAGAGAAAGGTCCGTGTGTGCATGTGTGTGTGGACAACAAAGATCAAAAACGAAAAGATGGTAAAGTTTGGTATCTTCCAAGGATACGACACGAAGATTTTCAAGAAACTCCTCCCGCCTCTAACTACCCTTTACCTGGAAAAATGTTCAAAAATTTTGTTTTTCTTAAAAATGGCTCTAATGATTTTGATTAAAACATCGTATATTAAATACATTTACATGGCAAATAAAATGTATATCTTGAATTTTCCGGGAATTGCTTCTAAAGACCTGTTTATTCTGGATGAATTTTCTTTAATTTGGTAGAACTAGTAAAACCAAACAAATAGACAATAACTTTATTTACAAACATTTTAGATTTTTTTAAAATACACAAATTATGTCATATATAATTTTTTCGAGGAGCTTACCATTTTCGAGGTATTCCTTGTTATTAGTTTCAGTTGATAAATACTCCAATTTTACTCAGAACGAAGTGTCCGCTTTTCTTTTGCTCTACTCCTGGACAAGCAAAAAAGCGATTTGCAATTACATCTCATAACGACAGCTTTTAAAACATTTGACTATCACTTTAGCCTAGTGCATTCCCTTAGTTCCATTCTACTTATAAGGAACTAAGTAATAAAATTCTGCTAATGTTTATCTCGATTAGCATGGTGTTGAAAGAAGAATTATCTTTTGAAAGAAGTTTGTAGAGTAGCTGGAGAAAGTCATGTGAGTGTAACGCATTAGATTATTTTTAAAGTATTTCACTGGCACTAATTCTGACCGACTCCGAGGTAGGCGAAAGATGCGACAAACGGGTCACGGGCATTTGGAACGCAGACCTCATTTCCAAACCAAAGACTCTTATGTTATTTTCTACAGTTACGATCTACTAGAAAAACTCTCCCCAGATTTTTACTACCGTTGCCTCAAAGTCCCTGAAGAAGGTGCGACCGAACGTTTCTGTGAAGTATCCTAACCTCAGTGAAGAAGCCGTTTCATATCTCTGAAGTCAAAGTGGAAAAAGTTCCCCCAAATCCAGAACGGTACAGAGAATGCCTTAGCCCTTTTGCCAGTTCCTCTTTGAGCCCTAAAGCCTGTAGGGAGCCGGTCATATTGCTATAGCCCTTTGGGGCTGCACAGCTTCTATTTACATTTATGTCATGGAGAATTTGTTCTGAAGATCTGGTAAATGGCACTAGGCTCAAGAGGCGGAACGATGACCGCCGAGAGTATTAGCTCTGGAGCGATGTAGATGGCGGGGGGGGGGTTGACCCCGGAACATTTCTTTTCATGGAGCAGGTGCCCTCCGTGATTACACGAGGGGTCTTTCAGGTCACGCGTCAAGCATATATATTTCCCTTTCTTCCATCTTCCATTTCCTTCGCAGTTTTCTTTCACCAAAATATGCGACACAAGCAAAGAGCTGGGGATAAACTGAAAAGACCCTTTTTAATAGAAAGCATTCAACAAATATTGCACACCCGCACGTGAAAGTGGCCGGGCGGTCGGTTCATATTGGAGATATAAATTGCGGCAGTATCGATCCGCATCGAAGGTGGAGAGAGAATCTTATGTAAAGGAAGATCGACATGCCCTGCGGTAACTTGCTTAGAAAACATCTCATGTGTTACACTCACATCACTTTCTCTACAACAAATTATTATAGTGCTATTTTTTGCCAAAACGAAATCATTTCCTTATGGAAAGAATGGCAAAGTCGCTAAAGTATGAAATGAACACCACCTTGCATCAGGTAAAATAAAGAGGAAATCAGAAGGACAGTCGGTCAGAGAAGCAGTAGAACATCCAAATATATTCACCGGGTACATTGTAAAATTGTAATTAAGTATACATTTTTACTTTCTCTATACGTACTATGTACATAGTGTATAGAGGAGGTATCGATACGATATTTCACCGGAAATATGTTTTAGGGTCCCCTTTATCTAAAAAAAAGCATTTTCAGTAAAAGGTCCGTGGTGTGCCTCCGTGTGCCTGTGAACACGATAACTCATGAACAAAAAGTGGGTAAAAATACCAAACTTGGTATTTAAGTTAAGTATCTTCCAGGGATGCGACGTGAAGATTTTGAGAAAAATCCGCTCATCCTAAACTATTCTTTACACGGAAAATGTTTCCAAAATTTTGATTAATAATGGAATATTAAATATATTTAGCTCAAAAATAAATTAAATATCTTGAGTTTTCTTGGAATAGCTCCTTAGGACTACTTGATTCTGGATGAATTTTACGGAATTTTGCATAACTGCTAAACAGCAAGAGATGGACAAAACCTTATCACACAAAAAATGTAGAGCACGATAAAACACACAATTAATGTCATATATATTTTCTTTTTCGTAGAGTTGATCACTTTTGAGATATTCCTTGTTTTTGGTTCACCTTTAAAAATGTTACACTTTTCTCATACAGGAATTTGTCAACTCCTATCCATACAAACAAAGGAACTTCAGTCACATAGCAACAGGCTTTTGACTATCACTTTAACCAATTGTACTCCCCTATTTCGCTTCTACTTACAAGGAAGCAAGTAATAAGACTATTTCTGCTAATTTGTTCTCGGTTAGCATAAAGTAAATAGAAGCATAAGATTTTTAACAATAATTTGTTGCAGAGATGTAGAAATTTGTTATTTAACAAGCTATGAAAATAAATTGTGCCATTTTGACGTCATAGCGTGCACAGGAAGCGTTTGGAAAAACTCAGTGGTTCCATTTCACTTTAACTTTATGCTTGCTTTGTCTGATTCTGCAATTCCCTGTGCTAGTTGGAAGACAAGTCATTAATTCTGTCTTACTCCTTTCTACGTCTGTTCTTTTCTATCCTACATTCTTTAGCCTAACCCCATTAGCAGATGGCGGTTGGTGAACTGTTACCTGGAATTAAGCTACCTCGCCTTGCCTTAATTACCTAAGTTACAAAAACTTGCTTCAATGCATATTTCTAGCCTTAAACATTCACAACTGCTTTACATTGCTTTCTATAAACTTATAATATTATATAAAATTTCTCTTTTTATATGTTTTGTGAGCATGTGTATGTGCTCTTACAGTTGACACCTGAACATTTTATTTTTCGTCATTATTACTTGAGTTCGTACACCAGTTAGTCACCTATAAAAATGATAAGGTTGAAACCGCAGCATAAGCATATGGGAATATTACATAAATTATAATAAGTTTAAGTTTTGCTAACATGTATTTAATTGTTTAACAAAAACATTTTATTACGGGTTTAGCAAGTAGGTTACATAACATTACGAGGTGAAAGATGAATAATAACATAAGAGGTAATTATCAGAGATAACGAGAGAAGAAGAAACACTAGATGGGTAGAAAAAGAGAGAACGAAGAACTAATGGAGAAAACAATACCATGAGAGTAGTGGATAAAAGCAGATTGCCTGTGGTAACAAGGGTGATGGGGGAAAGGGAGAGAGAGAAGTATATAAAGGGAAAAAAGCAACAAGGGAGGACAAACATGGGTGAAGAAGTAAATGAATCTCCCAATAATACGAGCACCACAACGTTCACGAGTATCGCTTATCTGTAGCCGTGCTCGGGCGGCAACTTGTAATACACGCCTTCTTTGCAGGTGGCCGCGACCACTGCCTTCATAACTCTGTTATACCTAGTACTTTCTCTATACGTACTATGCCCATAGTGTATAGAGAAGGTATTGTAATGCACTCAAAAATTCGAATACGAGATTCCATCGGAAATATATGTTTTGAGACCCCCGGAATCCACAAAAAAGCATTTTGGAAAAAGGTCTGTGTGTGTATCTGTGAACAGCATAGATAGCTCAAAAACGAAAAGACCGTTAAATATCAAACTTAGTATTTAGGTTTGGTATCTTCCAAGGTTACCACACGAAGATTTTCAAGAATATCCTCTACCCCAAACTACCCTTTACATGGAAAAAAAATCGAAAATCGAATGGCTGTAACGATTTTGAATAAAGTATCGTATATTAAAGATATTTGTCTGACAATTATTGATAATTATTAAATTTTCTGGGATAGTCTCTGAAGACTACTTTATTCGGGATGAATTTTACGGAATTTTACATAACTGCTAAACCGTAAGAGGTGGACAAAAACTAACCACACAAAAAATGTAGAGCTCATTAAAAACACAATTTATGTTATATACATTTTCTTCGTGGAGCTGGGGGGGGATATTCCTTATTATTGGTTTCAGCTTTAAAAAACACACTTTTCTCATACAGCAATTTGTCAACTCCTGTCCATACAAACAAAGGAACTCAGTCACATAGCAACCAGTTTTTGACTATCACTTTATCCTATGGTACTCCCTTATTCCGCTTCTACTTACAGGGAGCAAGTAATAAGACTATTTCTGCTAATTTTTTCTCGATTAGCATGAAGTAAATAGAAGCATTAGCTTTTTAACAATAATTTGTTGCAGAGATGTAGAGAAAGTCATGTGAATGGAACACATCAGATTTTTTATTTAACAATGTGCTTCTGGTGAGACTGACTTCAGTAAGGAGTCAATATGACTTATCATTCTATGAAAACTTACTCATATTTTAATCAATTAAAATTACTTTGAGGCGCACGTAATATTTTGTTTGCATTAAAACTTCCACAACAAAATATAAAAGGAGAATGCTATAAGAAACACTTCTGATTACTGCAGAAGGTAGTGACCTAGGTACAACACCTCTCGGAACTTCTCAATGAACGCATCGGTTGTTTGTCAAGTAGATTGGATATCTAATCGAAAACGTCGTGCCAGTTAAGAACTTGATCATTTAAAAATCTAACGTATTATATTCAAAGATTTTTCTTAACCATTCTACCACTCCTATCGATTTAATCCTAATCGAGATAAAAACTTACCCTAATAGTTTGTATTTCCTAATTGCGTGTAGGTAAAAGGGAAATGATGGAATGCAGTAAGCATAGGCGATAGTAAAACCATTCAACGACGAATACTTTGCAATGATTTTTAAATACGGCTCTCCTGGTATGTCCACAAAAATAAACAATTTTGCACTTCAAAGAGTATGGACACTTTACAATTCGAATGCATAAAAGCTATGAAGTTATCGTAAATAGCTAAAGCAACAAATTATTTGGTATAATGTGTGATTAATGATTCCACAATCTTTATATTTGGATTTTTCTATTTCCTTTATTTTATAAGTTAAAATATATTCATTCAGAAAGAAAATGATTTCACAGGTATTCCCAGACAGTTCAAATATGCTTATTCGTCATTAAAATATCTAAAAATGTTTACATAAAATTATGAGCAATTAATGTGCTTCTAATTACTTCATGCTAATTGAGAAAAAAGTAACAGAAATAGTCTTATTACATGCTATATTGTAAGTAGAAGCGAAATAAGGGTTAAAGTGATAGTCAAAAGCTGGTGGCTATGCGACTGAAGTCCTTTGTTTGTATGACAGGAGTTGACACATTCCTGTATGAGAAAACTAAGTTTATTAAAGGGGAAACCAAAAACAAGGAATATCTCAAAAACGATCAACTCCACGAATAAAATGTATATAAAATAAATTGTGTGTTTTAACGTGCTCTACATTTTTGGTGTGGTACATTTTTGTCCATCTCTTACGATTTAGCAGTTATGTTAAATTCCGTAAAATTCATCCAGAATAAAGTAGTCTTCAGAGGCTATTCCCAGATTATTCAAGATATACATATTATTTGTCAGGTAAATATCTGCAATATAGGATATTTTAATCAAAATCATTAGAACCATTTTTAAGAAAATCAAAATTTTCGAAAAAAGTTCCATCTAGTACTTTGGGGTGAGGGGATTTTCTCGAAACCTTCGTGTCGCATCTTTGGAAGATAAAAATCTTAAATGGCAAGTTTGGTGTTTTACTGACTTTTCGTTTTTGAGTTTTCGTGTTCACAGACACACGGACCTTTTTCTGAAAATGTTTTTTTTTATACAATCGACCCTAAAACATATATTTACTGTGAAACTCGGTATCGAATTTTTGGGTGCATTACAATACCTTGTCTATACACTATGTACATAGTGCGTGTAACGAAAGTAATATGCAAAAGTTTCTAAAGTAAATTTAAAAGGGGATTTTTGAAAATCTTCATGTTGCAGTCCTCAAGAATGCTGATTTTATGTACTCAACCGACTTTTCATCTAGAATGTGATATATACACAAGGACACACATGCACCTGTTTATTAAAAAGCTGGTTTATATAGAAATTACAGCGGAGCATTTCTAATACTTATTCTCTTAGGTAGTATAATATAATCATTGCTGTAATACTTATTTGAGAATCTGAAGGAACAATTTGTCCCTGAAATATTCATTTCTTCAAATGCCAAATTCAGATCAGCAACAATTAATAGCAATATTCTTTGTTCCCAGTTATGGAACAAAGACTGGTGTGAGCTCAAGAATATACTTGGAGTAGGGCAACTCTAGAATACTAACATTGTTATTTACTTGTATTAATTTCTGAACAATGACTGGAGTGAGCACAAGAATATACTTGGAGTAGGGCAACTCTAGAATACTAACATTGTTATTTACTTGTATTAATTTCTGAACAATGACTGCAGTGAGCTCAAGAATATACTTGGAGTAGGGCAACTCTAGAATACTAACATTGTTATTTACTTGTATTAATTTCTGACCAATGACTGGAGTGAGCACAAGAATATACTTCGTGTAAGGTAACTCTAGAATGCTAACCTAGTTATTTTCTTATATTAAGTCGATGTCCCACATTCAAATATTTTGGTCCAATACTCTTCAAACTACAAATTGGATCGTGGAACATCAGATAATTTCATTATATACATTCTCCGTTCCATTTTTTTGGTCCAATCCAGTTTGCTGCAATAGGATACAGCGGTTTCTAATTTTTGGTCCAAACGTATGAAATTAACCAATGAGGGACGAATAATAAGATGGCATTTAGCGCTGGGTCTTCCTTTCCACCCACCAGATCGTTTGTGTGAAACTTTGCTGTATCTTGTGGACTTTGTCCTAAATAATAGGCTTATAGTAGCTGAGCTATGTTTGAAATACACAGCTTTTTGTTCGGCAGAGATTTATGAAATAATGACTCGGGTGTTTATAACCTCTGCAAAAGTACTTTATCTGATCCATTAGTACCTAACGTTCTTTTCTTAACAAGAATACAAAGACGTGATTGCTGCCTCATATTTGTGTCTTGGCGAGTGAGTTTTTCCTCAACTAAGGACAGCAACTTTCCACACAAATTTTCGTCCATTCTAAGGAAGTTAAAATAATTTACAGGGTCAGAAACGAGTTCATTTGGTAGCATATGCAGTACACCTCTTCCTTGGCCTGTCATGGTCTAGTCTTGATTTTTTCTTTCTATTATAATAAGCTGTTGCAATGGCTACATAAACTAAGCTTGCAACAGCGAACGTAAATAAGTGTGGATCAGCAACCTCCACCACTTTCTATCAGCTGTTCATGTGCATGCTAGAAATATTTGGACCAATACACACTCTCGTAGGAATGGAATGGAGAAATTGTATACAAAGTTCACGTTTTATAAAAAAGTTTGGACCAAATTTTGACCGTGGGATATCGGCTTCAGTTTGTGCCGCAGAAAAACCGATTCTATCACACACATAAAGCTCCGATCATCGCAATATTACAGCGCGCAGCATGAGTGATGACTCTACTTGCACTTCTTCAATTCCGCGAAGACACTTCTTCATGTTTAATATATGATGTGCGCATAAATTCTGCTCTCCGCCGAAATTCTAGCCATAAATCCATCAAGAGAAGATTAAATTTTTATTTCGCATCATTATGTGTCTGCAAGTGGAGAGGCAGATGGCGGAATGTGGATCCATAAATAGATGTCAAGAAAGCACGGACTGGGGGGGATCAGAGGCAAGTGCAATAAGCCGGGCGGCTGTGTAGCATTCACACGTGCGCCTGACGCTACCAACCTCAAGGGCACTTCGCGAACCCTCGAGATGCGCTTTGTGACAAACACGAATAATATTTCTTGCTCAACAGCATGACGTCTGCACAAAATTACGACCCGCAGAAGCGGAAAATATTTAGATTATATAACATCTTCAGGGTATTGCAAGCACATCTATCTTTCTTTACGGTTACTTTAAAGCAGGAAGTGATGTCTCTTTCCATTTATAACATTTTATTTTCTAACTTTTCTGTATTTGCGATAAAAACAACAAAGAGACTAAAAGAGAATTTTGGGACGAATATTAACTTAATCATTTAACTAAATCTTCAATAGATCAGATGCAGCAGAACTGAGATGCAGGAGCAAAAAACTCAGAATTGGTTGACATTGTATGTATAAGTATTTCTATTCCTCTTTTGGAAGAATTTCAATATTTATAGGTTTTTATTAAAATTTGTAAAAATATGTTTAACTTTAATAATCTGATCCTACAGCACTTGCATACATATATTTAAAAGGTTTCCGTTTATTATGAATATCCCACACATTATGCTTTGAATTTTTCTTTCTCAATACGTACTATGTACTTAGTGTATAGAGAAGGTATTGTATTGCACCCAACAATTCCATACCAAGATTTCACCGGAAATATATGTTTTGAGACCCCCTGAATAAAAAAAATCTTTTTAGACAAATGTCCGCGTGTGTGTGTGTCTGTCTGTGTGTTTGTGTGTGTGTGTGTGTGTGTGTGTGTGTGTCTGTGGGCAGCATAGCTCAAAAACGAAAACACCGTTAAATACCAAACTTGGTATTTAAGTTTAGTATCGTCCAAGAATGCGACACGAAGATTTAAAAAAAAAAATCCTCACACCCCAAACTAGCCTTTACATGGAAAAAAATGTAAACATCTTTATTTTCTTAAAGATAGCTCTAACAATTTTGATTAAAATAGGTATGTATATCTTGCATTTTCTGGGAATAGCCTCTGAATACTACTTTATTCTGAATGAATTTTATGGAATTTTACATAACTGCTAAACCGTAAGAGATGGACAAAACTTATCGCACAGAAAATGTAGAGCATGTTAAAACACAGAAGTTATGGTATATACATTTTTTTCGTGAAGTTGATTTTTGAGATAATCTTTGTTTTTGATTTCAGCTTTGAAAAACATACTTTTCTCATGCAGAAATTTGTGAACTGCTGTCCATACAAACAAAGGAATTTCAGTCACACGGCAACCAACTTTTAACTACCACTTTAACCTAAGGTACTCCCTTTTTCCCCTTCTACTTACAAAGATGCAAGTAATAAGACTATTTCTGCTATTTTGTTCTCGATTAACAAGAAGTAAATAGAAGCATTAGCTGTTTAACAATAATGTGTTGCAGAGATGTAGTAGAAGTGAAATAAGGGAGTACCATAGGTTTAAGTGATAGTCAAAAGCTGGTTGCTATGTAACTGAAGTTCCTTTATTTGTATGGACAGGAGATGACAAATTTCTGTATGTCATAAGTATAAGTTTTCTAAGCTGAAACCAATAACAAAGAATATCTAAAAAACGTTCAACTCCACGAAAAAAATGTACGACATAAATTCTGTGTTTTATCGAGATCTACGGTTTTTGTGTAGTAAGGTTTTGTCTATGAGATATTTTAATCAAAATCAATAGAGCTATTTTTGACAAAATTTTCGAAATTTTATACATGTAAAGGGTTGTTTGGGTTGGGGGGGGGGGAGAATTCTTGAAAATCTTTTTGTTGCATCCTTGGAAGATACTGAACTTAAATACAAAGTTTGGTATTTAACGGCGTTTTCGTTTTTGAGCTATGCAGTCCACAAACACACACACACACACACACACATGCACGCGTGCGCGGACCGTTTTCTAAAAATCGTTTTTTGGATTCAGGGGGACCCAAAAGATGTATTTCGGGTGAAATCTCGGTGTCGAATTTTTGGTTGCAATACAATTCCTTCTCTAAACACTATGTACCTATACATAGTACGTGTAGAGAAAGTAAAACATGATCTGATATGAAGGCGAAATGGATACAAGAAAAGGCGATGATGGAAGAATTGAAGAAATGAATGGAGGGGGGAACCGGGGAGCTAATAAAACCCACCGGTCACTTCATCCATCATATATCGCACATGTGTTCCCTTGGTGACAGGCGTGCAGTCTAACCACTTAGCTACGGCATCGCCCGATTCTACTTTAAGCTAAATGTACTTGTAAATATAAGTTTTTCGTTAAATTCATTGGAGAATTTACTAAATACAATTATTGGAATTATAATTCTTGTTGCTACCGGAGGATAAAGTATTTATTTAGTATAACAAAGTATTTTTGATTTCCAATAAAAAGTCTAGAATATTTAGAATAAATAATTCAAATTTTATTTTGAAATTGTGTTGTAAAGAACATATAAATCCTTAGGTGTCTAATTATTTGCTATATTATATCTGTCCTATTTTTTCTTTATTTTTGTCTTTAATTTTATGATCATTTTACCTCATGTAACGGGGTTATATTTTTTCTGGTTTGTATAAGTATAGGTGTTTATACAGTAATGTTGGCCGGTTGATCCAATTATTCTGTTAATTTTTATAAATGTTCTAATAGGTTATTTTTATTTACAATTCTGGTATTATTGATGATATTGTATTTTACTTTTTCTAGATTAAATATAATTTTATGTTTTAAGAGAGTTTAATTCCTACTTTTATTTTTATTTTTGAATGAGGATATCAACCGGTAACATATTTCACTGAAAACACTATCTAATAGGTCTTAGAAACTTTAAGATACAACTAAAGCAACATTTTACTAATCCACAATGATGTCCTTTATAATGAAGGCGAGACTAGCCGATGCTAACTTCACGCAGGAACTTTCAAAAACATGAGAAATCTGAATTTGCTAACCTAATAAATGCTTATCTCAGGAACTTTGAAAAACATGAGAAATCTGAATTTGCTAACCTAATGAATGATTATCTCAGGAACTTTCAAAAACAAGAGAAAGCTGAATTTGCTAACTTAATAAATCATTGTCTCAGGAACTTTGAAAATATCAAACAGAAACTTCTTCAGCTTGTAGAAGCCTACCTTCCGAGTTCATAAATCTGATTTTATATAATATGTATAAAAGGAATATTTATCAAGGAACATGGGATTATTTTCCATACCATTTTTATTGCAATGAATCATTGCTCCGATGTTTAAAAATACATAAATTAGATCAGTGGATCATAGAAATGCGGTGCTATTTTTGTCATATTAAAATTTAATTTGCGTATCTTCTATACTTCCTGAGAAAACGGTTATGTGTTTCACTGTGAAAGTTGTTCAAAGTAAAATTGTAAAAAAAGGAAAAACAAATGCAGATAGAGTTACAAAGAAATACGTCACATTGGTTGAACATTTTTCATTAGAAGAATCGACTGTTTATAAAAAGATGTGCTAAAATATATATATCTGCTCTAAAGAATGTAGTCAAGCTTGAGACCTGATTCGATTCCCAGTACCGCCATGGGGATCTTTCCCTCGCTGGGAGACCTGCACCGGGGTGCACTCTGCCTCGTGAGGTCCCTGGGAGGTGAATTGGGAACCTACTTGATGGACAAGTAGCGGCTCCAGGTCATGAGAACCGCATACACCGGCAGGGGTTGCTTCGAGATGCCCAGCACATGTCACCCTCCAACACTGCACCCCATACATGACGTCCGCCATGGACCAAGATGGGGGACGCAGCGGCCGGACGGTAGACCAAAGTTCCTTGTGAGCTGTCGTGCCATGGAGTTAGAAATAATATAGAAGTTAGAATTCTTTTCCCGTGAAGCCGTGCAAAATCCAGTACACAATAGTAGTGCTGTGGAACATTTTTTAAAAATGGTCTAGAATGATAAATTCATTACAAATTAAAGAAAAAAGAATCATTTATAAGACTACACAAAAGTCAAAATATTAATGTTGGTAATTTTTTCTGTTTAGTCTCCCCTTATGTAATAGTAATTTTTGCTTCAAAGCTTCCAGTTTAATGTAGCGCAATTTCTCTTGCTTTCAAAATGCTGTATGAACGAATGAATGGATCGAATTAGCCGGTCAGACCCCCAAGAAGGGCAATATCCTCGGAATAAATAGAGAGAGGAGAGAGAGAGCTCGTGGAGAATTGAAGTGAAAAGCTATCCCACATGAATTAAAACTTCTAACCTATTTGATTAATTCTTAAGTCATGTGAGTGTTAATTATACAACATGTGTTTTCAGGATTGACACATCCCATCCGTTACTGGTGAGACATTGACACTTGTGGGGTGTGCAGGCGCTCGTCAGGACGCTCACCAATCATAGTTGAGGATACATAACCATTACAGTCCGGATGTCATTGGCGTTCAGTGGAATTTAATGCGCATGGCTGATCTGATTGTAGGATATCATTCTATAAAAAGTTTGGTTGTGTTATACACAGTGACTACATTTATAATTATTAATACCTTTTGTATACCACGGACATTGCTCTTGAACTATCACTAGCGACACTGAGATTTCAAAATGTCTTACAGCCGTGATAAACGAGTTGAGGTTACGTTAGCCGAAATAATAAAACTTTACGTTCGGTGAAGTATATGACCCGATATTGAAAGGAATATATCAGGTAACTAGTGAGAAATGAGGAAAGTAATTCAACACACGAGAACTGTGACGGAAATGCATGAAGAGGCATTTTAGAGGAAGCAGTGGCGCTACAGTAGATAGTGAGTAAATATGTCAACAGTGCACTGAGACAGCCACGTGTTAGGAGAATGTCAATCATAAAGTAATTTCTCACCAATAATAATTCTTGGCTGCGAGGGTCGTCTCTTGCCGATGCATGGATCCACTTCGTTGCGATTATTGCCAAATTGATGCTTTCCTATCGTGCGAGGTGTCCTCCCCATTTCCACTTAACGCTTCTTCGCTACTCGATATCTGTTCAGATTCTGGGTTAGGAGGGAATTTCCTGGTTTTTTCTGTTCCATATTCCTTGGGAGCTTTTTCTTTGGGGGGAGGGATTCAGCCAGGCTCGGTATCACACAGTAAACTTGATAGAATGCTGGATATATGCTACGAATTTAAGGCTGTAGGTTATTGTTTATAAGGATGTAGTTTACAGACCAGAATGATATTCATAGTATTGCAATTCCCTTTTTACTTTCTCTATACGTACCATGTACATAATGTATAGATAAGGTATTGCTCTCCACCCAAAAATCTGATTTCACCGGAAATACATGTTTTGGTGTCTCCTGTATAGAAAAAGAAGAAGCATTTTCAGAAAAAGGTCTGTGTGTGAACACGATAACTAAAAAAGGAAAAGTCTGTAAAATACCAAACCTGGTATTTAAGTTTAGTATCTTCCAGGGATGCGGCACGAAGGTTTTGGGAAAAATCCCCCCACCCCAAACTACCTTTTACATGGAACTTTTTCTAATTTTTTTGTTTTCTTAAAAATGGTTCTAGCGATTTAGATTACAATATCCTATATTAAGGATATTTACCTGACAAATATAATGTATATCTTGAATTTTCTGGGAATAGCCTTTGAAGACTACTTTATTCTAGATCAATTTTCCGGAATTTTGCATAACTGCTAAACCGTAAGAGATGGACAAAAACTTACCACACAAAAATTGTAGAGCACGTTCAAGCACACAATTTACGCAATATACATTTTTTTCCTGGAGTTGATCGTTTTTTAGATATTCCTCGTTTTTTGTTTCAGTTTTGAAAAATTGACACTTTTCTCATATGGTAGTTTGTCAACTCCTGCCCACTCAAACAAAGGAACTTCTGTGACATAGCAACCAGCTTTTATCTATCACTTTAACCTACGGTGCTCTCTTATTTTGCTTCTACTTACAAGAAAGCAAGTAATAAGACTATTTCTGCTAATTTTTCCGAATTAGCATGAAGTAAATATAAACAAAAGCTTTCTAACAATAATTTATTGCAGAGATGTAGAGAAAGTCATGTGAATGGAACACATAAGATTTTTTCATTTCTTTGTCGATAGTGTGTTGAAATGCGACTAATGTATGCACTCTGACATATCCTACAGTTGTACTGAATTTAGTGGGACAGTGTTAGCTATCGGTTGGTTATGACCTGGGTTTTTCTTATATTGGTTCAGTAACTTCTGACTTTTTTCTGCTGTTGTTGAGGTGTTGAAGCAATGTTTACATAACTAGTCGCCTTCTTGAAATAGCACAACTTTGGTGTAAAACCTGACACTTCCACGGAGTTTTGTAACCGAGTAGCAAATGTTAGTACAGCCGAACTTGCCTGCATTGTCTCCGCTTCTTGAATTGTAATTCTTAGAAACTCATAAAATAGAACAAACTCAACTCTTACCTTAGAGTAAGTGCCAGAAGTGTCGTCCTTTCGCATCAAAACACCCACTCTGTCGAGTAAACATATTTATATTTACACTATTAACTCGATCAGGTAATACTTCTTATTTCAGATGCAATGATTTTCTCGAATGTTTAAATGATTTTCGTGAGGAAAGTTCAAGATATTGTTAATCATGTTATCACTGTACGTTTTTGTATGTATTTCTTGTTTTACACGAACTATTAGTTTTAGAATTTATTCACAGAACCAGGAATTGAAACCCTATAAGCAGAAAAATCCGATGTGTTCCATGCACATGACTTTCTCTACATCTCTGCAACAAATTAGTTTTAAAAAGATCATGCTTCTATTTACTTCATGCTAATCGAGAAAAAATTAGCAGAAATAATCTTATTACTTGCTCCTTGTAAGTAGAAGAGAAATAAGGGAGTAGTATAGGTTAAAGCGATAGTCAAAAGCTGGTTGCTATGTGACTGAAGTTCCTTTGTTTGTATGTATGGCAAGAGTTGACAAATTCCTGTATGAGAAAAGTAAGTTTTTTAAAGGGGAAACCAAAAACAAGGAATATCTCAAAAACGATCAACTCCACGAAAAAAAATGTATGCAACGTAAGTTATGTGTTTTAATGTGCTCTACATTTTTTGTGTGGTAAGTTTTTGTCCATCTCTTACGATTTAGCAGTTATACAAAATTCCGTAAAATTCACTGAGAATAAAGTAGTCTTCAGAGGCTATTCCCAGAAAATTCAAAATACACATTTTGTTTGTCAGGTAAATATCTTTAATATACGATAGTTTAATCAAAATCGTTAGAGCCATTTTTTATAAAATCCAACTTTTCGAAAAAAGTTCCATGTAAAGTGTAGTTAGGGGTGGGGGAGATTTTTCTCAAAATCTTCGTGTTGCATCTCTGGAAGACACTAAACTTAAATACCTAGTTTGGTATTTTACCGACTTTTCGTTTTTGAGTTATCGTGTTCACAGACACACGACACACACACGGACCTTTTTTCTGAAAATACTTTTTTAGAATACAGGGGACCCTAAAACATATATTTCCGGTGAAATCTCGGTATCGAATTTTTAGTTGGAGTGCAATATCTTCTCTATACACTATGTACATAGTGCGTATAGAGAAAGTAAAAATATGCAAGAAAGTTCAGTGCGAATTCTTTACGAAAAAGAGAGCAGAACTTTTACTTTTCTACACGTACTATGCACTAGTGTAAAGAGAAGGTATATTCCAGCCCATTCAAAAATTCGATAGCGAGATTTCACCGGAAATGTTTGTTTACCATGTGAGTAGAACACATCACATTTTTCTAAACGCCTCTGGCATACAAAGATACTGGTTTGTCACAAGCACCCATTAGCATTATAAACTGATTACTGAATGACCAAAGAGCGTGATGATAGAAAGCAGTAAAACGGAACACAGGGTCTTCGCTGTTCATTTGTAGCAGAAGGAAATTATCCAATCAGCGGCCGGAAAAAACAGAACAGGTAATAAGGTGCTAATTGGGGTTATTTAATGTTTGTCAAACCATTGGCATTACGGTTTTCCACTAAGCATGTTCAATGTCCCCTACAACGGTGAGCCTACACCATTTAGAATATATTGAATGATTATTGATTTTAAAATAATTCAGATAAAAAAAGGAAAATGTTAAAAATTGACAGCAGTTGGTAGTTATAATGCCAGATAACTTAACAAATAGAAGAAAAGCAAAATTAACATGTTGATAAAAAAATAAGCTATTCTCGTATTACTCCGTATTTTGCATACTTATTACCAAGTTGTAAAACCGTGACAAAGTGCCAGTTAGTAATTCTAGGGATTTAGCGTCGCAATTATTTATTTGGTATAAAATATAGGGCTAGGATGTAGTAAGTTAAGAATTATCAAAATAGGGTAAAGCTATACGATGGTTCCACCACACATATGGATACGCGCGCGGCACGCACGCACACATACATACACACACAAACGGTCTGGCAATCCATACTTGAAAGTGTTGAAAACATTAACTTGGCAAGATGTGAAAGTTGCCAGATTGTCGAAATTTTGACTTCTTCTTGGGATCATTGGGGTTATAGCCTCACAAATCCCTCGGCTACGCTTTGCGGCTTAGGGTCCTAAATGTTTATAATGGACCAGTAACTAACTACAATGGGGCTCCAATGACGTATAGAAGTGGTGGAACCATAATCAAAATAGTGCCAGTTGGTCAACAATGGCATTGAGGGTGTTGTACCTCATATTAGCATTGCCACTGTGATGTTTTTATTTACAACCATTTCAGTCCACTTTCATTCTTTTGTACGGCATTGTCCCAGAAAACTTTGAAAATAGTTAAAATTGTTGGTGTTATAAATATATTAAATAAATATACAAAGTAGTGTGGATAAACTAAATGAAGCAATGCCTTGATTATGAGAACAGTTCTTTCTTGGTGGAGAGGAAGAGGACATATGTAGATTTTGATCCACCTGACAAACTACTATTTCATAATATTTTAGTAATTTTTTTCATATTTTACGAAAATGTTCATGTTTTGTAATATTAACGATTTTTCGCTTTTAAAGCAGCATCTTTAGCACATAACTGGGTTTTATAATATTCTATATACAATATTTTTCCGGGGATAGCGTAAGGAAAAGCACATTAGCCATAGTTGAGAAATATGATGCATAATTTCTTGTAAAGTGACGGCATGCGATTAGTTATTATCAGAGCTAGAAGGTTCGTACCGTTCGCCGATCTGTATACAGGTTGCGACCGATCATCTCGCCACATCAAAACAAGTCATTGATAAAAACTAAGGGGGGGGCGAGACATTCGTAAAAGCAGATCACTATGTACATCATACAAATTGTTGCATATATAAGGCTGACTGTACATTATAAAAACACCCAAGAAATTATAACACAAATTGTAAAATTATTATAGAATATAAAATAATATCCAAATAATAAAATTAATTTCTTAAATTTCTTCAAACTCTTACCAGTAAAAACGAAAGCAAGAATTAAACCAAATCTTTACTTATCTGCAGCCGTTATTACTGAAAACTATATGTACTTCTGATGCTTTTCAAATGAAAACCTCATTCTCCGTTCCAACAAACACGATTTGTAATGCGAGAAAGTTTGTTCCACTTCGCATGATGTTTCAGTATCACCAAGCAAATAGCTTGGGATCTAAAAGTGCAGCTTGTATGCGATACATCACACTGCACTCTATTCATTTACTTTTCAGTTTTATCTTTATTTCAGATAGGATGCTCGTGGGTTAGTAGATCAGTTCATCTCCATACCTCTGGAGTATAACAGTGTGATAATTGTGGGTAACTTTGTGAACAAATTTGCAATCACTAATATGTTTCTGCGAAGCTTTTCTTATCCTAGAACTGTCATCGGTTTCTGAATAAGTATGTGCACAAAGTGCGCTGCTAGAAAACTTATTATGGCTGTAAAACAAATTAATATTGCTCATATTTGAGCAGAACAAGATGCTATTCGAAAGCCTTCCTTCCTACCGACGTGCTTCTGTGTTTTGCAGTAATGGGTTGCACTCTACGTTGACCTTTGCTCACGCAAGTAGCGACGCATGGTATTGCCAGCCCGGCCGGTTCTATCCTGCATAAGTATGAATGAATGAATGAATAAGTGTATTTATTAACATAGCAATATCATACATAGAATTTGAACAGTCGCACGGGTCTACAGACCGTACGTGCTTTTGTAATACACATTACAAGCAATATTAAAACAACAACCACAACAAGGAATTAAAAGAGTAAACACGAAAATAAAAAGACAAAGGAAATACACAGTCAAAAGCAATATTAAACAGCAATAAAAATTAAGAGTGAATCCGAAAATAAAGATACAAAGATATTCAAATATAGCAATTTAAATTTACAGCACAGAGTAAACCTTCATAAATGCACCCTCTTATAATACATAATTACACTTAAAAGACATATATACACATAATATATACAACCCTAGCATAACAGTGACCTAAGTATGATATAATATACATGTATGTAGAACATTGTAGTCACTTTTGTTTAGTTGATCTTATCCCCCCCCCCTTCTCTATTGGCAGCCTCCTCAGATCTCAGCTGTCTTGCCTTAAGTATAAATTTACCTAGCCCGTCCATGTTTTCCGTGCCTGCCAGTAGCGTCCAACATGCTTCTATCCCTACATTCGCAGTGGTAAAAAATCGCGGCAAATATTTTTCCCGCCATTCCTCCGTACCCCTACATCTTGCCAAGATGTGAGTCCACGACTCTTCCTCCTCGCAAATGGGACATATTCTTATACCATTCTCGTCAGAAGTTTTCGTGCTCCTCCATGCTCCTAGTCTAATCCACGCGAGCCCCTCTCTAATGAGTTTGGTACCTGTTTTGATGTATTGCTCCATACCCCACTCCGATTTCAGCCCAGACTGTACTTCTAATGACACCTTCTCTGTGCATTGCGCAATTATTTGCTGTCTGTCAATATCACAGAGACGTTTCTTAATTTTTCTCCAAATACTTCGCCTGTTTTCCTGCCCCGCCATCCAAATGTATCCCATCCCAATGGTTTCCAACCCTTTCTTTAATTTTGATGCCCACGTCAAATTACCTTCCATTCGCAACTGTTCACGGTAGCAGACTGCCCTAATTAGAGATTGGTTTCCGTGAACGATTCTCATCCAATATTTAACTGCTCTGATTTTGCACTCTATCGTTTCACTATGTACCCCGAATTCCCTCATTATTCCGCAGTTTGCCGTACCCCTAATCAGTACGAACTTCTAGCTCTGGTTATTGTTTTCCATACAATATTTTTAAAGTGTTTTTATTTCCAATTTTAATAGTATATTGTAATTAGTATTAAAAGAGCAAAAAACGCGGGAAACTCCTGCACATAAAACATGGTAAAGCAATTAACATTGTTCGACATTCTAGAGGAAGGGGTGAAGGATTGTTTAGAAGTGTCATTACACTGGACAACAGCTACAAATATGAGAGCTTTGATTAGCTAGATGGAGATGAAGGTTCAAGTTATTGCTGTTATCGAACGGGAATTAACCGACATTAAGAAAGTGGAAGTATAGTAGTTTACAGTTCAGCAGTTCGGCCATATTTTAGACTTGACTTATGGTCGGGAAAAAAGTGTTGTACATTTGTAGAGGGTGGGACGCATTTTATCGCCCGCCTGGATACTGTGTTAGTAGCGCGTCTGCTTCACATTCAACAGGTCGTGAGTTCGAATCTCGCTTAGGGTGAGTTACCCGGGTAAGGGTTTTCAGGGTTTTTCCTTACCCTGAGAATCCGAGTGTCGAGTAACTTTAAGCTCCATGGACTCCGAGATTGTTTGAGCATGACTTCACCAATTCATCGTCCGATATGACCAACCAGATTAAAGGATGCTATACTACAAAAAATATGTTATCAGTATCGATATAAAGAAGTGCGTTACCTCACGGACCACATTTTATGCTTGAGAGCACACGTTAGTTGAACTTCGCTAAGTTGATTCTTTGCGTTTGCGCTTTTGCACGCAATATATAGTAAGATTTTATCTCTTATTGTGTATCCGTTATATAAAATGAAAATAACCTTACATCACGATATAAAGGACGGAAATTAAATATCACACACATACACTATTTTAATCAAAATGAGGTACAACTTTTGAGAAATTACAAAATAAAGGGTCTTTGGGTTGGAAGATTTGCTTTAAATCTATATTTTGTATCCTTGGAAAATACTTATGTTACACGTTATTTTTTTATCCGACATTTCCCTTTTGAGTTCATTTTTCTAATACATCACATACATACACAAACAGGCGAAATTGTGTTTTTTGGATTCAGGAAACTTCCGAAAGTTTGTGCTGAATGAAATGTAATTAATTGTTTCTTACACACCAACCGTGTAGTGAGCACTAATTGAAAAGGCATAGTCAGACTAGAAAATCCAATGTCATAGCCGCAAACTGAACCACGAATTTCCCGCTTTCCGTCCAGTTGCTCTGACTGCTAAGCTAGCATGACAATATGCCGGTACCGCATTAAATTTCCCAACTGATTCGCGCTTTTTTTTTTTTTTTTTTCGGTAAATCAAGGTTTTCAATTGCTTTTTCCACACTATTGAATTTGGCGCAGCATGCGGTTCTCCACGTGTTATACGCAAGAGTTACAGAAAATACATATTTGCGAAGTAATATAATAGTAAAAATATCTACCGGATATTATGACAGATAAAAGAAGCAATATACATAAAAACAAACAAAAACAATTTTAAGAAAACGAAGGTCTGCAAATAAGCAAAATATGGCCACCTTATAATTCATAACCACTGCCTAGTGACGACCAACTGCAGCGCGCCTTCCACTCCAGGTATACACACCGCCAGAGCAGTTTCTCTCCAGTTCCCTGAAGATGGCAACAGAGCACGTCGTTGAAAGCTTGAGAATTAGTCAAACACTTACCTGACTAACGTCCCCAGAAGAAAGCATTAATAAATATGCTATTATACCTCTTAAAATTAAATTATTCTGGGATGCCTTACTTTCAAAGAAAAGAAACGAATGAACACACAATTTAAAACGTTGCAAAATACTTAGGATTAGCAATTTTTCCTAACAATTATGATAATTTGCAGTTTTAGGAAGTAGTGTATTAATTATACGAATTTGTTTCAACTCACCACTACCGCAAGTGTAAAAGGCAGACTTCGGAACTTACCTGAAAAGAAAGAATCAACAGATTAAAATACCGCAACAAGTTTAGTACATAAAACTAAATTACTGTCCATCTACCATAGCATTTGTTATTTTACGTGAACTTTGTATTAACAACAACATGAAATGTGTAAAATCCGCTTTTATCAGCGTTTTTTGCGCAGAGTCAAACGATTAAACAAAACAGGAGGTGGCACAGTGATAGCGCACGCGCCTCAATTTGGGAGATACGATTAGATTACCGGCGACGATGGGTTTTTCGGAACCCCCCCCCCCGGATCAGCAGTGGAATGTTACTATTATTTTCAAGACGTTTAATCCAACACTGATTCCTATACCATAAAATTATTAGTATTATTAGGAAAATGGATTCTAAAGCGTTTGTCTATTTAAAATATCGGAAACTTCTTTTTGTTATGTTGAACCCTTTTTTACTTTCTCTACACCTATTATGTACATAGTGTACAGAGACGGTATTGTATTCTACCCAAATAGTCGATACTGGAATTTCACCGGAAATACACGTTTTGCGGTTCCCTGTGTCCAAAAAAAAGAAAAGAAAACGAGTAAGTGTGTGTCCGTGAAGACAATAACTATAAAACGAAAAGTCGGTAAAATACAAAACTTGGTATTTAAATTCAGTAACTTGCAAAGATGCAACACGAAGATTTTCAAGAAAATCCCCCCAACTCCAAATACCCTTTACATGGAAAAATTTTGGAAATTATTTACTTTCTCAAAAATGGCTGGAACTATTTTGATTAACACATCGTATATTAAAGATATTTACGTGACAAATAAAATGTATATCTTCAATTTTCTGGAAATAACATCTGAAGATTTCTTTATTCTGGATGAATTTTACGGAATTTTGTGTAACTGCTAAACCGTAAGAGACAGACAAAACTTAACAGCAAATGTTAAAACTAGGAATTTATGTTATATACATGTTGTGCTGGAGCTGACCGTTTTATTGGATTAGGCTCTTAAGTACTTATACTTTTCTCATACAGGAATTTGTCAACTGCTGTCCATACAAACAAAGGAACTTTTGACTACCACATTAACGTATGGTTCTCCCTTATTTCCCTTCTAATTACATGAAAGTAAGTAATAAAATCATTTCTCCTAATCTTTTTCTCGAATAACGTGAATCAAATAAAAGAATAAAATGTGGAGAACGACATGTGAAAAGAAAACTCAGATATTTAATGTTTAATTTATGTGCCGGCTTTATCAACAAAGATGTTTACCTGCTTACAAAGGTTCAACTTTGGGTCAATATTACTAGGAATAGGAAAATATAGATGAGATGCAGGGAATGGCGGTCATCGCTGTAATGTCGCTTCGTAAGGACCTAGAAATGTCTATCGTGTTCCGCGCTCTCTTCGCAAACAGAGAGAACCATTTCAATAGTAACTTCATTGCTGAGTTGTAAGTTTACGAGGTTACAAGTGCTTTTCTGTAGTTGGCAGTTTTCTTATAAATTCGTGCAGAAAATCAAGACGTTGTAACTATATTTCATTGTTTTAAATTTGCTCAATCTTTTTATAAAACGAGTAGCGTATTTATTGCTGATTGTTGGCATACTTTTTGTTTTGAGAGAGAGAACACTATTTGTTGGTTATGAAGCATTTTCTGTAACGTTGTTCGTGAAGGTAATGGCGGTCTATATGATAGCCATTCCCTGCGCGTGACCGTCTTCCCTTAAAATTAATTAAATTCAACATTAATTGGTATAACTACATTATTATTATTATTTGTCGTAAAGCAATTCAATTTTCTTACAATATTAATAACAGTACTTATGCTGGTGAAAAATATCAGCTCAAGACCCTAAAAGTAATTTAAATCATTACATTGCAATGAACCTCGTAGGCTATACAGATGATGTAAGTAAATGTGAACAAGAACGGTGTGGGCAATAGCACGATTAATTCTGTCGGCTGCTGCACTTGGTTAGCGCACCTATACGGTAAACAAGAGATTCAGTAATTTAATTTTCGCTTATCACAATTTTCATAACTTGTAGATGCACATTTTTTTTAACTTCATTTCTTTAAGAAATGTTCTCACAAAAGAAGAGCGATGAGGTTTAAATGTTTAACTTGTCTATTTTACGTTACTGTATCTTAGCGACCTGCACAGGCTGGCAATAACGGTCACTGCAATTTATAATCATTTTGAATTATTAACACTACTAAACAAGAACTTAGAATCGTATCTTTATATACACAGTTAGTAAATACTTCTAATAAAAACATATCAATTTACAGTAAAACATCGTACCTCTCCTTGGGGGGGGGGGGGACTGCAAATCTTAAGCGACCGCTATTTGCCCTATTTTTGTTGTAAGAAAGCAATGGGATATCAAGCTTTTAATATCTAACCTAATTTAAATATTTTATAAAATAATAAATGCAATTGCCCGCCTTGGTAATGTGGTGTAGCACATTTAAGAGGTCACGAGTTCGAATCTCGGTTAGGATGACATACGGATAAGGTTTTTTTCGGGTTTTCCCTTATCCAGAGAAGCCGAGTTTCGAGAAACTGAAGCTCCATTCATCCCGAGTATATTTTACAGATTTCACTCATCGCGTGGTCTGGCCAAACAGGTTAAGGACAATTAAAACGAAGAATATAAATCTTAATGAAGTTACCTTCAGTACCATCCGGGAAACAATCCCGAGACCTCTAAATCAATCACACACCAAGACCGCCTTCATTGAAAATCGTTTGAAGTACCGTTGAATACGAAACTTGGTATTTAAGTTTGGTATCTTCCAACAATGCGACACGAAGATTAAAATCCCCCATCCCAACTATCCTTTACATGGGAAAAATTTCGAAATGTTTTATTTTCTGAAAAAATGGCTCTAACGATTTTGATTAAAATTTCTTACTTATATTTAAGATACATGACAAATAATATGTATGCCGTGAATTCTCTGGGAATACCATCTGAAGATCTGTTTGTTCATAATGATTTTTGTTGAACTTTGCATAACCAGTAAACCGTAAGACATAGACAAAAATTGCCACACAAACACTGCAGAGCACGCTAAAACACACAATTTATGTGATATACATTTTTCTTTTTTGTGGATTTGATCATTTTTGAGACATCTATTGTTATTGTTTGAGCTTTAACAGCTTATACTTCTCTTATAAAGGAATTTGTCAACTGTCCATACCAAAAAGCTTTTGACTGTCACCTGAACCTATAGTGCTCCCTTATTGCGCTTCTACTTACAAGGAAGTAAGTATTTCTACTAATTTTTTCTCGATTAGTATGAAGTAATTAGAAGCACAAGGTTTTTAACAATAATATGTTGCAGATGTACAGAGAAAGTCATGTGAATGGAGCACAACACATTTTTTTCTCTTGGAGTATCTTTTAATTAGCGATTATTTCCACTTACACACTGATTATAAAATAGGAAAGTGTTGCTTGAGATGTAAGCGGAAAAGGGACTTAGAACCCTTGTTCCAAAATGAGACATTTGCCAGAGTGTGAACGAGAGACACATTACCACGCCCGACTGCATCCCCCAGGTAGTTGCATGTTAGCGCTAAGAAGCTTTATAACTAAGTCTCCCGCCATCTCTTTAAGTTCAGGCTGCAATGTGTAAACTTTCATAGCACCAACTAAGCTCTCCTCTCTTTATTGGAATAACTTTTATTTGTCGTCAGTTACCAATAAAAGCAAGACGTGTGTAATGCCATGTTTGTTTATATACATTAATAAATGTTACGATATATCTTAAAGTTATTTCATAATAAGTTAATTATTATTGTTTGGAGTTTAAACTTCTTATTAACAGAATTGGGATCAATTTTTTTTACTTTATCTAGCCCGCATGTACAATGTACATAGGTACAGAAAAGGTATTGTATTCCACCCAAAAATTCCATATCGAGATTTCACCAGAAATATATGTTTTGGGGTCCCCGGAGTCCGAAAAAAAACATTTTTAGAAAAAGGGGTAACATAGCTCAAAAACGAAAAGTCGTTATCTTCCAAGGTTGCGAAACGAAGATTTTCAAGAAAATCCCACCAAAACAAACTACCCTTTACATGGCAAATTTTTTGAAAATTTTGATTTTCTCAAAAATTCCTCTAACCATTTTGTTTAAAATATCATATATTAAAGATATTTACCTGCCCAATAAAATGTATATCTTGAATTTTCAGGGAATAGCCTCTGAAGATTACTTTATTCTTACTGCATTTTACGGAACTTTGTATAACTGGTAAACCGTAAGAGATAGACAAAAACTTACTAAACAGAAATTGTAGAGCTCTTTAAAATCCACAATTTATGTTATATACATTTTTGTTCGTAGAGTGGATCGTTTTTGAGATATTCTTAGTTATTAGTTTCAGCTTTAAAGTACTTATACATTTCTCATACGGGAATTTGTCAACTCTTGACCATACAAACAAAGGAACTTCAGTCACATAGCAACCAGCTTTTGACTGTCACTTTAACCTACGGTACTCCCTTGTTTCGCTTCTACTTACAAGGAAGCAAGCAATACGACTATTCCTGCTAATTTTTTCGCGACTAGCATGAAGTTAATAGAAGTATAAGCTTATCTAACAATATTTTGTTGTATAGATATAGAGAAAGTCATGTGAATAGAACACGTCAGATTTTTTTTATTGTTTCATTGCATTCCCGAGAGACGTTTCAAAATAATAATGATATTTTAGAAGCCAGGGTGCAGAAGTCAGGCACTCACAAAAGGAGCTTATATCCAAAGTGCATCTAAATATAGACCACCAATCGCATATGTTTGTATTTCAGAAAATGTGTAGCATTTCACGGGCGCTGTATGAAAATCGTAGCGCTAAATGTTACAAGAGGCTGACTTTAATGGGAATATACAGCTTCATGGATTACCAGCAATTAAAGCGGAAACAATGTTTTTGCTTCCGTCCGTGACAGCACTGGTTTGTCGTTCGCGCGGTGTTTCGTTGGCGGCGGCTCATGGGTTTATCCCTACCTAAACTCTACTCTCAGAAAAATACAAAATCTTACTTAAAAAAATCGCATGTGTTTCAGTCACTTGACTTTCTCTACATTTCTGCAACAAATTATTGTTAAAAAGCTTATACTTATTTTTATTTCATGCTAATTGAGAAAAAATTAATTGAAATAGTCTTATTACTTGTTTCCAATCCATTAGAAGAGAAATAATGGAGTATCATAGGTTAAGTATTATCAAAACTTGGTTGCTATGAAACTGTCAACTCCTGTCTATACATAAAAATACAAGAATTTCAAAGTCCCATATGAGAAAAGTATAAGTAGCACTCCACGAAAAAAATGTGTAGTGTATAAATTGTGTGTTTTAATGAGCTCTACATATTCTCTAAACTAAGATTTTGTATATCCTTTAAGGTTTACCAGTTATGCAAAATTCCGTGAAATTCATCCAGAATAAAGTCCCTCAGAGGCTATTCCCTGAAAATTCAAGATAAACATTTATTTGTCAGGTAAATATCTTTAATAGACAAAATTTTAATCAAAATTAATAAGACTCATTTATGAGAAAATAAAAATTTTCGAAATTTTTTCCATGTAAAGGATAGTTTTGGGTGGTGAGATTTTATTGAAAACTTTTGTGTCGCATCCGTGGAAGATGCTGAGCTTAAATACCAAGTTTTGTTTTTAACGGACTTTTGGTTTTTGAGCTATGCTGTCCACAGTCACGCACATAGACTGACAGACACACAAAGGAACTTTTTCTGAAAACGCTTTTTTGGGGTTCAGGGGGTTCTAAGCATGTATTTCCGGTAAAATCTCGGAATCAAATTTTTAGGTGCAATACAATACTTCCTCTATACTCTATGCACATAGTATGTGTAGAGAAAGTAGAAAGATACAAGAAATGTCGTCCAGTTCTACTTGTTGCACTAACAGTTCACTAGTAACTTTCCCATCATAATGAGGGACCTCTTGTATACTTTCAGAACTCCATGAGTCTTCACTAGATCACTAGGTGCAACTATACATGTCTCGTCGGAAAGGCACAGAACCTGTGGGTCGATTAAACCTTAATTAACTTCCAAACAAACATTTTACAATCGAATTTGTGTTACTTGTTAACGTTAGAATAGACAGGTATATATACAGGGTGTTTCAAAACGACACCAAACGAAGATGTGGACCTTGTTGTTCATACCGTGCGTGATACATGAATATAAGTTTCAGCTCTAAATTCAGCACATACAAAAAGTGCCATAAAATCACCATGGATTAGGCAGTCGTACATAACCAAATGGCACGTGTCTGGCCCACTCCATGAGAGATGCCGGTTGGTAGCGAAGGTGCCAGTCGCGTGGTGTTAGGCGTGGTTTGATAAGACACGCCGGCGCTGCACAGGTCACCTTAGTAATCGAAAACGTTGCATGTGGGTTTTGTTATGCGTTTCCTATAACACGTTCTGAGGTTGTTTACATGGGGTATGACAACCGTTGTTCCTTCGCTGCCTAATCCCAAAAGTGTGCGATTTTTAAACACACATGAAACTTTAAATAGAAGAGTTTGAAAGTTCCAACATCAAGTTTTGCACAAGTCAAAGTGTAAGCTAATCTTCGTTTGGTGTCGTTTTGAAACGGCCTGTATATATAACTTTTTAGTTTTACCAACTTTGTTAATGAGTGGACAGACGTCATAGAAAACCCCTCTTGTTATAGTAATGTTGGATTGTTCAATAATAGAACCAGTATCAGTTAGGTTGCTCTGTTAAAAGTGTTTATTTGGAATGAAGAACCAGTATCAGTTAGGTTGCCCTGTTAAAAGTGTTTATTTGGAATGAAGAACCAGTATCAGTTAGGTTGCTCTGTTAAAAGTGTTTATTTGGAATGAATTAATAGAATGATTTTCTTGTGAATCACAGATCTAAGACACCTTTCACCAGGGAAGCTTAGAATAGCTTCTCTAAGTATTTTAAAAATGTTAGCTATTTATTCAGTTTTCTTTTTATATCTAACCTTAATTCAGCAAAAGCATGGTTGAATGGTATAAAGTACTCTGTGAAACACCTCTTTATACCTTTAATGAACTTAAATAATTTTATTAGTATCTTGGTCATTAAGTTTCTCAGCGAGAGAATTTTACCAGGCGCCTATAATTCTGTCGATATAAGAACCTTAATCAAGCGGAGAATTAGTGAAACATTTTCTAGGCTGGCTATTAAGTATTGTTTGTATCAAATAACATTACAAGGAATTTGTGGAGAAACCATTAGAGAGTTAGATACGTAGGTTCTGACTGAAAAATTCAATACCATATCCGTGTTTCAAATCCTGGCTATGGCGTTGAATTTTTCACTCCAATTGATATCCTACGCGCGACTTGTGCGGCAGAAACAATCAATACCATTTGACCATAATAGTTGGCTATACTATGAATCCTGGGACTTAAAGTAGGTACTTACAACATTGTAAGTCGCCATTGGGGTTGTCATCTCAAAGTAATTTGAAATCACCTTGTGGTTTACCGGGAAACATGCGATACAATTCAGGAATTTGAGGTCACATCGCCATGTTTCCATGCTAGTTCAGTGGTTAGAACAACAGACCGGAAGATCCGTGGTACAAATCTCGGCTATGGTACTGAATTTTTCAGTCTGACTCTATATATCCAACTTCTGTGTCACACACGCTTGTGTGGAAAAACAATTATTACGGAGTGATTTGGCACGTTAGGTCTTGCCTGGAGGAACCTTGTGCAGGGTTACTGACGATGAATCGCAGCTGGAGACGAAAGCGAAAAGCTTAGCACGGAGAGTAAGTATCCATTTCAAAGATAGAAGTATAAAAGATGAGAGAGGACGCCACTACAAACATCAAAAGACCGTCCCGTCTAAGAAATCTCTCGCGTGGCTCAAAGGCTCCCTCTCAATACTCGAGGGTGGACGGGTGTCTGCAAGGCTCAACATTTCCGTCTGAATTATTCATGTCTTCCACGGGCAACCAAAGTGCCTGGTAATCTTGGATAATGCCGCGCGATCAAAACAGAAAAGGTTTTCAGGTCTTTGCGAGCTTGTTGGTGTAACAGTGGTCTGTATTAAGTGTTAGTGACTCCCAGATACTGGTTGGTAGTTGACAGGTCAGCTAGCGCCACCCCGCGCTCACACTTGAAGTGCTAACATAGGACTCGGACTGCAATTTTGTAACAATGGTCTGCATTAAGTGTTAGTGACTCCCAGATACTGGTTGGTAGTTGACAGGTCAGCTAGCGCCACCCCGCGCTCACACTTGAAGTGCTAACATAGGACTCGGACTGCAATTTTGTAACAATGGTCTGCATTAAGTGTTAGTGACTCCCAGATACTGGTTGGTAGTTGACAGGTCAGCTAGCGCCACCCCGCGCTCACACTTGAAGTGCTAACATAGGACTCGGACTGCAATTTTGTAACAATGGTCTGCATTAAGTGTTAGTGACTCCCAGATACTGGTTGGTAGTTGACAGGTCAGCTAGCGCCACCCCGCGCTCACACTTGAAGTGCTAACATAGGACTGCCATTTTGTAACAGTGGTCTGTATTATGTGTTAGTGACTCCCAGATACTGGTTGGTAGTTGACAGGTCAGCTAATGTCACCTCGCGCTCACACTTGAAGTGCTAACATAGGACTCGGACTGCAATTTTGTAACAATGGTCTGCATTAAGTGTTAGTGACTCCCAGATACTGGTTGGTAGTTGACAGGTCAGCTAGCGCCACCCCGCGCTCACACTTGAAGTGCTAACATAGGACTGCAATTTTGTTTGAACATCAGTTGTTCTAACCGTGATTTTAACGCCTACATTTTACTATTATGGGTTTCTACATGTAGTTGTCACAGCTAATGAGAACCGCCAAACCTTATTACTTTCTCTACACGTACTATGTACATAGTGTATAGACAAGGTATTGTATTGCACCCAAAAATTCGATACGGAGATTTCACTGAAATACATGTTTTGGGTCCCCATTAATCCAAAAGTGTGTGTGTGGACAGCATAGCTCAAAAACGAAAAGACCGTTGAATACTAAACTTGGTATTTAAGTTTGGTATCTTCCAAGGATGCGACACGAAGATTTTCAAGAAAATCCCCTACCCCAACTACACTTTACATGGAATTTTTTTCGAACATTTTGAGTTTCTCAAAAATGGCTCTAACGATTTTGATTAAAATATCGTATATTAAAGATATTTACCTGAAAAATATGTATATCTTGAATTTTCTGGGAATAGCATCTGACGACTACTTTATTCAGGAGGAATTTTGCATAACTGCTAAACCGTAAGAAATGGACAAAAACTTACCACATAAAAAATGTAGAGCACATTAAAACACACAATTTATGTAATATATTTTGGGGGGGGGGGCGGATTGATCGTTTTTGAGATATTCCTTGGTTTTGGTTTCAGCTTTGAAAAACTTGTACTTTTCTCACACATGCATTTCGTGTCCATACAAACAAAGCAGCTTCAATCACCTAATAACCAGGTTTGTCTATCACTTTAACCTATGGTACTCCCTTATTTCGCTTCTACTTACAAGGAAGTAAGTAATAAGACTTTCTGCTAATTTTTCTCGATTAGCTTGAAGTAAATAGAAGAATAAGCTTTTTAAGAATAATTTGTTTCAGGGATATAGAAAAGACATGCGAATGCTACACATCAGATTTTTACCTTTCCTATCCAGTCTTGCTTTACTCAACTCTTGTTTTCTTCGACTCCATGATGGTAGAGTGTTCAAGGCCTAGGGGATCATTTAATTTTCTTTCCTGTCCATACCTTTCTTCATTTACGTGATGTAACCGCCATTTATGGTACCTAATTTTAAACGTTTACAAGAAGTTAAATAAACTCATTTCAGATATAGTGCTGTCGCATTGGAAAAAGAAATAAAGGAAAACCATGACAAATGTTATGTAATAACACGACCAGAATCACTATATTACCAAGAAAATGCTCTGTAACAACTTTTAGACTCCTAACAGACCATCACTGTCTCAAGATTGGTATAGTGAGATCTCCTCTGTGTCCTTTATGCACACTTAAAGAAGATATGGATGGAAACCATCTACTGCGCTGCCCAACCTTTAGTCAACATGATGATATGACATCAAAAAACTGGAATGCAAGAGAGCGAATGGCTTCACTGCCAACTGCTCAACATTAGATACCAACCACCAACCTATTTATTTTCATTTTCATTGAATTTAATATAACTTAGAAACAATTAGAAAAACTAATTTTTGGCCAAAAAGATCTTAAATGTTGCACTGACATGGGTTTCTCTACTCGCTCTTTATAAATAAAAACCGGACGCATATTCTTGTTTTATGCATAGAATTACCTTTGTGTCTTTTTATTGTTTCATTTATATTTCATGTTTACATAGCCCACATCTAAAATCATATGGGAGGGGGGGACTTTGAATTAGAAACAATTCGTCAATAGGCTCTTTACGTTGGGTTTAAATCATGTTATTTTCCTTAAACATACACACATTCACTCTCACATACATACTTCGAAACTCTGTGGGGGGTAGGGAATAAATCTGGTTAAAGAAAAATTCCCCACCCCAGCCGGCAATACAACCCAGGACCTCCGGGTGAGAAAAATTAGATGTTGCGGATAAATATGCCCCACAAACAAAAATATTTAACGCTAAGGTAGTAAGCATAGTATATAACATTTGGATTAAAACATTTAATTTTTGTCCATAAATTTGATAATTTAGCTTAGGATAATTTTCAAGTTTCTAGCTTCTTTATGTTTAAGTTAAGATGATAGGGTTTTATTAACTAATTCCCGTTTATGTAATCATGTATAGAAGTTTGAAATTTCTCTCTTGTATGTTTACTGCAAATGTTAACAAAATAATTGCATTTTTTGCACCGACATTGAACATTTCTATTTCAACCGTCGGCTCTACTTATTTGTTGAGATTTACTTTCATTTATACATTTTTACGGTTGATTTTATTTCCAAGCAACCACACACCTGCTCGTCATTCAACCTCCTGTTCATCATTTACAATAGATTCAGCTCGGCTTCGAATCTGAAGGTTTAACTGTGCATGTGATGTTATAGTTCTTCACCAGCACAACTGTTTAGAGTCAGTTCTTACCGTCCACAACACAGAAATAGGTCGTCCCTTTAGCCCGGCGGTAGACCTGGGTTCGATTCCCGGTACCGGCGTGGGGATCTTTCCCTCGCTGCGGAAACTGGTCCGGGGCACACTCAGCCTCCTGAGGTCCCTGGGAGAAGTAGCGGCTCCAGTCATGAGGACCGCTATAACCGGCCGGTGGGGGGCTCGAGGCGTTGGCCACGTCGCACCCTCCAATACTGCACCCTATCCATGACGTCTATAATGGGACACAGACGGGGGACGCAGCGGCCGGGCGGTAGGCCAAGGTTTCTTGTGAGCTGTCGTGTTATACAGAACACAGAAATAATCAATTTCCCATTCTACACGAAACTTTTATCTAGCATTCTCGACTGCCATTCCCAGTGAAGTGGTCAATGATTATTTTTGGTGTGTGTGTGTGTGTGTAGTTTAACGATCTTTAACCTCGTTGGTCATATCGGACGTTGAATGAAATTGATGAAATGATGCTTAAGGGTCCATGGAGCTTAAAGCTATTCGACATTCGTCTTCTCAGGATAATGGAAATCCCCCCCCCAAAAAAAAAAAACTTATCCGGGTAACACCCTAATCGAGATTCGAAATCACGACCTGTTTAATGCGAGGCGGACACGCTACCACCCCACTTCCAGGTGGGGTCCATGATTATTGTTATTCGTCATGTACACAGCCAAGTAGCCCATTCCATTGTGCATGTTTGTTTGCAATGTGAGCGAGCTACTCAATCCTGCACTAGCATCTAAAAGTAGTGCAAAATAAACATACCTTATCTGCATGGATAGTAACAGAATTCATCTATTTTCAAACTTCTTCCAAAATAATTGAGCAATGCCATAGAAGGTTTCACTATAAGTACAGCCTGGGCTAAAATCGAATGGGGTATGGAGCAGTACATGAAAACAGGTACCAAACTCATTAGAGAGGGGCTGATGTGGATTAGACTAGGGGCATGGCGGAGCACAAAAATTGCTGACGAGAATGATATGAGAATCTGTCCCATTTGCGAGGAGAAAGAGCAAGATGAAGGGGCACGGAGGAATGGAGGGGAAAATATTTACCGCGACCATTTACCTCCGCGAATGTAGAGCTAGAAGCATGTTGGACGCTACTGGCAGGCATGGAAGATGGACTAAGTAAATTTATACTTAAAGCAAGGCAGCTTAGATCTGAGAAGGCTGACAAAAGTGAAGAGGGGGGGCAATAAGAACAGCTAAACAAAAGTGACCATAATGTTTTACATATATTTTATGTCATACTTATGTCATTGTTGTGTTATGGTTTTATATATTGTGTATATACGGGGTGTTTCAAAACGCACACGAAACGAAGATGTGGACCTTGTTGATCATACCGAACGTCATACGTCGATATAATTTTCAGCTCTCAATTCGGCACATACAAAAACTGTCATAAAATCACCATGGATTAGGCAGTCGTACATAACCAGATGGTACGGGCCTGGCCCATTCCAAGAGAGATGCCAGTTGGTAGCGAAGGTCCCAGTCGCGTGGTGTAGGCGTGGTTTGATAGACACGCCGGTGTGGCACAGGTCACCTTAGTAATGGAAAACGTGGGTGTGACATATGACAACCGCTCTACCTTCTTCCGTACGCTGCCTAATTCCTAATGTGTGCGATTTTTAAACACACACAAAACTTTACATAGAAGAGTTTGAAAGTTGCGACATCAAATTTCGGACATGTCAAAGTGTAAGCTAATCGACTACTATCATAGTTTTGAAACGGCCTGTGTGTGTTTCTCTTAAGTGCGTTTATCTATTATAATAGGGTACATTAATGTGTTGTAAATTAAATTGCTGTATTTGAATAACTTTGTCTTTTTATTTTCGTGTTTACTTTTTTAATTCTTTGCTGTTATTTTAATATAGCTTACTATTTTGTGTATTACAAAAGCACGTGTTGTCTGCGCGATTGATAAAGCTCAATGTATGATACTGTTATGTCAATAAATACACTTATTCATTCTCCAAACATACGCATATTTATTATCTTTATACCAAGCCAACAGGTTAGTGCTGTTAAATTCAAGCACAGAGAACTGTGTACGGCGGATACGCAAGGTGCCCATTTTTAATGGCAGAGTGCTCACATGGAACTAACTATACGGGAAAAGAAACGAAAGAGCCGTAACTAACAGAAAAGTCTACCTCTGAGCCACATATGCACGGTAATGGCGTTTCCTTTGTCTCAAAGAAAATTCAAGTAAAAGCGAAGAAAATGGGTCGCGAGGTACGGGAGTGTAGACCTGCGCTCGGGAAATAAAATTTGATTCGTTTTTATTTCTAACAGTGTTTCCGTATAGAAGGAGTAACATATATCCAACAAAAATTTGTTTTGGAAGTAAGCACATAAGCTAAGACTGTGTATGTTTCTAGAAATACCTTTATATTATGGAACATTGATGGTTACTAAATTCTCTACACGTGCTATGTACATAATGTATAGAGAAGTATTGTAATGCACCCAAAAATTCCATACCGAGATTTCACTGGAAATACACGTTTTGAGACCTCCTGAATCCAAAAAAAATCATTTCTAGAAAAATGGCCGTGTGTGTGGCTATCTATCTGTGTGTGTGTGTGTGTGTGTGTGTGTGTGTGTGTGTGTGTGTGTGTGTGGGTGTGTGCAGCATAGCTCAAAAATGAGAATACCGTTAAAAACCAAACTTGGTATTTAAGTTTGGTAACTTCCAAGAATGAGACACGAAGATTATCAAGAAAATCCCCCCACCCCAAACTACCCTTTACTTGGAAAACTTTAGAACATTTTTATTTTCTAAAAATGGCTCTAACGATTTTGGTTAAAATATCGTATATCAAAGATATTTACCTGACAAATAAAATGTGTATCTTGAATTTTCTGGAAATAGCCTCTGAAGACTACTTTACTCTGGATACATTTTACGGAATTTTATTCAACTGCTAAACCGAAAAAGATGGACAGAAACGTACCACAAAAAATGTAGAGCACGTTAAAACAAACAATTTATGTTATATACATTCTTTCGTGGAGTTGATCCTTTTTAGATATTTCTTGTTTTTGGTTTCAGCTTTGAAAAACTTATACTTTTCTTATAGAGGAATTTGTCAACTCCTGTGCAAACAAACAAAGAAACTTCAGTCACATAGCAACTAGCTTTTGACTACCACTTTAACCTATGTTACTCCCTTATTTCGCATTTACTTATAAGGAAGCAAATAATAAGACTATTTCTGCTAATTTTTTCTCAATTAGCATGAAGTAATAGAAGCATAAGCTTTTTAACAATAATCTGTTGCAGAGATGCAGAGAAAGTCATGTGAATGGAACACATCAGATTTTTTTACATGAAATATATTCCTCAACACTTCAGAAACAAATTATTTTATTATTTATATGCTACATGTGGCAAAGTAGCTATTACTGAGTTTCTAGCCATTTCTATAAGAAACAATAGTAAGGATTTAGAAAACAACGTAAAAACCTTTGTAAAGTTTACAGTATACTAAATTTACAATAGGAATACCATTGCAAACAGGCTTGCTATATGGAAACACAGTCAAACATGGATTTTGCTGAGTGAATGGAAAAACACTAACGGCCAGTAAATTACACTATGACGTAGAATGCTGAATCGAACAATAGCATCAGTATCGATATATGTGCGCAGTAAATCCACATCATTAATAACACTACCATTCCTACACCAAATAATAAAAGTGCCTCAAATTACATTCTCACTGAATTTGACACCAAAATATTTTTAGGTGAATAAAACACGACGGTCTATAAACATAAATATGTTTGCGCGTTTCTAAATGGTATACGATTTTCAAGTTTGTTCTTGTTGTTGTTTTCTTTTAGCTTAACGCCCTTTACACATCGAACGATGAATAAAATTGTTGAAATTATGCTCAAATGATCTTCGGGTCCATGGAGCTTAAAGTTACTCGACTTTGGTCTTCTCAGGATAACGGGAAACCCCGAAAAAAACATTACCCAGGCAAACGCTCGCTAAGGCGTCTCGCTTTGGTGCTTCGTGGGCAGGGGATCGTGGGTTCGAGTCCCGCCTTGAGCATGGGTGTTATATGTTTGTGCAATGTGTATATGTTTGTGTAAAGGAACAGTAAAACCAGTAATCATGAGACTGATGAGACTCCGGTACTGTTAAAAAACAAAAAAGTGATGATCGAACTCGCGATCTGTTGAATGTGAGGCAGAGCTTTTAAAACATTTGACTATCGATTTAGCCAATGGTACTCCGTTAATTACTTTCTTCTTACCAGAAAACAAGTGATAAGACCTAATTTTTAGTTTCTCTACACGTACTATGTACATAGTGTATAGAGAAGGTATTGTATTCCATCCAAAAATTCCATACCGAGGTTTCACCGGAAATGCATGTTTTGGGTCCCCCTGAATCCACAAAAATCATTTTGGAAAAAGATCTATGTCTGTGGATAGCACATAAAGCAAACAGACCGCTGAATACTCAACTTGGTATCTTCCAACAACGGGACACGAAGATTTTCAAGAAAATCCCTCCACCACCAATTACCCTTTACATGGAACCTTTTTCGAAAATTTTGATTTTCTTAAAAATGGCTAATGATTTTGATTAAAGTATAGTATATTAAAGATATTTACCTGACAAATAAAATTTATATCTTGAATTTTCTGGGAATTGCCTCTAAAGGCTGCTTTATTCGGATGAATTTTATGGAATTTTGCATAACTACTAAACCGTAAGAGATGCACCGAAACTTGCCATACAAAAAATGTAGAGACGTTATAACACACAATTTATGTTATATACATTTTTTTTTCGTGGAGTTGAACACGTCAGATTTTTGTTTTCGGTAGGAAATGTTGTATTTCACCGTAAGGTTCAGAAATTTACAGCTTGCCCTAGCATTGAAAAGTTTTGAGAATGTAAAATAAATACCTCGACATATGTGGGTCAGATTTTCTCTTTATAAATGTATATGCAAGTTTTAGAAAGTTAATGAGATATTAGAAACACACACGTAAACACATATTAGAGTAACTTTCAGTAATCGTGTACAAGTGGGAAATATCAACTGTAGCCTGAATTGCTCCGTTGCGCGCATTCTGCATTTTGCATTAGTAGCATATAACTATCTTCCTATATATCCGGAATTTCCATATCAATATTTAAATTCTCATTTCTCGTCTACACTTCTATGGAAATCGGATTTACGCTACATAATTCACTCAGCACTCTTGACATCTCCAACGTTATCTGTTGCCGGAGTAGTGTTCCATTCACATGACTTTCTCTACATCTCTGCAACAAATTATTCTTAAAAAGCTTATACTTCTATTTACTTTATGCTAATCAGAAAAAAAAAAAAATTAGCAGAAATAGTCTTATTACTTGCTTCCTTGTAAGTAGAAGCGAAATAAGGGAGTACCATAGGTTAAAGTGACAGTCAAAAGCTGGTTGCTAAGTGACAGAAGTTCCTTTGTTTGTATGTATGGACAAGAGTTGACAAATTCCTGTATGAGAAAAGTATATTTTTGCACAGCTGATACCAAAAACAAGAAATATCTCAAAAACGATGAACTCCAGGAAAAAAATTTATACAGCATAAATGGTGTGTTTTAACATGCTCTACATTTTTTGGCTTGTAAGGTTTTGTCCATCCATTATGGTTTAGTAGTTATGGTTAAAATTCCGTAGAATTCATCCAGATTTAAGTAGTCTTCTGAGGCTATTTCCAGAAAATTTATGATACACATTTTATTTTTCACGTAAATATCTGTAATATAACATATTTTAATCAAAATCGTTAGAGCCATTTTTGAGAAAGTAAATTTTTCGAAAAAACTTCCATGTAAAGGAAGTGGGGAATTTTCTGAAAATCTTCGTATCGCGTCCCTGGAAGATAATGAACCTAAATACCAAGTTTGGTATTTTAGCAACTTTTCGTTTTTGAGTTATCGTGTTCACAGACACACGGATACACGGAGACACACACATGGACCTTTTTGTGAAAGTGCTTTATTTATTTATTTATTTATTTATTTTTGGATACAGTGGACCCTAAAACATATATTTCCGGTGAAATCTCGGTTTTGAATTGTTAGGTGGAGTGCAATACCTTCTCTACACACTATGTACAGAGTTGAGGAAGTAAAAATGAAGCTCACACCTTCAAGACACATTATACTGGGAGGAACGCAGTACGCAGACCATCATAGAATTGAATTCATAACGTCAATCTGAAACGCGCATTCTATCGAACGCCTTACATATTTTACATTTCAATAATGATACATTTCCTTTTAGAAACTCTACTTCTATGGCTACATACTCTAAACACAATTTACTCTGGGTAGTGCTGTATAGGAAGCGTCGTTTTGTGGTATGTGTTCAGCAAACAAGCAAGTTCTTGTATATTGGTTATATTAGAAGCAGCGGGCCGTGTGAGTGCCCATACAACCGTGAGCACAAGGCTAATAGCCGCTCTTTCAATTAGAAGGGGTAAGATTGGTTTACCTGATACGGCACAGATATTACAAAACACCAGCTACTTTGTTTCCACTTTACGGATCTCATTTTCAAGCTAATGCTGTCATTCCACTGCAATTACTTATTACAACTATAACATGAAACATTTTGCAGTAAACTCCACATCGAAAGTTGCTCGTTGCTCTATTAGTTCCAAAAAGTCATATTTAGATTGACTTTTCTTTCGTTATTAAGGCCTTGGTTTCAATACCACCTTCAGTTTCGTTTCGCTATTCAGTTATATTTACAATGTCTTAAGTCATTAGTCTTCTTCTCCTTTTTTATGGTGGTTTTTCCCTTAGTCCTCTGCAGGGCCCTCAGAGCCAGGAGCCGTTAACCAGAGTGATGACGAGTTGCAATACAAACTAAGAGAAATCCTTTCTGTTGAAGATATGTATAGGTATTAAAGGCATATAGTTGGCTATACTACGAATCCTGGGACTTAAAGTACTTACAACATTGTAAGTCGCCTTTGGGGTTGTCATCTCAAGATAATTTGAGATCACCTTGTGGTTTACCGGGAAACATGCGAGTCAGTTGAGAAATTCAATCTTATGCCGGCATGTTGCCATGGTACAGCACTTCAACCTCACCGCTGCCACCGAAGATGTCTGCCGTAGTCGCAAACGAAACATCTGGGAAGAAGCAGGAGTCCAGTAGACCACGGTTCACAAGCCCGAATTATACTATAGCTAGTAATTGTTTCAAAAATTGGCATATGGTTTTTGGTATTTGAAACTGGTAATATCTGCCGAATAAAATTATATCGCAGACGATTGTATTATTTACAATAAGATTGGAAATACCACGCATGAGACCGCTCTTCAGGATGAGCTAAATGAAATAAGCAGGTGGGCTGCCATAAACAATAAGACAGTTAATGCTAGGAAAAGTAAGTCAATTGTTTTTAGTCGAACTAAGAGGAAAGTTCTTCATAGCTATCACATGGACAGGGAACAAACTCCACAGCTGCAAATATTTGGGAGTGTGCTTGTCAAGTAATGTCGGATCAGATAAATTCTACACCTAGAAGAGTGTGGAGGACATTGCACTTAGTAATGAGAACACTGAAGAAGGGGAGCGCAAAGTCCGGGGAAATTGTCTACCAGTCCTTAGTGCAGCCAGTTATGGAATATGGAGTAGCATGCTGGGACCTTAGTGCGGCCAGTTATGGAATATGGAGTAGCATGCTGGGACCTTAGTGCGGCCAGTTATGGAATATGGAGTAGCATGCTGGGACCTTAGTGCGGCCAGTTATGGAATATGGAGTAGCATCCTGGGACCTTAGTGCGGCCAGTTATGGAATATGGAGTAGCATGCTGGGACCTTAGTGCGGCCAGTTATGGAATATGGAGTAGCTTGCTGGGACCTTAGTGTGGCCAGTTATGGAATATGGAATAGCACGCTGGGACCTTAGTGCGGCCAGTAATGGAATATGGAGTAGCATGCTGGGACCTTAGTGCGGTCAGTTATGGAGTATGGAGTAGCTTGCTGGGACCTTAGTGCGGCCAGTTATGGAATATGGAGTAGCATGCTAGGACCTTAGTGCGGCCAGTTATGGAATATGGAGTAGCATGCTAGGACCTTAGTGCGGCCAGTTATGGAATATGGAGTAGCATGCTAGGACCTTAGTGCGGCCAGTTATGGAATATGGAGTAGCTTGCTGGGACCTTAGTGCGGCCAGTTATGGAATATGGAGTAGCATGCTAGGACCTTAGTGCGGCCAGTTATGGAATATGGAGTAGCTTGCTGGGACCTTAGTGCGGCCAGTTATGGAATATGGAGTAGCATGCTAGGACCTTAGTGCGGCCAGTTATGGAATATGGAGTAGCTTGCTGGGACCTTAGTGCGGCCAGTTATGGAATATGGAGTAGCATGCTAGGACCTTAGTGCGGCCAGTTATGGAATATGGAGTAGCTTGCTGGGACCTTAGTGCGGCCAGTTATGGAATATGGAGTAGCATGCTAGGACCTTAGTGCGGCCAGTTATGGAATATGGAGTAGCATGCTAGGACCTTAGTGCGGCCAGTTATGGAATATGGAGTAGCATGCTAGGACCTTAGTGCGGCCAGTTATGGAATATGGAGTAGCTTGCTGGGACCTTAGTGCGGCCAGTTATGGAATATGGAGTAGCATGCTAGGACCTTAGTGCGGCCAGTTATGGAATATGGAGTAGCATGCTAGGACCTTAGTGCGGCCAGTTATGGAATATGGAGTAGCATGCTGGGACCTTAGTGCAGCCAGTTATGGAATATGGAGTAGCATGCTGGGACCTTAGTGCGGCCAGTTATGGAATATGGAGTAGCATGCTGGGACCTTAGTGCGGCCAGTTATGGAATATGGAGTAGCATGCTGGGACCTTAGTGCGGCCAGTTATGGAATATGGAGTAGCATGCTGGGACCTTAGTGCGGCCGGTTATGGAATATGGAGTAGCATGCTGGGACCTTAGTGCAGCCAGTTATGGAATATGGAGTAGCATGCTGGGACCTTAGTGCGGCCAGTTATGGAATATGGAGTAGCATGCTGGGACCTTAGTGCGGCCGGTTATGGAATATGTAGTAGCAAGCTGGGACCTTAGTGCTGCCGGTTATGGAATATGGAGTATCATGCTGGGACCTTAGTGCAGCCAGTTATGGAATATGGAGTAGCATGCTGGGACCTTAGTGCAGCCAGTTATGGAATATGGAGTAGCATGCTGGAACCTTAGTGCGGCCAGTTATGGAATATGGAGTAGCATGCTGGAACCTTAGTGCGGCCAGTTATGGAATATGGAGTAGCATGCTGGGACCTTAGTGCGGCCAGTTATGGAATATGGAGTAGCATGCTGGGACCTTAGTGTGGCCAGTTATGGAATATGGAGTATCATGCTGGGACCTTAGTGCAGCCAGTTATGGAATATGGAGTAGCATGCTGGGACCTTAGTGCAGCCAGTTATGGAATATGGAGTAGCATGCTGGAACCTTAGTGCGGCCAGTTATGGAATATGGAGTAGCATGCTGGAACCTTAGTGCGGCCAGTTATGGAATATGGAGTAGCATGCTGGGACCTTAGTGCGGCCAGTTATGGAATATGGAGTAGCATGCTGGGACCTTAGTGCAGCCAGTTATGGAATATGGAGTAGCATGCTGGGACCATACAGGGTTAATCAAACTGATACAGAGATGGGCGGTTACATTCATAAAGAGAGGTCAAGATTTTGGGTTTACGAAAGGCGAAGAGAATAAATGAGAGTCGCTAAAAGCTACGCGTAAAACACATAGGTTAGTCGCACTATTTAAAGCTGATACTGGTTTAAATGCAAGGGTGGACGTTAGAAAGAGGTTAGAAAACCCAACATTCTACGGACGAAACGATCATTTGTATAAAACTAAGGGTAGAAGGCTCAGAACAGACGTAGGAAAATTTTCTTTTGTTAACAGGACCATTGAAGAATGGAATGAATTGCCTGTAGCAGCCTTTCAGGGCTGCCCTCTTACCTTAAAAAAGTTTAGGGATAATTTAAAGAGAATAAATGTTAGTTAATGTGAGTAAATATTGTGAAGTAATTAAGGATCTCAAAAACTGTATTAGTGTATATTATTATTATTAATGTATATATTAGTAATGTATAATATTAATGTTGAGGCTTCATAATAACTGTTTATAAACATGCTGGTAATTGACATAAGTATTGCTATACTGAATAATAACTAGTTAGATATTAAAAAAATAACAACAACAACATGTATATGTAATATATTAGTTATTCTTAATTTAACTTAAAATTAGTATTATTATAAATGAATTTTGTACATTTAACTGTGCCGGGCAGCACCCAATTGCAGAGAATAAATACATACATATTATCAGTTACTTAATATTGAGGTAAGTGATGATACCTTTTTTTTTTTTTTTTTTTTTTTTGTAGTTTAACGATCTTTAACCTGGTTGGGCACATCGGACGATGAATGAAATTGCTGAAATGACCTCGGGGTCCATGGAACTTAAATTTACGCGATATTCGTCTTCTCAGGATAATGGAAAACCCCGAGAAAAACCTTATCCGGGTAACTCACCCTAGGCAAGATTCGAACTCACAGCCTTTTGAATGTGAGGCAAGACACGTTACCACCAAATTACCCAGGCAGACAATACATAGGGTTTTTTTTGAACAAATTTCTTAAATTACTCTTTTTATTTCATCATTTTATTGTTTATAGCTTAACGTACTATCATTTATTCAATTTACAGCAGCAGGAAATTTGTTAATTGTAGTTTGTTCCCAGCTTTTAGACCACTGTCAATATTCCAACCCAGGATTCATTAAAGCTAATATGAAGCTCCATTAAATAGGCCCGCCTTTGTTCTTTGGGTGGGGAGGGGGTATTCAGAGCGGCTGCGTGTTTTTCTCTCAGTTGAACAGAAGACTGTTTTTTCCTGGCAATGAATTTGTCACTTCCGAAGAGCCCTGAAATGTCATAGTCAACCTGTGAGCTATTTTTATTTCCTCTTAACCCCGCAACCTTAGACAAAAACTGCATTTCTGCTTCACCTTTTTTGTGGCCTTTCATAAATTTATTTTCAAAGGTGATGGTTAGAGTACGCCAGACGTTTCTTCCTTCTTGTTCTCCCCCAAAGAGCGGCATAACACCTTTTTATCTCCGTTCATTTCGTCCCTCCCTCTGCCCTCTGCTTGCTCTCCTTTTTATTATTGGAGAACAATTTTTCTGTTGGCTTCCTCTCCGCCCTCTGAAGAGAACGTTTCCCTCTCATGGACTTATATTTACTTTCTTTATTCTTTCATTTCTTCTCTTATACTCTATTTCAGTTCGAAACTCAGTTCCCTCACTGTAACAGCTGAAGAGCTCTCGCCGCTTGGAAATGTACGTTAAAGGGAAAGTAGATCATGAAGCTAATTTATTGTTTTAAAGAGACATTTTTACTTTCTCTTCACGTACTATGTACATAGTGTATAGAGAAAGTATTGTACTCCACCCAAAAATACGATAACGAGATTTAACCGGAAATATATGTTTTAGGGTCCCCTGTATCCATAAAAAGCATTTTCACTAAAAGGTCCGCGCGTGTGTGTGTGTGTGCGTGTGTGTGTGTGTGTGTGTGTGTGTGAACACGATAACTCAAAAATTCAGAAAAATACCAAACTTGGTATTTAAGTTTAGTATCTTCCAGGGATGCGACACGAAGATTTTGAGAATAATCCCCCCCCACCCCAAACTATCCTTAAAAAGGAACTTTTTCGAAAATTTTGATTTTCTGAAAAATGGCTTCAACGGTTTTGATTAAAATATCATATATTAAAGATATTTACCTGAGAAATAAAATGTATATCTTGAACTTTCTGGGCATAGCCTCTGAAGACTAATTTATTGTGGATCAATTTTACGGAATTTTGCATAGCTGCTAAACCGTAAGAGATGGGAAAAAAGCTTACCACACAAAAAATATACAGCTCTTTAAAACACATAAGTTATGTTATATACATTTTTTCATGGAGTTAACCCTTTTTGAGATATTCCTTGTTTTTAGTTTCAGGTTTAAAAATTATACTTTTCTCACACATGACTTTGTCAACCCCTGTCCATACAAACAAAGGAACGTCAGTCACATGGCAAGCAGCTTTTTACTATCAGTTTAGCCTATAGTACTCCTTTATTTTGCTTCCACTTACAAGGAAGCAAGTAAGACTATTTCTGTTTTCTTTTCTTTTCTTTTCTTTTCTCGATTAGCATGAAGTAAAAAGAAGCATGAGCTTTTTAACAATAAGTTGTTGCAGAGATGTAGAGAAAGTCATGTGAATGGAACACATCAGATTTTTCTTCTTTATGTTCGCTCCATTTCATTTCTAATGAATGTGTTTACTAACCTAAATATTAAAGTTTAGCGATGTTAACCCTATGTTGTCTGTCGGTACCTTAAGTTGCGCTGTTTTAAGCGTAACTATACAAGTAGGGTTGTATTCTAGGATTAATTTCATGTTATACTAACCTTCAATCATAAACGACAAGTCATCAATACCGTTTTATATTTTAAAAATCTGATGTGTTCTATTTACATGACTTTCTCTACATCTCTGCAACAAATTATTCTATTTACTTCATCTAATCGAGAAAACACTAGCAGAAATAGTCTACTTGCTTCCTTGTAAGTAGAAACGAAATAAGGGAGTACCATAGGTTAAAGTGATGGTCAAAAACTGGTTGCTATGTGACTGAAGTTCCTTTGTATGAACAAGAGTTGACAAATTCCGTGTCGCATCCCTGGAAAGAACTAAACTTAAATACCAAGTTTGGTATTCTACCGACTTTGTTTTTGAGTTATCGTGTTACCGGACACACACACACACACACACACACACACACACACACACACACACACACACACACACATGGATCTTTTTCTTAAAATGTTTTTTTTTTTTTTTTTTTTGGATACGGGGGACCGTAAAACATATATTTCCGGTGACATGTCGGTATCAAATGTTTGGGTGGAGTGCAATAACTTCTCTATCGACTATGTATATAGTACGCGTAGAAAAATAAAAATATGTTCAATTTGTACCCTAAAATTGCAGTGATTTTTTTTAAATAAATAAAAGACAAAACCGACATAACTATAGCCAAATGTAGCCCCATTAACTTAAAATATCACACCGATTGTTTTACTTGAGCTCTCCCCGTCATTTCCCACAATCATTGGCATTCGAACTTGCAACATTTGGCTTTGAATGGATGACCAGGCCATTACCTAACACTCATGGCCATTTGAACTACTTTTTGGTAGTACCTTTGGCAGTATAATGAAAACTGGTTTAGAAGAATTTAAACTTTTATTTGCGAAGAAAAATATGAATAAGGATCTTATTTATTTCTGTTTTTCTAATATTTTATATAATAATTTCATAGTTTTATTCCTTATATTTTATTAGAACTCCAGTTTTAAACGACATGTATAGTATACTAGTGCAGGCAACTAAGTGTTAAACCATATACTACAGATTAGCGAAAATCAATTTTATTTGTATTTCTTGATCCAAATTCCTACTCTAATTAATATTTTAACAATCAGTAATTTTAAATGTAACTTCATCGTAAAAAAACAGAAACTACAGGAGCTAATCCAAAATGATATTGAATGATTAAAATTAATATTTTGGAGCGTTGAAATCTCACCTCAGTAACATCTATACCTAAACAATGTTCACTTATTCTTTTTCACAAATTGATTAGATTAATCTGTGTATGAATATTAGCGAGTGCCTGGTACATTTTCATAGCTCCTTCCAGTTTTAGTGCTTTCTCTGACATGCAGCTTAGATTGAGCTAGAAACACTTTTGGGTTTCTTTACTAATTGGTAGTTGTCGAATTCTTTATCAGGCACCAATACAAATGCGAGGCACCGTGCCTGTTAATGTGTTGACAGTATGTCGCAGGTAAGTCTAGCTGCATACGGGAAATAGCGACCAGTGTAAACCTCTACGGACTACTCAATACGCGTGTTGTCTCTCATCTATGGAGAATAAATGTATAATAAATCGGCAACTGAATGCTATAGCAAGTTGTCGTCGCGGTTTGGTTTGTGCACCAATATGGCGCTATCATGTGAGTCTACTTGCAGTTGGTCGAGGGTTAATGCTCGTGAAATTCTCTACATTAAGAGTGTACATACCTTGCAAATTCCCTTTGTTGTACTGGCTAGGCTCGTTCTTGTAGACCATGAGTTGTCCTTTGCTCAGGGGGGAAAGAATAACAAAGGCTCAAATAAAAGAGAAATTTCACTTAATTTCACTAATGACTTCTTATATTGAATATTTGGTGTTGGTTTGAGGCGCCAACCCTGCGAGCGACTCCCGACATAAACGATCGCGAACTTGATGACAATGTTTATAAGTGCCTGTTCCACTCTTACCGAGTTCTTAAGATTTACAACCGTCACCGTAATCTTGAGTTTCACATTCCGTATAACGTTTACGGTAACAAGTGCCCGTCAGATTAACTTTTACTCTTACGCTTCACACTCACAGTTAATTACTATTCAGCACCGCCGTCAGATTTCTTATAACAACCCGATTTCTTACACTGTGTGTCGTCACGTTTCTTACATTGAGTATTTCTTACACTGCCTGCAGTTTTTCGCACGCCCATCACTTACATACGACAAAATCCTAATTTTGCCCTCCTTTTTGATTGGCTGGAAAGAAGCGCGTAAAATAGCGTTGTCACGTGACTGTCTGGGATTTTTATAAATTTTCCACCACGTGACCTTTCTCTATAATGAGAAAGTCCCTCTATCCAGAGTATAAGGGACAGAACCTTCCTTCCAACTAGGGGCTGTTACTTGTGTCCCTGATGCTCTAAAATTCTTATTTTTAACAAAGCAAGTAGCCTTGAAGAATACAATGCGAGCTTATACACCCTAAGGTTCTGCGTTCTACTGAAGCAGATATTTCTTATATTAAATATGTACAAAACTAATGATTGAACTAATAATATACGCGTCATACTAAATATTATTGCAAAGTAGCAAGTACCATTTCTCTTAAGATTTAACCACAAGCAGACGCGGTGATAAGGTCAGCACACATACGTTGGAGAGAAGGAATTAATTACCACGTAAACCATAGCGGATGGAATACCAACGCAATATAGAGTATGTCAGGACTTGTCTGTTATATATGGTTGTAATTGGTGCATTCATATAATTAACTTAATTTACTAATGAATAATTACAACCCATATTTCAGACTATATCATTATTAGATAAAATACAGATTCCCTACCTAGAAAATAATAATCCACCATTATATTAAAACTCGCTGCAACATCGGTGCTGAAGTGCACTTCATTTGCATAATGCTCTTACACGTACTACGTACATAGTCTATAGAGAAGGTATGGTATTCCACCCAAACATTCGATACCGACTGTTAACCGCAAATGCATGTTTAGGTCCCCCTGAATCAAAAAAAAAAAAAAGGATTTTGGGGAAAAGCTCCGTGCGCGCGCGCGTGCGCTTGTGCGTGCGTGCGTGTGTGTGTGTGGACAGCATAGCTCAAAAACGAACAGACCGTTAGATACTAAAGTTGGTATTTAAGTTTAGTATCTTCCAAGGATGCGACACGAAGCTTTTCAAGAAAATCCCCCAAACCCAACTACCCTTTACATGGAACTTTTTTCAAAAAATTTGATCTCCAAAATGGCTCTAACGATTTTGATTAAAATATCGAATATTAAAGATATTTCACTGACAAATAAAATGTATATCTTGAACTTTCTGGGAATTGCCTCTGAAGACAACCTTATTCTGGATGAATTTTACGGAATTTTGCATAACTGCTGAACCGTAAGGGAGAGACAAAAACTTACCGCAAAATAAAAAAATAAAAAAATAGAGCACATAAAAACACACCATTTATGTTATATACTTTTTAGTGGAGTTGATAGTTTTTTTAGATATTCCTAGATATTCCATGTTTTTGGTTTCTACTTTCAAAATCATATTTTTGTTATACAGGAATTTGCCAACTCCTGTCCATACAAACAAAGGAACTTCAGTCACATAGCAACCAGCTTTTGGCTATCACTTTAACCTATGGTACTCCCTTATTGAGTTTGTACTTACAAGGAAGCAAGTAATAAGACTATTTCTGCTCATTTTTTCTCGATTAGCTTGAAGTAATAGAAGCATAAGCTTTTTAACAATAATTTGTTGCAGTGATGTAGAGAAAGTCATGTGAATGGAACACATCAGATTTTTTTTGTACTTTTTGAAAGAGTTGACGTATTTGGTATGCAACTAGTTTCCAATGTGTTGGACTCAAACCCGGCGGAGGGCAATGGCGTAAAACCCTTAGCATGGCTTCCTTCGGAAGACAAGTAAAGCCCTTGGTCTGGTCGTAGATTTACGGCACGTAAAATTATCTCAAGGCTCTGAGAATGTCTTTCACGCCTATTTTCAAATTGAACGTTGTGATCCACATCATCATATATAAAACTCAATTTCAATTCCCATCTGTATAGAAGTAGTTAGAAAGATGACGGTAAGAAATGGAAGGGAATTTATGAAACAAAACCACAAGTATGTGGGAAAGCAGAATGTTTTCGTCTTCAACAAGGTGAACTAATGATGATCAAAGATCACTAATATAGACACGTTATTTAGTACATACGAGGGCTGTGTTTTTATTTCAACCTCCGATAGACTATAAATAAAAGACAAGTTCATAGAAAACAATTATTTTATTACTAAAAGTTTTGTACACTTAGGTTCACTTTTCAACATAATGCCCGAAAACATTGAGACATTTATCGTATCTGTGCACAAGCTTTGCAATACCCGCTTCAAAAAATGTTTCCGCCAATGGTTTCAAATGAGCATTGACGTTGTTTTGAAGATCTTCGTACTTTACGACGTTTGCGGAGAGCCATTTCAAAACAAACGAAGAGGAATGCTGACTTCAGGAATTGTGTTGACCCATGAACACGCTCGTCCACACACTGCTGGCACAACCCCATCGGCTCCTTGAACAATTTCAATGGGACATTTTGATCATCCGGCTTACAGTCCTGATCTGGCACCCCGAAACTTTCACCTTTTCCCTGAACTGAAGGCTGGCTAGGAGGGCAGCACTTTCAAACCAATGAAGGTCTTCAAAACAACGTCAATGTTCATTTGAAGTCATTGGCGGCAACATTTTTTGAAGCGGGTATTGCAAAGCTTGTGCACAGGTACGATAAATGTCTCAATCTTTTCGGTGATTATGTTGAAAAGCAACCATAAGTGTACAAAACTTTTAGTAATAAAATAATTGTTTTCTATGAACTTGTCTTTTATTTATAGCCCATCGGATGTTGGAAAAAAAGAACCTCGTACAAACTAAACGATTACGTTCTTTAAAGAGCTTTATTTGCTATTTAGTGTGAGTATAACGTGTAAACCACGACTCTACAATTATTACAACCTCTGTAGTGAGTTGGCTAACATTCCGGCTTCTCAGCCCAGAGGTGCAGGATCGATTCCCGACGGGGGTGGCGAATTTTTCTTTATCCGGAATTATTCCCTATTTCGTCACAGATTCTGGAAATATGAATATGGGAGTGAATGTACGTGTGTTTAGTTGTATAATACTCAAAAAAGGACCGCGCCATGGAAGAGAGGTTAGACCACTCGCCCCTCACCTACACGGTTCCGGTTTGATCCAAAGTGACCGCATGTGAAATTTGTGGTGAACAAAGCGGTGCTGGGGCGGGTTTTTTCCGGGTTTTCGGTTTCCCCCGCCATCGCATTCCATCAGTGCTGTCTTCATTCCCTGTATCACCAGTGTCATCGTCTGCGGTGCCACAAGTGGTAAAAACCGGGCGTTAAACGCTTCCAAAAAATCTGGTGTGTTCTATTCACATGACTTTCTCTACATCTCTGCTACAAAATATTGTTAAAAAACTTATGCTTCTATTTACTTCATGCTGATTGAGAAAAAATTAGCAGAAATAGTCTTATTACTTGCTTCCTTGTAAGTAGAAGAGAAATAAGGGAGTACCATAGGTTAAATTGATAGTCAAAAGCTGGTTGCTATGTGACTGAGTTCCTTTGTTTGTATGAACAGGAGTTGACAGATTCTTGCATGAGAAAAGTAAAAGTAGTTTAAAACTGAAACCAAAAACAAAGAATATCTCAAAAAACGATCAACTTAAAGAAAAAAAATGTACTTCGCATAAGTTGTGTGTTTTAATGATCCGTACATTTTTTTTTATGTGCCTGTTTGGTCGGAATCGGGAGTGAAATCTCCAAGGGGTGATCGGAATTTAAAAGTAACCCGATTATCACGTACTTCATGGTGATTTCTACTCCCACTGCAGTTTGACGAGAGTATCAAGATCTTGTTGGTTACGTTCTCAGGACGTGGTGTATCCTCATCGACGCCTATCCTGCGGATTTGGGTTCCTGGGTTCTGAGTTTTTACCATTTCCTTCTGCACCAAATCACCTATCTTACAGTCTGAACCGAACAGAGATAAACTTATCAGTTTCTCATTACACGTTGTTTCATAAAGAAACTCCGTTCACAGCCCCGAGGTTATTTGCTGTATCGCCGTGTGAGACATGGTTTCAATATTTGGGGTTAGGCGTCTTTTGAAGCCACACGAGGGCCTTCACCGACAGAGACTTTCCCTACTTGCACAAGCTGAAGCGCGTGTTCTTTTTCGATGTTCCACGGGGACATGGATTTTCCCTATCTGCCGCAAGAGCTGAAGTGTGTATTCATTTTCAAAGTCCAACAGGAAGTCACCCCCCGCTCGCAACATCTTTTTCGAAATGTCTTGAATTTCTTGTTCTAGCACAAGATTCTCATTTGCCAAAATTATTATTTCTGTTCAATATTGGCCCCGACATCGCTCGACGCTCTACACTCCCATGTCCCAAGTGACCGCATGTGAGATTTGAGGTGGACAAAGCGGCGCTGGGGCGGGTTTTCTCCGGGTTCTCCGGTTTCCCCCGCCATCGCATTCCACCGGTGCTCCATCTTCATGTATCATCAAAGTCACCGCCTGCGGTGCCATAAGTAGTTAAAGCGGGCGTTAAACACTACCAAAAAAAAAAAAAAACACTCCCATGACTCAAGCCAAAACCCCTATTTTCTAACTGTATCTACTCCTCACTTCTGGAAGATCGCCATCAGCTCAGGAATGCACTTAAGCGAGTTATCTAGCAAAGTCTGCCAAGCGTGAATATTTGCCGTTACTTTTAGCATACCTCGCTAGCTTGGGTTTTTCTTGATTTTACATTTCAAACGTCTGTTCGTTATATTTCAACATATGTTCGTTCAATTATATTATTATTGATTTTAGTTATAATTTATAGAAATATATATATATATATATTTATTTGTTTGTTTATTGTGTTTATTTATTTGCGTCGTTTATTGTGACACGTAAATACGGCCTCATTGTGTAATAAGTTTTTTTCTATCTCTTAGGGTTTAGCAGCTATGCAAAATTTCGTAAAATTCATCCAGAATAAAGTAGTTCTTCAGAGGCTATTCCAGAAAATTTAAGATATACATATTATATGTCAGGTAAAAATCTTTAATATACAGCATTTTAATCAAAGTCTTTACAGTCATTTTTGAGAAAATTAAAATTTACGAAAAAAGTTCCATGTAAAGGGTAGATGGCGGTTGGGGGATTTTCTTGAAAAAGTTCGTGTCGCATCCTTGGAAGATACCAAACTTATATACCAAGTTTAATATTTAACGGTCCTTTCGTTTTTGAGCTATGCTATCCAAAGACACAACACATACGCATACACACGCGGACCTTTTTCCAGAAAGGTTTTTGTGGGATTCAGGGGGACCTTAAACATATATTTCTAGTGAAATCTCGGTCTTTAATTTTTGGGTGCAATACAATACCTTCTCTATACACAGTACGTATAGAGAAAGTAAAAAATACTGAAAGAAGCAACGCTAAAATCTCTACAGTTCAGGGAACAGAACGCAGCACTTGTTTTCAAGTCAAAGATCCCAGCATGAGTATGCAAGTTAAAGAATCAAGCAATGATGATATTTTGATGGCTTTGTTATTTTGTTTTATTTTAAATCTGTTTAAAAGAAATTTGCAACGAGAATTGTAATCTGTAATTACATTAACGTAATTTTGTGTGCAGAAACACAGCTCTAGGGTGTAAAACAGTAGCAGGGCTTTAGACTAGTGTTTGTTTTACAGCTCGCATCATTTTTCACGTAGTGTACACGCCATAATGTTTTAACGTGATGCTGGAAACTCTGCTACAATACATTTACACGGGGAACATTTACTTTACTATTTCAAAGCCATGATGTGTACACGCAGTTTTAAAAACAAATTGTGTTAAATGTTATTGCCCAGTGACATGCGCAAGCGCATAAATGCTGATGCTCAGTCCTGATCTATGTTGGCGATGAAACACGTGCTGTAAACGAGTTAACACTTAGTTACCCGCTTGGTTACTCCCCCAAAAATATCTGATGTGCTCCATTTGCATGACTTTCTCTACATCTCTGCAACAAATTGTTGTTAAAAAGCCCATGATTCTAATTACCTCATGCTAATTGAGAAAAAAATTAGCAGAAATAGTATTATTACCTGCTTCTTTGTAAGTAGAAGCGAAATAAGGAAGTATCATAGGTTAAAGTGATACTCAAAAGCTGGTTGCTATGTGATTGGAGCTCCTTTTTTGTTATTTATATAGCCCCTTTAACATCTAATGTCATATCGGAGGCTTTCCACTTGAAACAACACGTTGTCTGTAGGTACTTTTCCGTTGGTTTAAATCATTTTGTTTTACTCAAACACGCACACATTCACACTCACATAAAAACTTCCAGACTCTGTGGGGGGGGGGGGGGGATAGGGAGTAATTCTGGCTAGAGAAAATTCCCGGCCCTAGCCGAGAATCGAAACTGGGACCCTCGCTGACCACTCGACTACGGAGGCAGTCTCCTTTGTTTTGTAGAGACAGTAGTTGACAAATTCCTGTTTGAGAATGGTAAAAGCTTTTCAAAGCGGTAACTAAAAACAAGGAATATGACATAAATTGTGTATTTTAACGCGCTCTACATTTTTTATGTGTTAAGTTTTTGTCCATATCTTAGGTTTAGCAGTTATGCAAAATTCCGTAAAATTCATCCAGAATAAAATATCTTTCAGAAGCTATTCCCAGAAAAATAAAGATATACATTTTATTTGCCAGGTAAATATCTTTAATAGACGATATTTTAATCAAAACCGTTAGAGCCATTTTTATAAAATCAAAAGTTTCGAAAAAGGTGCCATAGAAAGGGTAGTTTTTGATGGGGGGATTTTCTTGAAAGTCTTCGTGTTGCATCCTTGGAAGATAACCAAACTTAAATACCAAGTTTGATATGGTCTTTTCGCATTTGAGCTATGCTGTCCACAGACACACATACGGATGTTTTACAAAAATGCTTTTTTGGGATTTAGGAGGACCCAAAACATGTGAAATCTCGGTATCAAATTTTTGGGTGGCTTTTATATGCACTATGTACATAGTACGTGTAGAGAAAGTAACTATAACGTTTTTCTGTAGCATCAATATTATCTTTATGACTGAAACCATTATACCTTCTGCAACTAAAAAGTAAATAAAACATGAATTGCTTTACATGTCTTTAACAAATTATTATTAAAAAGCTTATTCTTCTGTCTACATTATGATAATCCAGATAAACATTAACAGAAATTGTACGCATTACTTGGTCCCTTGTAATAGAAGAGAAAAAATCTAATGCATTCCATTCACATGATCTTCTCTAGCTGTTCGGCAAACAAACCTTTAATCTGTTATCTACATCATGCTAACTAATATAAACATAAGCAGAATTAGTCTTATCACCAACTCTTTGAAAGTACAAGAGAAATACCAGGCTGAAGCGAAATCTTGTCCTTTAAAAGCCGGTAGCTATGTGAAACAATTGAAATTCCAATCTTTTTGCTTTCCAAGAGTAAACAAATTGAGAAACAAGAAGAGCGATGCCTTCCCGTTTGAGAAATGCCTAAGTGGATGAAATTGAAACCAATGACCTCGAATATCTGGACAAAATAATGTATATAACATAAATTGTGTGTTTTAATGAGATCTACATTTTTTTTTTTTTTTTTCGTGTAGTAAGTTTTTGTATATCTCTTACGATTTGACAGTTACACAAAAGCCATCGAGAATGAGGAGGTCTTCACAAGCTATCAACATATACATTTCGTTTGTCATAAAATATCTTAAAAAAACAGTATTTTAATCAAAATCGTTACAGCGTTTTTTGAGAAAATCAGAAGTTTGGTAAAAAGTTCCACGTAAAGGGGGGGGGGGATTTTCTTGAAAATCTTAGTGTCGCATTCTTGGAAGATGTCAAACTTAAATATCAAGTTTGGTCTTTTGTTTTTGAGCTATGCTGTCCACACACACATGGACCTTTTTCCAAAATACTCTTTTTATTCAGGGAGACCCAAAACATGCAATTCCGGTGAAATATCGGTATGGAATTTTTGGGTGCATTACAATACCTTCTCTATACACTATGTACGTGTAGAGAAAGTAAAAACGTCTGGAAATACTTGTCGTAAGGCGGGTCTTTTCGCTGACCCCGCGCATGTCATTCGCCTATTTGCTACCCTCTAATGGCGTATTGGACAGGCTACTTTACCGAAGGGAAGGGGATGGACATGAAACGTCACTTGCAACAATGAATTCCTGATTGCAACAGGTGATCCCTAACCCTTCTGCTTGGACAATAACCCACACCTCTCACCGGGTGATAAAAAAATCAGGTTAATATTTTCCCTGTGCTTCATATTGAAGTTCTAATGCCAAGTTATTTCGCACACATGGTGGACAAAATTAACACACAACTTATACAGCCCTAACGGACCACCAAGCGGGTAGAGGATGAAGAGGTGGATTCATTTTGCCTTTTCTTGGCACTCAAAGATACTAAACAACCTGGCGCTGCGCTTTTACTGAAACTGTGAACGTTTAACGCCGAGTCCGGTCTTTCTCGATCTTCATTTCTGCGGACTAGAAATTGTCGTCCTGTTAAAAAGCTCCAAGATAATCTGGTGTTCTTGCTCTATATCATTTTACTAGCAGACCTTCGTGCCATGCTCTACCGAAGGCTTGAGGAGCAACGTCAAGGTAGATTAACTGTTTCTAATCCTGTTGCAATAACATTTGTGACCTTGTGGGTAAAGGAATGCTTAGGGCGAAAACTAAACTGAAAACATGGAATTATGTGATTGGAGGTTAAACATGTTGAAATAGGTTTTTGAATAATTTTTACTTTCTCTATAGGCACTATCTACATAGTGTATAGAGAAGGTATTGCACTCCACCAAAAAATTCGATACCGAGATTTCACCGGAAATATATGTTTTAGGGTCCCCTTTATCTAAAAAATCTGATGTGTTCCACTCACATGACTTTCTCTATCTCTTTGTAACAAATTATTGTTAATAAACTTATCTTTTATTTATTTCATGTTAATCGAAGAAAATTAGCTGAAATAGTCTTATTTCTTGCTTTATAGTCTTATTTCTTGCCAAAAGCTGGTTGCTATGTGACTGATGTTCCTTTGTTTGTGTGGACAGGAGTTGACAAATTCCTGTATGAGAAAAGTATAAGTTTTTCAAAGCTGAAACCAAGAAAAAGGAATATCTCAAAAACGATCAACTCCACGAAAAATATGTATATAACATAAATTTTGTGCTTTAACGTGATCTACATGTTTTGTGGGCTAATTTTTTGTCCATCTCTTACGGTTTAGTAGTTTTGCAAAATACATCCTGAATAAAGTAGTCTTCAGAGGCTATTCCCAGAAAATTCAAAATATACATTTTATTTGTCAGGTAAATATCTTTAATATCTGATATTTTAATCAAAATCGTTAGAGCCATTTTTTAAAAATCCAAATTTTCGAAAAAAGTTCCATGTAAACCGTAGTTGGGGGTGGGGGGATTTTTCTCAAAATCTTCGTGTCACATCCCTGGAAGATACTAAAATTAAATACCAAGTTTGGTATTTTACCGACTTTTCGTTTTTGAGTTATCGTGTTCACAGACACACGGACACACACACACACACACACACACACACGGACCTTTTTGTGAAAATGCTTTTTTTTAGATAAAGGGGACCCTAAAACATATATTTCCGGTGAATTCTCAGTATCGAATTTTTTGGTGGAGTGCAATTTTTTCTCTATTCACTATATACATAGCGCGTATAGAGAAAGTAAAAAGCATTTTCGGAAAAAGGTCCGTGTGTGTGTGTGTATGTGTGTGTCCATGTGTCTGTGAACACGATAGCTCAAAAACGAAAAGTCGTAAAATACAAAACTTGGTATTTAATTTTAGTATCTTCCAGGGATGTGACACGAAGATTTTGAGAAAAATCCCCCCACCCCAAACTACCCTTTACATGGAACTTTTTTCGAAAATTTGGATTTTTAAAAAATGGCTCTAACGATTTTGATTAAAATATCAGATATTAAAGATATTTACCTGACAAATAAAATGTATATTTTGAATTTTCTGGGAATAGCCTCTGAAGACTAATTTATTCTGGATGAATTTTTCATAACTACTAAACCGTAAGAGATGGACAAAAACTTAACCCACAAAAAATGTAGAGCACGTTAAAACACACAATTTATGTTATATACATTTTTGTCGTGGAGTTGATTATTTTTGAAATATTCCTTTTTCTTGGTTTCAGCTTTGAGAAACTTATACCTTTCTCATACAGGAAGTTGCCAACTGCTGTCCATACAAACAAAGGAATATCAGTCACATAGGAACCAGCTTTTGGCTTTCGCTTTAACCTATGGTACTCCCTTATTTCGCTTCTACTTACAATAAAGCAAGAAATAATACTATTTCTGCTAATTTTTCTCGATTGGCATGAAATAAATAAAAGATAAGCTTATTAACAGTAATAATTTACAGAGATATAGAGAAATTCATGTGAATGGAACACATCAGAATTTTTCAAACAGTTCAGACAGAATTGGTAGCAGACTAATTGGTCGGCAGCTGGATGGTTGATGCTTCGGTTTATTAGGTTTGTGAAAAACGATGATCTCTGCAAGTTTCCATGTTTGTGGAAAATAACCAAGCCTCAATGCTGCGTTGTAAATAGTAACTAGATATGGTAATGCTTTATTAGTTAGCTTTTTTACTTTCTCTATATGCACATGTACATTAGTGTATAGAGAAGGTATTGCACTCTACCCAAAAATTCGATACGGAGATTTCACCAGAAATATATGTTTTAGGGTCCCCTTTAACTAAAAAAAAAAAAAAAAGCTTTTTTATAAAAAGGTTCGTGTGTGTGTGTCCGTGAACATGATAACTCAAAAACGAAAAGTCGGTAAAATACCAAACTTAGTATTTAAGTTTAGTATCTTCCAGGGATGCGACACGAAGATTTTTAGAAAAATCCCCCCATTCAAACTACCCTTTACATGGAACTTTTTTCGAAAATTACGATTTTTTCAAAAATGGCTCTAACGATTTTGATTAGAATATCATATATTAAAGACATTTACCTGACAAATAAAATGTATATCTTGAATTTTCTGGGAATAGCCTCTGAAGACTACTTTATTCTGGATGAATTTTGCGGAATTTTGAATAAGTATTAAACCGTAAGAGATGGACAAAAAATTACTAAACAAAAAATGTAGAGCACGCTAAAACACACAATTTATGTTATATACATTTTTTTCGTAGAATTCACCGGTTTTGAGACATTCCTCGTTTTTGGGATCTGCTTTGAAAAACATACTTTTCTCATACAGGAATTTGTCAACTTCTATCCATGCAAACAAAGGAAATTCAGTCACATAGCAACCAGCTTTTGACTATCACTTTTACCTATGGTACTCTCTTATTTTGCTTCTATTTACAAGGAAGCAATTAAAAAGAAATATTTCTGCTAATTTTTTTCTGATTAGAATGAAGTAAATAGAAGTATAAGCTTTTTAACAATAATTTGTTGCAGAGATGTAGAGAAAGTCATGTGAATGGTACACATCAGATTTTTAATACTGTATTTGGTATTAAGTCATGTCCAGGTGACTTTTTGACTGGAAGTTGGTGTATAAAGCGTTTCAATTCCATAGTAGAGGCAGGGATAATTCTGTCAGGTACCTTTGGCCTCTTTTTATGCTGTTGAAGTTCATCTGTAATCTCCTTGGTAGTCTGTTCATTGTCACTATTATTTGACTTAAACATATTTTCATAAAACGAAGCTAGCGGATTGCATTTTGATTGTGTGTCAATGACAATATGGTTATTTTCACGTAATGAAGGAATTAGATTTGGTTCTCGAAGTATTCGTTTGGTCGCTTGCCATAGAGTATTATCGCAGTTGGAGAGAGATGATTAGTAATTTTGGTATGTTTGAAGACGTAATTGATCTATCCCATGTTTAACCATATGTATTAAATTAGTCAGTCTCCTTTTCTGCCAAGGTTGCCGTTCTTTTTGCCAGCTTCGACGGATATGATGCTTTTCTTGAGTTAATCGCAGAATATGAGATGGCAAGTAGAAATTTGGTTTTCGTCTGTTAAAAGTTATCGTTGATTCATTTACAGATAGGCAGCGTTTTGCAGTAAACGCCTTAACAGCACTATCAATAACATTGCAGTTTCAAACCTAGTGATGTTTGAAATTTATTTCATTGCACATAACCATTAATAAGTCTGGGCGTGTGCACTGAAATGCTAGTTCCTAAATGAAAGGTAACTAGAAGTGGGCAGTGATCGGAATCAAGTGCTGCTCAACTTGTGATGTAAGTTAGTGGTTGGATACTTCTTTGAATTACAATATCAAGTACATCTGGAGGAGTATTTGCATTATAAGAGTAGAAGGTTGGTTCATCTGGAGCTGATGCACTCGTAGAGGCGACGACCATTTGGGTTTGTGGTTTGGAAACAGTAAGGAAAGGCAGGTTACGTTGAGCAGATAAGACGGCGGTTCATAGCGCAGTATAACACAACTTCACTTTCACGACAGGCTACTTAAACGCCAACTGTTTCTAGATTCTTCAAAGTTGGTATTGTGACTAAAAGTATTTTTATTATTATAGCTACTCCTCCGCAGGAGTTGAGGCACTTCTATCGTTCCTGTGTATTTTATATCCTGGTATTTTAAAATATTCATTGGTAACACAAGCTATATCAATATTGTCAATTGTTAAGAAGGAAAGAAATGATGCTCGTTTAGAGCGAAGACCATTTGCATTCCAGTTACTTATGGTTAACTGATGAATTGATAAGTGTTTAAGGGTTGCTATTTTGAGAAGTAATAGAAGATAGACGAGAAATGAAGAATTGTTGGACTGGTGGCAAGTGCTGTGTTACAAAGGAAAGAATAGCATTAGTTAACAGAGTGGCGAGAAAGGAAGAGAATGAGCTTGAGTCATCTGTTGTTGTCGACTGTTGTGGTTTGTGAGTTTGGGTGTTTCTTACTGCATTTGCACATGCTTGAGGCTTTACTGGGAGCAGTATTTATTTGCTGCAAGCTGCTAATTGAGATGTTGTTTCTCTTTGTTGTTACGGGACGCTTATAATCGCTCTTTCACCTGCAAGTAATTTTGACAACCTCTATAGTTTGCTGGCTGTTCCTCATGACAATTAACGCACTTTGGTGGCGTGGTTTTTGGGTTTGGGTATTTAGAATAATGTTGTGTTCCCGTGCATCGCACACGACGTGGTTAAAGTTGGAAATAACTTTTTGTATGTCAAAAATGTTGGCAACGTGTGCTTTGAAGTATGTCTTTGTTTTGACTGCGTGGCTCTACTTTTAACACAGAGTAGAGAAACGGTTTAGATTCAGAATTGATTTACCTTGTTCGTTATATTCTAGATCTACTGCGCATAAGGGAATTGGAATTTTGTTCCTTCCTAACCTTTTGAACAGGAAAATGCAATTCTTGCTGTTCCTGCATTACTCCTTCATTACTGATTGAGCTTGGGAAATTCCGTATAATTATTTATTTTTTTTTCAAATGGAGTTTTATAAGTATAATACTGCTGATGAATAGAGTCAATATATGCAGTCAGTTCCCTGAAATCATCAGAAGTCGAAGTAAATACTTTGGTAGTAGAACCTTTCATGTCGGTATGAAATCTAGATGTTCTATTGCTCTTAATAGCGTGTATGAATAACTGATAATTCTCTATGTTAGGTAAGCAAATGGGTGGTATTTTAAGTACAGGTTTTACAGAGGAATCTTCTGGTCCGACCTCGGTATCTTCCGTTGCTAATATTTGAAATCTGTTCTTTGTAGGAATAGCATTAATAACAGGGTTAGCAGGATTTTGTTTACTTTACATTGTTGCCAGCTGGCTTTTGGAAGGAAATGTGGTTATGTCTTAATTTGTTTTATTTAACGATAACTTCAAATGTTTTGCTTTCTTAATTAGCTGCTCGCTTGTTTCTTTTCTTGCTTTTATTTGTTTACTTTTGTTATTAACATTTGCAAATCTATTCATAGCTGTACAATTAGAATCAAATTGTGTACTTAGATTATCCGCATGAAGCAAACTCATTTCCTGAGATGAGACAATCTTTATTATTACTAGCCCTGATGAAATCTATGTTAACCTCTTCAGTGTCCAAGCCCAAGATTTCTCTCGTAGCACTTAAACTGAAGTTAAGTGTTATAACACAGCAATACAGTTAAAAAGCACTAAATGCGTGCACCAATAACAACTGCTTATTTAAACTAAGAATGTTCCTTCAAAATGTTCTGTAAACGTGAATTATCATTAAATATAAGAGAGCGAACCACCACTATTATTCATTTGCAGTCGTGGCCTACTCCGAACAGATATCATATATTAAAGGTATTTACATGAAAAATAAAAATGTACACCTTCAATTTTCTGGGAATAGCCTTTGAAGATATGTATATTCTGGATGCATTTTACGGAATGTGGCATAACTGGTAAACCGTAAAGGATAGACAAAAACTTACTTCGCAAAAAATGTAGAGCTGATTAAAACACAGAATTTACGCTACATACATTTTTTCGTGGAGTTAGTGTTTTTGGGATAATACTTGTTATTGGGTTTAGCTTTAAAATACTCATATAGGAATTTGTCAACTCCTACCCATACATACAAATGTTCCCTCTTTATAATATTAGTGTTACGTATACAGTGTGTTAATGAACTATACCGAAATATTTTCACAGAATATGTAGATTACTTAAATAAGTAATTTGAGATAGGAGACTTATGGCCTGTTTATTGAAATGTCGAAGTAACGGCTATAAGTTTCTCAAGTGCCAGTACGCCACGTATCGCGGCACTTCGTCTGGAATGAAATAATTATAATAATAATAATAATAATAATAATAATAATAGAAATAATAATAATAGAAATGAAAATAATAATAATAATAAAACATTTACTCTATGACAGGCATCGAACTCGTGACCTTTAGGATAGCAATTTCCCGCGTTACGCATTAAGCCACCAGAGCAGGCTACATAACTCAAGAACGTAGTTAATGAATGTTCAGTGTCGCACTGTCAAGTGATTAGTCCGGGATTTTACAGATTTTTGCGACATTAAATCTTGAGAACGGTAATAAGGAGCTGCTAAAAATCGATGTTTCTATACTCAGGCAGAACTTGTAAAGACATTCTAAGCCCTTTTTTTCAATCTGCTGTGCATTAACACCGACTTATCAGCACCTGATACCCACACGTTTAACGTTATGTTTATCCGGTGACCACGCATCGCCGATCTCAAATTACTTATATCAGTCTCGTGCATAATCTCGCAAATTATTTCGGTGTGGTTCATTACCACCCGGTATATTAAACAGTTGGTCTTTACAACCTGTTAAAGTGAAGCAAGGAGCGCCATTGCTTTGTGAAGCTGTGCGTTTCCTCCGGATGAAATAGATAGCGACGTTTCTTTTCGTAAAAAGAAAGCACTTTTGGATTTGTTGTGTCCTTATATTGCAGTAGTTCCTCCAAGTTCAATTGCACTGTCGCCTGAGTAATAGCATTGGGAGTTTTCCGGAGCAGGGTGAGGTGAACCGCAGAGGTGAGTACCACCAGGCAATTACAGCGCCTCTTCTATTGCTTTCTCTTTCGTGATCGATGTGCTCTAAACAATCTCCTGTTACGAGAGAAACAGATTCCGGGTTCTGCAATTACTTTCGCTTTTGTGTTCCAAACTGCAGCTACCAACCAGTTTTAAACACCCCTCCATTTTCGTTTACAACATTCGTATATACTACATGTTAGCTGCTGGAAACTAATTAAACGACCATTCACAATGAAAATTAACCGTAGAATTAGAATATAGACGCAGAATTAAATGCTTCATGCGCATTCTCAATAACCAAGACAAGTGAACTGCGCTTTGCGAGTGAATAGTAAACTAAAAAGGCTGTCCGAGTCGAGAGTGTGGTAGCATTCGTGCACATGCAAGGAGCCAGGAGCCAGGAGCAGGAACTAGTCGCCCGAGTGTACTCGGGCGGGGGCAAATCACCACGGTACCTATCCGCTTTTCTTGCGGATTTACCCGTGTGATATAAAAGATGTAGTCTTATGCAAGCGTTTTTGTCAATGTCAAAGTAATTGGGCAGGGTGTTCCCTCTGTGCAGCCGGCGCGGGCTGGCTTACCTATCTGAGTGGCCACCCACCCAGAGAGGGACCAGGCCCGATGCTGCTTACCTTGGCCAGCCGCTTGCGGGCTGTCAAGGAAAGCAGTGCCGGCTAGCGGGGAGACATGAAGGGATGTAGGTACGGGGTGGGGGAAGCCAGTGTTGCAGATCTGGTCGGAGTACGACTGGATGGTCACCCGTCCGAGTCGTGACCATGCCCGATGCTGCTTAACTTGGCGGGTAGAACAATAAAGGGAGAGGCGGCCGGAAAACTACCATCCCAAGGCGTCCTTGGGAAGGCGGTAGCTTACGCGTCGCCAATTTGCTTGGTGTTTTATATGTTAACCCTTTGTTGCCTGTCGCTACCCGTAAGTTCCGCTTGTTTTAATAGAGAGGTACCCACTCTAGGATTAATTTCGTGTTACGCTAACCTTCAACTATAAACGAAAAATATACAAGACTGTTTTATATTGTAAAAATCTGATGTGTTTCATTCGCATGACTTTCTCTATCTCTCTGTAACAAATTATTGTTAATAAGCTTATCTTTTATTTATTTCATGCTAATCGAGAAAAATTAGCTGAAAGACTTATTTATTGCTTTATTGTAAGTAGAAGCGAAATAAGGGAGTACCATAGGTTAAAGCGAAAGCCAAAAGCTGGTTCCTATGTGACTGATATTCCTTTGTTTGTATGGACAGCAGTTGGCAACTTCCTGTATGAGAAAGGTATAAGTTTCTCAAAGCTGAAACCAAGAAAAAGGAATATCTCAAAAACAATCAACACCACGAAAACAATGCATATATCATAAATTGTGTGTTTTAAGGTGCTCTACATTTTTTGTGTGTTAAGTTTTTGTCCATCTCTAACGGTTTAGTAGTTATGCAAAATTCATCCAGAATAAAGAGTCTTCAGAGGCTATTCCCAGAAAATTCAAAATATACATTTTATTTGTCAATCTTTAATATATGATGTTTTAATCAAAAACGCTAAACATTTTTTAGAAAATCCAAATTTTCGAAAAAAGTTCCATGTAAAGGGTAGTTTGAGGTGGGGGGGATTTTTCTCAAAATCTTCATGTTGCATCCCTGGAAGATACTAAACTTAAATACCAAGTTTGGTATTTTACCGACTTTTCGTTTTTGAGTTATTGTGTTCACAGACATACGGATCTTTTTGTGAAAATGCTTTTTTTTTGGATACAGGGGATCCAAAAACATATATTTCCGGTGAAATCTCTTTATCGAATTTTTGGTGGAGTGCAATACCTTCTCTATATATTATGTACATACTACGTATAGAGAAAGTAAAAATATATACAATTTTGCCATAAAAATGCTGTGGTTTTCTTAATAGATAAGAGAGTAAAACTCACATAAGTATAGTCAAATGTAACCCCATTAGCTTCCAAGCATCATACCGAGTACCCCATCCATTACCACAGTCACTGGGCTTTGAGCTTGCAACATTTGGCTTAGAATGGATGGCCAGTCCATTACCTATCACCTAGCACTTATGGCCATTTGAAGTGCCTTTGGCAGGACTGTGAAAACTGCTTTAGAAGAATTTAAACTTAATTTGGAAGAAAAAGATTAATAAAGGATCTACATTTATTTTCATTTTATATAATAATTTATAGGTTATTGCCATATATTTTACTAGAAGTCACTTTTAAACTTTAATTGAAGGAAAAACGGCAACTGAGGGTTGTGTCGTCTAGACGATGGAGGACTCACGCCCTTCATCAAACGGAGCAGAAATGAGAGAGAGTCATCAAGCGCAACCATTTTAACAACACATCGAGCAGTGTTCTCATTGCTTGATTCCTAGTTACATGCTAACTTTGACGCAAAAGCTTGGCGTCTGCAAGCTTCTGTACTACGGTTATGTCTACGTCAATATAACCGTCATCAATGAGCCTATAATAAGACTATTGTGCTAATTTTTTCTCGATTAGCATCAAGTAAATAGGAGCATAAGCTTTTTAAGATAATTTGTTACGGTGATATTGAGAAAGTCATGTGAATGGAACACATCAGATTTTTTTAAAAACCATTGCTTCAGATGGTGTACCAGGTCAAGACTCAGCACATAGATGTGTAATGAGCAGACACTCAATCATTTCCTCTGTTGAATCATCAAGCCCATGAATGAATGCTTCCTAGCATTCCCAATTTGGTTCTTCCTATATGTAGGTGGTCTAGCCAATATACAGAATGTCCCAAAATTATATCAACAATCTTGGAGAGCTGATAGATAACATTGTTTTAAACACTTTTTGTTAAGGAGAGGTTCTTGCTGCGCTAGACGAGTTACGCTACATTCATAATGAGATGTAAGCGCAGACGCAAAGAAACACCATACACAATGCAATTGTGAGCGCAACGCACGGGTTTCTAGATCCGCAAGTTACAAACTTAATAACATAACCAACAATATCACATAAGATTCACTCAATCTTTTACAAATAAATATGTTGTAAAATTACATACTAGCAACAGGCGCCACAATAATTGCTCATTTAAAATTATTGAAAATACTGCAAGCATAAATAAATATGTTGTAAAATTACATACTAGCAACAGGCGCCACAATAATTGCTCATTTAAAATTATTGAAAATACTGCAAGCATAGAGACCTGAGAAGGTGATAAAGCTACACATTTAATGAACTAAGAATTATCTTTCTGCGACTTCTATTTATGAGAACCAAGAAATCTAGACACAGATGATAGTTACATCCAGTAAATCAAAGAAGGATTCGCAAGGAGACTGTCATAACCTCTTGAGCGAGATTAGAGTTGGCTTGCTGGAGGCCAACCATTCTCATTTTGGTTTTCATAGCTGTATAAGTACATTGTCTGTTTATGATTATTGTAACATTTCTATTGTTTCTGTATCGCATTTCTTTAACCCTCAAGTAGTTGCGCGGGTGTCATATGGGTTGTCGCCCGTATGGGTTGATATAACTTTGTGTAGCTTCGAGTTCCACGGTCAGTACATAACCATTCTGGTTTAAAGATCACTATTCTTAGGAAGTAAATCGTAATAGTTCCTGCTAAAACTGCAAGGCATAATAATAATAGTAATAAAAATACAGGTGCGGTAATACCAACCGATCAAACAAATAAAGGTATAGGGGCTTGGGTTATATAAATCTGATGTGTCACATTCACATGACATTCTCTACATCTCTGCAACAAATTATTGTTAAGAAGCTGATGCTTCTATTTACTTCATGCTCATCGACAAAAACTTAGCAGAAATAGTCTTGTTACTTGCTTCCTTGTAAGTAGAAGTGAAATAAGGGAGTAGCATAGGTTAAAGTGATAGTCAAAAGCTGGTTGCTATGTGAATGAAGTTCCTTTGTTTGTATGGACAGAAGTTAACAAATTCCTGTATTAGAAAAGCGCAAGCTTTTTAAAGGTGAAACAAAAACAAGAATATCTCAAAAAGGATAAAATCCACGAAAAAATGAATATAATATAAATTGTGTGCTTTAACGTGCTCTACATTTTTTGTGTGGTAATTTTTTGTCCACCTCTTACGGGTTAGCAGTTATGCAAAATTACGTAAAATTCATGTAGAATAAAGTAGTCTCTTTAATATATGATATTTTAATCAAAATCGTTATACTCATTTTTGGACAAATCAAAATTTTCGAAAAAAGTTCCATGTAAGGGTAGTTTAGGGTGGGGGGATTTAGTTTAAAATATTTGGGTCGTATCTTTGGAAGACACTAAACTTAAATACCAAGTTTGGTATCTTACCAACTTCTCGTTTTTGAGTTATCGTGTTCATGGTCACACGAACACACACCGACCTTTTTCTGAAAATATTTTTTTGGATACAGGGGACCCTAAAACATGTATTTCCGGTGAAATCTCGGTATCGAATTTTTGGGTGGAGTGTAATACTTTCTCTATACACTATGTACATAGTGCGTGTAGAGAAAGTAAAAAGTGATTACTTTTACTGATAAATCTTAACTTTCCTTGTCAAGTAATTACTTACAAGTGTTTATTGTTTTTTACTTTCTCTATAGGTACCGTATACACAGTGTATAGAGAAGGTATTGCACTGCATCCAAAAATTCGATTCCGAGAATGCACCGGAAATATATGTTTTAGGGTCCCCTGTATCCTATAAATTCATTTTCAGGAAAAGGTCCGTTAGTCCGTGTGTCCGTAAAATACCAAACTTGGTATTTAAGATTAGTATCTTCCAGGGATGCAACACGAACATTTTGAGAGAAACCCCCATACCACAAAGTACCATTTACATGGAACTTTATTCGAAAATTCTATTTTCTTAAAAGTGGCTATAACTATTTTGATTAAAATATCGTATATTAAAGATATTTACCTGACAAATAAAATGTATATTTTGAATTTTCTGGGAATAGCCTCTTAAGACTACTTTATTTTGAGTAAATTTTACGGAATTTTGCACAACTGCTAAACCGTAACAGATGGACAAAAAGTTACAAAACAAAAAATGTAGAGCACGTTAAAACACACAATTTACGTTATATACATTTTTTGTAGAGTTGATCGTTTTTGAGATATCCGTTGTTTTTGGTTTCAGCTTTAAGAACTTATACTTTTCCAATACAGGAATTTGTCAACTTCTGTCCATACAAAGGAAATTCAGTCACATAGCAACCAGCTTTTGACTATCACTTTAACCTAAGGTACTCCCTTATTTCGCTTCTATTAACAAGGATGCAAGTAATAAGACTAATTTTTTCTCGAGTAGATGAAGTCAATGGAATAATTTGTTGCAGAGATGTAGAGAAAGCCATGTGAATGGAACACATCATATTTTTATTCAACAGATCAATTTGCTCATATTTTACCTATATGAGATCATTGTAAGATACAACAATGCTCCGATCTTTGTTTCATCCCATTATCGGTCCTTGAGCATGTACACTTTTTTGCAACATGTAAACATTTATTATTCTAATGGCATCATCAAAGGGCAGGCGAAACAGCTCAACCCGGAATTCGTTTCGCCGGTTCGCATGTTCATTGGAGGCTTTGGTTTCAGCCATTTTGTGGTCTTACGTTTACATCATCTAAAATGTCTGACAGAAGCTGCCTAAATCACTAAGTTCGTCTGCGAGATTGCAGTCTTAGATTGAGACTTGGTTACCGAGACAATATGGCTGCGACAGTTTCCATATTTCATCCAGGTTACGTTACGTTAGCGTAGGTGTGTGTAAATGAACTGGATCGAAATAAGGGATAAAATGGAGTTTTTTTTTTTAAAATAGTCTCTTCCTTCCAATGTGAAATGCATAGTGTTGTTCCTTTCGTCCTATCTGCTTGCGCATGCGCAGCCATGTTGGCCAATCGACCAATGGCAGAGTTCCAGTCTAAAACTGAACTAGAATCTGCAATCTGGCAGTTCGTCTTACCAAGCCAATAATGGAGCTGGATCTGCAGTTTTCTCAACATTCCTTCTTTCATTTGTTTTAGACATTTTGGATATTTCAAGTAATCTTGACGGCAAGTATTCAAATGAAATATAAACACAATGTGAAACATGTTATACGTGATATACATAAACTTAATACAGATTTATAATCCATATCAACAGGATATAATGTACATATTAAACACTGAAAGATAAATATCGAAGTAGAAACACAAATGGTGATATCAAGAGTCGCATGAGTGGCAATTGTCAACCAAAATGCACGGCATGGAGAAACTTATTTTTTACTTCCTCTACACGAACTATGTACTTACATAGTGTATAGAGAAGGTATTGGACTCCACCCAAAAATTTGATACCGCGATTTCTCCGGAAATATTTGTTTTAGGGTCACCTGTATAAAAAAAAAAAGTTTTCAGAAAAATGTCTGTGTGTCCGCGCGACTTTGAACACGATAACTCAAAAACGAGGATATAGTGTGTACAGTCAAGTTCACCAACAACTGAAGGAAATCTAAAGGAAGAAGACCATTTTCTTTCGCTTCTTGAATTTCAAATTTGAGGTTGGAAATGATATCCAGGCACCTGCCTTTGCCTTAATTCTGTTTGCCACGAAGTCATGGTCTTGCACACCATGAAATGGTGGTTACTAAATCTCCTGCAACTGGGTCAACTAAATAGTGTGGAAAGGCTAATTTTATAACGTGTACTTCATGATCCACTTCTTGTTTCATCCATAGCCTCTAGAAAACAGGTTGTTAAAACATTTACACTGTCAAACGTCAGAAGTTTCTTTGACTCAGTGGTTCTAACATCCTTCTGTTATTGTACCCCTTTACTTGGTGTATGGATAACAATGCTGCCATTGTTATTTGCAGCTACTTTTGCAAGCCAACTCTACAGCAAACATGAACATCTTTCAGCAAATACTTAAATAAAAAAGTGATCACTGAATGTTATTGAAAAAATTTTGAGTATTTGTTGGAAAAACTAGTAAATACCGAACAAAGCTGATCAGTGATCAGTAAAGTAAGTAATTGCTTATGGTTTATTCAACTGACCCAATGCCAAAGACCTAGAATCATGTTACTATCAATGGGTGAACAAAGATTCCGCTTTCCCATATGATGCATACCTTTTGAAGTGCAGGAGACAGAAACTTGAGAAAGGACATTGATAAGTGGCTCCCATAAGATTAATGTTTGATAAAATAGTACATGATTTCCAGAAACGTTTATCACCAAGTGAGTGTCTTACTGTAGGTGAGCAACTGTTAGTATTTAGTGGCAATTATCGTCTTCGGGTTGAAAACATTTGCTAAACATAAATCAAGTAAAATTTTCAATAATATCTCTATATCGGTCCCCACTAGGTAACTATGAGTTATTCAAAAACAGTTAGATGATTCCTTAAAGTTTATAGTGAAACCGAAACGAGAAATGATAATTTGTGGTGACATAAATATTGATTATCTTATACCTAGTCTCCAAAAGGACCAACTCAATTCTATATTTTTTTACATACAACATGTCACACACAGTACATTTTCCTACAAGAATTCAGGGTAGCTCCTCTTCAGCAATAGATAACATATTCATGAATATAGGTAGAATTAAAACTTCAATAACCTTACCATTTGCAAATGGCCTTTCAGATCATGAGGCACAAATACTTCTGATTAAAGAGATAAACTTAAAGTTAAAACCAATCTATAAATATTGTAGAACACGAAAAGTAGATGAAAGCTCCCTCACATTGCTTAAGTATGCCCTTCAACAAGAATCATGGACTGAAATCTTTGAAATAAATGGAGTAAATGACAAGTTCAATCATTTCCTACAACATTTCAACTCTCATTTTGCAGCATGCTCTCCAGTCAAATATTGTAAAATATATAATCAGAAGGAAAATAACACCTGGATTACAACAGGCATTAAAACCTCTTGCAAACATAAGCGAAAATTATACCAAGAACTGAAACATAGTAAGACACCACACTTAGAATGTCACTATTAAAAAGTACTGTAACATTCTAAAAGAAACAACAAAATCTGCTAAAATATTGCATTATAATAAAGATATATCCAATTCTGATAATAAAATAAAAACTATCTGGAATATAATAAAAAGGGAAACAGGTAAGAGCTCTCAAGAAAGCCCCTCAATTGCACTGAATTCCGGCAACCAAAAAATTGATGATCCTCAAAAGGTCGCAGATATTTTCAACAATTTCTTTTTGAATGTAACAGACACACTAAAAATAAACTATGGATGTAAAGAATCAGCAATAAGTTTTTTGAAAACTTCTTTTGTAAACAAAGTCCCTGAATTTAAAGTAAAAATGACTACACCATTTAAAATAAAATATATAATAAATTTGCTCAAGACCAAAAATTCCTCTGGATATGATGAAATATCAAGTAAAATCTTTAAAGCATGTTCTGACCTAATATGCATTCCCCTTAGCTATTTATGTAACGAATCACTAATAAGTGGAATATTTCCTGACAGTATTGTCAAACCACTTTTTAAAAAAGGAAAACAAGATAATATATCAAATTATAGACCTATATATCTCTTGTCTGTTTTCTCAAAAGTATTTGAGAAAGTAATGTTCAATAGGCTCTATAAATACTTGGAAAGGACAAATTATTTGCCAAAGAATAGTTTGGCTTTAGAAAAGGAGTAGCGACAGATAATGCAACCTGCAAGCTCACACATAAAGTGTTAACAGCGTTAAATGAAAAGGAACATGTCGGAATCTTTTGTGACCTTGCGAAGGCTTTTGACTGTGTGAATCATGAAATTCTGATAGCTAAGTTAAATTTCTATGGAATAAAGAATAACATAATAAATTGGTTCATTTCATAACTAGAAAAGAGAAAACAAGGGGTCGAAATTAATAACTCCAACGGGTATCAAAATAGTGCCTCAGAATGGAAATCAGTAAAACACGGTGTTCCCCAAGGATCAATCTTAGGGCCTCTTTTGTTCTTGGTTTACATAAATGACCTCCCATTATACATTAACAGTTTTGCAAGTATTTATTTATTCGCAGATGGCACTAGTGTTCTAGTAACAAGTAAAGATTTCAATGAATGTGTAGTTAAATTAAACTATGTTCTAAATTGTATGTCAAATTGGTTCAAAGCAAACAAACTCTCAGTAAACCTTGAAAAAACAAAATCAATTAAATTTATAACTACTCGCTCACCACAAACGCACATAGAAATAGGAATTAATGATACATAGTTAGAACAGCTAAATGAAGTCAAATTTCTTGGCCTTCAGGTAGAAAAGCATTTGGACTGGAAGTCACATATTAGCTACATCACACCTAAACTTAGCTCAGCATGTTATGCTCTCCGTGCACTGGTTAAATTTCACTCAATCGATACACTTAAGTTGGTGTATTTTGCCTACTTTAACTCCATCATCGAGTACGGAATAATATTCTGGGGTAATTCAGTAGATAGTAAATGCATATTCCGGGTACAGAAGAAACTATAAGAATAATCTATAATGCTTATAGCAGACAGTCATGCAAACAACTATTTCAAAAATTGGGCATCCTCACCTTACCTTGTGTTTATATATTATCCATTTTAAAATTCTATGCAGTTAATCGACATAGTTTTATAACAAACATGGACATTCATAACATTAATACTAGACAAAAGGGTGATTCATCGTCCCAATGCCAATCTTCGTTGCTTTCAGAAAGGTGTAGATTATGAAACAATCAAGATATTTAATGCTCTCCCCAGTAATCTCAAAGAAAATGTTGGGAATTTCAGGGCTTTTAAGGCCTCTCTTAAGGAGTACCTTTGCAATAAATCATTTTATTCTGCAGATGAATATTTAAGTGACAAATGTGTCTGACAATACCGTTAATAATCATTGTATTTATAAATATTACAATGTATTGCATTTTGTGTATATTAGTGTGTGTGTTTTATATTAAAATTAAACTGATTTATACTTTGACTTGCACGAATGTGTCAAATGAATTTTTTTTGAGTATTTAGTAATGACGCAAGGTCTGTAAAGCCTGATGTTTTGATATTTTACACTCTAGTACATAATTGTAAATCATACATTGGAAATTCTATAACATATTTGTAAATATGTATTGTAATTTGTTGACATTTATGTAGAGTACATAATACAATAATTATGTTTTAGTTTATATAATTACTACTAGTAACTATTATATCGATAACTTGAAAACTATCATCTGACATAACATTAGTTTTACATATAATGAAACTATATTTATTTATTTATATATTTTAACACTATATTTTATACTCTTTGTTTTTATGTGCAAAAAAAAAAAGATAAGTATTCTGTTGTTTTTGTAACCTATGCTTTTAGCACTAGAGCTTTATACATTTTTTTTTTCATATTACATAGTATATAAACGTATGTATACATGTATATGCCTTGACAAGTTCTATGTTCAGTGGCTTTCTGGCCTAAACGAACCTACAGAATGCTTTCTAATCTAATCTAATCTAATGCATCGCAGCTCCACAAACAATGCCTGGAGGTAAATCCATCCTCCCCTCTTTTGCTAAGTTTGGGCATCGCCTGCGTAATCCACACATGGATTGCCTTTCTCACTGGGCCTTTTTATTTGTAGAAGGGTCAGCTGAACTTTGTATCAACAGATTCCCCGCAGCCCCATCTCGCTAGCTGGTCGTTTTACTGAGAGGCGACAAGTAAATAAATACTTATGAACTATAGGAAAGAATTAGAAGAAGAAAAAACCAAAACAAAAAAACAGAACATACACGTATAAGGTATATATATTAGACTATGACATGTGTATAAAATGAAAATAATGTTGTAGGTATTGCAAAGAAAAATGTTCCTTACGAATTTTTATAACCTGTAAAAAAAAAAAAAAAAAAAAAAAAAAAAAAAAAAATTAATGAAGAAATAAACATAAAATTGTGACCTAACTGTGCATCTTTGTGTTCATATAATACCTACACAAATATATATATGGAAATGTGTACACAAAACTTTTATAGGTTCTAATAATAATTATAAGTAAATAAAATGTGACCGAAAGGAACTTTCTATGATATAACATTGAGCAATATAGTATATTATTTTTACCAAGAAAGCTAATTAAAGTTAACCAAGGTATCTCTCCTGATTCTATTCTTAAGTCACTACGATTCGTTGTAAAAAATCTGATGTGTTCCATTCACATAATTTTCTCTATATCACCGCAACAAATTATTGTTATAAAGCTTATGCTTCTATTTACTTCATACTAATCAAGCAAAATTAGTAGAAATAGTCTTATTACTTGCTTCCTTGTAAGTAGAAGCGAAATGAGGGAGTACCATAGGTTAAAGTGATAGTCAAAAGCTGGTTGCTATGTGACTGAAGTTTCTGTATGAGAAAAGTATAAGTTTTTCAAAGCTGAAACTAAAAAACAAGGAATATGAAAAAAAAAAAAAAAAAACAGAAAAAAAACGACAAACTCCATGGAAAATATATATATTACATAAATTGTGTATTTGAAGGTGATCTATATTTTTTGTGTGGTAAGCCTTGTCCATCTGTTACGGTTTAGCAGTTATGCAAAATTCCGTAAAATTCATCCAGAATAAAGTAGGTTTCAGAGGCTATTAATAGAAAGTTCAAGACATACATTTGATTTGTCAGGTAAATTTCGTTAATATACTTTATTTTAATCAAAATCGTTACAGCCATTTTTAAGAAAATCAAAATTTTCCAAAAAAGTTCCATGTAAAGGTAGTTGGGGATGGGGGAATTTTCTTGAAAATCTTCATGTCTCCTCCTTGGAAGATAGACCATTTCTGCTAATTCTTTCTCAATTAGCATGAAATAAACAGAAGCATAAGCTTTTTAACAATAATTTGTTGCAGAGATGTAGAGAAAATCATGTGAATGAAACACATCAGATTTTTATAGGTATATTTAATGCAAATGTAAACTTATAAACGGATTGTTACTCTATTCATACTAATAAGAGTCAATAACAGTAATTTATGTTGTCACGGCTTGTAGACGAAAGATGAGATTCTCTTCTCTGAACAGAGATACAAACGTCTCTATGCATTATTAAGTACAAGTTTCAGCCTGTAATTACTTGCATGTTGTGGCAATAATCGCTGCTCACTCCTGTCCTAGAAGGGAAATGCGGCCCAATTGCATTTATCGGTTCATTACGCCAGGTAATAACAAATGAAGTGCAGAGAGAAGCTGAGAATTGAGAACCGACAATAGGGGGGACAAGAACAATTAAACAAAAGTGGCTACAATGTTTTACATATACATATTTTATATACTTATGTCATTGTGTTGTGGTTTTATATATTGTGTATATATTATGTGAATAAATGTCTTTATTTATCTATTTATCTTTTATAAGACGGTACATTTATGATGGTGTACTCTGTGCTGTAACTTTAAATTGCTGTATTTAAATATCTTTGTATTTTTATTTTCGTGTTTACTCTTTGAATTCTTTGTTGTTGTATTAATATTGCTTTGTATTGTGTATAACAAAAGCACTTGCTTGAACCCGTGTGATTGTTGAAGATCAATGTATGATACTGTTATGTCAATAAATACACTTATTCATTCATTCATTCATTCATTCATTACTTTCCAATATCTGCAGATGCTCTCGGTTATGAGAGATTACTCGTGATTTATTTTCTGTAGGTAATTTACGATGATAAAATTGTATAAAATTTTTCATTACCACCTAGATAATCCTTATGCAAGTATGATACTATCGTCTATGCAATAAGTATTTTATTATGCTATAATCATAAAAATTAGCCTTTCCTGCACAAAATAATATTACCTGTACTACTGCAAGATATTCAAATCCCGAATTTTGTTCCTTTAATAAATACGCATTCACATTTTCAATGTTTTCTTATCAGATATGCCAAACAAAGAGATATTTGCAACTTCTGTATTCTCTGCGCAGATTTAATACTTGTATTTATTGCATTCCGTATAGATAGAATGTTTTGAAAAAGGGATCCTAAATCTCCTAAGAAATGCTTCCTTTACGACGTTTGCGGAGAGTTGTTCAAAACAAACGAAGACATATGCTGACTTCAGGAAGTGTGTTGATCCATGACAACGCTCGTCCACACACTGCTGGCACAACCCATCGGCTCCTTGAACAATTTCAATGGGACATTTTCGACCATCCGCCGTACAGTCCTGACCCGTCACCCAGCGACTTTCACCTTTTCCCTGTACTGAAAACTGGCTAGGAGGGCAGCACTTTCAAACCAACGAAAATATTCAAAACAATGTCAATGTTCATTTGAAATTATTGGCGACAACATTTTTTGAAAAGGGTATTGCAAAGCTTGTGCACAGGTACGATAAATGTGTCAAACTTTTCGGTGATCATGTTGAAAAGTAACCACAAGTGTGCAAAACTTTTAGTAATAAAATTGCTTTCTATGAACTTGTCTTTTATTTATAGTCTAAAGGAGGTTGAAAAAAATCGAACCTCCTATTTAGAAAAAACACTGTCGAGATGGGTGGAACTGGACAAAAAATAGCATATATATTTTAAAGGACTGCATTTATTTATCTATGCATATTCCCTTCTTTGTTCCAGAAACTCCTTAACTCAGATCCTGCTAACAAATAACTGTTTTTCTAAAAAGTCTGCTGTATAGTTTGTTTTCCAGTTTGCTGCGGCGACGGTAGAGCTCGCTGCGAAATTCCTGTCGAACTCGAAGTCAAATGCTCGCGATGCATTCCCAATGAAAACTGCCCGTGCGTGCGAGTGGTCAGCCTAGGGGGTGGTTTCTGTGTACCTACCCTGGCAAGGGCTTAACACAGTAATGAGGAGGGTGGTTTAGGTTTGGTAATTCTTCTGAGTTTTCGGCTGATGACGTTAAGAAGGTGGCGCTAGATAGGCTGCTCGAACGGTTGTTGTTAATTTTAGGAGATGCACTCTTTTACTGTGCTCTGCCACTGTTTGATTTGGTTATTTTTTTTGAGACCATCCCAATGTTGGGAGGGGGGAGTACTTAGGTCAGCTAATTTCTGTTGGCTGGTTTGAAGCCCTTGTTACCGGGGGTGGCCGCAAGCCATGCGAGGAACCTGATACCGCATGTATCGGCGTTCAGCGGGTAACTACTTTCCCAGCCATCTGACCAATGCGTTCTCATGTTCGCCCAATCTGGTGTAGAATTTCTGAGCCCGGCGCCTAATTACATTCTCCACGTATGGGAGGGCCGAAGTATCTACAGAATAGATTGACCGGAGTCTTCTATTCTGTATCCGCTGTCACCAGGGAATCCAGCTGGTTAGGGCTTTTAATATATGTTGATCACGTGACTGGAAATTTCCAGAAGCCGTGCTTCACAAACCCACCCCAGGTAACAATGCGGGCTTACGCGTCAGGACGTTCCGACAGTACACTCCTCATACTAACACGCATTTAACAACGGATGCCAACATTCACCTGTGCTATTTCTTTAAAATAAAGTTAGTAACATGAAGTCGGAGAGTTGAAGAACAACGAGAACAAAAAGGTAACATTCTTCATTCGTATTTAATTTGTTTAAATTACAATGCAAATTAAAGCACCTCTTCTTGCTGTTTCTATAAAGAGCTGCTGGTCTCTGTTTCCTCCCGATCCTACACACTTAAAGAGACATGCCAGGTATGTCGTTGAGGAATCGATTTTTCACGAAATACATTTGCTCTGACCACGATCTCTTCCACTGCCGTTGCGCAGAATTGAAACCACGACAATGTTCCCTGCGTCTCGGAGAAGAGGGTCAGAGTTCAAATAAAACGAAATATGAGGTGAAGTGAATCGAGTGTGTTGACAATGCAGGATTATCTTTCACGGGGAGTTCTATTGTGTGGGCCTTTAAAATGTGTTCTTTGTTAAACTGAAACTTCCGTGATACCGATACTTGCGTTACTACTCAAGTCTGCCTTATTCTATTGTGTGGGCCTTTAAAATGTGTTCTTTGTTAAACTGAAACTTCCGTGATACCGATACTTGCGTTACTACTCAAGTCTGCCTCATTCTATTGTGTGGGCCTTTAAAATGTGTTCTTTGTTAAACTGAAACTTCCGTGATTATCTTTCACGGGGAATTCTATTGTGTGGGCCTTTAAAATGTGTTCTTTGTTAAACTGAAACTTCCGTGATTATCTTTCACGGGGAATTCTATTGTGTGGGCCTTTAAAATGTGTTCTTTGTTAAACTGAAACTTCCGTGATTATCTTTCACGGGGAATTCTATTGTGTGGGCCTTTAAAATGTGTTCTTTGTTAAACTGAAACTTCCGTGATTATCTTTCACGGGGAATTCTATTGTGTGGGCCTTTAAAATGTGTTCTTTGTTAAACTAAAACTTCCGTGATATCGATACTTGCGTTACTACTCAAGTCTGCCTTATTCTATTGCGTGGGCCTTTAAAATGTGTTCTTTGTTAAACTAAAACTTCCGTGATACCGATACTTGCGTTACGTACAAGATAAATTAAACTACTCAAGTCTGCCTTATTCTATTGCGTGGGCCTTTAAAATGTGTTCTTTGTTAAACTAAAACTTCCGTGATACCGATACTTGCGTTACGTACAAGATAAATTAAACTACTCAAGTCTGCCTTATTCTATTGCGTGGGCCTTTAAAATGTGTTCTTTGTTAAACTAAAACTTCCGTGATACCGATACTTGCGTTACGTACAAGATAAATTAAACTACTCAAGTCTGCCTTATTCTATTGCGTGGGCCTTTAAAATGTGTTCTTTGTTAAACTAAAACTTCCGTGATACCGATACTTGCGTTACGTACAAGATAAATTAAACTACTCAAGTCTGCCTTATTCTATTGCGTGGGCCTTTAAAATGTGTTCTTTGTTAAACTAAAACTTCCGTGATACCGATACTTGCGTTACGTACAAGATAAATTAAACTACTCAAGTCTGCCTTATTCTATTGTGTGGGCCTTTAAAATGTGTTCTTTGTTAAACTGAAACTTCCGTGATATCGATACTTGCGTTACGTACAAGATAAATTAAACTACTCAAGTCTGCCTTATTCTATTGTGTGGGCCTTTAAAATGTGTTCTTTGTTAAACTAAAACTTCCGTGATACCGATACTTGCGTTACGTACAAGATAAATTAAACTACTCAAGTCTGCCTTATTCTATTGTGTGGGCCTTTAAAATGTGTTCTTTGTTAAACTGAAACTTCCGTGATACCGATACTTGCGTTACGTACAAGATAAATTAAACTACTCAAATCTGCCTTATTCTATTGCGTGGGCCTTTAAAATGTGTTCTTTGTTAAACTAAAACTTCCGTGATACCGATACTTGCGTTACGTACAAGATAAATTAAACTACTCAAGTCTGCCTTATTCTATTGTGTGGGCCTTTAAAATGTGTTCTTTGTTAAACTAAAACTTCCGTGATACCGATACTTGCGTTACGTACAAGATAAATTAAACTACTCAAGTCTGCCTTATTCTATTGTGTGGGCCTTTAAAATGTGTTCTTTGTTAAACTGAAACTTCCGTGATATCGATACTTGCGTTACGTACAAGATAAATTAAACTACTCAAGTCTGCCTTATTCTATTGTGTGGGCCTTTAAAATGTGTTCTTTGTTAAACTAAAACTTCCGTGATACCGATACTTGCGTTACGTACAAGATAAATTAAACTACTCAAGTCTGCCTTATTCTATTGTGTGGGCCTTTAAAATGTGTTCTTTGTTAAACTGAAACTTCCGTGATACCGATACTTGCGTTACGTACAAGATAAATTAAACTACTCAAATCTGCCTTATTCTATTGCGTGGGCCTTTAAAATGTGTTCTTTGTTAAACTAAAACTTCCGTGATACCGATACTTGCGTTACGTACAAGATAAATTAAACTACTCAAGTCTGCCTTATTCTATTGTGTGGGCCTTTAAAATGTGTTCTTTGTTAAACTAAAACTTCCGTGATACCGATACTTGCGTTACGTACAACATAAATTAAACTACTCAAGTCTGCCTTATTCTATTGCGTGGGCCTTTAAAATGTGTTCTTTGTTAAACTAAAACTTCCGTGATACCGATACTTGCGTTACGTACAAGATAAATTAAACTACTCAAGTCTGCCTTATTCTATTGCGTGGGCCTTTAAAATGTGTTCTTTGTTAAACTAAAACTTCCGTGATACCGATACTTGCGTTACGTACAAGATAAATTAAACTACTCAAGTCTGCCTTATTCTATTGCGTGGGCCTTTAAAATGTGTTCTTTGTTAAACTAAAACTTCCGTGATACCGATACTTGCGTTACGTACAAGATAAATTAAACTACTCAAGTCTGCCTTATTCTATTGCGTGGGCCTTAAAAATGTGTTCTTTGTTAAACTAAAACTTCCGTGATACCGATACTTGCGTTACGTACAAGATAAATTAAACTACTCAAGTCTGCCTTATTCTATTGTGTGGGCCTTTAAAATGTGTTCTTTGTTAAACTGAAACTTCCGTGATACCGATACTTGCGTTACGTACAAGATAAATTAAACTACTCAAGTCTGCCTTATTCTATTGTGTGGGCCTTTAAAATGTGTTCTTTGTTAAACTAAAACTTCCGTGATATCGATACTTGCGTTACGTACAAGATAAATTAAACTACTCAAGTCTGCCTTATTCTATTGTGTGGGCCTTTAAAATGTGTTCTTTGTTAAACTAATACTTCCGTGATACCGATACTTGCGTTACGTACAAGATAAATTAAACTACTCAAGTCTGCCTTATTCTATTGTGTGGGCCTTTAAAATGTGTTCTTTGTTAAACTAAAACTTCCGTGATACCGATACTTGCGTTACGTACAAGATAAATTAAACTACTCAAGTCTGCCTTATTCTATTGCGTGGGCCTTTAAAATGTGTTCTTTGTTAAACTAAAACTTCCGTGATACCGATACTTGCGTTACGTACAAGATAAATTAAACTACTCAAGTCTGCCTTATTCTATTGCGTGGGCCTTTAAAATGTGTTCTTTGTTAAACTAAAACTTCCGTGATACCGATACTTGCGTTACGTACAAGATAAATTAAACTACTCAAGTCTGCCTTATTCTATTGTGTGGGCCTTTAAAATGTGTTCTTTGTTAAACTAAAACTTCCGTGATATCGATACTTGCGTTACGTACAAGATAAATTAAACTACTCAAGTCTGCCTTATTCTATTGTGTGGGCCTTTAAAATGTGTTCTTTGTTAAACTAAAACTTCCGTGATACCGATACTTGCGTTACGTACAAGATAAATTAAACTACTCAAGTCTGCCTTATTCTATTGTGTGGGCCTTTAAAATGTGTTCTTTGTTAAACTAAAACTTCCGTGATACCGATACTTGCGTTACGTACAAGATAAATTAAACTACTCAAGTCTGCCTTATTCTATTGTGTGGGCCTTTAAAATGTGTTCTTTGTTAAACTAAAACTTCCGTGATACCGATACTTGCGTTACGTACAAGATAAATTAAACTACTCAAGTCTGCCTTATTCTATTGCGTGGGCCTTTAAAATGTGTTCTTTGTTAAACTAAAACTTCCGTGATACCGATACTTGCGTTACGTACAAGATAAATTAAACTACTCAAGTCTGCCTTATTCTATTGTGTGGGCCTTTAAAATGTGTTCTTTGTTAAACTAAAACTTCCGTGATACCGATACTTGCGTTACGTACAAGATAAATTAAACTACTCAAGTCTGCCTTATTCTATTGCGTGGGCCTTTAAAATGTGTTCTTTGTTAAACTAAAACTTCCGTGATACCGATACTTGCGTTACGTACAAGGTAAATTAAACTACTCAAGTCTGCCTTATTCTATTGCGTGGGCCTTTAAAATGTGTTCTTTGTTAAACTAAAACTTCCGTGATACCGATACTTGCGTTACGTACAAGATAAATTAAACTACTCAAGTCTGCCTTATTCTATTGCGTGGGCCTTTAAAATGTGTTCTTTGTTAAACTAAAACTTCCGTGATACCGATACTTGCGTTACGTACAAGATAAATTAAACTACTCAAGTCTGCCTTATTCTATTGTGTGGGCCTTTAAAATGTGTTCTTTGTTAAACTAAAACTTCCGTGATACCGATACTTGCGTTACGTACAAGATAAATTAAACTACTCAAGTCTGCCTTATTCTATTGTGTGGGCCTTTAAAATGTGTTCTTTGTTAAACTAAAACTTCCGTGATACCGATACTTGCGTTACGTACAAGATAAATTAAACTACTCAAGTCTGCCTTATTCTATTGTGTGGGCCTTTAAAATGTGTTCTTTGTTAAACTAAAACTTCCGTGATACCGATACTTGCGTTACGTACAAGATAAATTAAACTACTCAAGTCTGCCTTATTCTATTGTGTGGGCCTTTAAAATGTGTTCTTTGTTAAACTAAAACTTCCGTGATACCGATACTTGCGTTACGTACAAGATAAATTAAACTACTCAAGTCTGCCTTATTCTATTGCGTGGGCCTTTAAAATGTGTTCTTTGTTAAACTAAAACTTCCGTGATACCGATACTTGCGTTACGTACAAGATAAATTAAACTACTCAAGTCTGCCTTATTCTATTGCGTGGGCCTTTAAAATGTGTTCTTTGTTAAACTAAAACTTCCGTGATACCGATACTTGCGTTACGTACAAGATAAATTAAACTACTCAAGTCTGCCTTATTCTATTGCGTGGGCCTTTAAAATGTGTTCTTTGTTAAACTAAAACTTCCGTGATACCGATACTTGCGTTACGTACAAGATAAATTAAACTACTCAAGTCTGCCTTATTCTATTGCGTGGGCCTTTAAAATGTGTTCTTTGTTAAACTAAAACTTCCGTGATACCGATACTTGCGTTACGTACAAGGTAAATTAAACTACTCAAGTCTGCCTTATTCTATTGCGTGGGCCTTTAAAATGTGTTCTTTGTTAAACTAAAACTTCCGTGATACCGATACTTGCGTTACGTACAAGATAAATTAAACTACTCAAGTCTGCCTTATTCTATTGCGTGGGCCTTTAAAATGTGTTCTTTGTTAAACTAAAACTTCCGTGATACCGATACTTGCGTTACGTACAAGATAAATTAAACTACTCAAGTCTGCCTTATTCTATTGCGTGGGCCTTTAAAATGTGTTCTTTGTTAAACTAAAACTTCCGTGATACCGATACTTGCGTTACGTACAAGATAAATTAAACTACTCAAGTCTGCCTTATTCTATTGCGTGGGCCTTTAAAATGTGTTCTTTGTTAAACTAAAACTTCCGTGATACCGATACTTGCGTTACGTACAAGATAAATTAAACTACTCAAGTCTGCCTTATTCTATTGCGTGGGCCTTTAAAATGTGTTCTTTGTTAAACTAAAACTTCCGTGATACCGATACTTGCGTTACGTACAGGATAAATTAAACTACTCAAGTCTGCCTTATTCTATTGTGTGGGCCTTTAAAATGTGTTCTTTGTTAAACTGAAACTTCCGTGATACCGATACTTGCGTTACGTACAAGATAAATTAAACTACTCAAGTCTGCCTTATTCTATTGCGTGGGCCTTTAAAATGTGTTCTTTGTTAAACTAAAACTTCCGTGATACCGATACTTGCGTTACGTACAAGATAAATTAAACTACTCAAGTCTGCCTTATTCTATTGCGTGGGCCTTTAAAATGTGTTCTTTGTTAAACTAAAACTTCCGTGATACCGATACTTGCGTTACGTACAAGATAAATTAAACTACTCAAGTCTGCCTTATTCTATTGTGTGGGCCTTTAAAATGTGTTCTTTGTTAAACTAAAACTTCCGTGATACCGATACTTGCGTTACGTACAAGATAAATTAAACTACTCAAGTCTGCCTTATTCTATTGCGTGGGCCTTTAAAATGTGTTCTTTGTTAAACTAAAACTTCCGTGATACCGATACTTGCGTTACGTACAAGATAAATTAAACTACTCAAGTCTGCCTTATTCTATTGCGTGGGCCTTTAAAATGTGTTCTTTGTTAAACTAAAACTTCCGTGATATCGATACTTGCGTTACGTACAAGATAAATTAAACTACTCAAGTCTGCCTTATTCTATTGCGTGGGCCTTTAAAATGTGTTCTTTGTTAAACTAAAACTTCCGTGATATCGATACTTGCGTTACGTACAAGATAAATTAATCTACTCAAGTCTGCCTTATTCTATTGCGTGGGCCTTTAAAATGTGTTCTTTGTTAAACTAAAACTTCCGTGATATCGATACTTGCGTTACGTACAAGATAAATTAAACTACTCAAGTCTGCCTTATTCTATTGCGTGGGCCTTTAAAATGTGTTCTTTGTTAAACTAAAACTTCCGTGATATCGATACTTGCGTTACGTACAAGATAAATTAAACTACTCAAGTCTGCCTTATTCTATTGCGTGGGCCTTTAAAATGTGTTCTTTGTTAAACTAAAACTTCCGTGATACCGATACTTGCGTTACGTACAAGATAAATTAAACTACTCAAGTCTGCCTTATTCTATTGCGTGGGCCTTTAAAATGTGTTCTTTGTTAAACTAAAACTTCCGTGATACCGATACTTGCGTTACGTACAAGATAAATTAAACTACTCAAGTCTGCCTTATTCTATTGTGTGGGCCTTTAAAATGTGTTCTTTGTTAAACTAAAACTTCCGTGATACCGATACTTGCGTTACGTACAAGATAAATTAAACTACTCAAGTCTGCCTTATTCTATTGCGTGGGCCTTTAAAATGTGTTCTTTGTTAAACTAAAACTTCCGTGATACCGATACTTGCGTTACGTACAAGATAAATTAAACTACTCAAGTCTGCCTTATTCTATTGCGTGGGCCTTTAAAATGTGTTCTTTGTTAAACTAAAACTTCCGTGATATCGATACTTGCGTTACGTACAAGATAAATTAAACTACTCAAGTCTGCCTTATTCTATTGCGTGGGCCTTTAAAATGTGTTCTTTGTTAAACTAAAACTTCCGTGATATCGATACTTGCGTTACGTACAAGATAAATTAAACTACTCAAGTCTGCCTTATTCTATTGCGTGGGCCTTTAAAATGTGTTCTTTGTTAAACTAAAACTTCCGTGATATCGATACTTGCGTTACGTACAAGATAAATTAAACTACTCAAGTCTGCCTTATTCTATTGCGTGGGCCTTTAAAATGTGTTCTTTGTTAAACTAAAACTTCCGTGATATCGATACTTGCGTTACGTACAAGATAAATTAAACTACTCAAGTCTGCCTTATTCTATTGCGTGGGCCTTTAAAATGTGTTCTTTGTTAAACTAAAACTTCCGTGATACCGATACTTGCGTTACGTACAAGATAAATTAAACTACTCAAGTCTGCCTTATTCTATTGCGTGGGCCTTTAAAATGTGTTCTTTGTTAAACTAAAACTTCCGTGATACCGATACTTGCGTTACGTACAAGATAAATTAAACTACTCAAGTCTGCTGTTAAACTAAAACTTCCGTGATACCGATACTTGCGTTACGTACAAGATAAATTAAACTACTCAAGTCTGCCTTATTCTATTGTGTGGGCCTTTAAAATGTGTTCTTTGTTAAACTAAAACTTCCGTGATACCGATACTTGCGTTACGTACAAGATAAATTAAACTACTCAAGTCTGCCTTATTCTATTGCGTGGGCCTTTAAAATGTGTTCTTTGTTAAACTAAAACTTCCGTGATACCGATACTTGCGTTACGTACAAGATAAATTAAACTACTCAAGTCTGCCTTATTCTATTGCGTGGGCCTTTAAAATGTGTTCTTTGTTAAACTAAAACTTCCGTGATATCGATACTTGCGTTACGTACAAGATAAATTAAACTACTCAAGTCTGCCTTATTCTATTGCGTGGGCCTTTAAAATGTGTTCTTTGTTAAACTAAAACTTCCGTGATACCGATACTTGCGTTACGTACAAGATAAATTAAACTACTCAAGTCTGCCTTATTCTATTGCGTGGGCCTTTAAAATGTGTTCTTTGTTAAACTAAAACTTCCGTGATATCGATACTTGCGTTACGTACAAGATAAATTAAACTACTCAAGTCTGCCTTATTCTATTGCGTGGGCCTTTAAAATGTGTTCTTTGTTAAACTAAAACTTCCGTGATATCGATACTTGCGTTACGTACAAGATAAATTAAACTACTCAAGTCTGCCTTATTCTATTGCGTGGGCCTTTAAAATGTGTTCTTTGTTAAACTAAAACTTCCGTGATATCGATACTTGCGTTACGTACAAGATAAATTAAACTACTCAAGTCTGCCTTATTCTATTGCGTGGGCCTTTAAAATGTGTTCTTTGTTAAACTAAAACTTCCGTGATATCGATACTTGCGTTACGTACAAGATAAATTAAACTACTCAAGTCTGCCTTATTCTATTGCGTGGGCCTTTAAAATGTGTTCTTTGTTAAACTAAAACTTCCGTGATACCGATACTTGCGTTACGTACAAGATAAATTAAACTACTCAAGTCTGCCTTATTCTATTGCGTGGGCCTTTAAAATGTGTTCTTTGTTAAACTAAAACTTCCGTGATACCGATACTTGCGTTACGTACAAGATAAATTAAACTACTCAAGTCTGCCTTATTCTATTGTGTGGGCCTTTAAAATGTGTTCTTTGTTAAACTAAAGCTTCCGTGATACCGATACTTGCGTTACGTACAAGATAAATTAAACTACTCAAGTCTGCCTTATTCTATTGCGTGGGCCTTTAAAATGTGTTCTTTGTTAAACTAAAACTTCCGTGATACCGATACTTGCGTTACGTACAAGATAAATTAAACTACTCAAGTCTGCCTTATTCTATTGCGTGGGCCTTTAAAATGTGTTCTTTGTTAAACTAAAACTTCCGTGATACCGATACTTGCGTTACGTACAAGATAAATTAAACTACTCAAGTCTGCCTTATTCTATTGCGTGGGCCTTTAAAATGTGTTCTTTGTTAAACTAAAACTTCCGTGATATCGATACTTGCGTTACGTACAAGATAAATTAAACTACTCAAGTCTGCCTTATTCTATTGCGTGGGCCTTTAAAATGTGTTCTTTGTTAAACTAAAACTTCCGTGATACCGATACTTGCGTTACGTACAAGATAAATTAAACTACTCAAGTCTGCCTTATTCTATTGCGTGGGCCTTTAAAATGTGTTCTTTGTTAAACTAAAACTTCCGTGATATCGATACTTGCGTTACGTACAAGATAAATTAAACTACTCAAGTCTGCCTTATTCTATTGCGTGGGCCTTTAAAATGTGTTCTTTGTTAAACTAAAACTTCCGTGATACCGATACTTGCGTTACGTACAAGATAAATTAAACTACTCAAGTCTGCCTTATTCTATTGCGTGGGCCTTTAAAATGTGTTCTTTGTTAAACTAAAACTTCCGTGATACCGATACTTGCGTTACGTACAAGATAAATTAAACTACTCAAGTCTGCCTTATTCTATTGCGTGGGCCTTTAAAATGTGTTCTTTGTTAAACTAAAACTTCCGTGATACCGATACTTGCGTTACGTACAAGATAAATTAAACTACTCAAGTCTGCCTTATTCTATTGCGTGGGCCTTTAAAATGTGTTCTTTGTTAAACTAAAACTTCCGTGATACCGATACTTGCGTTACGTACAAGATAAATTAAACTACTCAAGTCTGCCTTATTCTATTGCGTGGGCCTTTAAAACGTGTTCTTTGTTAAACTAAAACTTCCGTGATACCGATACTTGCGTTACGTACAAGATAAATTAAACTACTCAAGTCTGCCTTATTCTATTGCGTGGGCCTTTAAAATGTGTTCTTTGTTAAACTAAAACTTCCGTGATATCGATACTTGCGTTACGTACAAGATAAATTAAACTACTCAAGTCTGCCTTATTCTATTGCGTGGGCCTTTAAAATGTGTTCTTTGTTAAACTAAAACTTCCGTGATACCGATACTTGCGTTACGTACAAGATAAATTAAACTACTCAAGTCTGCCTTATTCTATTGCGTGGGCCTTTAAAATGTGTTCTTTGTTAAACTAAAACTTCCGTGATACCGATACTTGCGTTACGTACAAGATAAATTAAACTACTCAAGTCTGCCTTATTCTATTGCGTGGGCCTTTAAAATGTGTTCTTTGTTAAACTAAAACTTCCGTGATACCGATACTTGCGTTACCTACAAGATAAATTAAACTACTCAAGTCTGCCTTATTCTATTGCGTGGGCCTTTAAAATGTGTTCTTTGTTAAACTAAAACTTCCGTGATACCGATACTTGCGTTACGTACAAGATAAATTAAACTACTCAAGTCTGCCTTATTCTATTGCGTGGGCCTTTAAAATGTGTTCTTTGTTAAACTAAAACTTCCGTGATACCGATACTTGCGTTACGTACAAGATAAATTAAACTACTCAAGTCTGCCTTATTCTATTGCGTGGGCCTTTAAAATGTGTTCTTTGTTAAACTAAAACTTCCGTGATACCGATACTTGCGTTACGTACAAGATAAATTAAACTACTCAAGTCTGCCTTATTCTATTGCGTGGGCCTTTAAAATGTGTTCTTTGTTAAACTAAAACTTCCGTGATACCGATACTTGCGTTACGTACAAGATAAATTAAACTACTCAAGTCTGCCTTATTCTATTGCGTGGGCCTTTAAAATGTGTTCTTTGTTAAACTAAAACTTCCGTGATACCGATACTTGCGTTACGTACAAGATAAATTAAACTACTCAAGTCTGCCTTATTCTATTGCGTGGGCCTTTAAAATGTGTTCTTTGTTAAACTAAAACTTCCGTGATACCGATACTTGCGTTACGTACAAGATAAATTAAACTACTCAAGTCTGCCTTATTCTATTGCGTGGGCCTTTAAAATGTGTTCTTTGTTAAACTAAAACTTCCGTGATACCGATACTTGCGTTACGTACAAGATAAATTAAACTACTCAAGTCTGCCTTATTCTATTGCGTGGGCCTTTAAAATGTGTTCTTTGTTAAACTAAAACTTCCGTGATACCGATACTTGCGTTACGTACAAGATAAATTAAACTACTCAAGTCTGCCTTATTCTATTGCGTGGGCCTTTAAAATGTGTTCTTTGTTAAACTAAAACTTCCGTGATACCGATACTTGCGTTACGTACAAGATAAATTAAACTACTCAAGTCTGCCTTATTCTATTGCGTGGGCCTTTAAAATGTGTTCTTTGTTAAACTAAAACTTCCGTGATACCGATACTTGCGTTACGTACAAGATAAATTAAACTACTCAAGTCTGCCTTATCCTTTCAAACAATTATTCTCAAAACAAACTATTTATTATATGAATGTATACTCATTTATATATATAGTTAGTTAACTATGCCGAAATATTTTCATTCAATATGTAGATTACTTGAGTAAGTGATTTGAGATAGGAGACTTATGGCCTGTTTATTGAAATTTCGAAGTAACGGCTATAAGTTTCTGAAGTGCCAGTAGGCCAAGTATCGCGGCACTTCGTCTGGAATGAAAAAAATAATAATAAAAAACATTTACTCTATGACAGGAATCAAACTCATGACCTTAGGCATAGCAGCTACCCGCGTTACGCATTAAGCCACCAGAACAGTTGTAAAACGCCTCCAGAGAAGGCTACATAACTCAAGAACGTAGTTAGTGACAGTGTCGCACTGTCAAGTGATTAGTTCGAGATTTTACAGATTTTTGCGACATTAAATCTTGAGAACGCTAGTAACGAGCTGCTAAAAATCGATATTTCTATACTCGGGCAGCAGTTTTAAAGACATTCTACGCCATTTTTACTTTCTCTATAGGCACTATGTACATAGTGCATAGAGAATGTATTGCACTCCACCAAAAAATTCGATACCGAGATTTCACCGGAAATATATGTTTTAGGGTCCCCTTTATCTAAAAAAAAGCATTTTCGGAAAAAGGTCCGTGTGTGTGTGTGTGTCCGTGTGTCTGTGAACACGATAACTCAAAAACTAAAAGTAGGTAAAATACCAAACTTGGTATTTAAGTTTAGTATCTTCCAGGGATGCGACACGAAGATTTTGAGAAAAATCCTCCCACCCCCAACTAGCTTTAACATGGAACTTTTTTCGAAAATTTTGATTTTCTAAAAAATGGCTGTAACGATTTTGATTTAAATTTCGTATATTAAAGATATTTACCTGACAAATAATGTATATGTTGAATTTTCTGGGAGTAGACTCTGAAGACTAGTTTATTCTGGATGAATTTTACTAAATTTTGAATAACTGATAAACCGTAAGAGATGGACAAAAACTTACTACACAAAAATGTAGAGCACGTTAAAGCACACAATTTTGACTTTCTGAAAAATGACTTAACGATTTTGATTAAAAATCACTCTTCATTCCAAATGAAATGTATAAATGTTATATACATTTTTTTCGTGGAGTTCGTCGTTTTTGTGACATTCCTTATTTTTGGTTTCTGCTATGAAAAACATACATTTCTCAAACAGGAATTTGTCAACTGCTGTCCATACAAACAAAGGAACTTCAGTGACATAGCAACCAGCTTTTGATTATCACTTTAACCTATGGTACTCCCTTATTTCGCCTCTACTTACAAGGAAACAAGGAATATGGCTATTTCTGCTAATGTTTTACTGATTAGCATGAAGTTAATAGAAGTATAAGCTTTTTAAGAATAATTTGTTGCAGGGATATAGAGAAAGTCATGTGAATGGTACACATCAGATTATTTCAACCTGCTTTGTTTTAACACCGACTTATCAGCACCTGATACCCACACGTTCAACGTTATGTTTATCCGGGGACCATGCATCGCCGATCTCAAATTACTTATATCAGTCACGTGCACAATCTCGCAAATTATTTCGGTGAAGTTTATTAACACCTTATGTATGTATGTATGTATGTATGTATGTATGTATGTATGTATGTATGTATGTATGTATGTATGTATGTATGTGTATGTATGTGTGTGTGTATGTATGTATGTATGTATGTATGTATGTATGTATGTAGATACAAAGTATTAGAAACACACATCTATGTTATACCTTTTCACCTAATTAAATGCATTTAAGAATGATATGTATTTGAATAATCTAAGCAATAGAAAAACAGAGAAGAAGAAAAAGCAAAACATTTGTGTAAAAATGTGTAATATATGAGACGCATTATGAGAGGGTGGACAATATTCCAAACGTAGTAAGCGAGTGTTCAGAAATCTAATAAACAATCGAGTATCACACTCATAACTACTAATTGAAAATCACAGATCAAGGATATTTCACGCGCCTAGCTGCAAATTTAAACCGATACAAACATATGAGTAATATGCTTGGGTAATCACGCGAAAACAATTAAAACTACATTTCTAAAAGAATTTATCAAGAAATTAGGATTTGAATTTCGTACTCGGTGATTATTTCACCATCTTCTCTTTGGAGAGTATGAAAGAAATATTTGCAAAAACATCTGTCCATAATATATCTGGTATATATCTGGTATATATATATATATATATATATATATATATATATATACCATAAATTTGTTGCGGTTATTCATTATGAAGTTAAATCCATAGGTGCAGTTCTATACACACAGACAAGGTATTGTAATGCGCCCAAAAATGCCATAGCGAGATTTCACTGGAAATAAATATTTTACGTCCCCTTGAATAAAAAAAATGGAAAATACCGTTAAAACACCAACTGCAAACTACCGTTTACATGATAAGCATTTCGAAAATTTTGACTTTCTGAAAAATTACTTAACGATTTTGATTAAAAATCACTCTACATTCCAAATGAAATGTATAAATTGAATTTTCCGGGAATCACCTCTAAAGACCACTTTATTCCGGATTATTTTTATTGAATTTTGCATAACTGGTAAACAAAGAGATAGACAAAAGCTAACTACACAAAACATGTACATCACAATAAAACACACAATTTTGGTCACACACATTTTTTCGTGGAGTTGATTGTTTTTGAGATATTCCTTGTTATTTGTTTCAGTTTTAAACATTTTATACTCTTCTCATACAGGAAATTGTCAACTTCTATCCATAGAAACTATGTTCAGTCACATAGTAAATAGAAGCATAAGCTCTTAAACAATGATTTTCTGCCGAAATATATCACATTTTTATTTATATATTTTTATCTTATTTATTTATATATTGTGAATCAAATGAACGATACACTGACAATTTAATAAAACTCTAGTATATAAATTTTAATTAATTATTTTAAATTTGCATTTACTCTTAAAACTAATTCAATAAGTTGATTTTCCATTATCCATTGCTCATTTATTCAAATATTTAAGGGGAGAAAACCAAAAATAAGAAATAGCAATCAATGAGTGGAATACAATAAAAATACATTTTAACACTTTAAGTATCAAAGTACAGAACTTTGGGGATATATACGTTCATAAACAATTCTGTTCGGTCTTCAAATTCTTACAGTTAGAATTAAATTTCTTAAAATTCGTTCTAATATTCCTGCTCACACACAAGAACAGATATAACTAAGTATGAGGATGTAACCAATTAGCTTATATTTACTTCTAGCTTAATATTTTCGCTTCACATAATATGCACATAGTGTATAGAGAAGTCTTTTACTGCACCAAAAAATACCAAATTTAGTATTTAAGTTTGGTATCTTCCAAGAATGCGACATAAAGATATTCAAGAAAATCCCTCAAGCCGCAACTACCCTTTACATGCAACAAATTTCGAAAATATTCATTTTCTCAAAAGGGCTCTAAAGATTTTGATTAAAATATGTTATATTTAAGATATTTTTATGACAAAACGTATATCTTGAATTTTCTTTGAATAGCCTCTGAAGACATGTTTACTCTGGATGAATTTTAAATAACCGGTAAATCGTAAGAGATAGGCAAAAACTTACTGTGCAAAAAATGTAGATCTCGTTAAAACACACAATTTATGTTATATACATTTTTTTCGTGGTGCTGACCGTTTTCGGGATATTGCTTATAAATGGTTCAGTTTCAAAACAAATATACTTTTCTCATACAGGAATCTATCAACTCCTGTCCATACAAACAAAGGTACTATAGTCACATGGCAACCAGCTTTAAAAAAGATTTGACTATCGGTTTAGCCTAATATATTCCCTAAGTCCCTTCTACTTACAAGAAAGCAAGTAATAAGACCCATTCTGCTGATTTTTTCTGGATTAGCGTTAGGTATATAGAACAATAAGCTTTTTAACAATAATTTATTGTAGGGATGTAGAGAAATTCATGTGAATGGAAAACATCAGCATTTTTAACGGAAATGTCTTTTGAGATTTCAAATTGGAATTGGAAATTTTAAGTCTAAAATGTAGGCAGTATCAGTTTTTATTTCGTACTTAATATACAAACGGGCGTGTTTTATAACAATTCTTTACATTAAGAAGGTTTTAAAAAAGCAGGCCTCACTCTTTTGGAATCTATTTCAATTTCAATTACCAGCAGGAGAAGCAGTCTAATGCAAACTGCTGAAAGGACGGGGCTCTGTACCACAATGGTCTTCCTTCTCTGCACTCTACCTTATTCAATTAACATTCAATTCCGGCGAGTACCTCTTAATAAAGGTTTCTCTGCACTAACCTGGATAATATCTGGGAACTGCAGAAAGTAACGAAAAAACGACACATTTGACTCAGTAAATGTTCATGCTGTAGAGCAAAATTGAGTTTATAGTGATCTCATTCTAAATGCAGAACTTTTAGTTATTTTTATTTCCCAAAAATAGCTCTAACGAGTTCTATTAAAAATCATATTTGCATTATAAATAAGTCCCATATCCTAAATTATCTAGGTACAGTTGAGAAGTTCTGCTCAAAATGTATAATAAATAATGTTTTTATGAGATATTCTTTACTGTGGATTTAATTTGTCAAATAAGCTTACACATATATTTAAATTTCAAAATCGATATTCTTTTTTACTTTCTCCACACCCAAAAATTCGATACCCAGATTTCATAAGAAATATATGTTTTAGAGTCCCCTTTATTAAAAAAAAAAACATTTCTAGAAAAAGTTCCGTGTGTCTTTAAACACGATCACCAAAAACGAAAAGTCGGTAAAACAACAAACTCGGTATTTAAGTTCAGTATCTTCTATGGATGTGACAGAAGTTTTTAGATAAATCCCCCCCTAAACTACGCTTTATGTGGGAGAAATTTCGAACATTTTGAGTTTCTCAAAAATGGCTCTTAACGATTTTGATTAAAATACCGTATATTAAAGATATTTATATGTCAAATAAAATGTGTATCTTGAATTTTCTGGGAATAGTCTATAAGGATATTTATTCTGAATGAATTTTGCGTAACTGGTAAACCGTGAGACAGAAATTAACTATACAAAAATATAGATCATGCTAAAGAACATATTATGTCATATATGTTTTATTAGTGGATTTAAAATACTTAAATATTTCTCACAACGAAAGTTTTAAACTCCTGGCCCTGCACGGAAATATATTTCAACCACATGGTAACCAGCTTTTAAAAGGTTTGACTATCGTTTTAGTCGAGCGTATTCCCTTATTTTCATCCTATTTACAAGGAAGTAAGCAATTAAGAAACTTTCTGCCAATATTTATCTCGATTATATAAAGTAGAGAGAAGATTATGATTTTTAACAATGTTTTTACAGCGATGTAGAGAAACTCGTGCGAATGGAACGCTTCAAATATTTAGTTTATCTTCCTGCGCACAATGTCCAGAGTAGAAACAATTTGACTGAAATTACGTATTTTGAGGAGACCCTGTATCCATTAAAAGGTCCATGATTTTGAGTGTGTGTCTGAACAGTAAAACCAAAAATATGATTTGTACCATTCACATGACTTTCTCTATATCCCTCCAACAAATAATTCTTAAAAAGCTTATACTTCTATTTACTTTATGCTAATCAGAAAAAATTAGCAGAAATAGTCTTATTACTCGCTTCCTTGTAAGAAGAAGCGAAATAAGGGACAACCTTAGGTTAAAGTGATAGTCAAAAGCTGGTTCCTATGTCAATGAAGTTCCTTTGTTTATATGGATAGGAGTTGACAAGTTCCTGTATGAGAAAAGTATACGTTTTTCATAGCAGAAACCAAAAATAAGGAATGTCACAAAAACGACGAACTCCACGAAAAAATGTATATAACATAAATTGTGTGTTTTAATGTGCTCTACATCTTTTGTGTAATAAGTTTTTGTCCATCTCTTACGCTTTAGCAGTCATTCAAAATTAAGTAAAATTCATCCAGAATAAACTACTCTTCAGAGGCTATTCCCAGAAAATTCAAGATATACATTTCATTTGTCAAGTAAATATGTTTAATATCCGAAATTTTAATCAAAATCGTTAGAGCCATTTTTGAGAAAATCAAAATTTTCGAAAAAAGTTCCATGTAAAGGGTAGTTGGGGGTGGAGGGATTTTTCTCAAAATCTTGGTGTCGCATCCGTGGAAGATGCTAAACTTAAATACCAAGTTTGGTTTTTTACCGACTTTTAGTTTTTGAGTTATCGTGTTCACACACACACACACACACACACACACACACACGGACCTTTTTGTGAAAATGCTTTTTTTTGATATTGGGGACCCTAAAACATATATTTCCGGTGAAATCTCGGTATCGAATTTTTGGTGGACTGCAATACTTTCTCTATACACTATGTACATAGTACGTATGGAGAAAGTAAAAAGCTATCGTCGTATCGCTTGCATCTCAGTACCTTCCAAGATTGCGAAACGAAGATTTTCACAAAAATCCCCACAAAGGAAAATACGTTTTGCATTGAAGATGTGCACAAGTGTTTATTCCTTCACATAGTGATTCTAACGATTTGGATTAACGTTTTACATATTAAATATATTTGCATGAGAAATGAAATGGTCTCGAATTTTCTGAGAATAGCCTCTGAAGTACACTTAATTCTAGCTAAAGATAATAGGTAACCTCTATGAGATCAACAAAAGTTGCTACACAAAAATTTACATCTCGTTAAAACACACCATTTATGTCAAATACACTTTTTGTGTAGTTCACCATTTCCGAGATATTCTTTATTTTTTAAAATGGCCAAATTCTTATAGTTGTCTCATTCGGAAATGGTATTGGTTTTTCTTTTTTTTTCATCCTGGTCATATAGACAAATGGAATATGAATGTTATCACATAGCAACCAACTCTTAAAAGAGCTGTAATATATGTAACAAAATAAATTCTACGAATCACATTGATAGAATGAAGGGTCTAGAAGAACATCTCAAATTTTGGCTATTTATCCAGATACACACATATTACTTTTTTTTTTCTTTCTAAAAATGCTCTTTTTGAATTCAGGGGATATCAAAAGCTATATGTACGGTGAAATCTCGTTATGGAATATTTGGTTGGAATACAAAAATACCTGTTTAATTGTTTTTTTCACACAAGCAGTTTGTAGGACAGGAGTTGGAGATTGGTAGAGTCAGAGTCAAAATTTCAATATCACAGCCGGGATTTGAACCACGGATCTCCCGGTCTCTAGCCGTGTGTAGGACGCGAGTTGGATACGTAGAATCAGAATGAAAAATTCAACGCCATAGCCAGGATTTGAACCACGGATCTCCCGGCCTCTAGCCGTGTGTAGGACAGGAATTGGAGTTAGGTAGAGTCAGACTGAAAATTTCAATGTCGCAGACGGGATTTGAACCACGGATCTCCCGGTCTTTAGCCATGTGTAGGACACGAGTTGGATACGTAGAATCAGAATGAAAAAGTCAACGCCATAGCCGGGATTTGAACCACGGATCTCCCGGTCTCTTGCCGTGTGTAGGACAGGAGTTGGATAGGTAGAGTCAGACTAAAAAATCCACTACCATAGCCGGGATTTGAAACACGGATCGTCCGATCTCTTGCCGTGTGTAGGACAGGAGTTGGATAGGTAGAGTCAGACTGAAAAATTCACTGTCATAGCCGGGATTTGAACCATGGATTTCCCGGTTTCTAGATGTGTGTAGGACAGGAGTTGGATAGATAGACTCATACTGAAAAATTCAATGCCATAGCCGGGAGTTGAACCACGGATCTCCCGGTCTCTAGACGTGTGTAGTACAGGAGTTGGATAGGTAGAGTCAGACTGAAAAATTCAATACCATAGCCGGGATTTGAACCACGGATCTCCCGGTCTCTAGACGTGTGTAGGACAGGAGTTGGATAGGTAGACTCATACTGAAAAATTCAATGCCATAGCCGGGAGTTGAACCATGGATCTCCCGGTCTCTAGACGTGTGTAGGACAGGAGTTGGATAGGTAGAGTCAGACTGAAAAATGCAATGCCATAGCCGGGAGTTGAATCACGGATCTCCCGGTTTCTAGCCGTGTGTAGGACAGGAGTTGGATAGGTAGAATCAGACTGAAAAAATCAATGCCACAGGCGGGATTTGAACCACAGATCTACGCAGTCATCGTTGTTTCGTCTGTAGATAGTCTTTAGATCTGGTAAGCAACGAGAACGGAATTTCAATTGTTTGACACAGCGACCGACTTTCAACAGAATCAGCCTAGGGTATTCCCTTTCTACTAACAACACCAATTCTGCTAATGTCTACCTCGACAAGCATGATGTAGATAAAGAAATAAGCTTTTGTAAGAAAACGTTATTTCTTGAATAGCTAGAGAAAGTCATGTGATTGGAACACATCCGACTTTTTATTTCATTTCAGATTGATATGCCTTGGCCAAGTGGTTATTCGCCTCTCACCTAAAGGTTCCGGGTTCGATCCCAAACACCATATGAGATTTGTGGTGGACAAAGCGGTGCAGAGGAGGGTTTTCTCCGGATTCTCCGTTTTCCCCCGCCATCGCATTCCATCGGTATACATCTGCATTCATGTATCATCGCCACAAGTACTAAAAGCGTGAGTTAAGCGCTATAAAGAAAATCTGATGTGTTACACTCACATGACTTTCTCTACCTCTCTACAAACAAACTTCTTACAAAAGCTAATTCTTCTTCCAACACCATGCTAATCGAGATAAATATTAGCAGAATTTTATTACTTAGTTCCTTATAAGTAGAATGAAAGTAAGGGAATGCACTTTGCTAAAGTGATGGTCAAACGCTTTAAAAGCTGTCGTTATGCAATAGTCATTGCATATCGCTTCTTTCCTTGGCCAGGAGTAGAGCAGAAGAAAAACGGACACTTCCGTCTGAGAAAAGTACAAGTACTGCACAATTCAAACTAATAACAAGGAATACCTAGAAAACGGTAAGCTATACGAATAAAACTATGACGTAAGTTGTGTATTTTAACAACATCTACATTTTTTATATAATAAGTTTATGTCTATTTCTTACCGGTTTACTACTTATGCCAAATTAAGCAAAACTCATTCAGAATAAACAGCACTTTAGAAGCGATTCCCAGAAAATTCACGATATAAATTTTATTTGTCAGGTAAATATCTTTAATACATGATATTTTAAACAAAATCGTTGGAGCCATTTTTGATAAAATTAAACTTTTCGAAAAAAGTTCCATTTAAAGGGTGGTATAGGAGGGGGGATTTTTCTCAAAATCTTCCTGTCGCATCCCTGGAAGATACTAAACTTAAATACAAAGTCTGGTACTTTACTGACTTTTCGTTTTTGAGTTATCGTGTTCACAGACACCCGGACACACACACACCACACACACACACACACACACACACACACACGGACCCTTTTCTGCAAATGATTGTTTTAGATACAGTGAACCCTAAAACATATACTCCGGTGAAATCTCGGTATCGAATTTTTGGATGCAATACAATACCTTTTCTATACACTATGTACATAGTACGTGTAGAGAAAATAAAAATGTGGTACTGAGAACAATATTATGATGCATTACTTGACTCCTGACATCTTATTGAACAAATGAACTCGCCTCCAGAGCCGAAGGAAATGAATTCGCTTTCTTTCTATTATGAAAAGGAAGATATTTGAAAATGAGAAAGAATCCAATAGCGTATTCAACACACCTATATAATTTTTCCTCTTCTCATTTCTATTCTGTCCATTCTTTCTGTTTCTTTTGTCGCGAGGTGGTTTCTTTTCGTATTCGCCACGTTCCCCAGAGACACTAACATGCAAGAGACAGAGTGAAAATCACTCTGCTGCTCCGCCAACCTCTGACTGGTGTCAGGTCGCGTTCACTCTGCGGATCAAACAGGAGTATCTACATCCCAAGGGCTTTGGAAAACAAAACAATGACGAATGAAACATTTCTCAACTCAAGTTTAACAACTTAGATTACATTTGTGGATGAGGCGCCAAAACTGGAAACATTTTTACGTCTTCCATTCACATACGTTTCTCTATATCTCTGCAACAAATTATTGTTAAAAAGCTTATGTTTCTTATTACTTGCTTCCTTGTAAGTAGAAGCGCAATAAGGGAGTACCTTAGGCTAAAATGATAATCAAAAACTGGGTGCTATGTGACATGAGTTCCTTTGTATGGACAGGAGTTGACAAATTCCTGTATGAGTTTTTCAAAGCTGAAACAAAAAGCAAGGAATACCTCAAAAACGATCAACTTCACGAAACAATGTATATAACATAGGTTGTGTTTTAACGTGCTCTACATTTTTTGTGGTAAATTTTTGTCCATCTCTAGCAGTTTAGCAGTTGTACAAAATTACGTAAATTCATCCAGAATATTCTTCAGAGGCTATCACCAGAAAATTAAGATATATATTTTTTTGTCAGGTAAATACCTTTAATGTACCATACTTTAATCGAAATCGCTAGAGCTATTTTTGAGAAAATCATAATTTTCGAAAAAAGTTCCATGTAAAGGATAGTTGGGGGCGGGGAGGTGAAAAATCTTCGTGTCGCCTCCTTGGAGGACATCAAACTTAAATACCAAGTATGGTATTAAACGGTCTTTTCGTTTCTGAGCTATGCTGTCCACAGACACGCACACGGACCTTTTTCTAAAAATGCTTCTTTTTTTTTTTTGTTTCAGGGGAACCGAAAACATATATTTCTGGTATCCAATTTTTAGGTGGAATGCAGAACCTTCTCTATACACTATGTACATGGCACGTAGAGAAAGTAAGAATAATTTACACAGTATATAACATTTTATATCAAATCCTTATAAAATTGTTTTTTTTATTGAGTTTGTTAGCTGTACTATTCTTGGCCTCAGCGTTCATAATATAAAAAGTTTTGTCTCCACCCATTTTAAATAATCTGCAAGTATCAATTTTGTTGGTCGAAATTAGATTCGATCTTTTTCGGCGGATGCAAGGCACTCTATGCTAGTAATGGAAGTATATCAGATCTTCAAATGTTTTACCATGGGAGCATTTATTTGTTATGTTGCGTTATGAATTTCAGATTTTTAATTCTTCCTTTCAAATGAAACCATCTATCATGTTGATCTTGAAATCGAATTTGGGTTCGATTTTTGTGAAGGGAACGTACTTTTTACTTACTCTACATGTACTAAAAATAAAAATAAAGAAAATCTGTATAATATACCCCGATATCTAATTCTAATTGCTTACACCGGGGCAAATACCTCAACCCTTTTTATTTATTAACAAACCTTTTTTTTAATTTTACAAAACAAATTAAATATACAATTGTCAGATTAATAATTTAACCTAAATAACTTAAATTAAATTATACATCTGAACCTATATACTTATCAAAATTAAATTTAATATGTAAATATTTGTGTATTATATTAATTACTCAAAAATTTAAAATTATATTAAATATATATATATATATATATATATATTTCAAATGTAGTTATTATATTATACTTTTATTAATTAATATTAATTATTACTATCTGTTTATCAATTTATTTTATTTTAATATATTATTATTTATTTATTATTTATAATTAATTTTTTACTTATTGTTATAATTATGTTTAAAAATTAATATATATTCTAACTATACCATTTCTATTTATTTTATATTTATTGTAGTTATTCTTTTTAAATATTTTATTACCTTATCCCACATTCTTGTCACTATATTTCTATAGTTACATAATGTGAGATAAACATTAAACTATTATTAAAATTAACAATTTTAAAATATTACTGGTAATCATTAAATAAATAACAAATTATTATAATTTAAATTAATAATTAAGAAACTAAACCTAAATGAAAACAATAAAACCTACAAACTACCGGCGGCAGACTGTATTGGTAGCCAATCCTACTTCTTCCTACACTTTTCTACTTTAACTTCAAATACTTAAAGTTCTGCGCAATTGCTAAGAATTCTACACGTACTGTGTACATAGTGTATGGAGAAGATATTGTATTGCACCCAAACATTTCATACAGATATTTCACCGGAAATATATGTTTTGTCTCCGCCTGAATCCAAAAAAGCATTGACTGTAGTATGTTTTTTTCTTCCGGACAATGAACGGTGTATCTCCATTGTGAATGCTCTCTTCTACATTAAGTAGTGGGTATCACCTATAACATGAAATTACTCTCTATACCCATTCTATGTACAATGTGTATAAAGAAGGTATCGTATTCCATCCCAAAATTCAACACCGAGGTTTTACTGGAAATATGCGTTTTGGGGTATGTAGTTTTATTTGCAGACGCACTTTAACTACTGTGGTTCTCAGCGTCCCATTCTATATTGGACACGAAAAAATAATTTTATCCAGAGGCATATTTATCAGACATGAAGTTCTTTTAAAATTACGACGAAAATAAACGGCTGCTAAGGATTTTTACGCCCGAAAAAGTGATCGTAATCCGCAGGGTTTGAATCCACGGAGCTAAAATAAACATTTTTAGGAAACGTGGATGTGAACACAATAACTCAAAAACGAAAACTCGGTAAAATAGAGAGCTTGGTATTTAAGTTTAGTATATTCCAAGGATGTGATTCAAAGACTTTCTGCAAACTCCCTCACCCCCTTAATCCGGAAAAAACATTTGAAAATTTGAATTTTCTCAAAACTGGCGCTGACGATTTTGATTAAAACACCATATGTTAAAGATATTTACATGCCACATAAAATGTACATTTTGAAATTTATTGTGAATAGCCTCTGAAGACATGTTTATTCTGAATGATTTCGCGGAATTTTGCATCACTACTAAACCAAATAACAAGGCCCTGTCTGCTATTTATTTCTGAATTAGCATTAACTAAATAGAACAATAAGCTTTTTAACAATAATTTATTTTAGAGATGTAGAGAAAATCATGTGAAAGTAACACATCAGGCTTTTTAATAGTAACGAGCACCCGCAAATATATCTTGCTATTTGAGTGAAAACCCACTACCATTATGGAAAATAAAATTATGTAAATTAACATGAAATTTTGATATATAAAGCAAGAAAAAATTAAAATCAGATGTGTTACATTCACATGAGTTTCTCTACATCTTTGTAACATATTATTGTTAAAAATCTTTTCCTGCTATTTACCTTATGCTAATCGAGAACAAAGTAATAGAAATAGTCTTATTACTTGCTTCCTTGTAAGTGGAAGCGAAATAAGGGGGTGTGGAATGGCGTGTTATTTATGGATACTCTTTAACTGCTGTGGTCCTCAGTGTCACAAAGTATACTGGGCGTGAAAGACCGCTTAATTTTGCTCAAAGGTCTCTCTATCAGGCTTAAGGTGCTTTTTACGTGCCGTAAATCTACGACACGGGACCAACGGCTTTACTTCCCATCCGAAAGAAGCCATGCTAAGGATCTTTACGCCCGAAAAAATCCATCGTCCTCCGCCGGTTATGAACCCGTGACCTTGGGTATCTGAGGTTAGCATGATAGCCATTACACCAGGAGGGTGACACGAAATATGGGAGCAACATAGGTTAAAGTGTTAGCCAAAAGCGGGTTGCTTTGGTATGAAGTTTCTTTGTCAGTATGGACAGGAGTTGACAAATTCATGTATGAGAAAAGTGTAAGTTTTCCAAAGCTGAAACCTAGAACAAGGTATATCTAAAAAACATGAACTCCAAGAAAAAAAGTATGTATATATTAAATAAATTGTGTGTTTTAACGTGCTCTACATTTTTTGTGTGGTACGTTTTTGTCCATCTCTTACGGTTTAGCAGTTATGCAAAATTCCGTAAAATTGATCCAAAATAAAGTAGTCTTCAAAGGCTATTCCCAGAAAATTCTAGATATGCATATTATTTGTGAGGTACATATCTGTTATATTTGACATTTTAATCAAAATTGGTACAGCCATTTTTTTATAAAATCAACATTTTCGAAAAAAGTTCCATGTAAATGTTATTGGGGGTGGGGGTTTTCATGAAAATCTTCGTGTCCCATCCTTGGAAGATACCAAAGTTAAAAACCAAGTTTGGTCTTTAACGGTCTTTTCGTTTTTGAGCTATTCTTCCACAGTTTTACACACACACACACACACACACAAACACACACATGGACCTTTTTGTAAAAATAATTCTTTTTGGATTCAATGAGACCGAAAACATGTATTTCCCGTGAACTTTCGACATGGAATTTTTGGGTGGAATACAACTTCTCTGTCCCTATGTACAGTGTACATACGGGGCTAAAGAAAGTAAACAGCTTCATATCGAGAGGAGATTACAATTAATATAATTTCGATATGATGTATTGTTACACTAATTTTGCGAATTTTATTCATATTCATTAGCTATTAGTATGGGAAAGAATTTCTGGATCTTTTACACAGACGAGAAATACCTTAAATACCCTGCGTGTTTCCTAATTTTCTATTTTAATGCTCCTGATGATAAAACAATGTGAACCTTAGGGTAACTATTAGAATGTCTATTTATATGTGCAGCTACTGTTTGGAAATAAACTGCTTGTTCTTCATCATGTTGCAAAGCAATAACTGCAGAACAGTTATGCAATATTTGTTACAGATGTAAACAATCTGATTTTTGAAATGCAACAATTTCTCTGCATTATATTCGGTATTACGTTATTAAACTTCGTTGCAACCTAAGCTAACTTAAAATAAAACATTAATTTTTAAGTGCAATTAATAACAGCGTGCAATACTTAGAAATGAAGTTCTCAGATTCTAACGTTGGAAATATATATTTCTTAAGAAAAGAAAGAAAAACGTTTTAATAAATAAGGAAATAGCACAAACTGATATCGGCGGATGATGACACTGGGATACAGATCACATTATTCCACTGCTTTCGTGAATGCGTGGTTAGGCTTTTAAAAATTGTACCTTCGTAGTTTATCAAAATACGATAAATAATACCTTAAAAATGAATGCTAGATACAAGATCTGGTACACACAAAATAAATAATCCGATAATATTGCATACAGACATATAGACAGACGGACGGGCGGACGGACAGAGAGTTAATTTGCCAGAAGAATACAAGTCACAAAAATATACCAATCTTACAACTATAAAACTCAGAAATACTCTCAGAAAATGGATTGAAGAGCAGAAAACCTTCATTTGTATTTATTTAATTGAGTTTTTCATACAAGGAATATGTAGGACAGGAGTTAGATAGGTAAAGCTAGACTGAAAAATGCAATGCCATAGCCGGGATTTGAACCACGGATCTCCCGGTCTCTATCCGGCTGCTCTACCACTAAGCTAACATTTTGAGATGGCAGTCTCAATGGCGACTTACAACTTTGTAAGTACTTTAAGTCCCAGGATTCATAGTATATCCAACTATTATGGTCAATTGGTATTGATTTAATTGATACATGGTTCAAATGCCGGTAATGGCATTGAATGTTTCAGCCTGACTCTACTTATCAAGCTTCAATTTTTTTTAGCAATGCTTAAAGACAAGGGTTTTACATTATCGTGAAGGTTATTAAATAGGTTTAAAAGTATAGTTCCATAAGAGTTTTGAACTTTGCTATACTTACATTTTGCAGTATTTCTTGTGGAATTATTATGAACAGGGGAACACAATATATGCATTTATCTTTATCTTAACGAATAGTAAACAATTCAGAACAGACAAAGATGTCATAAACAAAATACATAATTTAATAAATAAATGTTTGAGGTGTGTGTTAATGACTTTCTTTATTAGCAGAAACATGGTTGCCCCAGAAACTTCATATGGTTATTTATACAGCCATAATATATAATCTTCAAGGTATTCAAAGACATTTCTTCCTTTATTTAAAGTTGAAGGTGAGCTTTATAGGTTAAAATGATAGTCAAAAGCTGGATGCTCTGTGACTGGAGTTCATTTGTTTGTATGGCCACGAGTTGTAATTTTCTCACACAGGAATTTATCAAGTTTCTCAAAGCCGAACCCAAAAACAAGCAATGCCTAAAAACGATCAACTCCGCAAAAAAAAAAAAAAAAAAAAAAAAAAATGTATATTACATAAATCGTGTATTTTAGCGTGTTCTACATTTTTTGTGTGGTAAGTTTTGTCTATCTCTTATGGTTTAGCAGTTATGCAAAATTTCGTAAAATTGATCCAGAATAAAGTAGTCTTAAAGAGACTATTCCCAGAAAATTCAAAGATAAACATTTTATTTGTCAGGTAAATATCTTTAATATTCGATATTTTAATCAAAAGCGTTAGAGATATTTTTAAGAAAATCAAAATTTTCGAAACTTTTTCAGGGTAAAGGGTTGTTTAGGGTAGGGGCATTTTTCTCAAAATCTTCGTGTCGCATTCCTAGAAGATACTAAACTTAAATACCACGTTTGGTATTTTACCGACTCTTCGTTTCTGAGTTATCGTACAAACACACACACACAAACGGTCTTTTTTGAAAGTGCTTTTTTACTTTCTCTGCACGTACTATGTACATTGAATATAGAGAAGGTATTGTATTGCACCCAAAAATTCGATAACGAGATTTCACCGGAAATACATGTTTTGGGTTCCACTGGAAAAAGGTCCTAGCTCAAAAACGACATAACGTAGATACATAGTACGTGTAGAGAAAGTAAAAACTAATCAATGCAGCACATGTATGGGATGAAAGTTGCCTAAGGTATGGCTGACATTCACAGGTACGATTTAAACCATGACCTCTTTACGTTTTTTGAAAATTATTCCACAAAATATGTATATGTTTTCTTTGTTTCTTTTTTTATTCTTTATTTTAGGTTGCACAGCTATTAGCTCTTATAGCGACACAGTCTTATGTACAGTTTTACATTCAGTATACACTGAAAAGTTTGAGCATTATAAGTAAAACATTATGTACACAATGATTAATATATACCTCTAATGCTTATTGACATATGAAAACAGGAGTTTTAGTATAAATAATATAACAATATTAAAATTATATTACAAAACAGTGACAATTGAATTAGGTATATGTTAGTAATTAGATTTCTGATTATATAGACTGATTTCTTTATATTAACTAAAGATTTTGTGTCTGCAAGTGTTAATGCAAAGTTTTTTGAAACTGTGTGCTGTTTTCTGATTTGGCTGTATTTTGGACAATGAAGTATAATATGTTAAACTGTAAGAGGACTTACACACAAATGACAATATGTTGGTGCTTCTTTTGACAGTAAATAAGAAGAATGCATGGCCTATTCTTAGTCTTAGTATCTTAACTTGAACTTTTCTGTGAAATTTGTTATAGAGAACACTCTGGTTGTTTATTGACCTTACTTCATGTATTTTGCTGAATGGTGTGTGTTTAGCCATGCTGCTTTGAATTTGGTGACATTGACTGATGCAAGGTTGTCGCGAGGTCGGCGTCTTGTACCTGCAGTGTCCTCAGCTCCGGCCTTGATGCAGGTTCCACTCCTAATTTCCTAATTACATTTATCGCAGGGGTGTGTGGGAGAGGCTAATATATTAAAAACACTGCATGTTCCCTTATGACGTACATTTATTTGTATTGTAGATTTAAACGGGCGGCTAGCTTGTCCCTAACAAATGTGTTATAATAAATACAATCCCATCACATAATTATTAATGAGGAGCTTAATCTAGCCCTTTGCACATCGCTCCCACACCACGTGCACACAAATTAGTGCTAAGTGGACACAATATTAATTTCAGTGTAAGAGAGTAACAATAGCCGCATAAGAGATAAGCCTTGCCTTAAATACTAATCCTGGGTGACTCCAACTTTCGCGCCATAAAATGTAACAGCATCCCTTATTGGTTCTGAGTTAGCATCACCTCACAAGTTATGAGAATAAATGGTGCCAAGTTCTGACGTCATAGCGTGCCCATGACACGTTTGGAAATACCTAGTAGTTCCTTCTCACTTTAACATTATGCTTTTTTGTCTGTTTTTCCTGTATTACTTCTTTATATGTCTGCTCTTTTCCATCGTGCATGCTTTAGCCTAAACCCTGTGCTCATTAGCAGGTGGTGTTTGGTGAAGTTATACCTGGAATTTCACTAGCCCGCATCGCCTAATCCCCTAAGATACAACTTGCATTTATGCATAGTTATAACTCGGGAATATTTACAATTATTTTCCATTGCTTATATTATGTCCATTTTCTCTTTTTATATAATCTGTGAACATGTGCTATGTGCTCCTACAAGGTCTAGGTGAGGATTAGGGATGTGAGAAGTAGAACTGCATCCTTTGCTATTGTTTTGGCTTCCTCAATACCACCTACACCCCTGTGAGAGGGTATACATATGAAAATAATTTTCTTACTCTGGATTTTAATTTATGGTATAGAATTGATATGTCTTGAATAAATTTATCTGCAGTCAATGGGTTATATACTGCCTTTAGAGAAATCATAGAATTAGAAAGATTATAAAATGGTTTTTATCTGAATTATATATCTGTATCAGGGCATATTTAAGTGCTTAGAGTTCACAGGAAAATACTGAGGCGTCTTTAGGAAGCTTAAAGGATGAAACTTTGCATAGCCACACCCATCTGTAGTGTTTGAGCTATCAGTATAAATTGCAGTGTTTTGAATGTTCTCAAATAATACCTAGGCATAAGTAGATTAACAGCGTTACGTTTTTTGTTTATTTATAAGTCTAATTAAAGTCGTTTTCCTAAAATCAATCTTTAATAGCATTTAATGTGCTTTTAACCCATTTGCCTACAAAAGTCGGAGAAAGACGAACTGTGATCGCTTGTCTGAAAGGGAAAATATTTCACTTCTTAAAATAGGGAGGATTTATCTAAACCGCGGTCCATTTGCGTGTCGATCCATTATTCTTCACTGTCTACTTTCTTTCGTTCACTTATCCATCTTCATCCATCAAGAGTCATTCTCCTCAGTCCAAAAGCCTTCCTCACTCCGTTTACATTCTGCATTCTCATGTCATTTCACATCTATTCGAACCTTCATTATCTTCTCTTTGCTTTCATACTTTTTGTCCTCCATCGGCCTTCCTTTTTTCTTCCTGGCTCCAACTTGGCGGTTGTTAGAGTTTAAAGTTTTCAGCAAACAGTTTGCACTGCGATCCAATAGCCTGACAAATAACCAGCTCAGAGTTCAAAAAAGCTAACTGTATTTCCGCTTTCTTTTCTTTTTCTTTCTTTTTCCCTTTCCCAATATCCCGTAAGTTGCTAGCCAGCTGTTCCATATGGTAGCTATCTTACACATTTTAACATAACTTCTGTGGTAATTAATAATAATAATAATACATTTTATATTAAATATTATAATTCCCTCAAGCAGGTACTCTAAATATGGTTTTCAGGCTCACCAGAGATCGCCACACTACTTGCATGTTTTTTTTTTTCCTTACGCTGGTACACATGTTACTAGATGCTATGTAAAATTACAAGTCATTCCAGGCAATAGTTGACTGTAGGCAGTTGTTTGAAGCAGTGGAAGTGCGCATTACTTTGAAAATGGAGAAATTCGAGTACCGTGCTGTGTTAAAATTCTTCGCAAAAGAAGGTTTAACACCTACAGAAGTTCATTTGTGGATTGTAAACATGTATGGTGACTCTTCACCTTCAGTTTTCACTGTGGAAATGGGCGACCGATTTTAAACGTGGCCGTGAAAGCGTCCAAGACGATCCACGCGAAGGACGTCCAAAAACTGTAACCACACCAGAAATCATTGAAAAAGTACATGACATGATTTTGGAAGATCGGCGCACAAAGGTGCGTGAAATTGCTAATGCAATTGGTCACATCTTACATCAGGAATTAAACATGAAAAAGCTTTGCGCGTGAAGGACTCCGCGTATCCTCACTGTGAATAATAAACGCAATGTGCTTGGCGCATTTTCAGAAGAACAGAAGTGACTTTTGCGCCAAGACGTCATAATAGATGAAACCTGGGCTCACCACTATACACCCAAGCAGCAGTCGAGGCAGTGGACAGAAGCTGGTTCTTAAGCTCCAAAGAAGGCGAGGATGGTGCCATCGGCGGCAAAGATCATGGCGTCAGTGTTTTGGAATGCCAAAGAAATTTTGTTGATCGAAAAAGCTAAAACCATTACTGGAGAATACTACTCTAAACTTCTAACCAAACTGAATGCAGCATTCGTGAAAGCAGACCCAAGTTAAAAAAGAAAAACATTGTTTAGTACCAGGACAAAGGTGCAGCGAGGAAATTGAGAGATCTGCACTATGAAGTGCTGGAACACCCACCCTATTCCCCAGATTTGGCTCCCTCGGGCTTCCATCTGTTTACAAAACTGAAGAAATTCCTCGCTGGTAGGCGCTTCTCGTCCAATGAAGAAGCAATTGCGGCTGTAAATGGATACTTTGCAGCACTTCCATAAGAACACTACCGAGAGGGGATAATAGCATTGGAACACCGCTGGACAAAATGTATTATCATTAGAGGAGATTATGTTGAAAAATAAAACTACTTTGAAAGCATGAATTGTCGTATTTCGCTATCAGGCCGAGCACCTTTCAGACCATCCTTGTATTACGCAAAACACTAAATATTTCGAAAATATTTATATCCTTTTAGATAGACATTTGTAAGCATGTAGATTAATTCAGATAGGCACATTGACTTAAGATGAAGAGTTCAGAAATAAAGTAAAATGGTTTAAGAATTCTAATAGAAAAACGACACGAAAATGTCGCCACAAACACTGCACGGGTACGCAAAACCCGTGGGAAATTATATTCTGTATGTAAGTTCCGACACGTCTTAATCGGGGGGAAATGCAAAAATATTCCGGAATTTTCTAGTTTAAAAAAAATAACAACAAAAACATCCCCATTGTTTGTGTTCCGAAAGATAAAAGAATTGAACGTTTTGATATACTGGCAACGCAAATGATATTATTAATTTAATTATATAATTAGTTTAGTGTATGTGTGTTCGGTGTTCGTCTGTCTGAACACAATAACTGAAAAACATAAAGTATGTTAAATAACAAACTAGGTATTTAAGTTTGATATCTTCCAAGGATACGAAACGAAGATTTTGAGGAAAATCTCCCCACACTAAAATGCCCTTTATATTAAAAACAATTCAAAAAGTTTGGTTTTCTCAAAAATAGCTTAACGATTCTGATACCGTATATTAAAAGATATTTACTTGACAACTAAAATGTACATCTTAAATTTTCTGAAAATAGCCACTGGTGACCTCTTTATTCTGGATGAATTTGGCTGAAATTTACATAAGTGATAAACCGTAAGAGATAGACAGTCATGTTATATATACATATATATATACATTTATTGTGGAGCTGATCAATATGAGATATTCCTTGTTATTGGTTTCAGTTTTCAAACAGCCTCTGAATACCTCTTCATTCTGGATGGACTTTGTACAACTCGTAAACCATGAGAGATACACAATAACCTACTACACTGCAAAAAATCTCATGTTCTTAAAATAAACAATTTATATCACGTATATTTTTTTAGAGTTAGCAGTTTCCGAGATATTCCTTTGTTATTGGTTTCAATTTTAAAATACTTGAACTTTTTTGAAGTGGAAAGTCAAGTTTCGTTTCCTCTTTTCTGTTTTACTCCGAGGAAAATTCTTTTATATTGCGCTAGTTTTTAAAATAGTTTTATAATAATGTATTCCCTTATTTCCCCGCTACTCACAAGGAAGCAGTAATATGCAACGCCTGCTATTGAACATCTCGATTAATATGCCGTAGTTAAAACAATTATATTTTGTAAAGAAAGGTCGCTTATCGAATAGATAGAAAAAGTCATATGAATGGAACACATTAGATTTTTAGTACACAGGATGTTACTGAACTATACTAAAATAGTTTCAAAGAATATGTGGATTACTTAAATAAGTAATTTGAGATAGGAGACTTATGATCTGTTTATTGAAATGTCGAAGTAACGTCTAAAAGTTTCTGAAGTGCCAGTACGCCACGTATCGCAGCACTTCGTCTGGAATGAAAAGGATAATAATAAAAACATTTACTTTATGACAAGAATCGATCTTAGGACCTTTGGGATAGCAGCTTCCCGCATTACGCATTAAGCCGCGAGAGCAATAGAAAAAATCTAATGTGTTACACTCACATGACCTTCTCTAGCTGTTCTACAAACTTCATACATAAGATTTTTCTTCTTTCTGCACCTTGCTAATCGTGGTACTCATTAGCACAATGTTCTTATTATTTAGTTCCGTATAAGTAGGAAGAAAATAAGGGGGATACACTAGGCTAAATCAATAGTCAAATGTTTTAAAACCTGTCGCCATGCGATTGTCATCACAAATCGCTTCTTTTTTTTTGGCCAGGAGTAGAACAAAAGAAAAACGGACACTCCCATCTGAGAAAAGTATAAGTACTTTTCAACTAAAACTAATAACAATGAATACTTCGAAAACGGTAAGCTCCATGAGAAAAATGCATATGACATAACTTGTGTATTTTAACAAGACCTAAATTTCTTGTATGGTCGTCTCCTTAGCGCGGTGGTAGCGCAGCTGCTTACCAAGCGGGAGACCTGGGTTCGATCCCCAGTACCGGCGTGGGGATTTTTCCCCCGCTGGGAGACCTGGACCGGGGTGCACTCAGCCTCGTAAGGTCCCTGGGGGGCCAATTGAGGAGCTACTTGATTGAGAAGTAGCGGCTCCAGGTCGTGAGGACCGCATTAACCGGCCGGGAGGGGCTCGAGGCGCTGACCACCTCTCACCCTCCAATACTGCCCCCCATCCATGACGCCTGTAGTGGACCGAAATGGGGGACGCAGCGGCCGGGCGGTAGACCAAGGTTCCCCGTGAGCTGTCGTGCCATGGAGTTTTAAATTTCTTGTATAGTAAGTTTTTGTCTATCTCTTACGGTTATGCCAAATTAAGCAACATTCATCCAGAATAAACAGGTCTTCAGAAGCTATTCCCAGAAAATTAAAGATATACATTTTATTTGTTAGGTAAATAGATTTAATATACGATATTTTAATCAAAATCGTTAGATCCATTTTTAAGAAAATAAAATTTTTCAAAAAAAGTTCCATGTAAAGGGTAGTTAGGGGGGGGATTTTTCTCAGAATCTTCGTGTCGCATCCCTGGAAGATACTAAACTTAAATACCATGTTTGGTATTTTAGCTACTTTTCGTTTTTGAGTTATCGTGTTCACAGACACACGAACCTTTTTCTGAAAATCCTTTTTTTGGATACAGGGGGGTCCTAAAACATGTATTTCCGGTGAAATCTCGGTATCGAATTGTTCGGTGGAATACAAAACTTCTCTATCCCATGTACATTGTATATATGGGGCTAGAGAAAGTAAAAAATTCCTTCAGAGTAGTTAATGAATGCTCAGTGTCGCACTGTCAGGTGACTAATTCGAGATTTTACAGATTTTTGCGACATTAAAACTTGAGAACGCTAGTAACGAGCTGCTAAAAATCGATATTTCTATACTCGGGCAGCAGTATTAAAGACATTCTAAGCCATTTTTTCAACCTGCTTTGCTTTAACACCGACTTATCAGCACCTGATACCCACACGTTTAACGTTATGTTTATCCGGGGACCATGCATGGCCGATTTCAAATTACTTACATGCACAATCTCGCAAATTACTTCGGTGTAGGTCATTAACACCCTGTATAATAGCTAATGCTATATAACAAATGGACTGTATATCACTGTTTGCCCTTACCAATTACTATGTGGCACTAGAACAGCAGTTCAAAGAAAACTATACGGCATTTATTTTCGCACGTCCCATCACATAAACATTGTCCCAAACAATATTTTGGTGCTAACGGTGATGTTGGGTTTTCCAAGCAGCGTGATTCCTGGAAAAGATGGCTAAACTTTTCAAATTTGTTTCACAGAAATTAGCCGTACAGAACATTTGCAGAGCCCAAACATTTCTTAATAGAAATTACCTCAAATATAAATATTAATTTTACTTTCTCTACACGTACTATATGCATATGTATGGAGAAGGTATTTCACTCCACCCAAAAATTCGATTTCCGAGATTTTACCGGAAATGCATGTTTCAGGGTCCCCTGTATCCAAAAAAAAGAGAGTATTTTCATAAAAAGGTCCGCGTGTGAGCGAGTGTCCGTGTAACTCAAAAACGAAAAGTCCGTAAAATACCAAATTTTACATTTAAGTAGATATAGTATTTTCCAGGAATGCAACACGAAGATTTTGAGAAAAATCCCCCTCCTCAAAATACCATTTACATGCAGCTTTTTTCGAAAATTTTGATTTTCTCAAAAATAAGGATTTTGATTAAAATATCGTATATTAAAGATATTTACCTGACAAATAAAATGTATATCTTGAATTTTCTGGGAGTAGCCTTTGAAGACCACTTTATTCTGCATGAATTTTACGGAATTTTGCATAACTAGTAAACCGTAAGAGACAGACAAATACTTACCATACAAAAAAAAAAAAAAAAAAATATAGAACACATTAAAACAAACAATTTATGTTATATAAATGTTTTTTCGTGGAATTGATCGTTTTTGAGATATTCCTTATTAGTTTCAGCTTTAAAATTTTATAATGTTCTCACATAGAAATTTGTTAACTCCTCTCCATACAAATGAATGAACTTCAGTGACATAGCAACCAGCTTTTGACTATCACTTTAATCTATGGTATTTCCTTATTTCACTTCTACTTACAAGAAAGCAAGTGATAGACTATCTCTAATACTTTTTTCTCCATTATTTTTTTTTTGTAGTGTTTAACGCCCACTTTAACGACTTATGGCACCACAGGCGGTGACACTGATGATACACGAATGAAGATGGGGCACCGGTAGAATGCGATGGCGGAGAAACCAGAGAACCCGGAGAAACCCCGCCCCAGCACCGTTTTGTCCACCACAAATCTCACATGCGTTCACTTGGGATCGAACCCGGGCCGTCTAGGTTTCTCGATTAGCTTGAAGTAAATAGAAGCATAAACTTTTTAACAATAATTTGTTATAGCGATGTATAGAAACTCATATGAATGGAACATTAGATTTTATACCTCTCGAGGAATAGAATATTTTTCAGTTAACCAAAACACTAAATTTTATAAAATATGATTAGTGAAATTTTTTCTATAACATCATAAAATCTTCATATTTTTCATGTGTATTAAATTCTACAGACCTCTAAACCTAAAAATACTTGCTTTTTTGACTCAGAATAGTAAATTGCAATTTTTTATTTTACCTGTCTCAAATAAGTAGTGTTTTTATGTAGGTGTAAGCCTGTTTCCTCATTGTAGAAGTTTTAAACTATGTAAACTCAATCTCTCTGTCTCTCTCTCCCTCTCTCTCTCTCTCTCTCGGTTTTAACATCATTACAGTTAAATCAGAACGTGCAGTACTTGAGCAGCTACATCTCCCTCTCTTCACCCAGCTGCCACAAAGTTGCATTGCCTTGTCTCCAACTTGTACCTGTTCCTCTACATTAAGAAGCATGCCGCTGCCCTTTTATATGACACTGATCCTAGAGGTGCAGAACATCCTGAGGGTCTACGTGAGGGAACTTAATGTAAGGAAGATTAGCACCCCAACTCGGTTAATCTGCATCTTCGTGGAAAAGGAATAAGAGCGGACCACGGCCATCCACACAAACACGCGCGCATGCGCAAGTTTGGTGGCAACTAAAACCCGTCCGACCTTTCAATTAGCAAGCACTGCACACACCAGTTGTATACGTTTCCGTACTTAGACAAGCGAATATTATAACTGTAAACACTACCGCCTGTTCGCTGGCCAATTAGCATTCCGCAACACACATCCTACACAACCTGAACATCTTATTTCGCGCTGACTGAAGTCAGACGAAGAAACATAATCTAAGTGTACATACATCTGTGCTTTCTGCTAATGTTTGCCAAGCCTTGGTACTTCGTGGCGTAGGGAATCATGGGTTCCGGTCCCGCCTTGGACATGGTGTTTGTATGTTTGTAAAAATATGTATATGTGTATTCCTTAGAAAAAAAATCTAATGTTTTCCATTCACATTACTTTTTCTACATCTCTGTTACAAATTATTGTTAAAAACCTTTAGTTTTTATTTATCACACGCTAATCGAGAAAAAACTAACAGAAATACCCTTAATTACATGCTTCCTTGTAAGTAGAAGCGAAATAAGGGAGTACCATAGGTTAAAGTGATAGACAAAAGCTGGTTGGTATGTGACTGAAGCTCATTTGTTTGTATGGACAGGAGTTGACAAATTCCTGTATAAGTTTTTTTAAAGCTGAAACAATAACAAGGTATATCTAAAAAACGATCAACTCCACGAAAAAATTGTATATGACAAATGATGTATTTTATCTTAATCTACATTTATTGTGTTGTAAGTTTTTGTCTATCTCTTACGGTTTACCAGCTATACAAAATTCAATAAAAATCATCCAGAAAAAAGAGGTCATTAAACGCTATTCCCAGAAAATACAAGATATACATTTTATTTGGCATGTAAATACCTTAAATACAAGTGATGTTAATCAAAATCGTTACAGCCATTTCTGAGAAAATCAAAATGTTCGAAAAAAGTTCCACCTAAAGGGTAATTTGGTAATTTGGGGTGGGGGGTATTCGTGTCGCATCCTTAAAAGATACCAAACTTAAATGCCAAGTTTGGTATTTAACGGTCTTTTCGTTTTTGAGCTATGCTGTCCACAGACACACACACACACACACACACACACACACACAAACGGATGTTTTTCCAAAAATGATTTCTACTTTCTCTACACGTACTATGTACATAGTGTATAGAGAAGGTTTTGCATTCCACCCAAAAATGCGATACCGAGATTTCGCCGGAAATACATGTTTTGGGTTCCCCTGGAACAAAAAAAAAAGCATGTTCAGAAAAATGACCGTGTGTGCCTGTGAGCATAGCTCAAAAACAACAAGACCGTTGAATACCAAACATGGTATTTAAGTTTGGTATCTTCCAAGGATGCGACACGAACATATTCACGAAAATATCCCCACCCCGAACTACCCTTAACATAAAAAAAATTCGAAAATATTGATTTTCTTAAATATAGCTCCAACGATTTTGATTAAAATCTCTTATATTTCACATATTTACTGGCCAAACAAAATGTATATCTTGAATTTTCTGGGAATAGCCTCAAAATACTTCCTTATTCTGAATGATTTTTACTGAATTTTGCATAACTGGTAAACCGTAAGAGATAGACAAAACCTTACTACACAAGAAATGTATATCACGACAAAGCACACAATTTATGTGATGTACATTTTTTTTTTTTTTTTTTTTTTTTTTTTTTTTTTTTTTTTGGTGGAGTTGATCATTATTGAGATATTCCTAGTTGTTGGTTTCAAAAACGTATACATTTCTCAAACAGGAATTTGTCAACTCCTGTTCATGCAAACAAAGGAACTTCAGTACATTGCAACTAGCTTTTGACTATCACCTTAACCTATGGTACTCCGGTATTTTCCTTCTATTTGCACGGAAGCAAGTAATAAGACTATTTCTGCTAATTTTTTCTGGATTAGCGTGAAGTAAATAGAAGCATAAAGTTTCTAAGAATAATTTGTTACAGAAATGTAGAGAAATAGATCAGAGCTTTTTGGATTCCGGGAGGCTCAAAACCTGTATTTCTGCTGAAATCTTGGTATGGAATTTTTTGAGTGTAATACAAAACCTTCTCTATACCCTAGGTACATGGATGGTACGTGTAGAGAGAGTAAAAAAGCGTTGATGTTTATAGCGGATTTATTTAACCAGTGAAAGGCACTTCGTTGTCAATATCTTGTAGCGAACCGTACGCTGTAACCACAAACACCACCTACGATCTAGGGAGGACAGGAGTGGCTTGAAGAGACATAGGGGAACAGCCCGCTCCCCCGTGGGCTCCAGGCACGTTTTCCGTTGCTCAGCACACTCGACCAACCCTGCTGCCTGCCTCAATTATTTATACCTCTTCCATTTTATTATACCGTGTCCATTGTCAGGTAATCTGAATTACTGGCACGTGCCACGACTTCCTGAAACAGGCTTTAACCTCCTCACATCTTCTCTAACACTAAGCAAAGCATTCAAGACAATTATTTCTAATTACACCGATTTTAACTTTCTCTATACGTACTATGTACACGCTATTGTATTGCATCCAAAAATTCCATACTGAGATTTCACAGAAAATACATGTTTTAGATCTCCCTGACCCCCCGAAAAAAATCTGATGTGTTCCATTCACATGACTTTCTCTACACATTTGCAACAAATTGAGATAAAAAGCTTATGCTTCTATTTAGTTCATGCTAATTAGCAGAAATAGTCTTATTACTTGCTTCCTTGAAGGTAGAAGCGAAATGAGGGCGTTCCATAGGTTAAAATGATAGCCGAAAGCTGGTTGCTATGTAACTGAAGCTTCCTTTTTGGTATGGACAGCAGTTAAGAAATTCCTGCATGAGAAAAGTAAGTTTTTCAAAGCTAAAACGAAAAACTAGGAATATTTTAAAAATCAACTCCATAAAAAAGTATATGACATAAATTGTTTGGTTTATCGTCAGCTACATTTTCTGTGTAGTACATTCTTCCCCATCTCTTGCGCTTGAGCATTTATGCACAATTCCGTAAAATTCATCAAGAATAAAGTAGTCTTCAGGGGCCATTCCCAGAAAATTCAGCATATACATTTTATTTGTCAAGTAAATATCTTTAAAATAAGAACTAAAGCTTTCCTGGCGACGTGTTAATTCAAAATCTTCTCGGGCTTCTAGCCAGGTAAAAACTTGGCTTGACACCAAGCCAAGTTTTTACCTGGCTAGAAGCCCGAGAAGATTTTGAATGAATAAATATCTTTAATTTTACGATATTTTAAACAAAATCGTTACAGCCATTTTTAAGAAACTCAAAATGTTCAAATTTTTTTCCATGTAAAGTGTAGTTTGGGGTGGGGGAATTTTCTTGAAAATCCTTGTGTCGCATCCTTGAGAGATACCAAACTTAAATACCAAGTTTGGACATTAACGGTCTTTTCGTTTTTGAGCTATGGTGCTCACAGACACACACACACAGACACACACACACACATACACACGGACATTTTTCTAAAAATGTTTTTTTTTTATTCAGGGAGTCCCAGAACATGTATTTCCGATGAAACCTTGATATCGAATTTTGGGTGCAATGCAATACCTTCTCTATACATTATGTCGTACATAGTTCGTATAGAGAAAGTAAAATTATAAAAAGGTCTCAGTGAGTGTGTGGGGATGTGTGTCTGAGCAGCATAGCTCAAAAACGGACAGTCGTTAAATACCAAACCTGGTATTCAAGTTCAGTATCTTATAGGGGTGCGACACGAAGAAAATCCCTCCACCCCTAACTACCCTTTACATGGAAAATTTTTCAAATTTTATTTTCTCAAAAACGGCTAACGATTTAGGTTAAATATGATATTTACATGCCAAATAAAAATTTTATCTTGAATTTTCTGGAATAGCCTCTGATGATTTCTACTGAATTTATTTGGAAAACTATTTTAAATCAAAGTAATACATAACATAACCTAGGTTACTCCAAACTTAATTTTAATTATTAAAATTCGGAAAGTAGTTAATATTTTTAACTACTAGCGATGAAGTGTACTTTTATAGGCTGCTGGAAGGTTTAGGCAGTTGTCTCGGTGCAGTTTCAGGCCTATGCCTTTTATGGTTTGACACTTAAGTCCTTTTAACAATCATTTTATTGCATATTCTTTGTGTTGCTATTTTAGTATTAATACTTCAAAATAGTGAAAGACAAAGAAAAGTCAATTTGTTCATTTAATTAATAGATATAATTCTCTTCATTTATTTAAAATTAACTTTTTAAAAACTTTCTGTCTGCCAGCTTAGTTGTGTTAATTTTTAGTGTGAAATACTTCTTTTGGCTTAAATTATATACACAAAAATATGTAATCCTTGTAGCTTAATATTTGTTAAATTTGAAACAGTTTTCTGTATCGTAAAATGACACACTAAGAACTAAATTACTCCCTCAAACACTACTAAGTTGCACTAAAACATACTGCATATTGATAAACGTCTTATGAAGCAGTAGATTAAATGTGTGCTATTTTCATTGTTCAGAATTGGGACTCGCCGTAATAACGTAGTCAGCCTATTATCAAACAAAACCCAGTGTAGGAATATCACAAAGTGATCAGAAATGGTATTATGCACACAGTAATTGTTAGCAATATAGATCTAGGGTGCCCAACCTCTGCTCTAATGAGCTAATGACGTCACCTAGTCGTGTTACCCCGCCACCCTCATTTTGTGCTTGGCCAGGCAGGAAGCGTTTTCCCTTCAATCACTCAGTGGCGTTTAACTGAACGGTTCCACTCTCGACAAGATAACAGGCTTCAAGGGAACCAAACATATTGTATTCCAGAAACAATGGGAGGAAGAAATTTTTGTTAAAAATTTGAAATGTCTTATTTGTAAGCATCACTTTGTAAACTTCTGATGTAATATTAAGAAACACTTTGAAGAATACCATCATGTTGACCTTCGCAAACTTTTTTATCACATATGCATTCAGTCACAACACTTGCATTTGAATAAAGTGTCTGCGAAGACGCTCCCCAAGATCTTCAAATGGAACTGGTTGCTTTGCGAAACTCCACAGTCATTAAATATTCTCAGAAAAAATGGGATTTACTTAAATCTGTTCTCAATAAAAATTTCACAAATTGCGAAGCTTGTTGGAAAGAATATATCAATATTTGGTTCTACCTATATTTGTGAATAGATGTCTTCAAAAATGAACCAAATAAAAAGCAAGTAGTGGAGGGAGCACAGGATCATTTGGTCTGCCTTTTAAGACCGTTGTTCATCCCTGACGGCAAATATGATGAACTGGTTACAAGAAAACAGTGGCGTTCAAGACGGTTTTTTAATTATTTGTACCATCCAGTGCATTAACGTTGCTGAAGCCCCCGCCACTGATAGAGAGCGACGTCATAGAATGGGAGGAGGTAAATCTGCCCTCCCCTCTTCTGCTGTATGTTAATCACCACTGGTGTAGAGTATTAATTAATCGAAATTCATTAATAATTTTGCTGTTTGTAAACAATAGCATCTGTTTCTTGGAAAGATAGGTAGAAAATGAACTGCTATCAATATGGTGCTCTGTGCATTTACAGAATATATATACACATTTTAATAAATGATATGAATATCTATTTCGGTGTGTTAGTATTTGCTTTCTCTACATGTACTGGGCATATAGTAGATAGAGAAGGTGTTGTATTCCAACTGAAATTCGGTGCCGATATTTCACCGGAAATATATGTTTAGAAGTCCCCTGAAACGAAGAAATAGTTAGCAAAAGGTCCGTGTGTTTGTGTCTGTGCATGTATATGTGGCCAGCATAGGTCAGAAACAAAAACACCATTAAATACTTAATTTGGTATTTAAGTTTGGAATACTCCAAGTATCCGACACGAAGATGTTCAAGAAAAACCACACCTCCAATTACGCTTTACAGGGAACATTTTTTTAAATTAAACTAAAGTATTGTTAAGAAAACCAATATTTTGAAATTTTTTAGGAATCGAATGTTGAGTAAATTTGATTTTTTTTTTCGGGAGGTAGGCCTGTAATTTGTTTTTCTTCTTTTTTACTCAACAAACCGATCCAAGAAGGAAATGCCAACTCTAACTGGAATAACCTGATATTCTCCGAGGAGGTGATATTTTCATCCACATCGTAATGGAAAGCTGACTGTTTATCTGTCATAGCACTCCCGATACGATGCAAAACACGTGGTGTGGCAATTCCATCAATTGGAGTATCTGTATCGTGTTGGAGTTGGAAATCAAGGACGGTCTAAAAGCTGCGCTCCAATTTACCTGTGGCTTCTGGTCACAAATTCAAGAAACCTGGGATATTTTAGCGTCTCGTCCGCATTGCATATTGTCTACGCCCCGAAGATTGAGGGCAGTTACATGGGCTTAGGCTTAATACATCCGATACTAATCATGTTTATTTTTGTTTTACAAGACACTAGTTTATTGACACATATGCTTTATTTAACACGAGTGTTGGTATAATTATATTTTAGTGTGCATAGAGAGGCCCAAGTTATATTAATGCAACATTATGCTCTACTTACTCAGCCATAAAGTTACAACAACAACAACAACAACAAATGAAAAAATGAAAATGACAAGGAGCGGGAGATTTGAGCCTAAGTGGAAATAATGCCTTCTACACTTCTTGGCCACTGTGACGTATTGTGGTCTGTTTTCAGCACTCTTAAGTTAATTATTGAGCTGTTAGTCACAACCCACTGTTCTTTCGTGTGCGTTGTGAACACAGCTTTTACAAAGACACACGAAGCTCTTCGATCGACACATGGAATCTGGAGATGTTTAACCTTTACTTTCTCCACACATAGTGTGCATAATGTATAGAGAATTTATTGTAATGCACCCAAAAATTCGATAGCGAGATTTCACTGGAAATACATGTTTTGAGACCTCCTGAATAAAAACAAAACTGTTTTAGAAAAAGACCGTTAAATACCAAACTCAGAATTTAAGTGTGATATCTTCCAAGGATGCGACATGAATATTTTCAAGAAAATCCCCCACCGCAAAGTTCCTTACATAGAAAAAATTTCGAAAAATGTTGATTTCTTTCAAAAACTGCAACAACGATTTTGATTATAATTTCTTACACTTAAGATATTTATATGTCAAATAAAATGTATATGTTGGACTTTCTAGTAATAGCTTCTAAAGACCTCTCTATTCTGGTTAATCCCTATTGATAAAACACACAATTTATGTCATATATTTTGCTGTTTCCGAGATATTCCTTGTTATATATTTCAACTTTAAAATACTTAAAACTTTTCTCATTGGAGAATTTGTCAACGCTTGGCTACGCAAAGAAACGGATTTCAATCCCATAGCAACCGCATTTTAAAACATTGGACTATCAGTTTATCCTTGTGAATTCCCTTATTTCTCTTCAACTCATAAAGGAACTAAGTAACAAGGCCGTTTCTGCTAATATTTTAGCATTAAATAGACAGAAGAATAAGCTTATCAACAGCAATTTGTTACAGAGATGTAGAGAAAGTATCCCCTAGAGGAAGTAATGGACTGTCCTCTCTGTATTATCAATTGTTAGTGTTCGGGCTCTAGAGAATTGAGGGGCTCAGTGCCAGAGGGAGCTATCCCACACATTGTGAAAAAATGAGATTTTTTTGTTTTGTTTTTAGACCGCTTCTGCCGTCTCTCATGTCTGTAGAAATCTTGGTAATATTAACTGTTTTAGAGTGCCATCTACAGTAACTTACAGAAACTGTGTCATTTTCCAAAGTGAGAAAGTTTGTGCCAGATGGGGATATCTCACTATGAAGTTGCCTGCTATTTAAAGAACAACGTCACCAAACCTACAGAACTTTAACTATTTTAATAGTATTGTTTATTGTTTAAACCATAGGCCAAGAAATAATGATTTTAGGCCTTAATATGTGAAACAGAATAATATGCAAGATTATTATTAAACATTAAGAATATTGTGTAAATAGTTGAAATATTAGGCATTATACTATGTTGCAGATTATTCTGTTTTTCAAAATGGAGGTAAATAGTATAGCTAGTGAAGGAAAGAAACGAATATGCAAGCAAAACATATGGAAAAAAGTTGTTGCTAAACGAAAAAGAAACAATGGTGAGGAATATGAATAATATCATGTTTAGTTTCTCTCTCTGCATAAGTAAATTTATAGTAAATAATACGGTTTGCAGTGCTAAATAAATAAAAGAAACGGTTAAATATCACTTTTTTTATATTTTCTAGGACATTTCAAAATGTGGATCAAATACTGGATTTAAAAAAGTTGTACCTCAATATTACATTTTTCACCAAATCAACAACACTAATAAACCTTTTTTTTTCTCAAATTTAGCTATTTGTGGGATAGCTCCCTCTGGCGCTGAACCCCTCAATTGTATTAGCTTAGCGCCTTAGCATTACACATTTAACAGCAACACTTTTTCGATAATGGAGAAAGGTTATCATAAAACATAAAACATGAAATTAGCATGCACTGATATGTATAGAAATAAGATTAAAATAGCTAATGATTAGGTTTGCAGTCAAGATACATTGGCCAGCCGGTAATCGAGAAAAGGAGAATAAGATATTGCAAAAAATATTTTTGTGAACAGTTTTGCATATAAATGAATTGCGGAAACAAACTGGACACCTTTATAATCAACCGTTAGCCTTACTATGTTAGACTTTTCTGCTGTTATAAAAATCTGATGTGTTTTATTCCACGACTTTCTCTTCATCTCTGCAATAAATAATTGTTAAAAACCTTATTCTTCTACACACATAAAACTAATCGAGAAAAATTAGCAGAAATAGTCTAACTACTTGCTTCCTTGTAAGTAGAAGAGCTAAGTATCTACAGCAACATATTTTACTTTTACATTAAATTGCAAAAATTTAAGTATGGTTTTAATGTCGTTACAATTCGGGAAGCGAGTGGTTATTGTGGTATGCCTTAAGAAGAACAAAGTGGCGTGTGGGGGTAGAAGTGGGGGGCTTAACCGGGTCCCACCAATCCTGTGTCCTAACAAGTTTAGTGACGTTGACTCCATGCCAGCTGAAACCACAGAACAACACACTCCTCAGCCATCAGCAACAACATCTGAGAGGTCTACACTACATGTGAGTCAGTCTCTCTTCTTCCCTCCAAAATTGCAGAGACACAAATTGGAGATCAAGAGTCCTCTAAAAGAACTAGAATGTTCTTCAGAACAAATGGGTAACGCATCACCTTCCACCCAGACATACTCCAGTGACGTGCACAAAATAACAGTATCGGCTGAACCACAAGCATTTGCAGTTTCACCAAAAGATGTGTTGCCAGTTCCCTGTGTTAAAAGACTTCCCTCATCGTCAGGAAGACGCCGCGGGAAAACATCTGTCCTTACAGGGTCACGATATAAGGTTGAGCTTCAAAAAAAGGCAAATACTCAACCTAATCACCAGCAATTTGCAGAAAGTGGCTTCAGTCTAAGTTTGCTGAAACAACAAGAGCAAAGAAAGCCAAATATAGGGAAGAAAATTCTAGCGATAGCCAGTGCTCTTATTGCAAGGAGAAATAAAGTGAGACAAAACGAAATGACGAACTGGATTCAGTGTGTGAAGTGCAACAGATGGGCCCATGAGCTTTGCACAGGTTGGCCCCAAAAAGCATCGAAATATTTTGAATGTAATGACTATTAAGCACAGAAAAACTGTAGTACCCGGTTGTGCCCCGCCGTTTTAACGGTTCTGCCCTTACCCTAGGGGCAAAACCGTATTTTGCAAACAATAACTTTTTAAGTTATATTACGTATGTGATAAGATGGCAACAAAGCACATGTTTTAAAATGTTCACAATTCATAATACAATAATTTACAAAAAAGTGCATTTCTTAAAACATTATATGTTATGATCAATTATAATTAATTGTTAGATGCCCGATCCTAATCCCCTTCCCCTAGCATAGGTTAAAGTGATAGTCAAAAACTGGTTGCTATGTGATTGAAATTGCTTTGTTTGGCATGAATTGAGTAAAATTAAACAAAGGCCCTTCCTCCCTAAAAAAAGAATTTTTTCCCAAAATTCAACTTTTAAGAATGAGGAAAAACATTGATTCTTACTCTTTGGTTACAGCAGGAGTATATTTATTAATTCGGTTTAGTAAAGCTTTGTATAAACAGGAGTTGGCAAACTCCAGTATGAGAAACGTGTAAGTATTTTAAAGCTGAAACAAAAAACAAGGAATATCTCAAAAAGATGTACTCCATCAAAAAAATTTATATAACAGAAATTGTGTATTTTAAGGTGCTCTATATTTTTAGTGTGGTAAGCTTTTGTCAATCTCTTACGGTTGATGAGCAGTTATGCAAAATTCCGCAACATTCATCCAGAATAAATGTCTTAGACCCTATTCCCAGAAAATTGAAGATATACATTTTATTTGTAATGTAAATATCTTATATGTAAAAGATTTTAATCAAAATCGTTAGAGCCATTTTTAAGAAGATCAAAATGTTCTATTTTTTTTTTTTTCCATGTAAAGGGTAGTTGAGCATGTGAAGATTTTATCTAAAATCTTCGTGTCGCATTCTTGGAAGAGCCCAAACTTAAATACCAAAGTTGGTATTTAATGGACATTTTGTTTTTGAGCTATGCTGCCCAAATATACACGGACATTTCCTAAAAACGCTTTATTTGGAATTAGGGGGTCTAAAAACATGTATTTCCGGTGAAATCTCCGTATCGAATTTTTGGGTGTAATACAATACCTTCTCTATACACTATGTACATAGTACGTGTAGAGAAAGTAAAAATGAAGAGTAATAAGATATGAGGTTTTAATACTCGTACATCTACGATGCGAGTAGATTATAAAAGGCAACATTTAGAATTTACGTTATATTTTCTGTTCTTTAATAAACAACATGAAACCGTTAAACAACTTTGAACTGCAGGAGTGAACAGCATGCATGAAGCCTTGATGTTTGTTCCCGACAGGCCGCCACCTTAAAGACGTAAGTTCCACGTCAAAGCCCTGAAGGATGAGAGTGGGTGGGAAGTGCTATTAGATGCTGCTTACGTCACTGAGGCCGAAACACCCCCACTCCCCCGTGCGGTACTTTCATTTTAGACGAGCGAGCTGAGTCTGCTTATCTGGTGAGCTATTCACTCTTTTTCCTTTGTGACTATATCCAGGAAAAGACGTCTCAGGTTGCAGGTATAATCTTCTCTCCATCCAGGAATCTGACTGGTAATAAACTTCTTAGGAAAAGGAATTTAAACATCGATAAAACATTGTTGTGTTTCTTTTTTTGTTACACTTCTACACGAACGCACGTGCGGACTAATAAATCGTTCACAGAAGCGGCCCGAGACTTGCTATTCTTTTTTTCTTTTTACTTTCTCTATACGTACTGTGTACCAAGTGTATAGATGAGGTACTGCACTTCACCCAAAATTTCGATACTGAGATTTCATCAGAAATATGTCTTAGGGTCCCCTGTAACAAAACAAAAATAAGCATTTTCAAAAACAAGATCCGTGTGAGAGTGTGTGTGTGTGTGTCCATGTGCCTGTGTACACGATAACTCAAAAACGAAAAGCCAGTAAAATACCAAACTTGGTATTTAAGTTCAGTATCTATCAGGGATGCGACACGAACATTTTGAGAACTCCCCCCCTCCCACCCAAATCACCCTTTTACATGGAATTTTTTTCGTAAACTTTTATTTTCTTGAAAATGGCTCTAACGATTTTGATTAAAATGTCGTACAGTAAAGATACTTAAGTGACAAATAAAATCTATATCTTGAATTTTCTGGGGTTGACCTCTGAAGACTACTTTACTCTGGATGATTTTTACGGAATTTTGGATAACTGCAAAACCGTAAGAGATGGACAATAACTTAGACCAGAAAAAATGTAGAGCGCGTTAAAACACACAGTTTAGGCTATATACAGTTTTTTCGTGGAGCTGATATTTTTTGAGATATTCCTTATTTTTGGTTTCACCTTTAAAAAAACCTATACTTTTCCCAGATGGGAATTTGTCATGCAACCAAAGGAACTTCAGTCACATAGCAACCAGCTTTTGACTATCACTTTAACCTATGGTACTCACTTATTTCGCTTCTTCTTACAAGGAAGCAAGTAATAAGACTATTTCTGCTAATGATTTCTCGATTAGCATGAAATAAATAGAAACTTAAGATTTTAACAATAATTTGTTGGAGAGATGTAGAGAAAGTCATGTGAATGGAACACATCAGCTTTTTTTATTTTGTAGCTTAACGTCCTTTAACCTGGTTGTTCATATCGGACGGTGAATGAAATTGGTGAAATGATGCTCAAATGATCTCGGGGTCCATGGAGCTTAGCGTCCTTTAACCTGGTTGTTCATATCGGACGGTGAATGAAATTGGTGAAATGATGCTCAAATGATCTCGGGGTCCATGGAGCTTAAAGTTGCTCGACATTCAAACTCACGAGCTTTGAATGTGAGGCAGACGCGCTAACACCACACTACCCAGGCAGGCACGCTTTCTCTTGTAAATGATTGTGTTTTACAACAGGAATGATTAATAAAAGTTTACATCAAAAGAGTAAACTCGTTTCCACCAAAAGTGAAGTATTAAGACACTTAATGTGTTTCAAGCGCGGAATACTGTGCTTCCCGGCCACGGATTACTCTCTAGGGGGCGCGTATTTTAATCCCGGGTAATGACACTGCGCTCTAGCCATACAGAAGATATTGAGGAGCTGCGATAGCTCACAGAGATTCGAGCCACGAAACCACATTTCTCGTTGGTGGATAGGTGATGCTGGCTACAATTCTCTCCTTATCTCCATCTCTGCCTGCGTAAGTGGTCGTGAGGTTGACAGTTGGTTTATTAGGTCTAGACCTCAAAGACCTGTAGCGATTATTTTTACTTTCTCTATACATACTATGTAAATTGTGTATAGACGAAGTATTGGATTCCACCCAAAAATTAGAATACCGACATTTTACCGGAAATTTCTTTTTTAGGATCCCCTGTAACCAAAAATAACATTTTCAGAAAAAGCTCCGTGTGTGCGTCCGTATGTCTGGGAACACGATAACTCAAAAACGAAAAGTCGGTAAAATAACAAACTTGATATTTAATTTTAGTATCTTCCAGGGATGCGACACGAAGATTTTAAAAAAAAATCCCCCCCATACAAACTACCCTTATACGGAACTTTTTAAGAAAATTTGGATTTTGTCAAGAATGGCTCTAACGATTGTGATTAAAATACCGCATATTAATGATATTTACCTCACAAATAGAGACTATAACTTTAATTTTCCGGGAATAGCCTCTGAAGACAGCTTCATTCTGCACGAATTTTACGGAATTTTCCAAAACTGCTACACCGTAAGAGACACACAAAAACTTGCAATCCAAAAAATGTAGAGAAACGTTAAAACACAATTTATGTTATATACATTTTTTCGTTGAGTTGATTGCATTTGAGATATTCCTTATTTTTGGTTTCAGCTTTAAAAAACTTACTTTTCTGACACAGGACTTTGTCAACTCCTGTCCATACAAATAAAGGAGCTTCAGTCACATAGCAACCAGCTTTTGACTATACCTTTAACCTATGGTACTCCCTTATTTCGTTTCTACTTACAAGGGAGCAAATAATAATACTATTTGTGCTAATTTTTTCGTAGATTAGAATGAAATAAATAAATGGAAGTGTAAGCTTTTTAACAATAATTTGCAGCAGAGATGTAGAATAAGTCATGTGAATGGAACACATCAGATGTTTAGTATGTCTTTTGATATTGGACGGTTTGAAAGCTAAATGAGTCTTGAACACGTGGTTCTTTTTCATTCTGGTTTGGCCACTTCAGGTTGGTAGAAAAATTATTATCTTTCAGACTTCATAAATACTTAAAAGGAGAGTGGAAGAAGCAAATTCCTAATATATTACCCAGAAGTTACATCGATATATGACGGTTAATCAGCAAACAAACATCTGCCTCCTTCTGAAAAGGACCTATGTTCCGAACAATGGAATCAGGAAAGATACCGGACAATGGAAACAGTAGACCATCAAACTTCTGTACAAGGGTAAACAGGGCGTGCCAACCCCAAGTAATTACATGTTCACCTTAGAACCTACTGCACTGAAAATACTAACGAAACGGTTGGCAGAGAGGCTGGAACCATTACTACCAGAAGACAAGTTTCAACTCAGAAAAGAGAGATCCACGATTATGGCTGCAAATACTAGACCAAATTAAAAAAAAATCTGATGAGTTTCACTCCCATGACTTTCTCTACATCTCTACAGCAAAACACTGTTATGCTTCTATTTAATTTATGCTAATTGAGCAAAAATAGCAGGAATGGTCTTATTATTTGTTTCCGTGTGAGAAGAAGCGAAATAAAGGAGTACCATAGGTTAAAGTGATAGTGAAAAGCTGGTTGCTACGTGACTGAAGCTCCTTTGTTTCTATGGATATGTGTTGACACATTCCTGTATGAGAAATGGTTTAAGTTTTTAAAGGTGAAACCAATAACAAGGAATATGTCAAAAACGACCAATTCCACGAAAATATATATACAACATAAATTGAGTGTTATGACGTGCTCTACATTTTTTGTGTGGTAAGTTTTTATCTATCTCTTACGGTTTAGCAGTTATGCAAAATTCAGTACGATCCACTCAGAATAAAGTAGTCTTCAGAGGCTACTCCCAGAAAATTCAAAATATGCATTTTGTTTGTCAGGTAAATATCTTTAATATACGATATTTTAATCAAAATCGTTAGAGCCATTTTTTAGAAAATCAAAGTTTTTGAAAAAAATGTCATGTAAAGGGTAGTTTGGGGTGGGGGGATTTTTCTCAAAATCTTCGTGTCGCATCCCTGAAAGATACTAAACTTAAATACCAATGTTGGTATTTTACTGACTTTTTGTTTTTGAGTTATCTTGTTCACAGACACACGGACATACACACGGACCTTTTTCTGAAAATACTTTTTTTGGATACAGGGGACCCTAAAACATATTTCCGGTGAAATCTCGGTATCGAATTTGTTGGTGGAGTGCAATACCTTCTCTATACACTATGTACAGTGCGTATAGAGAAAGTAAAAACGATCAACTCCACGAAAAAATAAATGTATATTACATAAATAGTGTGTTTTAACGTGTTCTACGTTTTTTGTGTGGTAAGCTTTTGTCCATCTCTTACGGTTTAGCAGTTATGCAACATTCCGTAAAATTCATCCAGAATAAAGTAGTCTTCAGCGGCTATTCCCAGAAAATTCAAGAAATACATTTTATTTGTCAGGTAAATATCTGTAATATACGATATTTTTAAGCAAAAGAGTTAGAGGCATTTCAAAGAAAATCAAAACTTTCGAACAAAATGCAATGTAAAGGGTAGTTGGGAATGGGGGGGGGATTCTTGAAAATCTTGGTGTCGCATCGTTGGAAGGTACCAAACTTAAATACCAAGTTTGGTATTCAACGGTCTCTTCGTTTCTGAGCTATGCTGTCCACAGAGACACAGACGCACACACATGCAGCTTTTCCAAAACTGTTTTTTTGGATTCAGGGGGACCCTTAACGTGTATTTACGGTGAAATCCCGGTATCTAATTTTGGTGGACTGCAATACCTTCTCTATACACTATGTACATGTACGTGTAGAGAAAGTAATTACATAGAAGAGCCCAAAGGAAAACCATTCGTAGTTTTATCGACTGCTCTAAAGGCTTCAATCTGGTCCACCGAAATATACTTATGGATAAGCTAGAGGAATTAGTTGGCGGAAGCCTAACGATTATGCTTATATAAAATATCCTTATCTCCAAATAGACGACGAAGGAGGAAAATCAGAGTCTTTATCCCAAACGAGTGGCGTGCCTCAAGGCATCCCGCTAAGCCCAATACTATGTAATGTTCTTACATATGACGTGCGAAAGAAATTTCAGGAGCTTATGATATGGCTGTTGCAATGAGAGATATATTCATGTCATAAATGGCGATAGCTACAATAAGCAAATAGGTCGAGAAAATCGACAAAAAGATTATTAAAGAGAAAACACAAATGGTAGTATTTAGAAAATGGTGCACACTCACTGAAGCAGAGACTGTAAAATGTAAAGGAAATTTTCTTAACTGAACGAACGAACCACAAATATCTAGGCATTACAATACATACAACAGGGAAGGTCTTCAGACTCCATATTTAGGAGCGATGTCGGTCATGAATGAGATCGGGCACATAACACTGTTATCAGTCGACACAGGTTTAAGATATTGCCTGTTCTTGTATAGAATATCAAAATAGTGTGGGAAAATCTCTCGTATAAACTATCAGAAGAGATAGAACCAAACCTGACGCGCTCCATTCACATGACTTTCTCTACATCTCTGAAACAAAGTACTGTTAAAAATAGTATGCTTCTATTTACTACATGCTAATCGAGAAAAAAAAATAGCAAAAACAGTCTTATTACTTGCTTCCTTGTAAGTAGAACGGAAATAAGGAGTACCATAGATTAAAGTGATAGTCAAAAGCTGGTTGCTATGTGACTGAAGTTCCTTTGTTTTTATAGATAGGAGTTGATAATTTCCTGTATGAGAAAAATATAAGTTCTACTTTCTCTATCCGTACTACGTACATAGTGTATGGAGAAGGTTTTGCACTCCAGCAAAAAAGCCGATGCCGAGATTTCACTGGAAATATGTTTTAGGGTCCCCTGTATCTAAAAAAAAGTGTTTTCAGAAAAAGGTCCGTGTGTGTTCGTGTGTCAGTGTGTCCGTGAATACGATAATGCAAAAACGCAAAGTCAGTAAGATACCAAACTTGGTATTTAAGCTTTATCGAACATTTTGCTTTTCTAAAAAATGGCTCTAATATTTTGATTAAAATATCGCATATTAAAGATATTTACCTGACAAAATAATGTATATTTTGAATATTCTGGAAATAGCCTCTGAATACTACTTTATTCTGGGTGAATTTTACGGAATCTTGCATAACTGCTAAAGCGTAAGAGATGGTCAAAAACTTAGCGCACAACAAATGTAGAGCACTTTAAAACACAATTTATGTTACATACATTTTTTCGTGGAGTTGATTGTTTTTGAGATGTTCGTTGTTTTAGGTTTAAGCTATAAAATACTTATACTTTTCTCATACAGGACTTTGTGAACTCGTGTCCATACAAACAAAGAAACTTCAATCACATAGCAATCTACTTTTGACTATGACTTTAACCTATGGTACTCCCTTATTTCCCTTCTACTTACAAGGAAGCAAGTAATAAGAGTATTTCTGCTAATTTTTTGTCGATTAGATGAAGTAAATAGAATAATTTGTTGCAGTGATATAGAGAAAGTCATGTGAATGGAACACATCAGATTTTTTCAAAGCTGAAATTAAAAACAAGGCATGTCTCAAAAACAATCTCACGAAAAAAGATTTATATAACAATAGTGTGTTTTAACATACTCTACATTTTTGTGTGGTAATTTTTGTCCATCTCTTACGGTTTAGCAGTTAAGCAAACTTCCGTAAAAGTCATTCAGAGGCTATTGCCAGAAAATTCAAGCCATTCATTAAAGCCATTTTTGGGAAAATAAAAATTTTCGATAAATTTGCCATGTAAAGGGTAGTTGAGGGAGGGACTTTCTTGGAATATAACGGTCTTTTCGTTTTTGAGCTATGCTGTTCAGTCACACACACAAAATAATGTCTCTAAAAAAGTCTTTTTTTTTGGATTCGGGATGTCTCAAAACTTGTATTTCCGGTGAAATCTCGGTATTAAATTGTTGGATGGAATACAATGCCTTCTCTGTACACTATGTATATAGTACATGTAGAGAAAGTAAAAAATGATTAACCTAACGTTCAAAGCCTACAGTAATACGAGCTGGTTCACAAGTCGAAGCCCACGATAGCACCATTCAAGTTTAAAAGAAAAGAAACGAAAAGAAAAAGTGAATGGAACACATCAGTTTTCATATATTGAATTTGACAACATCTTGTAAAGTATTAAACATTCTGAGTGACCACTGTGTCTATATTTCGTAAAGCGAAGGAAATGCAAACTATTCATCACCATTGTTTGAATTTTAAAATCCAGAGGAGCAAACTAGGCAAATACCTAGTAACGTAGTGGAAATCTATGCTCAAAGTTTGCGAGATAAAATTTAGGGACGCAATTATAGACAACAAACAGACGGTAACCGTATACATTTCAACAATACACATGTAGTAGCATTATTGCAAAGCAATGGTAAGTGCTGCGTGTTTCTGATAAACATTTGAGCCACTGAGGTTAATGATTTTCAAACAAGATGGAGCCAGTGAACTGCAATTATACGTATGTATGGGTAGCCATTTAGCACACAGCTAATTCATGGCAATTTATTTGCGATCTTGGCAAATATTCCAAAATTAGAGCAGCATAATTTCAATGACCTAATTTGCATAAAGGGTATCATAATAACACTAAATTCCTGGAGGTAGGTAATGTTTCGCGACCGAGAGAGTAAGTAAAACTATATTCCGATACAGCATTTAGATGTTCACCTCTCTGCACAAAGCTACAACGCATTTATTCATCCTTCAGTCTATAATAATGCATTTTAGATTTCTTACTTTTCCTAAACGCACTATGTTCATAATGTATAGAATAGAAATAGCATTCTACCCACAAATTCGATGCCGCGATTTCGCCGGAAATACACGTTTTGGGTACCCCTGAGTAAAAAAATCTGACGTGTTCCATTCACATGACTTTCTGTACATCTCTCAAACAAATTACTGTTAAAAAGCTTATGCTTCTATTTGCTTCACGCTAATCGAGAAAAAGTTAGCAGAAATAGTCTTATTACTTGCTTCCTTGGAAGTAGAAGCGAATTAAGCGTATACTGTAGGTTAAAGTGATCGTCAAAAGCTGGTATGTGACTGAAGTTCCTTTGTTTGTATGAACAGGAGTTGACAGATTCCTGTACGAGAAAGGTATAAGCTTTTTAAACCTGAAACCAAAAACAAGGAATATCTAAAAAACGATCAACTCCACGAAAAAAATGGATATTACATAAATTGTGTGTTTTAACGTGCTGTACATTTTTTATCCATCTCTTACGGTTTAGTAGTTATGTAAAATTCCGTAATTTCATCTACAATAAGTATCTTCACACGCTATTCCCAGAAAATTTAAGATATACATTTTATTTGTCAGGTAAATATCTTGAATATACAATATTTTAATCAAAATCTTTAGAGTCATTTTTAAGAAAATCAAAATTTTCGAAAAAAGTTCCATCAAAAGGGTAGTAGGGTGGTGGATGTTCTTAAAAATCTTCGTGTCACATCCTTAGAATATTCCAAACTTAAATACCAAGTTTGAGCTATGCTGTCCACAGTCACAAACACGGACCTTTTTCTGAAAATGCTTTTTTTTGGATTCAGGGGACCCAAAGCATGTATTTCCGGTGAAATCTCGGTATCGAATTTTGGGTGGAATGCAATACCTTCTTTATACACTATGTACATAGTACGTACATAGAAAGTGATACAAAAAGAAAGGAACCATAAATGCATTTCGATAAGTTTCACACAGTAATCTTAAGGGCGAGAGTCGCTGCTGCAGGCATATAATAAAAGAATATAATTTTTGAGCATTTGGAGGATAAAACGTAACATACTTAAAATGTTATGCAAGAACTTCTTATTTTCAGGGTAGATGTAAAAAATATTTGAAAAATCTGATGTTTTACACTCACATGTCTTTCTCTAGCTGTTCTACAAACTTCTTACATAAGAGTATTCTTCTTTCTGCACCTTGCTAATCGAGGTACTCATTAACACAATGTTCTTATTACTTAGTTCCTTATAAGAAGGAAAAAAATAAGGGGATACACTAGGCTAAACTAACAGTCAAATGTTTTAAAAGCTGTCGTTATGCGATTGTCATTACAAGTCCCTTCTTTTCTTGGCCTGGAGTAGAACAAAGAAAACCGCACACTCCCGTCTGAAAAAGTATAATTACTTCACAACTGAAACTAATAACAATGAAAACTGTAAGCTCCATAAGAAAAATGTATATGACATAACTTGTGTATTTTAACAAGACCTACATTTTTTGAACAGTAAGTTTTTGCCTATCTCTTACGGTTTACTAGTTATACAAAATTAAGCAAAATTCATCCAGAATAAACATATATTCCCAGAAAATTCAAGATATATATATTATTTGTCAGCTAAATATCTTTAATATACGATATTTAATCAAAATCATTAGAGCCATTTTTAAGAAAATCAAAATTTTCGAAAAAAGTTCCATGTAAAGGGTAGTATGGGGTGGGGAGATTTTTCTCAAAATCCTCGTGTCGCACCCCGGAAGATACTAAACTTAAATACGAAGTTTGGTATTTTACCGACTTTTCGTTTTGAGTTATTGTGTTCACAGACACACGGACACACATACACGGAACTTTTTCTGAAAATGCTTCTTTTGGATACATGGGACCCTAAAACATATATTTCCGGTGAAATCTCGTATCGAATTTTTGGGTGGAATACAATACTTCTCTATCCTTATGTATGATGTACATACGGGGCTAGAGAAAGTAAAAATATATTTAAAGAGCTCTGCAGTTTAAATTACTGTTATAGTAAACCATACGTCATTTTCTGGAGTCAGTTTCATCTATTCAGAACCCATCTTCTCCAACAAATTCATAACTAAGAGATCTTAAAAAGTTACTTTAGAATATGGATAATTAGATTTTATATTTTAATTTTGGCTCCAGTCGGAGTTTATTTTATAAAATAATTATACCTATAGCGTATTCTTTTACTTTTCTGGATTTTATGCCATGAATTAGTTTTAAAGATAAACTATCAAGTACATGGACAAGTTTTACTTTCTCTAGCACATATTTACAATCTAGTAGGTATTGTATTTCATTCAAAAACTTTATGCCAAACTTTCGCCAGAGTCATATGTTTTGTATGTTGATTGTTCTCCGAGTGTATACATAGAATACTTTATGGTTATTTCTGTATCCAATATGAAATAAAATGACTTATTACTCTTTTATAAAAAGGGAAATGGGAATTGCGGAAGTTAGTATATTTGAGATTATGGAGTTCAAGGTGGTGAAGTGTGCGACAGTATGTTAGCCCGCTGTGTACATTATTATTTTTGCATAGGTTTGATAGAAACTAGCGGACCCGGCGAGCTTTCTTCCGCCTTAGAAACAAATAAATGAGCAAGATTTTGGATTTTATTAAGTTCAATTTATTAGGATAATAAATATAAATACAAACAATCAAGTATTTTAATGATTATTTATTGGCCGTGTATTTTTGTGCATGGGTTGCACTCTTCAGTGAAGCATCTTGTGATAGACGACATTTCTTGTTTTATTATCAGGCGCAAGAACAAATAACGCAGATGGTCTTCCGACCCGTGAATATGCCACATATAACTGACCATGGGAAAAACATGGATTTTCTAGACTCAGACCACAAACTGTCAAGGACTGGCCTTGTGATTTGTTAATGGTCATGGCGAATGCAAGATGGATCGGAAATTGAAGTCGTTTAAACTCAACGGCAAATCGGTTGAGATCCACGGAATGAGAACTTCCCCACCTTCGAACTTTCCTTTGAGTATCGTCGCGAAAATCACATTGTTCATCATTTACTTACCACCAAACGCCTTCCGTTGCACAGTTTTGGTTGGTTTATGTTTCGAAGCATGATTGCTACGGAGCCAACCTTTAGTGTAAATTGTGCGGTGGTAAGCCAGGCACATCCAAGGAGTTTAAAAATGTAATTGGATAGTTGCCCTTCACGTGCAATTTCATTCGCAATGTTTCGAATCCTTTGTCGGGAAAGATTCGATTGTCTTGGTCGCGGCATTGTTAATGATAATATCGGCACAATAAGCTAATAGAAACTCGAAACAAACACCATTGACAACAATGCGTTTTTCTGTCTGTTGCGTTTTGTTATACCACGTTTTATGTCACGTCCCACGGAAACAGGATAAAAAGTATCCTATGTCCGTGTCCTGGTTCTAGGCTGCCTCCCCACCGACTTTCAGTCGTTCTTGAGTTATAAATAGTGCAACTAACACGACTTTCTCTTATATATAGATATCTGCTTCAGCAGTCAAGACTGAGCAGATTATAGAACACAAAACATTAGGGCGAAGAAGTTGCTATTGCCAAGGTTATTTTCTTTGTTAATGACAGTAACAGTGCATTAGAGACATAACTTACAGTAATTTTTAGAGAAAGGTTTGCCCCTTAAAGTTAGCAACTAGGGACTATTTCATTATGAAGAGCGGTCACGTGAGTCGAATAAAAAGGACTTACAAAATTAAATCACGTGACACCGTTATTTTCGCACTTCTGTTCAGCCAATCAGGAATGAGTTCCATGTTGGACATTTTAGGTATTTAAGCAATGTGCTTGAAAGGAATTAGGTTATTGTTATTATTGTTGCTGTTGCTGCTTATTCTTTGGGTTAGACGCGTGATGCTGAACGCGGTACGCTATAGGCTGCACGTGAACGCGGGTGCGAGTGAGTTTATTACGCGCGATATTGTAGTTATCGCACGAGTTGGAGAAGTACGCAGTGATTAACGATGACTGTCGAAAATAAGAACTTGGTAAACAGCAGAAAATAGCACTAGTTATTAACATTTCTACGTCTTCAAGCACTACTATGTTGAGAGTCGCTCGTAGCATTAGTGCCTCAACAAGTAACAAAGGTGAGTAAAAGCATTCATTCAGTGGAATCTAAAACGAAGGACTTTTATTTCTAAGTCTCCCCCCTTGTTGCATACCCTAGCCATTCTTTCTCCCCCTCAGTGAGAGTCAAACTTGTGTTCTACTGGACGAGCAAAGCCGGCGCATCAAATGACTTTTCAGAGGTATGTACACGTCCGTTTATAAAGACTAATCCAGACCGACTCCGAGGTAGACAAATGAACGGCCAGCGACAAGTGTCATAAACCCAAAAATCATTCTCCAAAATGTTAGTTCCTCTTTTATAACATGCAGCAATGATTCTGTGTTCACATTCGACAAATTATAAAATAACAATATATAGGTCATGCTTATAAATATGTAGTTTGCGAAATTAGGTTAAAGTTAACATTAAGAGCCAAATTATCTCTAATTATGGTAAAAGAATCATGACTTCATTATGGTATGAATTTCTGGCTATAATTTATTAGACAGTTTAGTGAGCTATTATTCTCTGAATGCTAATTTAACCAAGAAGAGTCCAGGATTAAGTATACTACCTGATTTTGCATCTAAGCCAGTATCGATCTCACCTAACATACAGACCACATTTTAGAGTGGCATGTGATACAAATACACGTCAACATTATTCTGCATTTTCCAAATCCTCTCCACTATTCACACTTTACTGAACTGATCCCGTTATTCCAATCTTATTACTGTTCGGGTTTTGAGTTGTAATTGGCTCCGTAATCACATCACGTTTCGCTGTTGCGGTGGATCTGCTGCTGCTGAGGTTATGTAGCACCAAACAAACTCTATTGCATTATGGAAATCCAGTATTTAATTGGAACCTTTTAAAAAAGAAGCTGGAGCGTAAAAGGCTTACAATTTTTGTAGTTGGTGTATCCAAAATCATCAATCTTCAAGTATTCAGAAGAGCTGCAGATCAAAACCCCCCAAAAAATGCACTATGAGACGGTACATGTCTTGTCACGGGGCAAAGTCATTCAGAAGGAAAGATAAATCGTATCTAATAATATAAATTATACCAAGAAAGGAAATATAAATGTACATTGAAAAAGGGAAGGGAAGAAATCACTGCACCAAAAGTAATAAGTAACAATAGTCACGGTCGCGTAAAGTAGAACATTTATGAGGAATGCGTGTGTGTTCGACGGCGGAAAAAGGCCGAACTAATTGAATAAAGCACTTGTGTTTTACCACACCCTGAAAAGAGTTTGCATGCTAGCAAAATCAAGAGGTCGGGCACCTACAAATCCAAACCATTCCTAATAGCCAAAGCATGCACCCGGGATACGAACCCGTTACCACGTTACTGCCCCAATTATAATAGATTTATTTCTGTTTAGAAAGCGAGTACATGGATAAGCGACGATCGATTCAAATTAAACAATGTGCTATTGATCTAAGAAAATCTTATTGAAATATTGTAAAAACTGGTATTTCCATTCACATGACTTTCTCTACATTTCTAACAAATCAGTGTTAAAAAGGTAATTCTTCTATCTACTTTATACTAATCGCGGTAAACTTTACCGGACTTGGTATAATCATTTGCTTCCTTGTATGTAGAGGGGCAATAAGGGAGAAGCATGATAGTCTAATCTTTTAAGGTCTCCTTGCTATGTGATAGGAATACCATTCTTGTATTGGCAGCAGTTGACAAATTCCGTATAAGAAAAGTAGAACTATTTTACAGCTGAAACTAATAACAAGGAATATCTCATAAACGGTGTGCTCTGCCAAAGAAACGCATACAACAGAAATTGTGTTTAAACAATACCTATAATACTTGTGCAGTAAGTTTCTCCATCTCTTACGGTTTTCTGTGGTTTATTACTTTCTCTATACGTACTATGTACACAGTGTATAGAGAAGGTATTCTAATGTACCCAAAATTGATACCGAGATTTCACCGGAAATGCATGTTTTGAATAAAAAAACATTTATAGAAAAATGTCTGTGTATGTGTGTGTCTGTGTGTAAATGTAAATGGCGTGTTATTTATGGACGCTCTTTAACTGCTGTGGCTCTCAGCATCCCATTCTAAATATGGCTTGAAAGAACGCTTAATTTTGCTCAGAGGCCTCTCAATCAGGCTTGAGGTTCTTTTACGTGCCGTAAATCTACGACACGGGACCAACAGCTTTACTTCCCTTCCGAAGGAAGCCATACTAAGGATTTTTACGCCCTAAAAATCTATCGTCCCCCGCCGGGTTTGAATCTGCGACCTTGGGTATATGAAGTCAGCATGGTAACCATTACACCACGGAGAACGACTCTGTCTGTGTGTGTATGTGTGTGTATGGGCGGCATAGCTCAAAAACAAAAACTAAAAACCGAACTTGGTATTTAGGTTTGGTATCTTCCAAGGATAAGACACGAAGATTTTCAAGAAAATCCCCCCACCCCCAACTACCCTTTACATGGAACTTTTTTCAAAAATGTTGATTTTCTAAAAAATGGCTTTAACGATTTTTAATTAAAATATGGTATATTAAAGATATTTACCTGACAAATAAACTGTACATCTTGTATTTTCTGGGAATAGCCTGTGAAGGCTACTTTACTGTGAATGAATTTTACGGAACTTTGCATAACTGCTAAACCGTAAGAGATGGACAAAAACTTACCACAAAAATGTACAGCACGTTAATGTATGTACTATACATAAGGCTATTTCTGATAATTCTTTTTGGATTACAATGATGTAAATAGATGCATTAGCTTTTTAATAATGTAGAGAAAAGTCATGTAATGGAACACATCAGACTTTTTTTTTTTTTGTAACTATTATTCTTAGATTTACACCCCCAAGAGCTTAAAGCCAATGCTTAAGTGAGCAGCAAACAAACTCTGGATCTTAGCATACACAGGATTGGCAATCAGCCCAATATCTGGTGGTGAAGAGGGGCATAAAGGGAATGATAATATTGGGTATAGAAAGCTTTGCGAATAAAATTGTCCAAATTAGTGTTCGCCTAGCGACCGAAGAAAACATCGAAAAGTATTTTTGAACAGAACCTGAGCCATCTCACATCATATAAAGGATAAATGTTATATTTAAAGTTAGAGCCTATGGTTCCCCACACAAAGAAGTATCTTATTTAATTATAAAATACTCACACTTCGCAACGAATAAGCTTATTAAATGCTAAAACTCTTTATGAATGCAAACACAACGACAAATGCATACTTTATATGTACAAATTCTACAAAGTTAGGTTTGAAATTTGCTTCAGTTATACGAGGTGACCCTATTTGACGTGTGCAGCTATCCCTTGGTGGGTAATAGAACAATTCATTAAAAAGCTATCCTATGATACGTATCAAAAGATAAGTGCACGTCACAACCCTTTAATAGAAACGCTAGGGAACTACGACACACAAACCTTCATCACTTTTCGACAGGACGATAACATAAGACAACTCCAGACGAAACGCAGCTATACCTTGCAAACCTCTCCTCTGCCCTAAAGCCCCCTCTTTATTTTTTATCTCCCTGATCTTATATGTTCCAGCACGAGCCCGTCGCAGAGCCCACACAGCTGAGGCGGGCTGGGAGAAAGAGCCTCCCACCCTGATAGAAGTGGAGTCGATCACTTACACGACCTTGGCAACTACTCGGTAAATGAGATGTCGAAGGCCAAAAGGCCGGAACTATTACTAGCGACGAGCGGCTGCGCAACCACCGACGAGCGGAGAAATCACCAGCGCAGAAGTATAATTACAAATATTTAAATCTTAATTCTAACCATATACTATAAGTCTAAACTAAATGCATGAAGAATAACACTGTACTTGGACACAAATACATGACACGCTGCAGAAGTAGCTCATAGCAAGCACGAATAAAACACACATACAATCAAAGCATGATTATCCACTGGTATTATAGGCAACCCCAGTAACATTAACACGCTCGCATGCAAGTAGCTCTCGCTTACTAACCGGGGTGCTATGTGGGACCCCCACTAATGCCTGTATGCACGAAATTAACTTTGTAATACGATTGACACGTGGAGGGGTTTTCGGTGGTTATACTGCACAAGCGGGGAGCTCCACAAGCCATCGTACTTAGGCTAGGGGTCGAATGCAGGAATGCATTTGAGAAAAATAATTGTGTCAAAAAACAATTAAACCAATACCCATTGACAATAATGGTTGGCTATACTATGAATCCTGGGACTTAAAGTACTTACAACATTGTAAGTCGCCATTGGGGTTGTCAACTCAAAATAATTCGAGATCACTTTGTGGTTTACCGGGAAACATGCGAGTCAGTTGAGAAATTGACTGCTAAGCTTGCATTCTGTCATGGTAGCTCACTGGTAGAGCAAACGGCTAGAGACCGGGAGATCCGTGGTTCAAATCCCGGCTATAGCATTGAATTTTTCAGTCTGACTCTACCCATCCAACTCCTGTCCTACACACGGCTAGAGACCGGGAGATCCGTGGTTCAAATCCCGGCTATAGCATTGAATTTTTCAGTCTGACTCTACCCATCCAACTCCTGTCCTACACACGGCTAGAGACCGGGAGATCCGTGGTTCAAATCCCGGCTATAGCATTGAATTTTTCAGTCTGACTCTACCCATCCAACTCCTGTCCTACACATGGCTTGTGTGAAAAACCAATACTCTGGTTTCTCTTATACATATTGGATATCCTGTAATAGTGAACATGGATTATGTATAGTGTGATTTGAAACGCGAACATTTTGTTCATTTCATCGGGTCGACAGGCTTCTACTGGATGGGACCTTATCCGCCCTAGCTCCCTGAAGCTTTCATTTCTCTCATTAGCCTTTGTTTCAGGGTTGAATAGGATTAGGCAACAGTGTTGGAGCAGGTTGTTACTCGATGGCAGAGTTATAACTGGCGCAACAGATCTGGACACGTGAAAACCTTAACGAGAGCTAGGAAGCGAGTTGTACTTTCAGATAAGCAGTTCACCAGTCGTTTCATGCCTTTCACAGTCAATGTCAAATATCTGTCACCTGCTCTGATAAACATGTGTTATATTCATATCTACAAAACATCTATACAAATGACCTACTATATAAACAATGTCAATCGTCTGCCTCCAATTCTTCCACATCTGACAGTCCTTCGTCTTCGCTCACGTCATTGATATTATCAACGTTATCGCTACTTTTTGCACCATTGTCCTGGATTAGTATTCTTTCTATTTGATTTTCTACAATTGTTTCTAATGATTTTCAATGTTCTCAATATGTCAACATACATTTTCCCATTGTGGCCTGCCAATCTCTGCAATTCGCTGGCGACACATCTTTTATTTTAAAAGTGATATATTAAGTTTTATTTTTCTTTCTTTCTTATCTTTGAAAACCCTGGAAACAGAGCTCAATGAAATATCAGTTGCCTTGGCTATTCTTTCAGTCACTTTCTACAGGCTTTTGAAGAACGCGGGGAACATACATTTTCTTCCTTCATCTCTGCCTCTTCTTTCATCAAATCAAGGAAATTTGCAATTATTTCTCTGCTCCAAGTAATACCTTGCCACTTAGCTTTGAAAACGTAGGAGCTATGGTTAAAAAAATAAAATAAATAAAAATAACACTATTTACTGCCCACTTTCAATACAAACATATGCGGAACACTTTCGATACAGACTGTACAAAATTTGCTCGCTGTGACTTTAAGTAAGCAAAGTATCTTATCACAAACTGCGATAAGCTAGGCTCAGTAGCTGGGTTGGCGGTCAGGGGCACGTTTCCAGAAGTTTTACGCCGCCAATACTTTTGTAGAGATTTCTTCTTCGGCGTCAATGCGGAACTACTCCGTGTGTTTGCCCAGAGGACTGCAGAGGACCTGGGCGATGTCGGACTGGAAACGTTACTGATACCGTATGTCGTGTTCGGATCTCTCCTCTCATCACTCCCTCCCAGTATAGAAACAATTATCCGATGTGGCCCAGATTGCAAGTTCTGGACAGATATCGGGACCGTTCCGTTTCTCCATTCCTTTATGTACTTACATGTTTGTTCTGATGGAATTTTATATAACTTAATACAAATGGGGAAACTGTTAGATAAGAAAAAATCTTATGCGTTACTCACAAGACTTTCTCTAGCTGCTCTACAAACAAACTTCTTACAAAAGATTATTGTTCTTTCTACACAATGCTAAACGAGATAAACATTAGCAGAATGTTCTTATTACTTAGTTCCTTATAAGCTGAAGGCAACTAAAGGAAAGTGACAGTGATAGTCAAGTGTTTTAAAATCTATCGTTATGCGATTGTCATTGTAAACAGTTTCTTTGCTTGGCCAGGAGTAGAACAAAAGAAAAACGGACACTTGTCTGAGAAAAGTATAAGTGATTTACAAATAAAACCAAATACAAGGAATATCTCGGAAATTGTTACCTCCACAACAAAAACGCAAAGGACATAATTGGTCTGTTTTGAGGAGATCTACTTTTGTTCTGTGGTAAGTTTTCGTCTATCTGTTACGGCTTAGCAGCTAAGCAAAACTCGGCAAAATTTATCCAGAATAAAAAGGTCTTCACAGGCTATTCCCAGAAAATTTAAGACATTTATTTGACAAATAAATATCTTTAATCTGTAATATTTTAACCAATATCGCTAGAGCCATTTTTGAGAAAATCAAAATTTTCGAATTTTTTCCAATATAAAGGGTAGTTTGGGGTGGAGGGATTTTCTTCAAAATCTTCGTGTCGCGTTCTAGGAAGATAGGAAACATAATACCAAGTTTGGTATTTAACGGTCTTTTCGTTTTTGAGCTATGCTGTACACAGACACACACATGCTGTATTGAATTTTTGGATGGAATACAATACTTCTTCTATACACCATGTACATAGTACGTGTAGAGAAAGTAAAACACGTTTAATGCTAATCAGGTGTTGGACACCCAGAATCTCGTGATAATGCTAAACCAACTTTTCATATCTTTATAAGAATATGATTTGACATTGGATAAAACATTTATATTCGTTTTTAGATCTACATAGGTAAAACAAATAACGTAAAAAGACACAATGAAAATACTGTTTGATGTCCTTACCTTCAGTAAAACTCCCTTGTCGTATTCAGTTCTGCTCAATGTTATATCTTTGAGAAATTCACCTACATGAAGCAACTATATGCCAGAAGCAATGCTAAATCCCTTTCATCAAATATTTTATTAAATGTTTTAAAAGCTGCATAAGCACACTTTATAAAGAACAAACACATTTGTGTATAAAGCAATTCCCAGAAGTTACTACGGAAAGTTGAGCCCAGCAGTTGTGCAAAATAAGAATTCGTGTACCACCATCACCGACAGAGAAATGTATATTTCAAGAACCATTGAACATAAATTTCTACAAATTCATCAGCAAATGAAGGAGCTAGTATCCATAATTTTTCGATTAACTTAATGAGAAGATAAATATAAAACCATTAAAACATTTAAAAATATCTATTAGGCAATATTTATTTAATCTTCAGCATTCGGAGAGTAATTTAATAGTCAATTTTGAGTTTGATCCAATCAAGCAATTCACCATACAAAGTTTTCAAACATCCCACTCTCGAGACCAAATGTGTCTTTTACATTATTTTCACCCTACTTATATATGAAGATACTCCATTTCTATGCTTTGATGTTGGGTAAACGGTTATTATTTTGTGTACTTCATGTTTGATACTGCAAAATATATCATAAACCGAATTAGTGAAAACCTATTTTCAGGGCTAGTTTTATATAACTTTCAGGCTCCTTTCGCTTTAGAGCTTAAAATGGAAAGAAATTAATGTCGTAAATTATTCGTAATATTTTTTAATTCGTAATAATTACATAGCATCATCATCATCGCTGTCATTGTATATTTGCAGGAAATAGTGGTTCATATAACAGGCCTCCCTTTATACAGGTGTTGATGAACTACACCGAAATAATTTGCGAGATTGTGCACGTGACTGATATAAGTAATTTGAGATCGGCGATGCGTGGTCCCCGGATAAACATAACGTTAAACGTGTGGGTATCAGGTGCTGATAAGTCGGTGTTAAAGCAAAACAGGTTGAAAAAATGGCTTAGAATGTCTTTAAAACTGCTGCCCGAGTATAGAAATATAGATTTTTAGCAGCTCGTTACTAGCGTTCTCAAGATTTAATATCGCAAAAATTTGTAAAATCTCGAACTAATCACTTGAGAGTGCGACACTGAGCATTCATTAACTACGTTCTTGAGTTATGTAGCCTACTCTGGTGGCGTTTTTTCAACTGCTCTGGTGGCTTAATGCGCAACGCGGGCAGCTACTATTCCGAAGGTCATGAGTTCAATTCCTGTCATAGAGTAAATATTTATTATTATTATTATTATTATTATTATTATTATTATTATTATTTTCGTTCGGATAAAGTGCTGCGATACGTGACGTACTGGCACGTCAGAAACTTATAGTTGTTACTTCGACATTCAATAAACAGGCCATAAGTCTCCTATCTCAAATTGCTTATTTAAGTAATCTGCATATTTCGGTATAGTTCATTAACACACTGTACACTAGTTCTAATGAATTTCTCTAAGACATTTAAATGGTACTGTAAAAGTAAGGATATTTTAATATTTGCTCACATCCCTTGAATAGGAATTTACTCATAAGATACTATACGCCACATCTTGCCGTGGACCTCATTTACAATGTTTTATCTTAGAAGTTATTCAGCCATTTGGTGTGATAACTTCTATAATACTTGTATATTTCATGTAGAAATAAAAGAAATTCCCTTATTAAATCGCACAAGAAAAAATTTCACCACTAAGCCATTTATTTTGAGACCGTAGCTGTATTTCACGAGCGTGGTTTTTTTTTTTTTTTTTTTTTTTCCCCACCCTCGATAGGCTATAAATAAAAGAAAAATTCATAGAAAACAATTAATTTTTTACTAAAAGTTTTGTACACTTATGAATACTTTTCAACACAATCACGAAAAAATCGAGACACGTATCGTACTTGTGCACAAGCTTTGCAATACCTACTTCAAAAATGTTGCCGCCAATGATTTCAATTGAGCATTGACGGTGTTTTGAAGATCTTGGTTGGTTTGAAAGTGCTGCCCTCCTAGCCACGTCTTCAGTTCAGGGAAAAGGTGAAATTCGCTGGGTGCCAGGTCCGGACGGCGGATGACTGAAAAGATCCCATTGAAATTGTTCAAGGAGCCGATGGGTTGTGTGGACGAGCGTTGTCATGGATCAACACAATTCCTCAAGTCAGCATTCCTCTTCGTTTGTTTTGAATGGCTCTCCGCAAACGTCGTCAAGTACGAAGATCTTCAAAACAACGTTAATGCTCATTTGAAATCTTTGGCGGCAACATTTTTTGAAGCGGGTATTGCAAAACTTGTGCACAGGTACGATAAGTGTCTCAATATTTTCGGTGATTATGTTGAAAAGTAACCATAAGTGTACAAAACTTTTAGTAATAAAATAATTGTTTTATATGAACTGGTCTTTTATTTATAGCCTATCGGAGGTTGAAAAAAAGGCCGTCGCATTTACGAGATTCAAACTTTCCAATTGTTCCACAACTATTTAAACAGAGCATATTTACTTTGTGATTTTATTTCTTGACATATTTTCATTTTACCCCCTTTCTTTGGTAATAGAAAAATTAGGCTATTTCGGAAATTTAGTGACTATTTTAAGTCGTCCAGTCAGATTAATTTTCAATCTTCGTTGCCATTTTTGTAAGAATGTATGAAAATGAAATAGTTTTAACCGTCTTATTTTTACTGTTATGCATACTTGCTAAATTTTCTTATACGCGAATCGTTGCTTACCATATTCCAGAAATATTTATTGAAAATATTTGGGGCAATTAAAAATGTTCTAAAATATTGACCAGAGATTTTACTTGGATCTGTTTTAGTTTTGGAATATTTCCACTAGGATCAAAATTAAATTTAAGTATAATAAACTTAATTCTAGTATTTTGCTGACAGAGATTATAGGAAAACATGCGTTCTATTATCTCTGTGAAGCAACAGAAGAATCACCTTTAAATAGTCACTCTATTGAAGCTCCTTCATTTGTTTGTCACATTGAAAGCATGTTTGAGATTGTTAGCAAGAAAGACAGAGGAGCAGCAAGCAAAGGGCTTTTCTTTAAGGCAAGCCTTACCAATACTGTGGTTAGCTTCAGGCACTAACTCTCTAGTGGTCGTAGATGGCGCTGGTGTAGTGGTAGTTGGGGGGCCTGCGGAACAACAGAACATCGTGTAACTGAAATGCAAAAGGCATTAATGCTGGCAGTTAGTGCTTTTTGCCTACTGGGTTAGCACTACACACACACGGCAGTCTTAGTAAACAATGATAACGCATGCGCCGTTTGGAATCTTACTAGATACTTCTTTCAATTCAACGTGCTATTACTTACACTGCTTACAAAATTCTTATACTAATTACTACTTTCTCTACACGTATTATATACATAGTGAATAGAGAATTGCACCCTAAAATTCGATACCGAGATTTCACCAGAAATATGTTTTGGGACTCCCTGAATCCCCCCGCCAAATTCGAAAAATGTCCGTGGTGTCTGTAATGTGTGTGTGTGTGTGTGTGTGTGTGTGCGCAACATAGCTCAAAATTGAAAAAAAAAGAAAAAAAAAGGATGGGACTCAAAAGATTTTTAAAAACTTCACACACCCCAACTACCCTTTACATGGATCATTTTTCGAAAATTTTGACTTTCTCAAAAATAACTATCGATCTTCATTAAAACGTCATATATTAAATATGTTTACATGACAAATAAAATATATAATTTGAATTTGCTTGCAATAGCTTCTGAAGACATGTTTTTTCTGAATAAATTTTGAGGAATTTTGCATAGTGGTAAACCGTAAGAGATAGACAAAAATGTATATCTGGTTAAAACACACAATTTATGCATTTCCTAGAGTTGATCATTTTTGAGACATTCCTTGTTATTGATGTCATCTTTAAAATACTTATACCTTTCTCACGTCAACTCTTGTCCATACAAACAAAGGAACTTCAGTCACATAGCAACCAGATTTTGACTATTACTTTAAGTGTTGCCCTCCGTGGTGTAATGGTTACCATTCTGACTTCATATACCCAAAGTCGCGGGTTCAAACCCGGCGGAGGACTATGGATTTTTTCGGGTGTAGAAATCCTTAGCATGGCTTCCTTCGGAAGGGAATTAAAGCCGTTTGTCCCGTGTCATAGATTTACGGAACATAAAAGAACCTCAAGCCTGATAGAGAGGCCTCTAAGCAAAATTAAGCGGTCTTTGACGCCCAATTTAGAATGGGACGCTAAGAACAGAGTAGTTAAAGAGCGTCCATAAATAACATGGCATTTACATTTTTTGACTATCACTTTAACCTATAATACTCCCTTACTTCGCTTCTACTTACAAGGAACCAAGTAATAAGACTGTTTGTTTTTTTTCTCTCTCTCGATTAGCATGAAGTAAATGGAAGAACTTTTTTAACCATAATTTGCAGCAGAGATGCAGAGAAAGTCATGTGAATGGAACACATCAGATTTTTTTTCAATAGAAATAGTTTAATTCATTATTTTATTATTTTATCATCTAATACAACTTCCAAAATCAAGCAATCTTTAACAAATACAAACAAAAAATAAATATATCGGTTACCTTTTCATCAGTTTTGCGACTGAACATCTTGTGCTCGTATAGCCGTTCATATAAGGTGCATAGTGAAGCAGTGAAATATGTACGAAAGCCAACAATGTTGACAATATTTATATAACATGAATGATGTTTATTTAAATATGAATAATGTTGACAAATGCATGCAGTATTAAAGTATAAGTTAATTCAGGACGAGTGAAATGTACGTGAAAGAAGGTCAACAATGATCGCTTGCCCTTAAAGCTAGAGCAAGGAAACGTTATAATGTGCAGCTGAAGCAATAATGCCTAAACAGCTGATTTAATTTAAAACCAGAAAATACAAGCAAATAATTTGTGAAAACAAATGTAGCTAATACATTGTAGAATGCATCATTTAATTTGTTGTGTTACTTTAAATTATTGATAAATGTATGTATACAGTTTGTTAATGAACTATACCGAAATATTTTCACAGAATATGTAGATCTCTTAAATAAGTAATTTGAGATAGGAGACTTGTGGCCTGTTTATTGAAATGTCGAAGTAACGGCTATAAGTTTCTGAAGGGCCAATACGCCACTGGCTAATTTATCAACCATTGGAGACCATAACACGAAAAACGAAGGGACATATTACAGGGTACCTCTCTAGCGTAGTGGTTATCATACTGGCTTTCAAGTGAAAGATAGTTTCCGAGTTCGGGTCTCGTTCACGTATCGCGGCACTTCGTCTACAATGAACATAATAATAAAAAACATTTTTTGTATGACAGGAATCGAATTCTGGGATAGTAGCTTCCCGCGTTACTCATTACTCATTAAGCCACCAGAGCAGTTGAAAAAACGCCTCCAGAGTAGGTTACATAATTCAAGAACGTAGTTAATAAATGCTAAAGTGATTAGTTCGAGATTTTACAGATTTTTGCGATATTAAATCTTGAGAACGCTAGTAACGAGCTGCTAAAAATCGATATTTCTATACTCTGGCAGCAGTTTTAAAGACATTCTAAGCCATTTTGTCAACCTGCTTTGCTTTAACACCGACTTATCAGCAACTGATACCCACACGTTTAACGTTATGTTTATCCGGGGACCATGCATCGCCGATCTCAAATTACTTATATCAGTCACGTGCACAGTTCTGCAAATTATTTCGTTATAGTTCATTACCACCCTGTGTAGCGTGTAAATGGAGCATCAGCAGTGACATTAATGTATCCTATAATCCTATACCAAGGTATAAATTTCTGCCATAACTGTTCGATATAATTTGGCCAGAAATTGTTAAAAATAAAACGAAAGGACATATACTTTTTAACAATTTCAAATAATTGAAATAAAAGTGGGTAGTTTTGTTGGCAATCCCATTTTTGGAGCTCCGATAGAATAAACATATCATATATTAACCACATATAGGTAGCTGAGATATGGTTATAGTAATTTTCCAGATTTGTAAAGAAACCTATACTTTTTGTTGAGCTCAAGTGTTCCTTTAAATCCAATCGCACTGTTGTGTTTACTCGAGACTGAAAATAAGGTTTTGAAAGTTTTAAGTAGGTTCTATTGTTTCTTGGTTTCACAGATTCTTAAATCCAAGTGTACTAAGCATTGTCAAAAAATAATAAAATCAGATGTATTAGTAATGCAAATAAACAGCTATTAAAGAACAATAAAACATGTAATTCTCAACACATAAACATCGTATTATGTACATAAAATCTCCATGTTATTATGAACATGAAGTAATAAATGTCACACAAATAAGTGAACTACGGAAAAATAAGGTTAAGGAAGCGAATCAAAAACAGCAGGGAAACACATGTCGAAGTATAGGCTATAGGTGATTTCTGAGAAAAAAGTTAACCCGCTGCTGGTCGACGTGTCAGAGCTCCATTCACTTTGATTAAAAAATTACGCTATCTTATCTACTTTTAAACCAAAATGCTTCTTACTGCGTGTACCTTTCAAAGCATAGTTATAGAACAAGTTAATGTATGCTACAGAGCATTTCAATATTTTAATTCCCTACAGAATAAAAAATAATCAACTCATGCGTGCCGCTCTCATGGCGGACCCATTGTGTTATTCTTTCCGAGGTTCCGAGACAAGAATTCGCAGTTATTACTGACAGAGTGCTCGCGTTGTCAGCTAACATTGCACCGTGTCAGTCTGCATCAGTAAACTATCAATGATGGAACAACAAACGATTGAATTCTTTATGACGATAACTTATCTGGTCGGGTGGAAAACACCGAATTTGCTTCCAAGGGATAAACAGTGATCATGATACAGCGTCGGGAGTATCTGCAGAGGAATCAAAAACTGAATATTCTTAGAGGTGATGTGACCATTTGTATGTGCACCTAACAAACTTATCAGCAAGAAGAATATTGCTATTCATCCCTTAGGTGTGAAACAAGGACATCAGTATGCAGCAACAGAAATGCTATGTTTTTACCATGTAGTGTTTTAGAACGTCAGGCTTAGAGATAGTTTTGCAGAGGAACGTAAAAACTCGGTCATGATACATTTATAACAATATAACATCAAAGTATTTTGCTGCTACTAAAGAAAGCGACTTAAATATTAATACAATAGCATGAGATATTACAAAAGTAAAATGAATTAGCTGAAGCCTTACCGGTCCCATAGCCACGCTCGCTAAGGCGTCTCGCTTTGGTGCTTCGTGGGCAGGGGATCGTGGGTTCGAGTCCCGGCTTGGGCATGCTTGTGCAATGTGTAAATGATTGTGTAAAGGAACAGTAAAAAACCAGTAATCATACAGTAAATTTAGGGGGGGGATGTAAACAAGGGATACAGTGCCGGGGTCCTGACCAGACTCCGGTACTGTTTAAAAATGCTTTCAGTGTACTGTTATACGATTTATGTGATAAAGGAAATCCTAAAAAACATGCTCATATTTACTAAATATTCAAACTTACTAAATATGACCATAAAATAGGGTGTTAAAACCTGGGTCTGCGGCCCCGCGTAACGTCGAGCACTGCTACTCACACAGGCACTGCTCCATCTTTATTGAAGTCGGAATGATCCCGATGATATTTCTGTCCTGTGTTCAATTCCTAATATTCCTTGGACTAGATATTCACGTCTGCCGCAATGGAAACACGCTACTGTTATCCTTCTTCCCAAAGCTAAGAATGATCCCCTCAGTTATCGTCCTATTAGTTTACTCTCCAAAATCTTCGAGCGTCTGTTTCTGGCTCGTCTTTGCCTCAGCTCACACCAATTATCCCTGACACTCAGTTTGGTTTTCGCTCTGTTTACTCCTGCTCCCAGCAGCTCCACGACGCTATTCTTGATTCATATGATCGTTAATCTGTGTGCTGCGGAGAAGGTCTCTGATAAAAGTTTGGCACGATGGATTGTTATTCAAACTCAAACCGCATCTCTTGGACACTTATTTCCCTCTCCTACAGTTCTATTTGCGAAATCGCATATTTTCTGTTAAATATCACTGTACATTTTACAAGGCCCTTCGTATCTCCTCGGGTGTGCATCAAGGTGGCGTATTGGGCCCCTTATTGTGCCTGGCTTATACCTCGGGCTTTCCTAGTCATCCGCAACTCACCATTGCTCACTAAGCTGACGATGTGGCGGCGCTAAGTGTGAGTATTTGTGCCTTCAGGACTTCTGCAACAAAATTTACGTGTCAACGTTGGAGGGTGACCATGAACACTCATAAATCCCGTGTTGTGTAGTTCACTTTCAAAAAGAACGTGACCTCTCATCCCATTTACCTCAATGGGACGGAGATACCCACCGCTACTTCTATAAGGTACTCGGCCTTATCTTGGACAACATGGGGTCCCCATCTCTCCAGTCTACTGCAGAGGATTCGTCCATCATCTTGTGTCCGGTTCCTCGCCTTTGCCTTTGCGGTACAAGCGTCTTGTCTACACCTCCTTATTTCGACCCACGTGACAATACAGCTGTGCCAAATGGCGCAGACCAAGATCCAGCGCACACAGAAGCGTTTCTCCGCCTCATGACTCGTGCAACTCAACTCTGACGTAGGTCTGCCGGAGGTAATGTGTGTCCTCCGCACCAGCTCCATCGCAGTTCAAATAATTATTGATTAATATGTAGGAAATTAATATTAATAGTGCAATCTTTTGGAGTGATAAAACGATGAAACAATTTATTCATGAAAGTTTTTTTTTGTAGTGTTTAACGCTCGCTTTTACAAACTATGGCATCGGAGGCGATGACACTGGTGATAAATGGAATGAAGATGGAGCACCGGTGGAATGCGATGGCGGGGGAAACCGGAGAACCCGGAGAAAACCCGCCCCTGCAACGCTTTGTCCACCACAAATCTCACATGCGGCCGCTTGAAATCGAACCCGGGCCGTCTAGGTGAGTGGTGAGTGGTCTAACCACTCGGTCACGGCGCGGCCTCATTTATGAAAGTCTTTGATCATTCAATATTTATTATAACCATAATTGTAATCTCGAAATTTATATTATTTTGAGGTATTCATAAAAATATTATGGTATGATTGTTATGAAATTAAAAATATAAACTCTAATATTGGCCGGTTGATCTTCAAATTCTAATTATGTCTCCTGTTTGCGTCATCACAATCCTCTTCTTCAGCATATTTATCTTCCTCCTGAACCTCAACGACGAAGACTGAAGCGCCGGTCTGCGACTGAACTTTTACCTCCCTTATTAGTTTTCTGTTCTGTTTTCTCTAGTTTCTGTGTACTGTTTCTTTGGGCGCATCGCTGGCTGGTACCCCAACCACATGTTACCAGTTATTCTTTGTCCTGTTTAACTCAACTGTATTGTACCTAATTATAGAAAAGAGCTTTTTTGCAACAAACAAAGAACAAAAGTCTGCCGTGTATGATGTTCCAGTACCTACTGCTAGCACACCCTTTCCAGTTTGGGTTCCGATCTGCTGGTTTGCAGCCAACATCATTGTATAATTGGGGGAAATATACATAAATGCATTCCTTTCTAATTAACTTCTTAAGTAATACATAATTCAAATATGTATTATTTTATCCACGGTACAAAATTCAGTTTAGAGTATATAAACTCAACTTCACAAATGTCCTAAATATAACCTTCTTAAAAACCAGTTTTGAATTCCTAGCTAGTTTCGTGTCTGGCAATGCAAGTAAAATACAATACCATGGCACAAATTTAAAAGTTTAAGTGCCGCATATCAATGAGGCTTCCTTGAATAATTATTTCTGAAATAAAAATGTCGAAACAATTCAAAGAGCTCGATGAGTTACGTGCTATTTGTCGACTATATTGGAACGAAAGCGTCAGACTAGAAACTCAATGTCATAGTTGGGATCAGAACCGCAGCCCGTCAAACTGTGATCATTTATGAAATGCTAACTATCGAGTAGATTAATCATAAGCTAATTTGACAGGATCTTATAATTTTACTGCGAAAATACAAGTTATTTGGGCTTTTCTTATCAATATATACGGGGTGAGTAAAAAGTATGGAACAATGCTTGTAACTTTGTTGTTATAGTTTTGTGAAATGATATTTTTTAGAAACGCTGTAAGATATCAACATGTCTTCAGGTCTCGGGACGTACAGGTATATGCTTTTATGAACTGTAATTTGAACTTATTTTGACGTATTACATCACATGACATTTAAACCAAGAAAACACATTCATAACAAAATTAGTGGTGGTGTGTTGTAGCACATGATGAATTCACTTCATAAGGTGCTCAAAATGGCCTCCATTTAATGGCAAAGTGTGTCTTTAAAATTAGTGAATGTGTTCGCCTGATCAGCTGTGTTTCTTGCTTCAACTGTTCAAGATCTCTTGGTCGGTCCTTGTGAACCCTCCACTTCAAGACCTTTATCACCATCTGTAACTCGTTCTGGTCTTCCACAGTTTCCCTTATTTGTAACACTCCAGTTTCATTGAACTTTTTCAAAATGTTGCTTACCGTGAATGAGTAATCCTTCGTTCTGGAACATTTCATTAAACAAAACAAAACCTCCGCTTGGGTCCTCCTCCCATCACCATATCCGATCACCATCAGTATTTCAATTCGTTGTCCTTCTGCAAGTTGTGCCATGACTAATTTATTTCAGTATCAATGAAGTAAGCATTGTTGTCCTTATTAGCTTAGCTTTTGTCTTGTTTGTTCAATTCAAAGCCACATATTGAAGTAGCCTACTCTATTGTTTAATTCAAAACCTACTCAATTTGAGGCAATATAAAAAAACCATCACTCCATAGAGTTGCAACAGCGGGTTGCAGGCATTGTTTCATACTTTTTACTCACCCTGTATATGCAATTCTCAGCATTTGGAGGATTTGTTTAGGTATATATGCTGGCGGTGTAGTTTATTAATCTTTGCTGATACCAACAATACTGTTTCATTGTTGACAAACTACAATTACGATTATATATGTATGGTGCAATGACCAGAATTATTTCTCAACACTCAGGCCCAGTGGTCTGATTCACATTCACAGAATTGAGGTTTGAGTCATATGTAATGCAAACTACGATTAATTTGTGCAAAAGAGGAGTAAGGAAAACAGGATAAATTTTAGAGTAACACGGAAAGGGTATATTTTCTCGCTCTCTCTTACACATATTCATATAAACAGGCACGCCCATTTTAAAATCAATGACCATGAAGCCTGTGAATAAAATGACTCAAATGGCGTTAGTCGTGCCCGCTGATTATCAATGCTGCAAGCTAGACAAACTATGACAGTTAATCGTTTTATACAGGCTTTTTAAAAAGAACAGTGAAAAATAAAACACACACACACACAAAGCCAGTGAACAAGGTACTAGTTGCATAGATAAGAGTCAGACCATAACCGGGATTTGAACCACTCATCCTCCGGTCTCTATCCAACTCCTGTTCTACACGAACAAACAATTAAATTAATACCAATAACCATAATAGTTGACTATATTATGTCCCCATTTGGGTTGTCATCTCAAAATAACTTGAGATCACCTTGTGTTTTACCGGTAAGCATGCGAGTCAGTTGAGAAATTCAATGCTATGCCGGCATGTGGTCATGGTAGCTCAGTGGTAGAGCAATCGGCTAGAGACCGGGAGATCCGTGGTTGAAATCCCGGCTATGGGATTGACTGAATTCCTTAGTCTGAGTCCACCTCGCCAACTCCTGTCCTACCCACGGCTTGTGTAATAAAAAAAAAACAAAAACAAAATATATAGTTCTACTATAGTTTCTACTAATATAGTAACATAAACTAAAATAATATAAAATAAAAATGTTTCCGTATAAACAAACATATAAACATTGCTATGTAAATATGGCATCAATTCTGAAGACGATGTAGGCAATAGTATTCAGATTTAGCGGCCCCAATTAACGACTCAGCAAGCAAATTCACTCGACACGCAATCTTTCTCTAGAAGCCACAGATAACCACGTTAACGGCTCTACTAGGCTCATTAATCAGCCAATAACTGTAACAAAGCGCTCATACCACCGCTCGAGTACGCCACAACTCCTGGTGGCTCAAAATTGACTGAAACAGCCTTCTAATCTAAAACACAGTGACTTCAGTGATATAGGGAAACATCCGGTGGCAATAGGACAGCTAACTGGCACTTTGCGAAAGAAATACTCACACGAATTAAATCACATATATCCACCTAGAAAAAGGCCCGGATTCTGATGACATGTTCTTTCCTAACCATTTAAGACACAAAAGAGCTGTTAATTTTCTGGAATATCATTATACAAACCTCTAAAGCACATTAGAATAAAGGTACATAGTGTATAGAGAAGGTACTGTATTTCACCCAAAAATTCGATATCGAGATTTCACCTGAAATACATGTTTTGGGACCCCCCTGAATAAAAAAAATGTATTTCTGGAAAAAGGTCCGTGTGCCTGTGTGTGTCTGTGGACAATAGAGCTCAAAAACGAAGAGACCGTTAAATTGCAATCTTGGTATTTAAGTTTTATATCTTCCAACGATGCGACACTAAGATATTCAAGAAAATCCTCCCACCCCAAACTACCCTTCACATGCAAAACGTTTTGAAAAGATTTATTTTCTCAAAAATGGCTCTAAAGATTTTGATTACAATCTCATATATTTAAGAAATTTACCTGACAAAATGTATATCTTGAATTTTTTGATAATGTCGTCTAAAAACCTCTATTTTGGATGCTTTTATTGAATTTTGCAAAGCTAGTAAACCGTAAGAGATAGACAAAGCTTACTACGCAAAAAAAAAAAAAAAAAAAAAAAAAAAATGTAGATCACGATAAAACACACAGTTTATGTCATTTACATTTTTTCGGGGAATTTCTTGTTTTTGAGATATTTCTTGTTTTTTGTTTCAGCTTTAAAAAAATCATACTTTTCTCATACAGGAATTTGTCAACTCGTGTCCATACAAACAAAGGAACTTCAGTTACATAACAACCAGCTTTTGACTATCACTTTAACCTATGCTACTCCCTTATTTCGCTTCTACTTACAAGGAAGCAAATAATGAGTCTATTTCTGCCATTTTTTTTTTCTCGATTAGCATGAAGTAGAAGAAGCATTAGCTTTTTAACAATAATTTGTTACAGAGATGTAGAGAATATCATGTGAATGTTACGGAAAACAGCAAATCATTTGGTAAAAGTGTAAATGTCACGACCGGAAATATGCTGTTGGTGGAGTGTAGAGTATACCAGGTACTCTATCTCGCAGGATGGGAAGGGCCCATGTTCAATAATCGGTGTTAAGGAGATGATAGATATAAGTAGAAACTCCCAGTGTGAGTTATTTTTGAAATGTTCTAAACATATTACTATACTCACTATATAAGTAAAACTGCATAAAAATAGTGATATTTTAAATAAGCATATATTGCCAAACATCAGGCATTTCACTATCCAACAAGAAATATAATTAATGGTTTACTCTAATTCTCGAAAGAAAAAGAAAACGTTGCTACCTATTTAATGTGTAAAGAATTCCTTGTTGCTATTGTCAGGAGTCAGGTATTTGTAGTTGTGTATAGTTAAGATTCCTGTTCTCTTCGTTCTCAATGAATTTTGTATACTCTGAGTTGAGGGTATTCACATAGAAACATTAACGCCATGACATAAATGAGCATAACATTCGCTATGCAATTCACAATGCCTAAGAAGTTAGTGAAAATAATACAATTTTAATAAGAAGAACAAATAAAACTGTTGGCTACGAGGATTAATGACCATGCAGCCTTGCTATATATACTGATACTTGCTCTACCTTGTGTTATGCTATATATACTGACTGATACTTGCTCTACCTTGTGTTATGGTATATATATATATACTGATACTTGCTCTACCTCGTGTTATGGTATATATACTGATGCTTGCTCTACCTTGTGTTATGGTATATATACTGATGCTTGCTCTACCTTGTGTTATGGTATATATACTGATACTTGCTCTACCTTGTGTTATGGTATATATACTGATACTTGCTGTACCTTGTGTTATGGTATATATACTGATACTTGCTCTACCTCGTGTTATGGTATATATACTGATGCTTGCTCTACCTTGTGTTATGGTATATATACTGATACTTGCTCTACCTTGTGTTATGGTATATATACTGACTGATACTTGCTCTACCTCGTGTTATGGTATATATACTGATACTTGCTCTACCTTGTGTTATGCTATATATACTGATACTTGCTCTACCTTGTGTTATGGTATATATATACTGATACTTGCTCTACCTTGTGTTATGGTATATATATACTGATACTTGCTCTACCTTGTGTTATGGTATATATACTGATACTTGCTCTACCTTGTGTTATGGTATATATACTGATACTTGCTCTACCTTGTGTTATGGTATATATATATACTGATACTTGCTCTACCTTGTGTTATGCTATATATACTGATACTTGCTCTACCTTGTGTTATGCTATATATACTGATACTTGCTCTACCTTGTGTTATGCTATATATTACATTTTTCCATACACGGAATATGTTATAACCTATAAAGTTTCACACACCGTTGAAAGTAATATACAGTTTGTTAATGAACTATACCGAAATATTTTCACAGAATATGTAGATTACTTAAATAAATAATTTGAGGTAAGAGACTTTTGGTATGTTTATTGAAATTTCGAAGTAACGGCCATAAGTTTCTGAAGAGGCAGTAAACAACTGGCTAATTTATCAACCACTGGAGAGCATAACACGAAAAACGAAGGGACGTATTACAGCGTACCTCTCTAGCGTAGTGGTTATCATACTGGCTTTCAAGTGAAAGATGTTTCCGAGTTCGGGTCTCGTTCACGTATCGCGGCACTTCCTCAGCAATGAAAAAAAAAAAAAAAAAAAATTTACTCTATGACAGGAATCAAACTCATGATTTTTGGGACAGCAGCTTTCCGCGTTACGCATTAAGCCATCAGAGCAGTTGAAAAAACGCATCCAGAGTAGGCTACATAACTCAACAACGCAGTTAATGAATGCTCAGTGTTGCACTGTCAGGTGACTAGTTGGAGATTTTACAGATTTTTGCAACATTAAATCTTGAGAACGCTAGTAACGAGCTGCTAAAAATCGATTTTTCTAAAGACATTCTAAGCCATTTTGTCAACCTGCTTCGCTTTAACACCGACTTATCAGCACCTGATACCCACACCTTTAACGTTATGTTTATCCGGGGACCATGCATCGCCAATCTCAAATTACTTATCAAGCACGTGCACAATCTCGGAAATTATTTCGGTGTAGTCTTTAAAACCTTTTGTACCGTGTAAATTGAGCATCAGCACCATTTTTCGTACATTAGTTCATTGACAATATTTATAAATTCTTGGTTTTAACAAACTATATTTGTGATATATATATGTTTTTTCATAAGGACAAAGATGATTTTTATATAAAATAAATTATTTCTCATCAAATGACACCATTTTCCTCTTTTCTGTTTCATGCAGTACGATACTATTTTTCTCTCGAATCCCGTTAACCAAACATGCAAGCTTGGAATGTTTGGGAATAGTCTTCACATTCAGGTTGCTTTGGGTTAACATTTGTTTATGAATGAGCCCTTATTGTAAGACCTGCTTCAAAGTATTTGTTCTTAATTTTTCTTCAACGAAGAATATTGGAACATATATGTGTGCTATTACGTATTATATATATTTTATACTTCTAGATTACATGTAAATTTATTAGATTTCTGTACACTAATTTCATACAATGCTCAAATCATCCTTTAAACTTTAAATGCATTTTATAGGTCATTTTAGAGCATTTGATGGTCATCAGAATCCAGGCCCTAGATGTGGTGCTGAACACAGGTAAGTAACATAACCTCAAAGGGATATATCAACATTAGGTACAACATAACATAACGTATGTCACTTCTTTGTTATAAGCCTTACCGTAAGCTTCCGTCGCTGTTGTAGATGGCTCTGGTGTGGTGGTAGTTGGGGGGCCTGCGGAACAACAGAACATCGTATAACTCAAATGTAAATCCCATTGATGTGTGCTCATTTGGTGAAGCACACAGCGCCATGCTGAATGTGACGTCACTTAATTTGTTAATGCAATCACGTCGCAGTCTAAACTTGGGCTAGGAAAAGAATTCCCTTTGCTGCCAAAACAACTGCGCTGCGTCAGATAAGCTATTTAGCAATTCCCAAAGCAAGAACTACCCGTCAAGATCAACACAAATACCCTTCACGTTAAGCTATTAAGTGCTTATTTGGAATGGAAAGGCGCTTTTTGCTCGTCAGATCGTTCACACTAGAAACATTTATGCAAATTCTAAAGCATTGCAAAAGCGGGTGTTTGAATCAACACACGTATTGAAATGTCCGACATCATTATGAAGCTGCGAGGTATGTGGCAAGCGCCCAATGAAGGATTATATGCAGAATTTCAAACACAATGCTTAATCCATTCTCCTGGAAAACTGGAGAAACTATAAAGGTCACCAGAGGTGATTCTGTTACAAGCACAAAATCTGGTGTGTTCCATCCAGCTTCTCTGGAATAAATTATTCATAAAAAAGATTATTCTTGCGCCTACTAATATGACAGTTAAATTCCGTTCGTTCTCTTTGCTTGACAAGCAGAATATAAACGAATAACGATACCTCACTAGAAAACAAGTTCAAACATTAGACAATTGAAACCAATAATAAGGAATATCTTGAGACCGTTAGTCGGCCTAGCTGCATTGATTATTGCTATTTACATCAATTGTTAATTAGCTAATTGATTTAAGAGTGTTAATAATCAATTATTTCATATATTTAGAAGTGTAAAGCTAGCTTCTAGTAAGCACAGCTCAGAGTTGTTTACCAAACTTGGCTATTTGAAAGTGGAAGACTCTTTGTGAGAAATGTCTCTATTGTTGGACAGATACATGGTGCATGTGCGTGCAATAGAGAAATAAGTGATCGTGAAGACCCAAATTGTAGTGAAATGAGTCTTTTTCCATTGTGTGATGTTGGTCACGTGGGTATTGTGATGCATTCTGGGTAGAAAATGATGCATTCTTGGCCACATCAACGCCAAGTTCGCGGTCTTTCTGACCAATCAGAAGGAAGTAGCCATGACAGGAAATCTACTATATAAGTAGAAGATTGTAGGATCTAAGGGCAGCCAGTTACGTACATCAAGACACCCGCAGTTATACTCATAAAGGCATTCAAATACACTCAGTCGCTATGCACCACAACCGTCAAGTTTAATGCATACTTGTTATAAGATTGTTAAACGGTTTGAGAGTGATAAGTCAGCAAGTAACAAGTTTAATAAGTGAAAATGTATGTCGTTAAAGAAGGAAAGCTCCTAGAAATAATTGCAGTTAGATTGTAAAGCAAAGCGCTTGTCGATATGTCTTCTAGTCAGGAATAAACGAATAGATAAAATAAAAGTGTGTGTTAACTATTTCGTAAGATCAGTCCCAAGCTACCACCCTAGTGCGTCAAATCTGAGCAGAGCCAGAGGCACACTACCGGTAGTGGATCTTCTGAACAAGGTGCGTGGAGATCTACTCTTTTGGTAGTGAAGTGAGTCTAGACTCTAGAGGCAGGAGCAACACCAACTTATGCTTGGCTCCTCAACGGGGTGATAAATAACACTGCATGCGTTTTGTCCGCCTCATACCATCCGTGGGACAATAAACCTGCCGCAATCTGCTAAAAAATGACGATTATACAACGATTTATACAAAAGTCATCCAGAATGAGCAGCACTTCAGAAGCTATTCACAAAAAATTCAAAATACACATTTTATTTAACATGAAAATATCTTAAGCATATAGAAATGTAATCAAATTCGTTTAAGTTTTTTTTTTTTTTTTTTTTTTTTTTTTTTTAGAAAATAAAAATAAATTGAAACATTTTTAAAGTACAGGATAGTTTGGATTGGAAGATTTTTTTGACAATCTTGTCACATCCTTGGAAGATGCAGAACTTTAATATCACGTTTGGCCCTTAAAAGAACTTTTCATTTTTGGAGTTATGCTGTAGACACACGGACTTGGACACTCGCACACACAAACACAGGTCAACCTTTTTCTGAATTATTTTTGGGGGAGGGGTATAGGAGACTTCAATACAAAGTTATACTTTCGGTTAAATTTTGACATTAATTTTTGGAAGGAACATAGTAGAGAAAGTATAAACAAAGCATGTAGCATATCCAGTGTGAGGTAGGAAACATCCCTACACTACGCATATTGGGGGTAGTAGTTCTGGAGTAAAAGTAGCCTCAGGTTGAAAGGTTATTTCAGAGTAGAAAAACTCTGTGTTTCATTCACAGGAATTTCTCTGTATTCCGGGAACAATCCAATCTAAAAAGCTTATTCTTCTACCTAATTCATAGTAATCAAGATAAACATTAGCAAAAATATTCTATTTCTTGCTTTCTTATATGCAGCAGGGTATATGGTAAAATGATAGGTAAAATCTTCTAAAATCAGTTTGCCATGTGGATGAAATCCGGTTCTTTGCATTGCCAGGAGTTGAAAAATTCCCGTATAAGAAAAGCAGAAGTATTTTAAAATTGAAACCACTAGCAAGAAATATATCGGAATTGGCTAATTAAAAAAAAAGAAAGAAAGAAAGAAAGAAAAAAGAAAGAAAAAAAAAAGAAAAAAATAAGGTGGAAGACATAAGTTGAGTTTTAAGGAGATATGCATGTTTTGCTGTAATAAGTTTCATTTGTAACAGTTTTCCTGTCATACAAAACTCATCCCAATTCATACCAAATAAAGAACTCTTCAGACGCTATTCTCGGAAAAATCAAAATATACAGTTAATTTTTCATGTAAATATGTCTAATATACTATATTTTAATCAATGTTGTTAGGGACAATTTTGAGAAACTTAAAATTGTCGACAATTTTTCCCTGGAAAGGGTAGTGTGTGGTGGGGGTGTTGGCCCTCAAAATCTTCGCGTCGCATTCTTGGCAGATATTTCAATTAAATACCAAGTTTGGTATTTTATCAACTTTTCTTTTTTTGGTTATTTTACTCACGGGCAGACAGACACAGACACTTTTCCTAAAAATCTGATGTGTTCCATTCACATGTTATTGTTAAAAAGCTTATGCTTCTGTGTACTTTATGCTAATCGAGATAAACATTTGCAGAAATGCTTACATTAAATTAAAACGATAGTCAAATTTTCTAAAAGTTGGTTGCAATGTGGATAAAGTCAACTTCTTTGCATTGTCAGGAATTAACAAGTTTAAGTGTAAGGAAGGAATATATGAAAACATGGTCAACTACACGAGAAAAAGGTATTTGAAATAAATTGTGTGTTTTAACGAGATCTGCATTTTTGAGCTGAAGTGTTTTGTCCATCTCTTACGGTTTACTAGTTACGCAAAATCCATCCACAATAAAGGGGTCTTCAATGGTTCTGTGTCGCATCATTGAAAAATAGTAAACTTATATACCAAGTTTGGTATTTTTCCAACTTTTCGTTTTTTGAGTCGTGTTCTCACACACTCACACACGGTCACATACACGCGTCTTTTTCTAAAAATTAATTTTAGAACGTCTATTTCCGGTCAAATCTCGGTATGGAATTTGTGGGTGGAATGCAATTCCTTCTCTACACACGATGTAATTAGTATGTATAGATGATATAAAACATATTTTTCTGGATAAAGGGGACCCTAAAACGTGAATTTCCGCTAAAATCTCGGTATCGAATTTTTGGGCGGAATGCAATACTTTCTCTATACACTTTGTATATAACGTGTGTAGAGAAAGCAAAATTGCTTTTTATGAAATCAAGGCGGGTGTTCCTGGTGAAATATCGCTATCGAATTTCTGCCTCGTACAATATGCTATGTAGAGTAAAGTAAAAACTAATTTTCTTGGTCAATGATTTGTACTAACGTTAAAACATTGGTCTTGTAAACCAAAATTAAGTCTTACTTTTAGAACTTCAAAGGAAAGAAATTCCTACCCTTAATTCCCAAAACTACTATTCTATTTTAAACTACCCTTTGATATTCCCACATTAAAACATAAAAAAGAATAAGTGCTAATTAACAGCGTTACTATCTTGTTTTTATGTTCTCTACACGTACCATCTACATAAGAGGAATATTGTATTCCACCCAAATCTTTTTTTTTTTTTTTAAATTTGTTTTATTGTTAGCAGATCAGCATTTATATTATACAGGCCATAGATAACAAAAACATAACATTCACTTTAAATACGTTAACATCTGAGGTTGACCATGTTGGCTCCTCTAACATAAACATAAATAGTCATTAATACAGAAATGATAATATAACTTTACAAATAATGTTACAATTAAATAAAAGTATAAGTAATAACAATAATAAATTTAAAAAATTAAAACTACATGAAGTTTTTTAATAATTATTAACAGGAGTCCTCTGTGTCACTGGTTAAGAAATGTTGTGGTAGTTTTCTTTTCAGCCTTTTGTGTTGAGTTTTGATATGCAGGTTAAATGTTTGAGCACCAGTAACGTTGTTGAAGAATGTCTTGGAGAGGAGTTTCATAATATAGTGTTCTATTGGAAGTTGGTGTTGAAGCTGCGTATTTCTTACAAGCCATTTGTAGCTCTGCGGAGAAACTTATTGTGTACAACTTGCAGTTTTATTTGTTGTGGACCATATAGAAGCTACATAAGTAAGAATTAAATATTTGTAAAGCAGAATGGCGCAGTCCAGTCCAATCTTGGAGCGTTTATTAATGAATGGATAAAGTTTGATGAGCCTTGAGTTAGCAATGTTGTAATGTGATCATTCCATGTCATTTTTGTGTCTGGTAGAACGCCAAGATATTTAACTGAGCTTTGAGGTAATAACCAGGTTAGCTGCTTATTCTGTAAATGTAAATAATCAAGGTTTTGACAAGGTCTTAGAGAAAATATTTTTGCTTCTGTCTTGTTGATGTTAGGTGAAATGCACCAAACTGTAAGCCATTCAGCTAACAGAGAAAGAGATGGTGCAGGTGTATAGTTGCTGTATTTAGTGCAGTGTGAATAACAAAGGGCCCTGTCGTCTGCGTACATGGCGATGGAAGCTGGTCGTAAACCAGCAACATTATGAGTGAATATCACCCAAAAATTTGATAGCGAGATTACATCGTAAATACATATTTTAGGACCTCCTGAATCCATTTTTAGAAAAAGTTCCGTGCGAGTCTCTGTCTGTCTGTGAACAGCATAGCTCAAACACAAAAATACCGTTAAACACCAAACTTGGTATTGAAGATACTTCCAAGGATTCGACACCAAGATTTGCAACAAAATTCCCCCCACGCACCAAACCAGCCTTTACATGGAAAAATGTTCGAAAGTTTTGTTTTTCCAAAAATGGCTCTAATGATATTAAAGCCATTTCCATCACAAATAACTGGGAATAGGTTCTGAAGACTACCTTATTCTGAATGAATTTTGATGAATTTCGCATAACTAGTAACCGTAAGAGACAGACAAAGGTTTATATCTCGTTAAAACACACAATTTATGACATATACATTTTTTTCGTGGAGTTGACCGTTTTTGAGATATTCATTGTAATTGGTTTCAGTTTGGAAGTATTTATACTTTTGTCAACTCCTGGCCAGACAAAGAAACGGATTTGAATGCCATAGCATTTGAGTGTCGGTTTATCCTAGGGTAAAGTTACATCAGCACTGGTTACCTTAATATGTTCAACGACCGGCAGGACAGAATGACGCTCAGCTCATCTGGGTACCGGCCAAAAAGGCACAGAGTGCAATGAAGAACTTGAAGGACAAGGAGCAGCTTCACATTTGTTTGGACCAGAGAACATCTTCATGTTTAGAGTAGCTATCAATAACTGATACAAAAGAGAACATCATATGACTTGGCGAAAACCCCCAGGAAATAGACGTGGGAAACTAATTCTCAAAGGAAAGAGCCGAAAGCCTGCTAAAATGTAGTCTACTAATTTCTTCACAGAGCATGCCCCTGTGAAAAAAAAACAGCTTAATACAATTGCAGTGCTTCAGGGCAACTTTTTACTTTCTCCATACGCACTATGTACTAGTGTATAGAGAAAGTATTGCACTCCACCAAAAATTCGATACCGAGATTTCACCGGAAATATATGTTTTAGGGTCCCCAATATCCAAAAAAAAGCATTTTCACAAAAAGGTCCGTGTGTGTGTGTGTGTGTGTGTGTGTGTGTCTGTGTGTGTGTGTGTGAACACGATAACTCAAAAACGAAAAGTCGGTAAAATACCAAACTTGGTATTTAAGTTTAGTATCTTCCAGGGATGCAACATGAAGATTTTGAGAAAAATCCTCCCACCCCCAACTACCCTTTACATGGAACTTTTTTCGAAAATTTTGATTTTCTCAAAAATGGCTCTAACATTTTGATTAAAATTTCAGATATTAAACATATTTACCTGACAAATGAAATGTATATCTTGAATTTTCTGGAAATAGCCTCTGAAGAGTAGTTTATTCTGGAAGAATTTTACTAAATTTTGAATAACTGCTAAACCGTAAGAGATGGACAAAAATTTACTACACAAAAATGTAGAGCACATTAAAACACACAATTTATGTTATATACATTTTTTCCGTGGAGTTCGTCGTTTTTGTGACGTTCCTTATTTTTGGTTTCTGCTATGAAAAACGTATACTTTTCTCATACTGGAACTTATCAACTCCTATCCATATAAACAAAGGAACTTCATTGTCATAGCAACCAGCTTTTGACTATCACTTTAACTTACGGTTGTCCCTTATTTCGCTTCTACTTACAAGGATGCGAGAAATAAGACTTTTTCTGCTAATTTTTTTATCTGATTAGCATAAAGTATAGAGAATTATAAGCTTTTTAAGAATTATTTGTTGCAGGGATATGGAGAAAGTCATGTGAATGGTACACATCAGATTTTTAAGGGACGTAAGTGTAATGAAAGCACAATAGCGGCGGGAGAAATGACAGCAACCTGTATCGCAAATGAAGAAGCACAGAACTTAAATCAGATTTGACAATCCTGCGAGACATGCATGTCGACTTCATTGCTGAGCCTCACATACACGGTGATTATTATCAGGCCACGGACTGTTTCTGCGGCCGTTTATGTTCTAATTGATGCATTTGTTTGCCCACCTGGATATCGTCCTTCTGTCCGAAATGCAGTGATGACGGTTCTATCCGCTTATACTGTGGCTTCCACTGCTCTGATACGGACTTCTGTGACCAACAACGTAGCAATAATAAATGTTTGTTTGTCAAAAACATTTGACGGGCAAATGTATTAACAGCTATAGGATTACTAATATAAAATGTACCATTTCTCGACGCCCACCTGTATATGAGCTCTACATGAGGTTAAAACGCAGTCAAACATTTCGCATACTGTAAAACCTAAAATTGTTATTGCCGGCGCAAAACTTGTGGAATCGTGACCCTGACCGCCAACCCAGCTACCGAGCCTAGCTTATCGGAGTTTGTGATATGATACTTTGCTTACTTAAAGTCACAGCGAGCAAACTTTGTACAGTCTGCATCGAAAGTGTTCTGCATATGTTAGTTTTCAAAGTTGGCAGTAAATAGTGTTCATTTTATTTACTTAAACCATGGCGGCTACGTTTTCAAAGTTAAGTGACAACTTAGTCAGAGAAGAGAAGTGATTGCAAATGCCCTTGACTTCATGAGACTAGAGGCAGAGATGAAGGAAGAAAATGTATATTCCCCAAGTTCTTCAGAAATCTGTAGAAAGTGAATGAAAGAATAATAAAGGCAACTGATATTTCACTGAGCTCCGTTTCCAGGGTTCTTAAAGCTAAGAAAAAAAAAAAGAAAAAGAAAACTTAATATAGCACTTTTAAATTAAAACATGTGGAACAGTTGTATCGCCAGCGAATTGTAAAAATCGGCAGGCCAGAAATAAAACATCTGATGTGTTCCATTCACATGACTTTCTCTACAACTCTGCAGTAAATGATTGTTAAAAAAGGTATGCTTCTATTTACTTCCTGCTAATGGAGAAAAAATTAGCAGAAATAGTCTTATTACTTGCTTCCTTGTAAATAGAAGCGAGCACCATAGGTTAAAGTGATAGTCAAAAACTGGTTAGTGTGTGACTGAAGTTCCTTTGCTTGTATTGTCAGGAGTTCACAAAGTCCAGTACGAGAAAATTATGTTTTTCAAAGCTGAAATCAAAAATAAGGAATATCTAAAAAAAGAATCAAACTCCACGAAAAAAATGTATATAACATAAAGTGTGTGTTTAAAAGTGCTCTACATTTGTTGTGTGGTAAGTTTTTGTCCATCTCTTACGGTTTAGCAGTTATGCAAAATTCCGTAAAATTGAACCAGAATAAAGTAGTCTTCAGAGGCTATTCGCAGAAAATCCAAAATATACATTTTATTTGTCAGGGAAATATCTTTAGTATACGACATTTTAATCAAAATCGTTAGCCATTTTTATAACATCAACATTTTCGAAAAAGTTCCATGTAAAGGGTAGTTGGGGGGGGGGGGTTCCTCAAGAGCTTCGTGTCGCATACCAAGTTTGGTATTTTATCGACTTTTCGTTTTTGAGTTATCGTATTCAGAGACACACGGACACACTGACACATGGACACACGCACACACACGGACCTTTTTCTGAAAATACTTTTTTTGGATACAGGGGATCTTAAAACATATATTTCCAATGAAGTCTCGGTATCGAATGTTTTGGTGGAGTGCAATACCTTCTCTATACACTATGTACATAGTACGTACAGAGAAAGTAAAAATGTCTGTCGACATGTTGAGAACATTGAAAATCATTAGAAAGAATTGTAGAAAATCAAAAAGAAAGAATTCTAATCCAGGATAATGTTGCAGAGAGTAGCGATAACGTTGATGATGACAATGACGTGACCGAAGACGAAGGACTGTCAGGTGTGGAAGAATTGGAGGCAGACGATTGACATTGTTTATATAGTAGGCCATTTGTATAGATATGAATATAACACGTTTATCAGTGCAGGTGACAGATATTTGACATTGACTGCGACAGACATGAATCGACTGGTGAACTGCTTATCTGAAAGTACAACTCGCTTCCTAGCTCTCATTAAGGTTTTCACATGTCCAGATCTGTTGCGCCAGTTATAAGCTTCAGTTTTTTATATCGGCGGGCGTGACTACCTGGATAGGTAGTTTGTAGAAGTCAAAGATATGCTCTCTGCCAGGAGACATAGTTTTAAAGTGGAAAATTTGAATTACTATTAGTCCTCTAGAAGCATAGGGTTTTGCGGAATGCACACCAGAGAATTCTGTTTGTTCACACTGCCTTAATTTCCTTGCAACTATTTCCTAAAGCGTCTGTCCCCTCTGACTGTTGTGTGTCATATGATTTTTGGGAAAATTTGGAAAAGTATCTTCTAATTACACAATGGAACATCATTAATGATAAGTAAAACCCAAAGTGTGTTAATGAAGTATGCAACGTTCTTCAAATCTTGTTCTGGTTAGGGTTCATATAATAATATGTGTTACATTTATCATGTGCGTTATTTTAATAAATGCCGCCTGATTTAAATATAGTATTTCAATTGACAGTAAAAGACATCCAAAATGTTTTCATATTATCCTTTTGCATGCGCTGTAGAGGGTAAGTACGTACTTTAGGCGATTTTTGTTTCCTATTTTACATTTTTAAGTGTTTTTGCGCCCATATTGAATTTTTACTTTCTCTACTCGTACTATGTACATAGTGTATAGAGAAGGTATTGTAATGCACTAAAAGATTCGATACCGACATTTCATCAGAAATACATGTTTTGAGACCCCTGAATCCAAAATAATCATTTTTAGAAAAAGTTCCGTATGTGTGTGTGTGTGTGTCTGTGGGCAGCATAGCTCAATAACGAAAAGACCGTTAAAACCAGGTTTGGTATTTAAGTTTGGTATCTTCCAAGGATGCGACACGAAGATGTTCAAGAAAATCACCCACCCCAAACTACCCTTAACATGGACCTTTTTCGAACACTTTAACTTTCTCAAAAATGGCTCTGACGATTTTGATTAAAATATCGTAAATTTAAAATATTTATTTGCCAAATAAAATGCATATTTTGAATTTTGTGCGAATAGCCTCTGAAGACTGGATGCATTTAACGGAATTTTGCATAACTGCTAAACCGTAAGAGATGGACAAAAACTTACCGCACAGAAAATGTAGAACACATTAAAACATACAATTTATGCTTCATACATTTTTTCGGGGGGCTGATGGTTTTTAAGATATTCCTTGTTTTTAGCTTCAGCTTTGAAAAACTTCTACTTTTCTCATGCAGGAATTTGTCAACTCCTGTTCATACAAACAAAGAAACTTCAGTCACATTACAACCAGCTTTGACTATCACTTTAACCTATATTAGTCCCTTATTTCACTTCTACTTACAAGGAAGCAAGTAATAAAGATTATTTCTGCTATTTTTTTTTTCTCGATTAACATGAAGTACATGGAAACATTTTTTAACAATAATTTGTAGCAGAATTATAGAGAAAGTCGTGTGAATGCAACACATCACATTTTTTGAATTTGCAACGTCCCCTCTCTGGTAGTAACAAATGAAATGCAGGGACGACGGTGACGATGTCAGAAGGGGGGGGGGTTCTCTTTACACTCCCGCCTATACAATTAATACTGGTGCTGTCCGCCTGTTCTTTTGCCTCGCTGCTCAAAAGCTGGTTCGTAGAGCGCATGCTCCACGCATCTGCAAGTAAATATGCAAAGAAAACTTGAGTCTTCACGCACCTCAAGTGCTATTTGTGCGCATAACAACTTGTACGTCAGCAATAAGTTATCAGTTGCATGTTTTATGTACCAGGAATTATGAACATAAGCATATATGTTTCTGTACGAGGGTGGTGTAGATTATTGCGAAGGTAGAACTGAAGTATAATTCCCAGTTATGAGCTCGCATAGAATATACTTTGTTTTCAAAACTAAGGTCGGCTGAGCATTACTCGAGTTTCCTGAGCTACGCGCAAAAAAGAACTATCGGCGAGGATTTCCACAAGTAACCTTGCACGATGGAAACCTTGCAAGACGGATGTTTTCAGGCGTGAAACTTCTTAGCATGGCCTCCTTCGGAAGGGAAGTAAAGCCATTGGTCCTGTGTCCCAGATTTATGGCACGGAAAAGAAACCCAAGGTCGTCTCTTTAGCGCGGTGGTAGCGCGGCTGCTTACCAAGCGGGAGATCTGGGTTCGATTCCCAGTACCTGCGTGGTGGGACCTGGCCTGGGGTACACTCAGCCTCGTGAGGTCCCTGGGGGGGCCAATTGAGGAGCTACTTGATGGAGAAGTAGCGGCTCCTGGTCATGAGGACCACATTAACCGGCCAGGAGGGATAGAGGCACTGACCACCAATACTGCACCCCATCAATGACGTCTGTCATGGACCGAGATGGGGGACGCAGCGGCCGGGCGGTAGGCCAAGGTTCCTTGTGAGCTGTCGTGCCATGGAGTTAAAACAACTGCAAGCGGTCTTTCACGCAGTTAAGAGCGTCCATAAATTAAACTACATTTCCATTTCACGATACAAAAGGTGTCGTAGTGTGGAAACATATGACTTTTCACCAGTCTTCTGCGTAAGCAGGGAACATTAGCAGGGATTATAATTAAAATAGTAGTCGCGAACCTAGATGTGTCTTTTCTTAAAAGGCACATGGGAAAATGTGCAATGTCTTGGAGAGGTGTTTCATATAGTGTTCTAGAAGTCCGTGTTGAAGCTGCGTATTTCTTACAAACCTAGTGCATTAGTAGCTCTGCGGAGAAACTTATTTTGTACAGCTTGCAGTTTATGAATATTAGTTTTACTTGTTGTATTAGGCGTGAAAGACCGCTTAATTTTGCGCAGATGCCTCTTTATCTCTTAACAGAAGAGAAGTCAGACAGTTTATGTCATAGGCCATTTGTTTTCCGATTTTAAACTTGTTAACATGAAGTGTTACTGCAATTTAAATATTCAATATGAATGAGTGAAAACTTAATTGCTGTGCTTTTATCTTGGTGCGTATTGCGACAGTATTATAAAACGTCGGTTTTTGGTTTCTGCTGGTTTGTTAATTATTTTCATTCTGAAACCAAATTCTGAAGGTTAATGCTGATTTTTACTTTCTCTACATGTACTATGTATGTACATAGTGTATAAAAAAAGTATTGGACTCCACTCAAAAATTCAATACCGAGATTTCACTTAAAATATACGTTTTAGGATCCCCTGTATCCAAAAAGTTTTTTTTTTCAGAAAAAGTTGAAAACTTTGATTTTTCCAAAAATGGCTCTTACAATTTTTATTAAAGTGTATTTACATGACAAAATTATATCTTGAATTTTCTGGGAATAGCCTCTAAAGACCTCTTTATTCTGATTGAATTTTGCGTAACTGGTAAACCGTAAGAGATAGACAAAAACTTACTACACAGAATATGTAGATGACGTTAAAGCACACAATTTATGTAATATACGTTTTTTTCGTGAAATTGACCATTTCTGAGATGTTCCTTGTTATTTGTTACAGATTTAAAATAATTTTTTTAACACGGAAGGTTGTGAACTCATAGAAACGGATTTCATCGACATAACAACCGGTTTTAAAAGATTTGACTATCGTTTTAGCCTAATGTATTCACTTATTTTCCTTTTACTTACAAGGAAGCAAGTAAGTAAGATAATTTCTGCTAATGTTTATCTCGATTATCATAAAGTAGAAAGAAGAATATGATTTTTAAGAATAATTTGTTTCAGCGATGCAGGGAAAGTCATGTGAATGGAACACATTAGATTTTTATATCCATATATCTTTCTTACAACAGTGGGTTTGAATATTATTCTTGTCAGTATTGAAAATATGCTGAAATTAATTGACAGTTCCCATTGTCCAGATAAGTGGAAGAAGTCTAGTTTTGAAGCAGATGAGACCGGTGTTCTTGGCGTGGAAAGTTTCTTCAGGCAGGCGGTAGCTCTTACAGATGATAGAGCAAGTACAATATTTAACAAAACTCTCGGGAAACTCAGATATAGGACCTGCACAACTGCTCTTTTTCGTTCTGTGCGGCAGAACACGTTCCGTACTCCACATACCATGTATGAAATGTGATCTCTTTCTGTTGGTCGTATCAACTCCCAAGGGATCGGCCTTGAATGTAATGATTTAGCAGTATGTAATGTGAAATATTATACGAGTTTTACGCCTTAAGTCATTGCCTTTTTGCGACAAAAGACTAATTTATCAGAATAAACCGTTCACAAGAAAATGGACAAAGCGTGTTCTGAGTTGATGAAAGCTGGTTGAACGGTACCACCACATTCGCAAATGGTGGCAAAGTTAAGAGAACTTTGGAAACCATATAAACACTAATGCAGGCAACGATCGGATGGGTTTTTTTTGAAAAATTCACTCCTCGTTTAGAAGACCAGAAAATTTGTATCATGAACAAATGAATCAGGTGCAATTGGAATAGTTACTTCCAGAAAAACATTTTATTGTCCCCTTGCTTCTATTATAGTTATAGATAATGTCCCATATCACATTGCTATAGAGGGGGATAAACCCCAACTAGATGTTCAAAGTTACACTCACATGACTTTCTCTACACACTTCTTACAAAAGATACTTCTTCTTAAACACCATGCTAATCGAGATAAACATTAGCAGAATGTAAGTAGAAGGCAACTAAAGGAATGAATTGGACTAAAGTGATAGACAAATGTTTTAACAGCCGTCGTTATGGGATTGTCATTGCAAATCACTTCTTTGCTTGGCCAGGAGTACAACAAAAGAAAAATGGACACTTCCGTCTGAGAAAACTATAAGTATTTACTCCACAGTTAAAACCATAATAAGAAATATCTCGGAAACGGTCACCTCCGCAACAAAAACGTAAAATTGTGTGTTTTGATGACATCTAGTTTTTGTGCAGTAATTTTTTTTCTTATCTCTTACGGTTTAGCAATGAAGCAAAATTCGGCAAAATCCCTCCAAAATTACGAGGTCTTCAGAGGTTATTCCCAGAAAATTCAAAATGTACACTTTATTTGGAATGTAAATAACTTTTAATATTTGGGATTTTAATCAAAACTGTAAGAGCCATTTTTAAGAAAGTCAATTTTTTTTTGGTTGTGTTTAACGCCCGCTCTAACTACTAATGGCACCGCAGGCGGTGACACTGATGATACATGAATGATGATGGAGCACCGGTGGAATGCGATGGCGGGGGAAACCGGAGTACCCGGAGAAAACCCGCCCCAGCGCCGTTTTGTCCACCACAAATCTCACATGCGGTCGCTTGGGATCGAACCCCGACCGTCTAGGTGAGAGTCGAGTGGTTTAACCACTCGGCCACGGCGCGGCCATATGTGCTAGTTGCACCCCATGCTATCTTGTGGTACTCTGGTTTGGGAAAGAAATACAACAGGTGACATATTGCTTCAGAAGCTGCCTGATTTAATATTTGAGGGTAGGTATATCAATTGTGAGTGAAAAAGACTAAAGGTTTTTTGTAAGCATATATAGATGGTTGAATGGGAAAGCCGCACAATAGAAAACATGACCGACAACATCGTCATTTCGCTTCGAGGATACAGTTTTTTTATTCCTCAAGTAAAACGGTCCAACTCCGGAGAGCAGGCCTCACCACTTTTTAAGTCGAGTGCATTCTGTTTATAAATCAAATATTTCATGGAGCTGAATAGCATTTAATTTAAGCGGCTTTATTATAGCTCGGTATGTCACTGCTATAAAGGAAACCAGAAGCGAGAGCCCAACATATTCTAGCAGAAATTCCTTACTGAACTTCTGACTTACTGCCAAGGTTCATGAACTAGCGGATACATAATAAGTATGGTGTTCTGACGAAATGTATGACGTCAGAAGCAAGTTATTCAAAATACCTGCCCACATTGAATCTGAATCTATAAAACGTGATCGTATAAACACAATATAAAACTTTCGAAAGCTCAAGCATGGCAACTCAAGATTAAACATTATCTCTCGTGTGAGGCATTCCTGGGCCGTGAATGACACGCGTGTTGCAAATGTTGGTTGGGTTGCTGTTTAATTCAAGTACCAATTACAAACTAATGGAAGGATGGACGTACGGGCGGGCGGATGGATGGACGGACGGAATGATGAATGGATGAGCACCTGGGAGAATCACCTGAATTAGCAGAATAGACTTTTTGAAGACAGCATTTATGAAGAATTCTACAGACCTGGGAATGGAAATTTAATTGATGAATGATAGCTCCAGTGCTCATTGAAGATTTACTTTCTTCAAGCCTGCTTTCTCGGTCTAGACGCCTCCGCCTTGAAATTGTGCTCATTATGAAAGGCACTCAGTTTGTATTGCCTGCAGTTAATGTCGATAAATGAATTGAGTTGAGGATTCCGTTGCCATGGAACTCATTCCCAGTAAAACGTATCAGCCACACAACCATAACCATATGGTGCCACTACGCCAACTCACTTTGTGTGCAGTTTCATATTTTTGATACTTAAATTTCGCTATTCTACATTTAAAAAGCTGATGAGCTCCATTCACATGACTTTCTCTACATCTCTGCATCAAATTATTGTTAAAAAGCTTATGCTTATATTTACTTCATGCCAATCGAGAAAAAAATGAGCAGAAATAGTCTTATTTTTTGCTTCTTTCTAAGTAGAAGCGAAATAAGGGAGTACCACAGATTAAAGTGATAGTTAAAAGCTGGTTGCTATGTGACTGAAGTTCCTTTGTTTGTATAGACAGGAGTTGAAAACAAGGGATATCTCAAAAAAGACCAACTCCACGAAAAATATGTGTATGATATAAATTATGTGTTTTAATTGTTGAACATTTTTTGTGTGGTAAATTTTTGTCCATCTCTTTCCGTTTAGCAGTTATACAAAATTCGTAAAATTCATTTAGAATAAAGTAGTCTTCAGAGGCTATTCCCAGAAAATTAAATATATGTATATTTTATTTGTGAGGTAAACATCTTTGATATACGATATTTTAAACATAATCGTTAGACCCATTTTTGAGAAAATCGAAATTTTCGAAAAACGTTTCATGGTATTTAACGAGCGGTCTTTTCATTTAACTCCACAGACACACACGGACCTTTTTCCAAAAATGCTTTTTTTTATTCGAGGGGACCCAAAACATGTATTTCCAGTGAAATCTAGGTATCGACTTTTTTGGTGGAATGCAATACCTTCTCTATACACTATGTACATAGTACGTGTAGAGAAAGTAAAAAGGAAGAGTTCTATTATACTTAAATCAACAACTAAGTTGATCTCGGCAATCAATGGGAATGCCTTATGTGACCGCTCAACTGGAATGCGAGTCGGCTGAGTTAGAAACCTAGGGATGCAAAACAAAGGAAGTGCGGTAACCGGAAACTTCGGAACGCGACTCTGGAGTTTTGAAAATCTTCGGTTTCCACAAGCTTCTAGAAAGTTCTGTGACGTCATTTTCTAGCTATAAAAGGAAGAATTGCAAGCGGTAATAATGTAGTTGTACTGAGTCGTGAGAGGCTGGTGTGTTTATCGCGAGTCAAACGTCGAGTGAATGATGTTCAGCAGTGAATTTAAGACTTTAGCTGTAACCAATTTTAAGTCCATAAAGACATTTGTTACAACGCCGAGCTCCAGGAGTATATACAGTGTGTTCGAAAGAATTAACCAACTAGATGAGAGCATTCATGATAAATTCTCTTGTACTGTATCGAGGAGTCGGCATCTTCCTTTGGCGTTTAACTTTCTATTCACCTGTATTTTGGACAAAATAAACTAAATAATTGTACCCATTTGTGCATTCAGCTTTCACATGCCAAATTGTTTTATTTCCACCGCCGCAGTCCATTGCTACAGTTTTGTTGCTGTCCCAATCATCAAACGACTTGGTTGATGATAACATCCCATGATAACGTCCTGGTTGATGAGTCCAATCAAGTTCACCTGAGCCGCTTGTTATATTCTCATCGTCGCAGATCGGTGTATATAAGCCGAACAGGCCACTCGGCTTACATCTAATGGGTAGATAGCCTGTAATTTAGGGAAACGGCTTCACAATTATTGGCCTCCCTGCTTTCGCTTTATATCAGGTTACTTAACACAATACTACTATAGTAAGTAGCGTAAGTAGTAGTAGTGTGGGTGGTGGTGGTAGTATTTTATTAAGTTTACAATAATATAATATTTGCGTCACACAGCCACATGGGTCAGGTGACCGCACAGGCTGTTTTAAAATATTTGAGTTTAGAAATATTACCTAATATATATTTTACATATCTTTACACAATTGGAAATACACACGCTGGCGCTCTATGACAACAGAACCACAGAACAATAAAAGAAAGAACGCTCTGATATCACACACACATACACACTTGAACTCACATCTACACCACATATTCACACATATAGATTACTCAAACACCAAATAAGTCTATACAATATTTGCACAAATATTTTATCTCTTAGTGCACGAACTGCCATTAAGTATGTGTCCAGGCTTGGCCAGTTTTGGCTGTTTAGAATCAAACCCCAGAATGCTGTACTTCGTCTGATTGAAGCTAAAAATACTTTCGGCAATAATTTTTTCCTAACATCCTCCATCTACATGAAATGTGCCAAAATATACGTCTAGTCTTCCTGATACCCGCATAATGGGCAAATCCGCCTACCAGCTTCACCAACTACCTTACGTGCTTTCCTCCTAAACTGAGCCACGCTATTCCCGATCTTTGTTTCATACCCAATTTTAAAAACATATGTTTCTTTACGCCACCCAATTTTTATTTTGTTTTGTTTCTACATTCAGACTCTATTTCCTGCCTGGTTATATCGTATAGTAGTATTTTTATTTTATCCACAACGTTATACATATTTTCGCTACCCCTTTGCCAAATATTGTTTAAGCCAATCTTTGATAATCCCCGTTGTAGCCCCGTCGGTAAGTAAGTAATACAGCACATCCTGGCGCTGGTTGTACCTGCATATGAATCTGTGCGTGATTAATTATACAGAACTGTAATTAAACAGTGCATTATAGAAAAGAAAAAAAAAAGTATTTGATGTTTTACACCCACAAGACTTTCTCTATCCTTTCTACAAATTATTCTTCTTTCTATCTCATGCTAATCAAGATAATCATTAGCAGAATTAAAGTAGAAGGGAAACAAGGGAATGACACTAGACTAAACTGATAGTCAACTGTTATAAAAGTTGTCGTTATGCGAATGTCATTGTAAATGGCTTCTTTGCTTGGACAGGAGTAGAACAAAATAAAAACGGGCACGCCCGTATGAGTACTCTACAGTTGAAACCAATAACAAGGAATATCTCGGAAACGGTTACCTCCACAACAAAAATGTAAAGGACAAATTGTGCGTTTTGAGGAGATCTACCTTTTTGGGTAGTAAATTTTTGAATAACTGTTACAGTTTAGGAAGTGAGCAAAATTCGGCAAAATTCATCCAGAGTAAAGATATTCAGTGTCTATTCCCAGAAAATTCAAGATATACTTTTCATTTGGGATGTTAATATATTTAATATTCGGAATTTTAGTTAAAATCGGTAGACCCATTCTTGGGAAAATCAAAATGTTCGAAAGTTTTTGCTTGTAAAGGGCAGCTTGAGGTGGGGAATTTTTCTCAAAATCTTCGTGTTGCATCCCTGGCATACACTAAACCTAAGTAGCAAATTGGGTACTTTACGGACTTTTTGTTTTTGAGTTATCGTGTTCACAGACACAAGGGACCTCTTTCTACACATACATTACCCTAAAACGTGTATTTTCGGTGAAATTTCGGTATGCAATTTTGGGTGGAATGCAATAGTTGTTCTATACACTATGCACATAGTACGTGTGGAGAAAGTAAAAATGCACGTAGAATTTATGAAAATGTCCCCATATCGGCCTGTTTATACACTGATTAACATTTTAACCACAAGAACTTGCGTGCAACGTGCTACTCGGGGCTTTACAATATGAGTTTACTATCTATCGATTTTGAGTTAGATTGCAGCTGCCCTGGAGGTGGTAATGTATTCCAGATAATGGCCCTTTGGTAAAACATCAATTCGGCTCTAGATGTGTACGTAACAGCTAATTATATTTACGGATGCATTAATGTGTTTTCGATAATTCTAGCAGCGCATTTAGCCGGAGCACCATCTGCCTTGTGTTGCACTTTTATTGCTTCTGCAAGAGCTGTTAGAATCGCTGCCACCAAGCGACTTTAAGCAAATCAGCTTGAGGCAATATTTATATCCTAACCACAAAATCTGCCGACATTTTGTGACTTTCATGTCGTTTTTACTTTCTCTATACTCACTATGTACATAGTGTATAGAGACGGTATGGCACTCCACCCAAAAATTCGATACCGAGATTTCACCGGAGATATATGTTTTAGGGTACTCTTTATCTAAAAAACTCTGATGTGTACCATTCACATGACTTTCTCTATATCCCTGCAACAAATTATTTTTATAAAAACTTATACTTCTATTAGCTTCATGCTAATCAGTAAAACATTAGCAGAAATAGCCATATTACTTGCTTCCTTGTAAGTAGAGGTGAAATAGGGGAGTACCATAGGTTAAAGTGATAATCAAAAGCTGGTTGCTATGTCACTGAAGTTCCTTTGTTTGTATGGACAGCAGTTGACAAATTCCGGAATAAGGAATGTATATGTCTTTCATAGCAGAACCCAAAGATAAGAATGTCACAAAAACTCCACGAAAAAAATGTATATAACAAATTGTGTGTTTTAACGTGCTCTACATTTCTTGTGTAGTAAGTTTTTGTCCATCTCTTACGGTTTAGCAGTTATTCAAAATTTAGTACAATTTATCCAGAATAAATTACTCTTCAGAGGCTATTCCCAGATATTTCAAGATATACATTTTATTTGTCAGGTAAATATCTTTAATATACGAATTTTTAATCAAAATCGTTAGAGCCATTTTTGAGAAAATGAAAATTTTCGAAAAAAGTTCAATGTAAAGGGTAGTTGGGGGGGTTCTTGAAAATCTTCGTGTCGCATCCCTGGAAGATATCAAACCTAATACCAAGTTTGGTATTTCACGGAACTTTCGTTTTTGAGCTATGCTGCACACAGAGGCACACACACATACACACAGACACATATACGGACATGTTTCTAAAAATATGATGTGTTCCATTCACATGCCTTTCTCTACATCTCTGCAAAAAATATTGTTATAAACGCTCGCTCCACGAGAAAAATGTATACAATATAATTTGTGTATCTTAATGTGCTCTTCAGTTTTTGAGTGTTAAGTTTTTCTCTATGTATTATGGTTTACCAGTAATCAAGATTCCGTAAAATTCATCCAGAATAAAGAAGTCTTCAGAGGCTATTCCCAGAACGTTCAAATAAACATATTATTTGTCAGGTAAATAAATCTAATATGCGATTTTTAATCAAAATCGTTAGAGCCATTTTTTAGAAAATCAAAATTTCCGAAAAACATTTTTCTCAATTCACATTGTCGCATTTCTGGAGGATACTAAAGTTAAATACGAAAGTTTGTTATTTTACCGACTTTTCATTTTTGAGTTATCGTGTTCACAGACACACGGACACACACGCGCGCGCACTTGCGTACCTATTTTTTTGGATACAGGGGACCCTAAAACATATATTTCCGGTGAAATCTTGGTATCGAATTTTTGAGTTGAGTGCAATACCTTTTCTATACACTATGTACATAGCACGTGTGGAGAACGTAAAAATGTTTTTTTTTGGGATTCAGGGGGTCTCAAAACATGTATTTTCGGTGATATCTCGGTATCGAATTTTTAATGTACATTACGATACCTTCTCTCCACACTCTCTAAATTCCGTAAAATTCATACAAATAAAAGACTCTTCAGAGGCTTTTCCCAGAAAATTCAAGATATACAAGTTCCATGTAAAGGGTAGTTGGGGGAGGGGGGATTTTTCTCGAAATGTTCGTGCGAGGTAAATAGAGAGTTTGTAACAATTTAAAGAGGTGATTTCTAAACCTGGATACCTAATACATATTTATGTCGTTAGATTGCTTTATAAGTAGGTTGAGATGTAAAGTTAAGTCTTGCTATTTGCATTGTGTCAACGCAGGTGCATTTCCACTCTTTGTGGTTTTCTCTTATATACCACATATATATTCCTAATAAATAGGGATAGGAGAGTAACCTGGCATTTTTACTTTCTCTACACGCAGTATGTACATAGTATATAGAGAAGGTATTGTATTGCACCCAAAAATTCCATACCAGGTTTCAAAGGAAATACATGTATTGAGGCCCACTCAGTCGAAAAAAGAATTTAGAAAAATGTCCGTGTGTGTCTGTGTGTGTGAGTGTGTGTGTCTATGGGCAGCATAGCTAAAAAAAAAAAAAAAAACCAACTCTTAAATGCAACACTTGGGATTTAAGTTTGATATCTTGCAAGGATGGCAAACGAAGATTTTCATTTAAATTTCCAACCCCCAACTAACCTTTACATGCAACATTTTTAAAAAAAATTAATTTTATCAATACCTCTAACGCTTTTGATTAATATGTCTTATATTTAATATATTTACTTGACCAATAAACTATATATCTTCAATTTTTTGAGAATAGCCTCTGAAGACAGGTCTATTATAGATGAATTTTTTGGAATTTTGCATAACTGGTAAACGTAAGCGACAGAAAAGCTTAGTTTACCAAAAATATAGATCTCGTTAAAACACAGAATTTATATTATATATATATTTTTTTTCGTGAAGTTGATCATTATTGAGATATTCCTTGTTTAAACTTTAAAAAACTTGCAGTTTTCTCATACAGGAATTTGTCATCTCCTATCCATACTTCAACCACAAGCAACCAGCTTTTCAGAATTAACTATCGATTTAGCTTATGGTACTCCCTTATTTCCCTTCTACTTAACAACGAAGGAAGTAATAAAACGATTTCTGCCCATATTTCTCAATTGCCATGAAGTAAATAGAAAAATAAGATTTTTAGCAATAATTGATTGCAGAGATGTAGAGAAAGTCGTGTGAATGCAACGTATCAGATTTTTACTTTCTCTATACTCACTATGTACATAGTGTAAAGAGAATGTATTGCACTCCACCAAAAAATTCGATACGAGATTTCACCGGAAATAAAGGTTTTAGGGTCCCCTGTATCCAAAAAAAGTATTTTCAGAAAAAGGTCCGTGTGTGTGTGTGTCCGTGTGTCTGTGAACACGATAACTCAAAAACCAAGAGTCGGTAAAGTACCAAACTTGGTATTTAAGTTTAATATCTTCCTGGGATGCGACACGAAGATTTTGAGAAAAAAACCCCACCCCAAACTACCCTTTACATGGAACTTTTTTCGAAAATTTTAATTTTCTAAAAAATGGCTCTAACGATTTGGATTAAACTATCGTATATTAAAGTTATTTACCTGACAAATAAAATGTATATTTTCAATTTTCTGGGAATAGCCTCTGAAGATTACTTTATTATGGATGAATTTTTCATAATTGCTAAACCGAAAGAGATGGACAAAAACTTAACGCACAAAAAATGTAGAGCACGTTAAAACATACTATTTTGTTATACACATTTTTTTCGTGGCGTAGATCGTTTTTGAGATATTCCTTTTTCTTGGTTTCAACTTTGAAAAACTTATACTTTTCTCATACAGGAATTTGTCAACTCCTGTCCATACAAACAAAGGAACATCAGTCACATAGCAACAGGCTTTTGGCTTTCACTTTAACCTATGGTACTCCCTTATTTCGCTTTTACTTACAATAAAGCAAGAAATAAGGCTATTTCTGCTAATTTTTCTCGATTAGCATGAAATAAATAAAAGATAAGCTTATTAACAATGATAATTTACAGAGATATAGAGAAAGTCATGTGAATGGAACACAAGAGATTTTTTATTTTTGTCAGTATTAAGCTACATTTTAAAATTACGCTAATGAATTTGAGTTTGCTATAGCATGAACATTTATTCTTAATTACACACTCGACAATGATTTTCAAAGTTATTTTATTTACAGAAATAATAACTCCGAGAATTTGGCACTGGCAAATCGTAAATGTTCATTAATGTCAGAATTAATCGAAGATTTTGTAAAATAAATAAAATGTTCAGAATATTCCAACACGTTTTAAGATAGTTATACTCCATTAAATAAATCTTCAAGAATGGGATGGATGTTAATTTCCCGCAAAGGTTTATTGTATTGGACATGTTATTAACTAAAGAAATAATTTTACTTTTCCAAATGATTCAGGAGTTTTGTTTGCGCGTAAAACAAATTATTTTTGAGGAACAGCCCTTGCATTACCTATACTTGTGAATTGCTCATATATCTCTTCGCAACGCTCTCCAGCTGCCGGCCTCCCTAGCGGAGGTCCGCGGCTCCTGTTGAAACGGTTTTATTGTCTTTACACGTACTATGTACATAGTTTATAGAGAAGGTATTGCACTGCACCCAAAAATTCCATACTGATATTGCACCGGAAATATATATCTTTTGCAACCCCCTGAATCCAAAACAAGCACTTTTAGAATCATATATGTGTGTGTTTGTGTGTGTACAGCATAGCTCATAAACGAAAAGTTCGTTTAAAACCAAACTTGATATTTAGATTAGGTATATTCCAGGATGTGACACGAAGACTTTCGAGAAAATTTCCCCACCCCTTACTACCTTTTAGATGAAACTTTTTTCGAAAATTTTCATTTTCCCAAAAATGGCTCTAACGATTTTGATTAAAATCTATTATTATTTAAAATATTTACATGCCAAATAAAATGTATATCTTGGAAATTTTCTGGGAATATCCTCTAAAGACTACTTTATTCTGGATACATTTTACGGACTTTTGCATAACTGCTAAACCGTAAGCAATGGACAAAAAGTTACCACACAAAAAATGTAGAGCACGCTAAAACACACAATTTATGTTATATACATTTTTCGTGGAGTTAATCGTTTTTAAGACATTCCTTGTTACGGCTTTCAGCTTTTAAAAATTGTGCTTTTCTCATACAGGAATTTGTCTACTCCTGTTCATACAAACAAAGGAACTTCAGTCACATAGCAACCAGCTTTTGACTATCACTTTAACCTATGATACTCCCTTATTTCGCTTACAAGGAATCACTTACAAGGAATCAAGTAGGTAATAAGACTATTTCTGCTATTTTTTTTCTCGAAGTAAATAGAAGCACAAGCTTTTTAACAATAATTTTTAACAGAGATGTAGAGAAAGTCATGTGAATGGAACTTATCAGATTTTTAAAATTGTATCAGCAAGGATCTAGTTTTTTATTTATTCTTATGCTTAGTACGCACTTGGTTTTAACACCTTTTATCGCTTTTAGCGCTACATTGTTTTAAACGGTTTTACGGATCTTATGGTTTTTACAGTATCTTTTATGTTTAATTTTAGCACGTATTTTAACCCTTTTTTAAGCCCAATGTGGCAAGGGCGCTGATAACCCTGGTAGTTGAGCGCCCTTAAAGCCAATCATCATCGTGCTTATTCACCACTCTGGCACGTCCCAATCCAGTGATGGGTTGTGATCTAAACAACCCAGAGCTTGTTTTGTTATTCAGTATTTGCAACTCAAATAAATGTCACATCCTGCATCGTCAAAATTAATCCTGGCCAGGCAGCACGTGGCTCCAATAGCTGTTCTTGCCATGTTGTATTTGCATTTATGCGAATGAGCTTTTAGGTCGCATAGTCTTCAAAGGAAGCAGAAGGGAAATACCACTAAATAATGAAACGCTTTTAGCATCCTGTAATGATCTCCAATGGGGGGGGGGGGAATAGCAAATCTCACACAAGGTTTTCATATTCGTTATTTCTATAGTCTGAATGGGAAGCTGCACTGCTCCATGTTTATTTACTTGCCTTCTGTACTTTTCCACATTACTGATGGAACTAAAGTACATATGAGGGCTGTCCGAAAAGTACCCGACCACAAACATTTGGGGGGAAAACATCTTTATTTCTCTACATAGTCTCCTTTCAGTGCGATACACAGCGATGTCCAATAGTTTCGATACCCTGTTTATACAGAGAACTATCGAGGTCTACAGAGAAGCCTTCTACTGCAAGATTCTCATTTTCATTGCGGGCAAATTTTCTACCACCAAGTAATTTCTTCAAGTTTGTAAACAGAAAATAATCAGAGTGGGAAAAATCTGGCGAATAATGTGCATGAGCAAACAATTCGAACTTTAACTCATTGATTTTGATAATGGACGTGTGAGCTGGTACATTGTCTTGATGAAATAAAACTTTCTTTTTCGCAAAATAGCTCCGATTTTGCTCGATTTCATCACTCAAACGCTGTAACAAGTTCGCATAATATTCGCCATTAATACTTCTCCTTTTCTGAGATAATCGATGAAGATATCCCTCGTACGTCCCAGAAAACTGACGCCATGACTTTGCCTGCAGATGTAACTGTTTCTGGATTCTTTGGAGCCGATTCTCCCCTTCCAATCCACTGATTTGATTGGTCCTTCGTCTCAGGTGTGAAGTGATGGACCCAAGTTTTATTCATTGTAATGAAGTGACACAAAAACTCAGTTTTATTGCAGCAAAACATTATCGCTAGACTGAAATATTCTCACGACGCTATTTTTGTTCTATTGTAAGTAAACGCAGCACCCCCACCTGGCACACAACTTTCTCTTTTCAAAATTATCTGCTAGCTCGCGCACTTTCAGTTGATGGTCATCCAATACCATTTTGTGGATTTTCTTTACAATTTCTTTACTGCGATGTTTGTCTTGGCAGCTTGTACGGCCGCGCTTAAACTCTGCCACCCGATATTTCACTGTTGCAAACGAAGGAGCAGACACCCTCAAAGTAGAATCTAGCTCAGCTTTAATATTAGTTGGACTAAGACCTTTCAAATGAAAGTATTGTATCACATAACGATGACCAGTTTTATCCATGTTTACAAAATCGGCAAGAGAATTCACTAATGATGGCTGCCAAACAAATGCTAAACAGTGTAAAATCGTTAAACTTAAGGTTTCTAAGGTTTGTACCTTTTACCATTGTTCAAAGAACCGCTCTCTGTAAGTCAGGCGGGTACTTCTAGGACAGACTAAAATACCGGATTCCTCAATACATGAAGATAGACTCGCTGACATTATTTAGGAGCAGATCTGATTAGATTTCTGATTTATAATGAGAACAGTATCGTGGTATTGTGGTCTAAGGTTTCATGTTCTTATTAAAGGTTCTAAATGGCCTACTATGCTTAATCAAACTCTATTGCAAGTGAAACGGTCGCCTTCTCTATTCCTTAATCCCATCCTGTTCTATTATACAACCAATTTAATTTCAAGTAAGCATCTATTAAGTATAAATATTACGTTTCAGTGACCATGTAATTACATTTTTTTAGGCTATTTTAAATTAATCGGAGTGTTTTGGAGGAATTGCTTTTTTTCTTCTTGTTCTTCTTAACACATCCCTCGCAAAAAGATTGAAAACATACCTCACAACCTTGCAGAATCTAATAGGGCTATCTTTAATGGTTTAATAATATGTAACCTTAAAATTTGTGTTCACAGAAATTAAATTACAGAAAAGACCAACATGTAAATACTATGGAAACAATACATTAAGTTTTGCTTAGTTCCAAGGTCAGGAATATGTTGATTGTTAAACTTGAGCCCTTTTTAGATAGTAATAGCGTTTCCATTTCCCCTTTGTATTTTATCATGATTTTGGAAAGTATTGTGTGCCACCCAAAACATGTTACCGTCACTTCACCTCTCCTATATGTTTCCAGATCCTGGATCAAAATGTGCGTACAAAAGATATTGTAATCCACGCAAAAATTTGTTATCTAGATTTCATCGGCAATACATGCTGTAAGGTTCCCTGAATAAAAAACAAAAATAGAAAACCCTTTATGAGTTTATGTGGTGTGGGCAGTATAGCTCAAAAACGAAAAATCCATAAAACATCTAACTTGATACTCAAGTTTATCTTCTTTCATGGATGCAGCACGAGGAGCCACCATCCTAAACTATCCTATATGGAAAAAGTTTTGAAATTTTCGATTTTCTCAAAATTGGCTTTAATAATTGTGATCAAAATACTATATATTAAAAATATTTCCATAATTTTTTTCAGCTTCTAAGAATAGCCTTTTAGAACCTCTTCATTGTGGGTGTATTTTGGATTGTTGGGAAACATCACCAAAACTTAGTACACAAAAATTTAGATATCGTTAAAACAGACAATTTGTGATGTATACGTTTTTATTGCTCGGTTAACCGTTTTCGAGATACTCCTTGTTATCGTTTTCAATTTTAAAATACTTAAATTTTTTTCTCAAACGGGAATTAGTAATTCTTTTTATTTTATTTTTTTTTTTTTACTCTTACGATACCTTACAAACCAATTTCAATCACATAAGGACTGTTTTTAAGGAACTACGTTAAGGAACAAGGTAATAAAATGATTTCTGCTAATGTTTAACTTTATTAGCATGAAGCGAACAGAATAATACGCTTTATTGCAGAATAGTACACAAAGTCATAGAAATGGCTTGGTTTTTCAGCATTCTTATTGCAATTTGAGGTTAGCTGGCCAGTGCAACTCAGGATATACCGAACAACATGCTCCAGTAACGTATGAGATTCGTGGACCGGGTTCAATTTCCGGGTACCCTAGCCTGACCCTGGATTTAATGGTTCTTCACTGATCGAAATGGGAAATGTTGGGTTGTTTTGCTACTAGGGCCCTCATTTTCGTTCATTTCAACTCCATTTAAATTTCGGGTATGCTTTCAGCCATTTAATGTCAGCGGTGCTGGGCAGTACTTCTGCGTTCTGAAAGGAGTTCCTCAGAAAACGCCAGAGAGAGGGTCCCTGCATTGCTCCTAAGAATGCGGGCACCTCTGCGCGTCTCTGTGCCCTTTCTGCGTGTGCCCTATAGCCTCCTACGCCTTTTAGCAGTGTAGTCACTCATAACGGTCCGCAATGAATGAGGTATACTTTGCATCACAATAACCTAATTCTATGCTGGATATATTGCCGCCTTAAATAAATTGCTGTTGGGTGCTTTGATTGTTTACGTGTTCGTCTCATTTCTGTTTAATGCCATTTTATCATCCAAATGAGAATGAATAAGTTAATCTGTGTATTCAATGTATTTGCCAATATAGTGAGAGAAAGGTGCCTATGAATATATTATTAAACTAAAAAACAGCACGTTGTTTTGAGCGACATTCCTTCTTTAATAATGACTTTCTATACACGTACTATGTACATAGTGTACAGAGAAGATATTGCATTCCACCCAATTTCGATACCGAAATTTCATCGGAAATAGACAATTTAGGGTTCCCTGTATCCAAAATAAGTATCTTCAGATTAAGGTCAGTGTGTCTGTGAACACGATTACTCAAAAACGAAAAGTCGGTAAAATACCAAACTTGGTATTTAAGTTTAGTATCTTCCAGGGATGCGACACGAACATTTTGACATCCCCACCCCAAACTACCTATCACATGGAACACATTTTGAACATTTTGATTTTCTCAAAAGCACTTCTAACGATTTTGATTAAAATACTGTATATTAAATATATTTATATGGCAAATAAAGATAGACAAAAATGACCGCACAGAAAATATAGATCACCTTAAAACATACAATTTATGTCATTTTTTTTTACGTGGAATTGACCATTTCTGAGATGTTATTGTTTCAGATTTAAAATACTTAAACTTTTCTCATCCGGAAAGTTGTAAACTCCTGGCCTTGCATAGTTTTCAACTACATGGCAACTAGCTTTTAAAAGATTCAGCCTAGTGTATTCCTTTATTTCCCTCCAACTTATAAGGAACCAAGTAATTAGGAAAATGTCTGCTAATGTTTATCTTGATTATCGTAAAGGAAATAGAGGATTACGTTTTCTTTTGTTACAGAAAAAGTCACCTGAATGGAACACATTAGATTTGTTCTCCTTCCAAAATTGCTTTGACCCTAATTTATTCGCTTTAGCAGAAATGTTGCACCAGTTTTATGTAACCTTATTTGTTTATTTCAGCATACTTCACTATAGTGGCTTTAACGAATGCCTTGTGTGTCCCTTCGTGTTTCACAGTCATATATTAACAGTAATATTATATCGCTTTATATTCTCTCTTGGTTTGGTGGAGTCGAAAAAGCACTTTTCTTAATAGAAGACTGTTGGTGATATGTGTCAGCGAGAAGGAAAAGGTGGCGTGCACGCTGTCAATACGACCACACGTCGTCGTGAGCAAGAATTATTGCCGCATGAGCTGTGCTCTACTGGCACGGAAACTGTCTTATGGAGCACCTGCGATTCTTGGCACAAACTAATCTAGTAATGACTGTCTTATCACTTTTACAATATTTATCGAAACCGTTTCAATTCTACTTCTCTATTATACAAACATGCGTGTTACACCTGAGCTTACTTAAATACAGCAGCGGCATAAATTCTAAACTTTTGGTTAAATTAACTTTCAAATTAAAATAATGCCTTAAACTCTTATTCAGGATTATTCTTGTCTCATGAATTATAATCTTTGTATATAACTTACAGCCTCTGTAATTATTATATACATGACTTTTGCCCTTCCTTACTTACTCTACACGTACTATGTACATATTGTATAGAGAACGTATTGCATTCCACCCAAAAATTCGATACCGAGATTTCACCGGAAATACAATTTTGGGTATCCCTGAATACAAAAATAACATTTTCAGAAAAAGGTCCGTGTGTGCGTGTGTCTGTGTGCCTGTTCACAGCATAGTTCAAAAACGAAAAGACTTTTGAATACCAAACTTTGTATTTAAATTTGATATCTTCCAAGGATGCGATACGAAGATTTTCAAGAAAATCCCCCCCTCACACCCAACTACCCTTCACAATCGTTAGAGTAATTTTAATTAAAATATCATATATTAAACATATTTACCTTACAAATAAAATTCATATCTTGAATTTTCTGGGAATAGCCTCTGAAGACTACTTTATTCTGGATGAACTTTAAGGAATTTTGTACAACCGGCAAACCGTAGGAGATAGACAAAAACATTATCAAAAGAGAATGTATAGTACGTTAAAACACACATTTATGTTATTTACTTTTTTTCGTGGAGTTGGTCGTTTTGAGATATTCCTTCTTATTGGTTTCAGCTTTAAAAAACATACTTTTCTCAAACAGGAATTTGTCAACTCCCGTCCATACAAACAAAGGAACTTCAATCACATAGCAACCAGGTTTGACTATCACTTTTACCTATGGTACTCGCTTATTTCGCTTCTACTTACAAGAAAGCAACTATTTCTGCTAATTTTTTTCGATTAGTACGAAGTAAATAGAAGCATAAGCTTTTTAACAATAATTTGTTGCAGGGATGAAGAGAAAGTCATGTGAATGGAACACATCAGATTTTTGCTTTTATGAAGTTGATGTACGTAAATGTTTTCTTTAAAGCAAATTAATTCTTTTTGAATCAATGAATAAATCAAACATAGAATATATTATAAAATGCTTAGATATCAAACTAGAGATTATGTACGACAATTTTCATGCAAATCAGAGCAAAAATAAAACCAAAGGCACACATTTGATGTGCAAAAAGGAGAATTAGGAAATAGAACATAATTAGTTTTGTAAAAACTACAGATACTGGCCTATTTAAAAATCATAATCGGCAATAATAATAATCAATGGAAAGTACTACTTTAGAAACTTTCCTTATTTAAAACTTAAACAATTTGAAGATGTATTAAACTAAACATCGTAATCCTGTAGGTCACATTCTGCATATCAGATATTCTACCGAGACTTAGTGGTAGAAATTAATGGCCAAAACGCTGACCATTTTACTTTCTCTACACGTACTACAGAAGGTATTGTATATTACCCATAAATTCGATTCCGAGATTTCACCGGTAATATGTATATGTTTAGGGACCCTCTGAATACAAAAAAAAAAAAAAAAAACAGTTTTAGAAAAAAGTTGGTGAGTGTGAATTTGTCTGGACAGCATACCTATAAAAGAACCGTAAAATACCAAACTTGGTGTTTAAGTTCGGTATCTTGAAAGGAAGCGACACGAATGTTTTCAAGAAAATCCTCCCAGCCCAAACATTTTCATTTTTTCAAGAATGGCTCTAAGGGTTTTGATTAAAATCTCTTATATTTAAGATATTTACATGCCAAATAAAATGCATATCTAGAAATTTCTGAGAATACCCTCTGAAGATCTTTATTCTGGATGATTTTATTGACTTTTGCGTAACTGGTAAAGCTTAAGAGACAGCCAATTTATGTTATATACATTTTTGTTCGTAGAGTTGACAATTTTCGAGATATTCCTTATTATTTATTTCAGTTTCAAAATACTTAAAAGTATTCTCACACAGAAACTTGTCAACGCTTGGCCACACAAAGAAACTGACTTCAATTCCATAGCAACCACATTTTAAAGTATTTGACTCATTTTAGGCTAGTGTATTCCCTTATTTCTCTTCTACTTATAAGGATGCTAATGTTTTAGCATCAAATAGATAGAAGAATACGCTTATTAACAGTAATGTGTTACAGAGATGTAGAGAAAGTCCTGTGAATGGAACACATCAGATTTTGAAATCGCAGAAGAGATGGCGTGCATGAGAAAAGAAAAACAGTGGTGTCCTCCGACGGACCAAGCGGCATTTTATTTTAAGATTAGTGGCAGGGAAACCCACCGCCTAGCACGTAAACGTTTATAGTAAGCGAAAACGCAAGGCAAAGACAAATGAAAGTCGCCATGATTTCAATAACGGCCGCTATTACTCTCTCGTGAGCAAAGAACCGCTGAAGGTATTTTGTGTGCATCTTAGAAGTTAAGCGTGCTCAGCCATATCCAGGATGCTGTGCTTTACTGCTTTGTCTCCTAAGTAGTAGATAAATGACTTTCCCTACATCTCTGCAACAAATTATTCTTAAAAAGCCTGTTATTCTATTTACTTCATGCTAATCGATAAAAAGCTAGCAGAAATAGTCTTATTACTTGCTTCCTTGTAAGTAGAAGCGAAATAAGGGAGTACCATAGGTTAAAGTGAAGTCAAAAGCTGGTTGCTATGTGACTGAAGTTCCTTTGTATGTATGGATAGGAGTTAACAAATTCCTGTATGAGAAAAGTATAAGTATTTTATAGCGGACACCAATAACTAGGAATATTTAACAGACGATGTACTACACGAAACAAATGTATATAACATAAATTGTGTTTTCACGAACTCTATATTTTCTGTTACATAATTTTTTTCTGTCTCTTACGGTTTACCAGTTATTCAGAATTCAATTAAAACTCATCCAGAATAAAGAGGTCTTTAGAGGCTATTCCCAGGAAATTCAAGATACACATTTTATTTTTCATATAAATATCTTTAATAGACGACATTTTAATCAAAGTCATTAGCGTCATTTTTCGAACATTTTTCCATATAAAGAGGTGGGGTGAATTACTTTTCATCTTCAGCTATGCTGTCCAAAAACACACACATGGGCCTTTTTCCAAAAATGCTTTCTTTGGGTGCAGGGGGACCCAAAACATATATTTTCGGTGAAATCTCAGTATCGAACTTTTGGGTGCAATACAATACCTTCTCTATACACTATGTATATAGTACGTACAGAGAAAGTAAAAATTCGATACCGAAATTTCACCGGAGCCCATATAAAATCCCCAAAAGAAAAGCATTTTTTGAAAAAAAAAATTCGTGCACGCACGCGTGTGTATGTATATGTATTTGTGTGTTTTCTGTGAACAGCTAAGCTCAAAAACGAAAAGTCGGGTTAATCTAACCATCTTCGAAGAATACAACAGTTTCTCGTGAAAATCACCTTTGCCTAGACTGCTCTTCATATGGAAACATTTAAATTACAACGCACGTTTCGTATATTTTCATGACAAATTAAACATATATCTTTAATTTTCTGGGAATATCCTATGAAGTCCTGTTTGTTATGAATGACTCGTAAAATCTAAGAGATAAATAAAATATTAATTTACATATCAAAGTACACAATGACGTCAAATACATCTCTTGTTGAGTCAATCATTTTACAGATACTTCTTGTTGTTACTTTCCATTTTAAATACGAGGGCCTTTTTTTCAACGTCCGATAATCGATAAATAAAAGACAAGTCAAAGAAAAGTATTTTATTACTAAAAGTTTTGTACACTTTCAACATAATCACCGAAAAGATTGAGACATTTATCGTACAAGTTTTGCAATACCCGCTTCAAAAAATGTTGCCGCCAATGATTTCAAATGAGCATTGACGTTGTGGACCCAATAACTCAAACATTAAAATCTGTTAAATACCAAACTTGGCATTTAAGTTCTGTATCTTCTAAGGATGTGACACAAAGATTTTCAAGAAAATCCCCCCCCCTACAACATGGAATATTTCTCGAAAAATTTTATTTTCTCAAAATTGACTAACGATTTGGAGTAAAATACCCTATATTAAAGATATTCACATCACAAATAAAATGTATGCTTTGAATGCCCTCTGAAGAGTCCTTTATTCTAGTTGAGTTTAGCAGAAAGTTTAAACTGTAAGAGAGACACAGAAAATGTAGATCCCTTAAAACACTTTCGAGGTATTCATTGTTATTGGTTGCAATATTAACCTTATCTTTAAAAGACTTGACTATCGCTTTAACGTAAAGTACTCCCTTATTTCCCTTCTACTTACAAGGAAGCAAGTAATAAGATCAGGTCTGTTAATGTTTATCTAGATTAGCCAGGCATAGATAAAGGAATAGTATTTTGTAAGAAAATGTTGTTATATAAATCTAGAGAAAGTATGTGAATGGAATAAATGAGATCTGCTTCACTAAAGCATAATTTAGATTTTAAGCTTCCAGAGAAATGTGAAATACAATGAATACCAACAATTGAATACTATTTGTTGTGGTAGATTTGTTGCAAAGGACTAATTATTCCTTGCTTCAGCATATCATTTACATAATTAGATAGACCTTGAGAGACAATAAAGCTTGGAGTTTGCCTTTTCATGAACTCTAGTTTATATTTATGTTTATTTGATGCTTTTAAATTCCTAGAAACGTAAATGTTATTTCTATGCCCAGCAAAATAAAGACTGAGCCAGCCCCTTGTCGGGCGAATACTTCTCGGGCAGTGCTGTATTGCAGGTTGAGGTCGTCGCAGGGGTGATGGAACCAACAGGTCGTTTCCATGGAACCTGAGCAGCAAGCAAGGAAATAATAATCATAATATGGCAAGGGACACTTTAATCCATGAAAGCTTTAGCGAGGTGGGACTGGCGTTTAATGAATTTATTGAAACGTGCCGGGGGCTTTCTGTTTCTTCCGCAAGACGATTGCGGGGTAGGGGTAGACGGTGAAGTGGAGCTGACTCTAAATGGGACCAAGGGGAGCTCATAATGTGGCTTTACGTTCCAAAGAGGAAACCCTGACATTTATAGCCCAAAGAAATGTTTTTTCCTGCTTCTTTCCCTCGCAGTTAGTTCCTCAGGTCTTCCTCCACAAGCTCACAGCTGTTTCTACTTGTTTCTTGTTAACCTAGGGGTACAGTTTTTGTGCTGCCTCTCGAAAAAAATAATGAAAATCTAACTCCTGGTATTCCAATTAAGATCCAGAATTAGTTATTAAGCACTTTTCTTTCTCCAGCCTTATTATTTGAGAAAATTTATATGTATAAAAATGAAAACCACAAAAACTGTTTTTATAATTATTTCACTATGAGAAGCACAAGATTTTCGCTCGGTCATGGGAGTATAAAGCATTTCATAAATTACTGATGTGTTAAAAGTATTTACAAAGGCCCTACTGTTTAGTTAGGACACAACTTTTATTTGTACAGGAGTATATCTTATTTGTTATTCCACAAAAAACGCAAGCTAAATTAGACAAGTGCCTTATACATGAAGTTTCGTTTCCTACCGTGTTTTCAAGCTGACACCCATCTTGGACTTGCAAGCCAATGCCTAGGGGTCGGAAACGCGTCTGGGAGCCAATGGCACGAAACCATAGGGTGAAGAACCTGTTACGAGGGGTCGGTCCGTAGCCAGGCATGAACATGAGGAGGTGCATGATATGAAATGTAGGCGAAAGTGATGATGGAGCTATCGGTGTAATGAGGTGCGGGGGAAACCGGAGGACCCGGAGAAAACGTACCCAGACTCCGCCTTGTCCACCACAAATCCCACATGCGGGTGATTGGGATCGACCCCGGGCCGCCTAGGTGGGAGGCGAGCGGTCCAAGTACTCACCCACATTCCAAGTAATAGATATAAATGTAGATTAGAAAGACCCATAACTAAAAACCAAAAGAGAGTCTTATCAGTATAACTTGTTTTATTTCCTTTGTATTTGTAACTAGCCAATTTAGTTTTGGCAATTAATGTGAACATTTTATTTTCTTTGAAGTTTTAAACCTAAGACTTGTTTTTGCATTACAAGACTAATGTATTATTTTTAAACTATTATAACATTCAATGGTTGTATTTTATATTTTTAATAAAGTAACAAAATATTCCCTTAAAATTAAAAAAAAACTCCCTCAATCATATTCAACATTAAATCCAAAAATCGATTTACATTTTCCGTCTGCAAAAGAAAAAGGTCTAGGATTGTTATGAGGAAAAATCGATAGCATTAGAAATCAATAAACGTATATTTTAATTAACAGCCTTCAAGGTGTCGCAGATTTATGTATTTTTACTTTATCTACACGTAATATGTATATAGTTATAGCCGTATCGAAATGTCTTCAGAAACACATGTTTTGAGACCCCCTGAACCCTAAAAACGCATTTCTACAAAAAGTACATTTGTGGTTCATCATTCATCCTAAGAAATATTTGTAGCTGAAATCGTTTGTGGAAACATTTTCTGATGCTTCAACTGTACAGGAATGACCTTGTTTTCTGTTCTTTTGTTTTAATCAGTCCGTTGTACAAGTTAAATATTAGGAGTAACGTCTTTTTCATTTGTCAGGCTTCACACATTTTGTTTGCTTCCCTGGAACTGCAGGAAAATATGCTTTTATGCTTGTATACAACAAGGTCGCATAAGCTAAAAATATTATTTCGTGTTACACATTTTATGGTTGCAAACATTATAAGCAAAAGATACATAATAGTATTCTTTTTTCTTATCACAGAATTATACCTCAGGTACGTTGCGTGTTTTGGAATGTTTATTTGCTTATGTAGGATATTTTTGTAATTTCAATCTCAATTTTTTTAAGTTTCTGTGAAATACATTACTACAGGAGGAGATACTGTTTAAATCTATCATAAATATTATTTAATTTAATTAGGTTTGTTAATGTTATAGATCCTTTACAATCTGTCCGATTCAAGCTAAGCATTTTAAAAGATTACGGTCCAAAAAATATGTATAAAGGACTCGTAATCCTTTTCTTCAAATGCAATATTTCATTATTCTGCATTAGCATGAAAGGAGATTAGCGACAGGGAAGTCCGAAATCTGGAATTGCAATGCCAGCGATCCTGTACATTTGACGACGTAAATCATTTCAGTGGAATATTCTGGTTAACCTTCAGCTATGTTAAGTAACGGTTACTTCCGCAGAGGACTCTGCTGAACGGGCATGCGCACGTGCCAGCGGACATTTATCGCAACATCTTCACGCTCTTTTGTTTGTAGAAATTACTTTGTCCTTCACGCCTTAAGGGAGATTTGTGACACGCCATCAGCATCCGTTACAAGCAATTCTTTATGTCAGGAGCTAGGAACGCTCAACATCCCACACATTGTACTCTATAACTACATAGATTGGTTCTAAACTTCCATCTCTTTTGTCGATGAAATACACAGTTTAATGCATTCTGAATATTTACAGATGAGCGCATGGAATAATATACATTTCGGTTAACCTGTGTACTGGTTCAGAGCGGTCTACCAATATATTTTCAAATTTCGCTAGCTTTCAAACACTACATCTACTTCTTCAGAAATTGTTTCCATGAAGAGCAAAACTCATAAATACTGGTTTTTAACGCATTCTTTAAAAATGAGATGTGTTCAATTCGCATGACTTTCTCTACATCACTGTAACAAATCATCAAACAACTTACTCTTCTTGGAGTAATTGTTTTTTCACACACGCCGTGCCTAGGACAGGATTTGGATAGGCAGATTTACACTGAAAAATGCAATGCCATAGCCGGGGTTTGAACCACAGATCTCAAGAGACTCTAGCCGTGTGTAGGACAGAATTTGGATCGGTAGAGTCAGACTGAAAAATTAAATGTCATACCCGGGATTTGAACCGCGCATCTCCCAGTCTCTAGCCGTGTGTAGCACAGGAGTTGGATAGGTAGAGTCAAACTGAAAAATTCAATGCCATAGCCGGGATTTGAACCACGGATCTCCCGGTCTCTAGCCGTGTGTAGCACAGGATTTGGATAGGTATAGTTAGACTGAAAAATTCAATGCCACAGCCGGATTTGAACCACGGATCTCCCGGTCTCTAGCCGTGTGTAGCACAGGAGTTGGATAGGTAGAGTCAAACTGAAAAATTCAATGCCATACCCGGGATTTGAACCACGGATCTCCCGGTCTCTAGCCGGTTGCTCTGACTCTACCTATCCAACTCCTGTCCTACACACGGCTTGTGTTAAAAAACAATTACCCCAATACCAATTGACCATAATATTTGAGATCACCTTTTGGTTTACCGGGAAACATGCGAGTCAGTTGAGAAATTCAATGCATGTTGCCATGGTAGCTCAGTGGCAGAGCAACCGGCTAGAGACTGGGAGATCCGTGGTTCAAACCCCGGCTATGGCATTGAATTTTTCAAACTAGCTCTACCTATCCAACTTATTCTTGTATTACTTTATGATATTCGAGATAAACATTAGAAAAACGTATCTTAAACACTTGCTTCCTTGTAAGTAGAAGCAAAATACACTGGCCTAAAATCAAAACTGGTTGTAATGTCGTTTCTATGCAGGGTCAGGAGTTTACAACTGTCCTTGTGCGAAGCCTTTAAATCTAAACCAAACAACAAGGTATACCTAAAGATGGTCAACTCCGTGAAAAACAACTATATGACGTAAATTGTAGGTTTAAACGAGATCTACATTTTTTATGTAGTAAGTTTCTGTCTAACTCGAATGGTATATCATTTACTTAATATTCAGTAATGTTCATCCAGAATGAGGGTCTTTAATGGTTATTGCCAAAAAAATGCAAATATAGATTTCATTTTCCATGTTAATACCTTAAATATACGATATTTTAATAAAAGTCATTAGGGCCATTTTTGAGAAAAAAAATTTATGTAAAAGGTGGTTTGGGGGAGGGGAGGATTTTTTTCAAAATCTTCGTGTCGTGTCCCTGGAAAATACTAAACTTAAGTACGCAATTGGTATTTTACGGACTTTTCGTTTTTAAGTTATCGTGTTCACAGACACACACGGACTTTTTTCTAAAAATGCTTTTGTTATACAGGAGTCCGTAAAATGTATATTTCCAGTGAAATCTCGATATCGAATTTTTGGGTGGAATAGAATACTGTCTCTATACACTTGTACTTAATAATTGTAGAAAAAGTAAAAGGCAAAGCAATATATGAACACAAAGTGTGTCTGTCTGTCTGTCTGTCTGTATGTATGTATGTATGTGTGTATGTGTGTATGTATGTGTGTCTGTCTGTCTGTGTGTGTGTTTGAGTGTGTGTGTCAATGTGTGTGTGTGTGTTTGAGTGTCTGTATGTGTGTGTGAGTGTCTGTATGTGTGTGAGTGTATGAGTGTGTGTTTGAGTGTCTGTGTGTGTGAGTGGCTGTGTGTGTTTGAGTGTCTGTGTGTGTTTGAGTATCTGTGTGAGTGTCTGTGTGTTTGAGTGTCTGTCTGTGTGTGTCTGAGTGTGTATTTGAGTTGTGTTTCAGTGTGTGTGTGTTATTAGGCTATCATAAATAGAGAAGTGCATCTTACTGATTGGAAAACAAATGCAGTAGTATTGCCCTATCTTGTGTATATTCTAAAAATCTTAAAGCGCTACAAAGACCAGATCATTTTAAAAAATATAAACGGCAGTGGTAGAGAAAGCTATGGAAATGTATATCACAAGGTTTAACATTTCTTTGTTCCGCTCTCAGAATGAAACAAGTAGAATAACAGCCAATTCTTCATTCGTTTCTCTGCCCTTCAAGTCTTTATACTTGTTTACAGCGTATTACAGGTTTTTCAGCAACTTCGAAGATTTTTTCTCTTGTATTTCCTAACTGCATTTATATGTTGTTGCTATGACTGGCTCATTCTTTCTCTTCGGGGCAGGGAGTCGGACAAGTACAAAAACAGCTGCGAATCAACAAATACTGATACATGTTTTGCGGTGAAACATACTTTATCCCGCCCAGTGAGAATTGAAGCAGTTTTTAAATTAAAGTAAAGTTGGGTGCTTTTATCCATCATAATAGTTACTAATAATGTTGAACTATTTCTTTAGATTAGACAGTGAGCTGCCGAGAAGTGAATACGAAGTTAAAGGCAAAGACGTTGCATAATTACGTATTTTATATGTAGTGGGGAAACAAGCATTATCACAACTTCCGTAAAAGGGAAACTTAGCTTTGCATTCCAGCGCCAATTCCATTCTTACTTTCTCTACACATACTATGTACGTCAAGTATAGCCAAAAATTAGATACCGAGATTTCCTCGGAAATACATGTTTTGGGTCCCCCTGAATCCAGAACAAAAGCGTTTCTGGAAAAAGTTCCGTGTGTGCGAGTCGGTGGACAGCATAGCTCAAAAACGAAAATACCCCTAAATACAAAACTTAGTATTTAAGTTAAGTATCTTGCAAGGATACGATACGACATATTTCAAGAAAATCCTTCCACCCCCAACTATCCTTTACAAGAAACTTTTTTTTCGAAAATTTTGATGTTCTCAAAAATGGCTCTAACGATTTTAATTAGAATACCGTATATTAAAGGTATTTACCTGACAAATAATATGTGCCCATATCTAGAATTTTCTGGGAATAGCCTATGAAGACCACTTTATTCTGGATGAAACAACTGCTAAACCGTAAAAGATAGATAAAAATGTTCCACAAAAAAAAAAAAAAAAAAAAAAAAAAATGTAGAGCACATTAAAACACAAAATCTATTATATATAATTTTTCGTGGAGTAGATCGTTTTTAGATATTATTTTCTTTCAGCTTTAAAAAACCTTATCTTGTTATACAGAAATTTGTCAATTCCTGTCTGTACAAACAAAGGAACTTCAGTGACATAGCAATCAGCTTTTGACTATCACTTTAACCTATGGTACTCCCTTATTTCGCTTCTACTTACAAGGAAGCAAGTAAATAGACTATGCTATTTTTTTCTCGATTAGCATTAAGTAAATAAAAGCATTAGCTGTTTAACAATAATTTCTTGCAGAGATGTAGAGAAAGTCATGTGAATGGAACACATTAGATATTTTACTTTCTCTATCACGTATATATAATGTACTTGCAGGTACAGATGATATTGCATTCCGCCCAAACATTTGATACCGAGATTTTACCGGAAATACCCAATTTGAGGACCCCTGAAATCTAAAAAGCAATTTTAAAAAGAGGTACATGTGCGTATCAGTCTGTGTGTACGTGTGCATCTGTGGACAGCATAACTGAAAACAAAACTTGGTTAAATGCTGACATATTTTTATGTTGGGCGCCAATTCTGCAATGCTGTTATATTTGCCCGTTGATTAGCAGTCGTTGAAATAACTTTAGACTCGTCTAACCAAGTCGTTTACGGGAAGATACTTTTACTTTCTCTAGCCCGTATGTACAATGTTCATAGTGGATAGAGAAGTAATTTATTGCACCCAAAAATTTGATACTGAGATTTCGACGGAAATATATGTGTTAGGACCTCTGAAACAAAAAAAAAAACAGAAAAAAAATCAGAAAAAGGTCCATATGTGTCTGTGAGCAGTATAGCTCAAAAACGAAAAGGCGGTTATATACCAAACTTGGTATTTAAGTTATGTATCTTCCAATGATGCAACACGAAGATTTTCAAGAAAATTCCTCCACCCATAAATATTCTTTATATGGAAAACTTTTCGAAAATTTTGTTTTACTCAAAAATGCCTTAAACGATTTTGATTAAAATACCACACATTAAAGCCATTTCCATCATAGATAAAAAGTATATCTTGAATTTTCTGGGAATCGCTTCTGAAGACCTGTTTATTCTGGATGATTTTTGTATAACTAGTGAACCGTAAGATATAGACAAAAATAAATATAGATTTGGTTCAAATACGAAATTTATGTCATTCAGTTTCTGTTCCGAGGGGTTTGCCGTTTTGAACATTGTCTTGTTATGGTTCCAATTGTAAAGTACTTACACTTTTCTCAGACAGGAAGTATCAGTTTTCCTTTTGTTCTACTCCTGGCCAAGGAAAGAAGCGATTTGCAATGACAATCGCATAACGACAGTTTTTATAACATTTGACTATCACTTTACCATTGCGCATTCCTTTAGTGTCCTTCTACTTATAAAGAATTAAGTAATAAACATATTCTGCTACCTACCTCGATTAGCACGGTGTGGAAGGAGGAGAAGTTTGTAGAGTAGCTGGAGAAAGTTAAGTGAGTGTAGCACATCAGACTTCTCCTTGAAATCTCGGAGAGGAACGATCACGTAATGCAGCTGATAACACAGCATTTTCATCTCCCACAATAAACATTATTTTCTTTTATAACTCATGTAAAATATTCACTCAATGGTGTGTTTTACGTACATCAAAAACTAAAACAATTATTTTATGATTATTTATGATCTTTGCGAACAGAAAGCCAGTTTGATGGACATACAACGAACGCTCTCTCCCCACGTTTCCTTATTTCTCAGCACCTATTCCCTTTAAAATGGTTAACATAAAATTTATATTCTTAAACCAATTACTGTGCACAACAACATTCACTAAAATACACAACCTATCCACAGTATACACTTTCACAAGAATTTTTACTTTCTCTACTCGTACTGTATACGAGGGCCTTTTTTTTTCAACCTCCGATAGGCTATGAAGACAACCTCATAGAAATACTTGTTTTATCACTAAAAGTTTTGTACACTTATGGTTTATTTTCAACATAATGATTTCACATAAACATTTCAAGCTCTTAGTTGGTTTGAAAGTGCTGCCCTCCTTGCCACGTCTTTAATTCAGGAAAAAGTTGAAAGTCGCTGGGTGCCAGGTCAGGACTGTCCGGAGGATGATGGAAAATGTCCCACTGAAATTGTTCAAGGAGCCGATGGGTTGTGCCAGCAGTGTGTGGACGAGCGTTGTCATGGATCAACACAATTCCTGAAGTCAGCATTCCTCTTCGTTTTTTTTGAATGGCTCTCCACAATCGTCGTAAAATACGAAGATCTTCAAAACAACGTCTAGCACATTTTAAATCATTGACGGCAATATTTTTAAAGCGGGTATTGCAAAGCTTGTGCACAGGTACGATAAATGTCTCAATCTCTTCGGTGATTATTTGAAAAGTAACCACAAGTGTACAAAATTTTTAGTAATAAAATACAATTTTTCTATGAACTTGTCTTTTATTTACAGCCTATCGGAGGTTGAAAAACCGTCCCTCGTACATAGTGTATCAAGAAGGATTTGTATTGCACCCAAAAATTCTAAACATATATTGGAAAAATGTGTTTTGGGTCCCCCTCAATCCAGAAAAAACATTTTTAGAACGAGGTCTATGTGTATGTGAGTGTGAGTGTGAGTGTGTGTGTGTGTGTGTGTGCATGTGTGTGTCTATAGGCAGAATAGCTCAAAAACGAAAAGACATTAAATACCAAACTTTAGTATTTTTATATATTTAGTAGTTAGGTTTGGTATGTTCCGAGAATGCTATTTTTAGAAAATTCCCCCACCACAGACTATCCTTTACGTGGTAAAAGTTTAGAAACCTTTCATTCTCTAAAAAATTATTAACGATTTTGATTGAAATCCCGTATATTATAGCTACTTACATCCCAAATAAAATGTACATCTTAAACTTTCTGAGAATAGCCTCTGAATGCCTCTATTTTGGATTAATTCTTCCAAGTTTTGCTTATATGCTAAACCGTAAGAGATAGACAAAAACGTGCCACAAAAAAAATGTTGATCCAATTTATATCGTTTACTTTTTGTTGTGGAGGTAACTTTTTCCGAAATATTCCTTGTTATTGGTTTCAATAACTTTTCTCAGACATGAAGTATCCGTTTTTATTTTGCTGTCCTCCTGGCCAATTAAAGAATTGATTTGCATTGACAATTATATAACGATATTTTAAAACATTTGACTATCACTTTAGCATAGCGAATTCCTTTAGATTCCTCCTACTTATAAGGAACTAAGTAATAAGAACATTCTGCTAATGTTTATCTCGATTAGCGTTGTGTAGAAAGAAGAATAATCCTTTGTAAACGTTTTTAGAGCAGCTAGAGAAATTCATATGATTGTAACACATCGGATTTTGATGTACTTTTAAAGCTAATAAGGTCATATACTTGCAAGTGTTCCTTCTATGTAAACACTATATAGTGCAGCGCTTAGTATTTGAAAAGCTTAAAACATATAGGTTAAACACTTCACCTTATTCTTAGAGCATACCAACATAAATTCATTAATATGTATTAGCTTTAGATCATTAGATTACATCAGGGTCCATTCTGTCCGCACCTAAATAATTTCAAATTTATTTTCTTTCCTCATTTTTCGTGAGCACGAAAGCTTTCAATGGATGGAGAACATTAAGATGAAATATTATACATGCACGCTTCGCTCGGAAGAGAGAAAATGAAAGCCCTCAAATTCGCACTACATTTTCCTTTGGTTGAACGTACAGCTTCGCGTGCGTAATAAAAACTCTTGTGTACCACAAAGCATAATGCATTTCCCTTTGGTGGACTGAACAGCTTCCTGCTCGAGAATCTAATCTCGCCAACTTCAAAAGAAACAGCCTGTTCTAAATTTCAGTTTTAATTCTCACGTGGTGTGACTATCACTTCTTTTAGCTAATAGCTCTGGCGATGCTTCAGACAAAACACATGGCAGTAGTGCGCTACGTTCTTAACCAAAATGTAGTTTAATTTTCGGTGAGTGATGATTATTGTCACTATTATATGCATTGCAAAACTACAACTACAAGCGGCATATACTTACATTCAGTGTAAAAAACAATACTTTAGAAAAAACTCTGATGTGCTCCATTCATAATACTTTCTCTACATATCTACAGCAAATTATTGTTAAAAAGCTTATGCTTCTATTTACTTCATTTTAATCGAGACACAAATAGCAGAAATAGTCTTATTACTTGCTTCCAAGTAAGTAGAAGGGAAATAAGGCAGCACTATAGGCTAAACAGATAATCAAAAGCTGGTTGCTATGTGACTTAAGTTCCTTTGTTTGTATGGACAAGTGTTGACAAATTCCTGTATCAGAACAGTCCAAGTTTTTTAAACCTGAAACCAATGTTCATAACAAATTGTGTGTTTTAACGTGTTCTAAATTTTTTGTGTGTTAAGTTTTTGTCCATCTCGTACTGTTTAGCAGTAATACAAAATTCAAGATATACATTTTATTTGTCAGGTAAATATCTTTAATATACGATATCGTTAGCCATTTTGAGAAAATCAAACTTTTTGAAAAAAACTCCATGTAAAGGGTAGCTGTGGTTGGGGACATTTTCTTGAAAATCTTCGTGTCGCATCCTTGCAAGATACCAAATTTAAAATTTTGGGTACATTGCGGTACCTTTTCTATATGTGCATAGTATGTGTAGAGAAAGTAAAAATCTGATGTGCTCCATTCATATGACTTTCTCTACGTCTTTGTATCAACTTTTTGTTAATAAACTTATTCTTCTATTTAATGCTAAAACATTAGCAGAAATTGTCTGATTACTTAGTTCCTTTATTAGTAGAAGGGAAATAAGGGAATACATTGGGCTAAACCGACAGTCAAATGTTTTAAAATGTGGTTGCTGTGGGATTGAAATCCGTTTCATTGCGTGTCCAGGAGTTGACAAGTTCCCGCATAAGTAAAGTTTATTCTTGTTATTGGTTTCAATTTAGCTTTTCTCAAATGGGAAGTAATGTTTCGTTCTCTTTTTTTACTGTAGGCAGCGTTGCCAACACATGGTTATCTTTTTCCGTGAGACCAACACCTAAAATTCTGTCAAGATCCGCCAAATTAGAAATGTCCTTATATTCTTACAAGATTAGAAATGTCCTTATATTCTTACAAGATTAGAAATGTCCTTATATTCTTACAAGATTAGAAATGTCCTTATATTCTTACAAGATTAGAAATGTCCTTATATTCTTACAAGATTAGAAATGTCCTTATATTCTTACAAGATTAGAAATGTCCTTATATTCTTACAAAATTAGAAATGTCCTTATATTCTTACAAAATTAGAAATGTCCTTATATTCTTACAATATTAGAAATGTCCTTATATTCTTACAAAATTAGAAATGAAACTAAAGCTCAAGGTCACCATTTTGAAAAATTGTTTGGTTGGATTCGAAAGATGATAAAGTGATTTAATGCCGCAGTGATCAAGTATAAGCAATGTAAGACAGACTGCAGCTGCACGTTCAGCGTCAGTTTGATGGGCTGGAATGACAATTTTGTCTAGAAGTTGAAAGAGTTGAGCTGCTTTTAAAAGTTTCTTACTTTTTCCATGAAGAAGTAAATCTGACAAACACAGTTCCGTTGCATTGGCCATGTTTGTACCTCGCACTACACATTACTTAACCATTATTTTCTAGCATGTCGTACACACCTTCTCTTCAATAAGGCAATTAAGAAAGAAGACAGAGCACCATAAAGTAACTGTTAAAGATGCACCGAGGCACCACAACGGAACACTGAATTATCACTGCGTTCAGAGTTGTTTATAAGTACAACACGTTCATTCATGGTATCATTATATGCAGTATAACATTTATATTACACAACAGTCATATGCATACCTTCATGATACTTCTTTGCAGGTACACACTGTTTTTATAAACAAAATAAAAATACTATTAATTAATAAGTTCTAATAATATCCGTAAAAAATCAGTAATCCCTCAAAAATAAATTTTCACCGTCACAAATCTTGAAAATATCTAAATGTTTACGGAAAATTCGTCTAGTTGGCAAACCATGCAAAGCGAACTGGCTTCAGTTGTGATTCGCTTTATTTCTTTTCAACTTGCAAAGAAGCAAGTAATAAAACCAATTATGGTAATGTCTATCTCGAGTAGCATAATGCAGATTAAAGAATATAGCTTTATACTAAATGTTTGTTTGCAGAGCAGCTAGAAAAAAAAAATCGTGTGAATAGAACATTTAAGATTTTCTTACAGGTAGCATACTGGCTTTTGTAAGTTGCCATCAAGAAAGGAGATTGTTAACAGAAAGAACAGTTTATCTCCGTCATTCAGCAACTGCTGACTCTGAACACGAGGGACTAAATATTGTCATATTATTACTGCTAACCTCTGGAGTATCAGTAACTTTACGGATAAAAAAATTGTTTCCATACTAACAATGAGAAGCGTAATTTGTCTGAGTCGTTAAAAGCTAAACGGCGAATCCTTTGGCAGGCACCTCCAAGTATGTGATAGTCAGAACCCAGTATTTATGGGATACAATCTGTCGAAAAGTAATCACAATAAACGAGTCCTCATGCCTACTCTAGCACAGTTCTTACGTTACTCGTTGGCCAGATTTAAGCTTCCTGTATCGCATCTAAAATTCATCGTTTTATTCTTTAACTTCCTAATGTTTCTGTCCTGTCATATGTGCATTTTCATACCACCTTATAATTCTAAGTATTTGAACCTTGAGCTACAAGGTATCTTATTGTTCTTCGGAACATATAATTGCTTTGCTTCATTGCTTAAACACGCTACTGACTTGTTACTATTTGGTAGAATTTTAATTAGTGGAAGTATTTTTTGAAACTAAATATAATATTCTTTAATATTTCTTTATAAAATATTAAATAATTTTATCACCAATAATCATACTTAGTTTCTGACTTAAAGAAAACCTGCATAGTCTCTTTTAATATCAGAGAAACAAGGCATTCCAGTCCCTCAGAAACATTGGTGTTATATCCATTTAGAAGAACGGGAGGTGAACGATTTTGGAGATGGAGTATAATCAATATTGCCTGCAGACAAATGGAAAAGGATAGCACAAAACATTGTCTGGAAACAAAGAACCCTGAATAAAGAAGAGGAACACAAGGTAGCGATTGAGAATTCTCGGTTCAACGCGCAATAACAGACTGAAAGAAAGCATAAATTATATACATACAAAAAATAAGGTATCTGACACATGTGATAAATGCCGTTCGTGAATTGTAATATTTCTTGCCATTCAATATTGTGGAAAATAATGCATGCAGATGCACAGGAATCCCTCAAATGTAATGCGCTGTTGGAATATTTCACCATCAACTTAGGAAGTAAAATGTTATGTTGTAATTCTTGTTGATTCACACTGTCCATCAGATTTCATTTGTTTTATTACCATGGCGTTTCTTTGTAGCTGGTTTCTCCACAAGACCTTTCATTTCACCTTCTTTTGGTACGTAACCTGAATCCATAAAACCTTTCATTTCACTTAATGTGTATCTCCTACGGTTTACCAGTTATGCAAAATTTCGAAAAATTCATTCAGAACAAAGATGTCTTCGAGACTATTCCCAGAAAATGTACGGTATACATTTTTTGTATGTAAATATCTTTAATATACGATATTTTAATCAAAATAGTTAGAGCCATTTTTTAGAAAATGAAAAATTTTGAAACATTTCTATGTAAAAGGTGGTTGGAGGTGTAGAGAATTTACTTGAAAAGCTTCGTTTCGCATCCTTGAAGGAAACTGAATTTAAATTCAAAGTTTTGTATTTAAGGGACTTTTCGTTTTTGAGCTATGCTATGCATACACAGACAGAAACAGACACACACACAGACTGACATAGACAGACACAGACTGACAGACACAGAAAGACACACACAGACTGACATAGACAGACACAGACAGACACACACAGACTGACATAGACAGACAACGACAGACACACACAGACTGACATATACAGACACAGACAGACACACACAGACTGAAATAGACAGACACAGACACACACAGCAGACACACACAGACTGACAGACACACACAGACTGACATAGACAGACACAGACACACACAGACTGACAGACACAGGCAGACAGACACACACAGACAGACAGACACACACAGACTGACATAGACCGACACAGACTGACAGACACACACAGACAGACACAGACAGACACAGACACACACATACTGACAGACACACAGACACATACAGACAGACACAGACTGACAGACAGACACACACAGACACACACAGACAGACACAGACACACACAGACAGACACACAGACACACAGACAGACACACACAGATAGACACGCAGACACACACAGACAGACACACAAACATACACACACAGACAGACACATACAGACAGACACATACAGACAGACACATACAGACACAGACAGACACACATAGACAGACACACATAGACAGACACAGACAAACACACAGACAAACACACAGACAGACACACAGACTGACATACACACAGACAAACACACAGACAGACATACACACAGACAAACACACACAGACAAACACACATAGACAGACACAGACACACAAACACACACACACACAGACAGACACAAATACACACAGACACACACAGACAGACACAGACAGACACACACAGACAGACACAGACAGACACACAGACACAGACAGACACACAGACACAGACAGACACACAGACACAGAGACACACACACATAGACAGACACTCACACAGACACACATAGGAAGACACAGACAGACACCGGCAGACACGACAGACAGACACAGACAGACACACAGAGACACACATACAGACACACAGACAGACAGACACACACAGACAGACACACACAGACACACACAGACACACAGACACACACAGACAGACACACACAGACAGACACACACAGATACACGCAGACACACACAGACACACAGACACACACAGACAGACATACATACACACAAAGACAGACACAGACACACACAGACAGACACACACAGACAGACACACACAGACAGACACTCACAGACAGACACAGACACACACAGACAGACTCACACAGACAGACACAGACAGACACACACACACAGACAGACACAGACTGACACACGCACACAGACACAGACTGACAGACACACACAGACACACACAAACTGACAGACACACACAGACAGACATACATACACACAGACACACACAGACAGACACAGACACACAGATAGAGACAGACACAAACACAGACAGACACAGACTGACAGACGCACACACACAGACTGACAGACGCTAACTTACAGACAGACTGCCAGACGCACACACAGAATGACAGACACACACACAGACACAGACAGACACAGACTGACAGACGCACACACACAGACTGACAGACGCACACACACAGAGAGACACAGACTGACAGACGCACACACACATACTGACAGACACACACAGACACAGACACACACAGACAGAGACAAAAACACACAGAGAGGCACAGACTGACAGACGCACACACAGACTGACAGACACACACAGACAGAGACAGACACACACAGACATACACACACAGGGACTTTTTTCTAGAAATGCTTTTTTTTTTATTCAGAAGGTCCAAAACATACCTTCTCTATACATAGTAAGTGTAGGAAAGTAAAAACAGGAATTAACAAATGAAAGGAGTTTTCCCATTTTCTATTTTATATAGATGAAACGAGAAGACTTAACTTAAAAATCTGATGTGTTCCATTCAAACGACTTTCTCTACATCGTTAGTATAAATTATTGCTAAAAAGTATATTTTTCTATCTTTATAGATAATCTAGATAAACATTAGCAGAAATGGTCTTAATTATTGCTTCCTTGTAAGTATAAGAAAAATAAGGGAATACACTAGAGTAAAACGATCTTTTAAAATCTGGTTGTCATGTGGTTGAAATATGTTTCTATGCAGGACCAGAAGTTTACAACTTTCTGTGTGAGAAAAGTTTAAATCTGAAACAAATAACGACGAATATCTCACAAATGGTCAATTACACTTAAAAAAAACGTATTTTTTTGACATTTTCCTATGTGTTTTAACGTGATCTGCATTTTTTACTTAGTAAGATTTTGTCTATCTCTTTACGGCTTACTAGTCACTCACAATTCCATAAAATTCATTGAGTATAAAGAGGTCTTAAGAAGCTATTCCCAAAAAATTTGAGATAGGGTAACTTAGTCTAAATCGGGTCAACATATTAATCGGATCAGTTTTAAAACTTGGCTGTTTACACCAAGGTCAAGTGACATATAAACATGCTACCAGCTACCGAAGAAGATTGCAACTTCTTGCTCTCAGTGACCGTTAAAGTTTATGGAAATTGTGTTTTTTGCAGCTGTGGTATAACAAAGAAACAAGTCTTGTTATAGGTAAAGGCTGTATTGTTTAGAAATTTAAAATGAAACTTTGATTGTTTTCTTTATTTTGCAACATAAACAACAAGGACTTTTGCTCAGCTAAAGTTTATAAACCAGCATAGTCCTTGTATTTGAGGTTAAGACACTCCAACGCTCATTAATCCCATTCAAGTACTACCAACTTATGACTATAAATGTTCCTACATTTTGGGTTAATCGGGTCAGTAAATTAAGCGTTAAAGGGGTCAATGCTGCTATGAGCGATTTAAGTTTTTGTCGTTATCGTTTTATTACAGATGCCTAGTAATGCTTATAAAACGCTGTTTACATTAAGAACGGCAGAGGGTCTTTCTCCTGCTCGTTGTGATGGTCTCAACAGAAAGGATGTAGCTGACTACTTCAAACTCTTGGAGGAGACTTTACAGGCTTGTGCTTTACTTAATAAACTGATACATAATGCCGACAAATCTGGTATGAAGATGAACAATAAACCTACAAGAAAACATTTTGCTCGGAAGGGTGCTAAGGCAGTGTACTCTCAAACTTGTGTTGAGAGAGGGGAGCTTGTCACAATATTAGCTTGCACAAATGCAACTGGGAACTTTATTCCTCCATTGGCTATTTCTAAGGGAAAGAAATATCTTCAAGAATTTTCGGATGGCTTCCCAAATGGATCTCTTGTAACCATGTCAGATTCTGGATGGATCAATGATTTTTTTTTTTTGCAGTGGCTGCATTACTTCTAGGCCCATCGAGTGCCTGGAACATGTTTGCTGCTAATTGATGGTCATGGATCTCACAAGAGTTTGTCTGCTGCACTGCAGTTTTGTAAAGAACAAGACATTCATATGGTATGTCTACCAAGTCACACTACTCATTGACTCCAACCATTAGATAGATCGTTCTTCAAGGCCCTCAAAGCATATTATGACAATGAATGCAATAGATGTGTGCGTAACACACAGGGATTACAAAAATAGCATTTGGAAGATTTCAAAGAAGCTTGGCGCCAATCAGCAACACCAGCGATTGCTGAGTCTGGATTTTTGTCAACAGGTCTGTTTCCCCTAAACGAAAATGTGGTGTCTGATCATGAATATTTACCAGGAGAATGTTTGATTACACCAGAACGTCATACTTCAGTACTTGAGAGTGCAACTTTACAGCTTCAGGATACCTACTATTCCTAATTTCAGTCCAGAACACGAATCAACATCCACGATGACCTTCCGTGATCTGCTACCGTCTCCAATAAAAAGACCGCAACGTAAAGAGTCAGCAAGGAAACAGAAAGCGGCTCTTTTAACTTCTCCACAAAATATAGAAGTAAGAAAAAGACTGCAACTGAGACGTAAGTCTAGAAAAGAAACCATTGTCCTGCCTCAGTCAAACAAGTACGGAACAAAAAGGGCAAGAAAACGACTGTTGCCGCCATCTTCAGAAGACGACGATGAGCATGAGGACAAGAGCAAAATAAAAGCGCATATGCATTCTGTTTTGTAAAATACGATGATCGTCGCTCAGAAAAAATAGGGGACTGGATACAGTGTCAGGGAAGTGGGAAAGAATGGTACCTTGAAGACTTGTGTTGGTGCCAAAGAAAAGAAGAATTTCATTGTGGCAAATGCAGGTTATGTGACTAATTGTTTCCATATTCAAGTGTGTATTTTTCAAGAAGCAAACTATTTTAGACTGACCCTATTTACCTTGATGACTGACCCGATTTAGACCTAATCCTTAGGGTAAATCGGGTCGTGCACAAAAGTGCTATTAACCTCAGTGTTTCATATATCCTTATTGTTAATACAAATAAGTCTATTGGGTTTTGTTGCTTAAGGACTTACGTAATCAAAAATATATTGCTATATTTACTCACATGAACGTTGTAAGCGCTATTATTTTTATAATTTTTGACCCGTTTTAGACTAAGTAACCCTATACATTTTATTTGTATGTAAACTTATTAAATATACGATATTTTAATCAAATCGTTAGAGGAATCTTTGAGAGAATACAAATTCTTGAAAAATGTTCCGTGTAAAGGGAAGTTGGATGTGCGGAGGATTTTCTTCAAAATCTTCCTGCGGCATGCTTGGAAGATATTGAACTTAGATTCCAAGTTTGGTATTTTAAGAACATATACCTACACACTCGCACACAAAGGGACTTTTTTCTAGAAATACTTCTTTGGGTGCAATGCAATACCTTCTCTATATACTATGTACATAGTACGTGCAAGGAAAGTAAAAACTGGAATTAACAAATGTATGTTTGTATTTTACAACGGAGCTTTTTCCTCCTACCGGCGATACCCATCCCTCCTGACGCAAGCGCACATTCTCGCGAATTGAAAGAACACTTCAGGTCAGGGTTCACAAAAGCTGCAACGCAAACAAAAGATAAAAATCGATCTTTTTTGTGCGCTACGGATGAAAAAACGCCAAGAAAAAGGAAACAATCCCCAGCGATATTCCCCTTTTATAAGTTAACACTGTCCCACGGACCGTGAAATGGCCTCAAGGAACCGCACAACCTCATAAAAATGGAACCGCTCAATTCTCGCAACAAATTTGAAATCGCCTTCGGTGGTCAGCCAGGACTTACACCGCACCAACTCAATGAAAAGTTATCACCCAAACTACCAGTTGTCTTACTTTTATATAATACTCATTTCTTGAGGAGAGAAGGCAGGTCCCCCCCCCGGGTAACATCTACGGGGCTTTAGAAACAACTCCTTGTCTGTAGCTTCTTTACGATGGGTTTAAATAATTCTATTTTCTTCACCCTCACATACACACGTCAGACTCTGTGGGAGAGAGCGAATAGTTCTGACTAAAGAAAAACTCCCCGCCCCAGCCGAGAATGGAACCCTGAACCTCCGGGTGAGAAGTCAGCTCGCTCACCACTCGAACACGAGGAAGTCAAGATTCTTTTTTTTTTTTTTTGTGTAGCTTGTAGTTTAAAGTCCTTTAACCTGGTTGGTCATATCGGACGATGAATGAAATTGGTGAAATTATGCTCAAATGATCTCGGGGTGCATGGAGCTTAAAGTTACTCAACATTCTCTTCTTCTCAGGATAAGGGAAAACCCCGAAAAGAACCTTATCCGGGTAACTCACCCTAAGCGAGATTCGAACTCTTGCCGGTCCCCGTAGCCACGCTCACTAAAGTGTCTCGCTTTGGTGCTTCGCGGCGCACGGGATCGTGGGTTCGAGTCCCGCCTTGGGCATGGGTGTTTCTGTGTTTGTAAATGTGTATGTGTTTGTGTATGTATATGTAAAAAGGAAAAACGAATAGGTCAACTAAGGAAATTTAGAAACTAGAAAACAAGAGGTAAAAAGGAATACAGCGCCGGAGTGAGACACGCTATCACCACACAACCCAGGCGGGCTGGACAGGTTTGTTAAGTTGTTAATACAACGATAACAGATATATTGCTGGTATTCATTTTGAAACAAACGAAGAGATTTTTAACTTTCTCTACACGCACTATGTACATATAGAGAAGTAATTATATTGCACCCAAAAATTTAATACCAAGATTTCATCGGATTGGGTCCCCGTGAATCCAAAAAAAAAAATCATTTTTAGAAAAAGAGGTCAGTGTCTGTGAGTGTGTGTCTGTGGACAGCATAGCTCAAAAACGAAAAGACTGTTGATTACCAAACTTGGTATTTAAGTTTCGTATCTTCCAAGGATGCGACACGAATATTTTAAAGTACTTCCCCTTACCCCCAACTACCCTTTACATTGAAAAAAAAAATCCAAATTTTTACTTTTTTTTAAAAAATGGCTAACGATTTTCATTAACATCTCTTATATTTAAAATATTTACATAAATAAAATGTATATCTTCAATTTTACGAGAACAGCCTCTGAAGACATGTTTATTATGGATGAATTTTTCGAAATTTTGCTTAACTTGGTAAACCGTAACAGAATACAAAAATGTAGAGCTTGTTAAAACACACACTTTATGTTATAGGTATGCATTTTTTTATGAGTTAACCGTTTTTAATATATTCGTTGTTATCGATTTCAGTTTTGAAATACTTATACTTTCCTCATATTTTGACTGTCGGTTTAGCCTAGTGTACGCCCTTATTCCCCTTCTACTTACAAAATAACTAAGTAATAAAACCGTTTCTGCTAATGTTTATTTCAATTAGCATAAATTAGATAGAAGAATAAGCTTAATAAAAATAATTTGTTACACAGAGGTATAGAAAATCATGTGAATAGAGCACATCAGATTTCAGTTCTAAAGTTACAGAAATAAGAATTGCACTATACTCAGATACCCTGAAATTAAGACAAGAGCTTTAAAGACATTTTTAGATAATTTTATACATTTTACGCCATTTTATGAATCATTTATAGATCATTTTAGGTCATCAAAATCGGAACATGCTGACGAAGTTTTTTTCCGGTTTTGCTTAGAGTTGGTAAATCCCGGGAAGTCATCCTAAACTTAGCCTAGTTTCCTTTTTAGAGTTACTTCCCCGTTTACTACTTAACTTCATACATTATTATCCACCACCTGTAGAACCTATGTAGTAAGAACGGGCATTAAATACTGCTAAAAGAATCTGATGTGTTACATTCACATGACTTTCTCTAGCTGCTCTACAAACTGCCTACAAAAGATTATTCTTCTTTCTACACAATGTTAAACGAGATAAACATTAGCAGAATGTTCTTATTACTTAGTTCCTTATAAGTAAAAGGGAACTAAAGGAATGCGCTATGCTAAAGTGACAGTCAAATGTTTTAAAAGTTATCGTTATGCGATTGCCATTGTAAATCGCTTCTTTCTTTGACCAAGAGTAGAACAAAAGGAAAACGTACATCTCCTGTCTGAGAAAAGTTTTAAGTACTTCACAACGGAAACCAATAACAAGGAATATCTCTGAAACGGTTACCTCAACAACAAAAATATAAAGGACACAAATTGTGTGTTTTGATGTGTTCTACATTTCTTGTGTAGTGAGTATTTGTCTACCTCTTACGGTTTAGCAGTAAAGCAAAATTCGGCAAAATGCATCGAGAATAAAGAGGTCTTCAGACACAATTCTCAGAAATTTCGAGATATACATTTTATTTCGGATATAAATAGTTTTAATATACGGGATTTTAATGAAAATCGTTAAAGCCATTTTTAATAAAATCAAAATTTTCGAAATTTTTTCCATGTAAATGTTAGTTTGTGGTGGTTTTTTTTTTTTTTTCAAATCTTCATCCTTGGAAAATACTAAACTAAATATCATGTTTGGTATTTAACGGAATTTTCGTTTTGGGGCTATGCTGTCCTCAGATAGACAGACAGACAGACAGACAGACAGACACAAACACAGGATCTTTTTTTTTTAAAAAAATGTTTTTTTATTCAGTGGACACCAAAACAAATATTTGCGATGAAATCTCAGGATCGAATTTTTGGGTGCAATACAATACCTTCTCTAGCCCTATGTACATTGCATATATGGGGCTAGAGAAAGTTAAAATCTATTAATTTTAATATGCAATAATATTCTTATCTGTTTATGTTACGTAAATGTACGCCTATGTTAGTTACATTGTTTAACCAAAAACTTTATTATTACTCTATTTGAAACGCCATAGATTATTTATATAACGTTAACTTTGAGCGCATCTTTTAAATTTTATTTTAATTTGCGTCACCTTAACATCTTGGTCACGATGTGATTTAATGTTTACTATCTCTAAAACAAACTTACATTCTAGGAGACGCGGATAATTTTACACCTGCTAATCCGCTTGTAAATTACCACGTTAACTGTACGAGGTGAACAACAGCTTTCAAGGTCTTATCCCTGCACCGGCTTCGCGCCAAGCAGATGGGGTTAAAGAGTGTCGTCTAAACTTTACTATCCATTGAATATGCCAGCTGACCTTCCAGCTCTCATTCCCTCACATCATGCAATTTTTCTCCACGATATGGAGTTAGAGGGCCGTGCAGTCTAGCTGTGTTCACTATTTCTAGATAGATGGCAGCACATTACATTTATGATATTTTTTCAGTTTTTTCTATTGTTTTAGATTAAAGTTTTAGACTTTGGACCGTTGTATATAAGAACTAATCCGTATTTAACTGGCGAGCGAACAAAATAAAAACAACACACTCCACAGATCGGCCCAAAGGATTTGAACGCAGAAACTCCCAAGTACGAGCTACAGACATACTTTTCTTGTACTTTTGTTTTGCTTCGTTTACTCAAATGTATAGGCTATAGTATGTTATTGTCAATCTAGAATCCTAAACATTGATTCTATGTTCTGACAATAACGATTAAAACGTTAAACTGTATTTTGGCTCAAATAATTTGTTTAAAATGTCACATCTATGTAACTACTATAATTAAGCCATTCAAATTCACTCGGTTCGTTTAAATATACTTCCTCCCATAAATACTGAAGAGGAAGCTGTCAAGCCATATAAACCTGCTTTTCATAACTTTTTGCAATATTTTAAGGGAATTCACAATTTTTAAAAGCATTTAATAATTAAAAAGTATTAATTAGGACATAAGATAATTCATATATTTATACGCCAAATTGTGTTGCCAGTATAAAAAGTCTGATGTGTTCCATTCACATGACTTTCTCTACATCTCTGCAACAAATTATTGTTAAAAAGCTAATACTTCTATTTACTTCATGCTAATCGAGAAAACATTACCAGAAATATTACTTGCTTCCTTGTAAGTAGCAGCGAAATAAGTGAGTAGCATAGGTTAAAGTGATAGTCAAAAGCTGGTTGCTATGTGACTGAAGTTCCTCTGTATATATGGACAGTAGTTGACAAATTCCTGTACGAGAAAAGTATAAGTTTTTTAAAGCTGAAACAAACAAAACAACAACAAAAAATCGATCAACTCCACAAAAATTAAAATTGTGTGTTTTAATGTGCTCTACATTTTTTGTGCGGTAAGTTTTTGTGTATTTCATAAGGTTTAGCAATTATGCAAAATTCCGTAAAATTCATCCAGAATATAGTATTCTTCAGGGGCTCTTCCCAGAAAATTTAAGATATACATTTTATTTGTCAGATAAATATCTTTAATATACATTTTAATCAAAATCCTTAGAGCCATTTTTGAGAAAATGAAAATGTTGGAAAAAATTCCATGTAAAGGGTAGTTGTGGGTAGGGATTTTTCTGAAAATCTTCGTGTGGCATCCTTGGAAGATACCAAACTTAAATATCAAGTTTGCTATTCAACGGTCTTTTCGTTTTAGAGCTATGCTGTCCACACACCACACGGACCTTTTTTCGAAAATGATTTTTTTTTGGATTCAGGGCGACCGACCCAAAACATGTATTTCCGGAGAAATTTTAGTATGGAATTTTTGGGTGCAATACAATAACTTCTCTAAACGCTATCTATATAGTAGAGAAAGTAGAAATTCAAATCCCTAAGTATAACGTTTCATTACTGCATTAAATTACAACAATAGCAGAAACAACAATAGCGCTGGAAGAACAAACAACTTGTGTCCCAGTAAACCCTTTAAGCTGTACAGTTTGCATCAAGCGATTAAGTTAGCCAGAAGCTTGCTAATTTTATTTAGCAATTCCCAAGCTCCTCCATTAAAAAGGAATGTCTCACACTTCCGAAAGCCATTGAAGGAACTATTGTGTACATTAAGGGCTAGTGATAATGCGATTGGGAAAAGCGCCAGAGAAGGTTTAGTGCTCTTGTTAATGTGCCCAAAAAACGTAATGCATGTTTATACAAGAGAACAAAACACGCAAGATGTGGATATAAACTGCAGTTTGGGCGAGGTCCAAAACCTGCTTCAAGGTCACATCCGGGCCTGCAACAAGACACTGGGCAGCACTTTCTGCTGGAGGTTTATTGTTACCAGAGCTAGCAAGTTGGTACCGTTCGCCGTTCCCAATACAGTTTACGACCCACCATCTCGCCGCATCAAAACGAGTCGCTGATAAAAACGCAGCAGGAAGAGAGGTAAAGAAACATGTTGTCAAGTAACCAGTACTTTCTTCAGAGAACAAAAATTACTTATGTGATATTCGTACAAACACACCAATTTAAAGAGTTAATTACTTAAAACATACAAATTATTACATATATAAAGGTGACTAACCTATAACACGGATTGAAATATTACTGATCGAATATTAAATAATATCCAAATAACATAGTTAATTTCTTAAATATCTTCACATTCTTATTAGGTAAAAACTAAAGCAAGAATTAAACTAGATCTTAACTCATCTGCAGCTGTATTACGGAAACTATATGTACTTCTGAGGCCTTTCAAATGAAAACTTCATTCTACGTTCCGACAAACAAGATTTATGATGCGAAGAAGTTGATCGCACTTTGCATGATGTCACACGGGCATATTTAAAGTATTTTATCACCAAGCAAATACCATTTGTTGGGATCTAAAAGCGCAGCTTGTATGCGATACATCACACTGAACCCTGCATTTTTTCAATTACATATTTCACTTTCATCTTTATTTCAGGAAGGATGTTGGTGGATTAATAGGTCTGTCTTGACAGTTCTGCATTCTGCAAAGATTCAGCTCAATAACTCTGAACTATAACAGTGTGATAGTTGTAGGTTAACTCTTTGAATAAATTTGCAATTAATAATATACTTCTGGGAAGCTGTTGTTACTAGACGTTTGACAGTTTATATATTAGAGTTGTCACCGGTTTACAAATAAGTATATATTCAAGTACATGCTAGAAAACTTACTCTGGTTTTAAAACAAATTCACGTTTGAACACAACAAAGATGTTATATGAACACCTTCCTTCCTACTGACGTGCTTCTGTCTTATACAGTGATAGTTGTTTTGGAGTAATGGGTTGCACTCTATGTTGACCTTTGCTCACACAAGAAGTGACACATGGTGTTGCCGAACCTGGCCGCTCTTACTCAGCATAAATTGGTATGAACTTTCTAGCTGTGATTGTTACCTTACAGCAAATGATACTAGATTCGTAATTTACCTTGTTTTATGTTTGCACTACTTACAGTTCTTGATTAAGCACAGCATATCTTCATGCTTTGCGATGAGTGCACATTCACGTAATCTTCAGGCCATGAATAACCTGTTCTTACAAAATAACTTCATTAATATGTCAATAATAAACAGAGAACTTTGAATATAGTCTGCAACTTGCTATTTGTGCTAGCTTCAGTTTGTCAACATTTATAATATGTAGATACGATAATTACATATGAGTGAGCTCGTAGTCTAGTTCGTTAACAAATTTACTTTATCTCATTTTGAATTGGGTGGCATTAGGATTAATTTCAATCCTGTAATAAAAAGGATGCATACTTGACGCACGACTTAAACTGGGAATGGAACAAAATGTATACCACGTCTATTCATGAAGATCTACTCCAGGACTTCTCATACCACTAAACTCGCACCCGTGCAAACCCAGCTGCAGAGGTTGTACGCAGCATGCAACTTGGCTCGGTTCGGGACAATTCAGTGAGAAAGAAGAGGGGGGGGGTGAGGAAGGGTAAACTGGCGAAGCTAGCGCATAAGGAAAAATCTGATGTGTTCCATTCACATGACTTTCTCTACCTCTCTGCAACAAATTATTGTTAAAAAGCTTGTGTTTCTATTTACTTCATGCTAATCGAGAAAAAAATTGGTACAAATAGTCTTATTACTTGCTCCCTTGTAAGCAGAAGGGAAATAAGCGAGTACTATAGGCTAAACTAATAATCAAAAGCTGGTTGCTATGTCATTGAAGTTTCTTTGTTTGTATGGACAGGAGTTGACAAATTCCTGTATGAGAAAAAATATAAGTTTTTCATAGCTGAAAAAAAAAACAAGGAATATGTCAAAAACGATCAACTCCACGAAAAAAATGTATATTACATAAATTGTGCGTTTTAAGGTGCTCTACATTCTTAATGTTGTAAGTTTTTCTCCATCTCTTACAGCTTAGCACTTATGCAAAAATCCATAAAATTCATCCAGAATAGTCTTCAGAGTCTATTCCCAGGAAATTCAATATACACATTTTATTTGTCGTGTAAATAGCTTTAATATACGAAATTTTAATCAAGATCGATAGAGCCATTTTTGAGAAAATCGAAATTTTAGAAAAAAGTTCCATGAAAAGGGTAGTTCGGGGTGGGAGGATTTTTCTCAAAATCTTCGTGTCGCATCCCTGGAAGATACTAAACTTAAATACCAAGTTTGGTATTTTACCGACTTTTCATTTTTGAGTTATCGTGTTCACAGACAGGCGGACGCACACACGGACCTTTTTGTGAAAATGCTTTTTTTTGATATAAGGGACCCTAAAACATATATTTCTGGTGAAATCTCGTTATCGAAATTTTGGGTGGAGTACAATACCTTCTCTGTACACTATGTACATAGCGTATAGAGAAAGTAAAAAGACGTTATTGTTACAAATCAAGCGGTTGGAATGTGCCTGCCTTTACTACATATGATACCGCCTGCGATGACGCCGATTGACGATGGAATGCGGAGGCGGGGGAAGCAGAGAACCCGTTTCTGCACCGCTTTGTCCACCACAAGTTCTATATACGGTCACTTAGGATCGAACCCAAGCCACTTAGGTGAGAGGCGAGTGCTTCAGTCACTCGGCCATGGCGCGCGCCGATGGAACGTGCACTATCATTAACCTAGCACCCTTCACCGTACAAAACACCGGTACATTCACCCTGAGAGGTCATTATTTATTCCCAATAACAAAGCCAACATCAAAACAGACGGTACACCACTCATTGTATTTGTACGCGTCAAAAATGGATACCCATTATCCACTAAATGGCTCACCTCCCGTTTATAGCAAATTTTCACCAAATAGATTGGTAAAACTGCGGAATAGACACAGATGACAGTTTTCTTCCTGAAATTGGCAGAAATAATCGAGAACTCCAGATTCAATGAAAAATGGTATGCCATCAAACAAATCCCACGAAAACGAAAGCAATGACAGAGAAGAAAACCAGATTCAAGTGGGCTCGGCACTTTTCAGAAAGGGTCGTACTAATTTACCTGTGTTATCCACAGCGGCAGCCATTTTGCGCAAAACTTTATCATGTTTAGTTCCTGGTGCAAGATGTGACCAATACATTCCAAAAGCATTAGCAGTTTCACGCACCTTTGTGCGTCGATCTTCCAAAATCATGTTATGCTCGTTTTCAGTGATTTCCGGTGTGGTTACAGTTTTTGGATGTCCTTCGCGTGGATCGTCTTGGACACTTTCACAGGCAAGTTTAAAACCGGCCGCCCATTTCTTCACAGTGGAAACAGAAGGTGAAGAGTCACCATACACATTTACAATCCGCAAATGAATTTCTGTAGGTGTTAAACCTTCTTTTACGAAGAATTTTATCACAGCACGATACTCGAATTTGTCCATTTTCAAAGTAATGCGCACTTCCTCTGCTTCAAACAACTGCCTACAGTCAAATACTGCCTGGAATGACCTGTAAATTTACGTAGTGTCTATTAATATGTGTACCAACGTAAGGAAAAAAATATCAGGCAAAAAGTGCCACAACCTCTCGGTGAGGGAGAGAACTTTTAAGACCAGCCTTGTATATTTTCGGTGAAATCTCGGTATTGAATTTTTGGGTGCAATACAATATCTTCTCTATACACTATGTACATAGTACGTGTAGAGAAAGTAAAAATACGATGTGTTCCATTCACACGACTTTCTCTACATCTCTGTAACAAATTATTCTTCTATCTACTTCATGCTAAACGAAATAAGCATTAGCAAAAACGGTATTATTATTTGCTTCTTTGAAACTAAAAGGGAAATAAGGGAATACAATAGACTAAACCGACAATCAAATGTTTTAAAATGTGGCTGCTATGGGATTGAAATCCGTTTGCGTGGCCAGGAGTTCGCAAGTTCCTGTATGAGAAAAGCAAGTATTTTAAAACAGACATCAATAACAAGGAATCAATCACCGAAAAAAAATGGATGACATAAATTGAGTGTTTGAATGAGAACTACATTTTTGTGTAGTAAATTTTTGTTCTATTTCTTACGGTTTAGGAGTTATGTAAAATTCAGTAAATTAATCCAGAATAAAAAGGTCCCCAGGCGCTACGCCAGAAAATTCAAGAAGTCTTATTATTTGTCATGTAAATATCGTAAAAATAAGAGATTTCAATCAAAATCGTAACAGCTATTTTTGGGAAAACCAAAGTTTTCGAAAATGTTTCTATGTTAAGCGTAGTTGGGGTGAGGGGATTTTCTTGAAAGTGTTCGTCTCAAATCCTAGGACGATACTGAATGTAAATATCAAGTTTGATTGGTGAGTTATACTGCACACGGACTTTTTTCTAAAAATGCTTTCTTTTTATTCAGGAGGTCGCAAAACATATATTTCCGGTGAAATCTCGGCGTTGAATTTTGGGTGCCTTCTCTATACACTATGTACTAGTAAGTATAGTGAAAGTAAAAAAGGAACTATCAAAAGCAAACAGAGCGAAACTCAATATTCTTAGTTCAAACGAGAAAATGACAGAGCTACTCTTCTCCTAGGTTGTTGTTGTTATAATGAAGATACCACCACATTTAAATTTTTATTACGAAACATTTCAGTTCATTAAATTTCAGAGCAGCCTTACCGTTATGTTATTTGATGCTAGTAGATAACCGCATAGGGCTAGGATTCGGACGGAGGGTACTCGGTACCGAACCTGGACGGTTTTTGTAACTAGGTACCTCAAGGGGTCACTTTCGGGAGGGACGATGACAGGATCCCTACAGTTTCCAGATAGAAGCACCGTGACAGCCGGAGAGGCAGACCGAGGATCCTGTCTTCTATATAGCCCAACACCTCTACAAGAAGTGCTTCTCGTCATAAGGCAACCGACCGAAATCGAGGTACGGAAACAGTAACGTTGAGCATCCTTTTTACCGGTCACGCCGCACCGAGCACCATCGTGATACTTCTAACCCTAAAAGAAGTAAACAAGATTACGAATGAATAAAATGACAACGCAAACGGAATGGGGGGACAGAACACTCAGAAGATGTAAGAAACCTGCCAAGGATACGCAAAAAAAAAAAAAAAAAAAAAGCCAGGTAAGATGACCACGGGGATCGAATCCGCCACTTAAAAGTGGAATAAATTGATAGCATAGGAAACAAAGAAACATGAAGCAGCATAAATACAAGAAAAATTGCTACACTGCTGAAAATTTGTAATTGTGTTAAATAATTAGAGAAAGACGGTTGAGAGCATAATGGAATCAAGGCTCTTTCATCTTATTTCTGCGGAGAAGAGGGGAGAGAAGGGACGAGATGAGAAGACAAGCGAATGGGAAAGAGAACGAGAATTGCAGATACATTTGTTTCCTGATATTTCTTACCAGATGAGAACTAAAAGGCTATAATTCTTTAAAGTCAACTACAGACGAGCAGTTTTCCACGCATAGGGAGGAGATTCACGAAACAATGACTCCAGAGAGAATTGGCAAAAAAAGACAATATGAAGAGATAAAAAGTGCCGAGGTTATACGGTTCACCGCTTTTGGCTCATGGCTCTTCGAGCAGCTGCCGTCTTGTTCACAAACACGCTCCTACCAATGGAACACCACTCCTATTTTCATCTGCAGATGTAAACTTTACTATAAACCTGATTTTGATTTATAATTTCACACACCCTTGACAAAATGGAATCTCCAATTCAAAGAAAGAGTTAACAGGCAGAGTAAAGCTCTTTGTAACATACAATTTCTAATGGCCGACGCAGCAAAACCTCAACACAGCTGTAAAGAAAATAATTTAAGCGTAAAAGAAAAGAAATTATGTTAGACTGCAATTTATTTGTGACTAATATGAATGTAGTTAAGATATTCTTTAAAAATCTGATGTGTTCTATTCACATGAGATTCTCCACAGCACTGTAACAAAATATTATTAATAAGCTTCTTCTTCTATCTGTTTAATTCTAAAGCATTAGCAGAAAATGTCTAATTACTCAGTTCCCTTATAAGTAGGAGGGAAATAAGGGAATACACAAGACTAAACAGAAAATCAAATGTTTTAAAATATGGTTGTTATGGGATTGAAATCAGTTTCTTTGCGGGGCCAGGAGTTGACAAGTTCCTGTATCAGAAAAGTTTAAATATTTTAAAACTGAAATGAATAACAAGGAATATCACGAAATCGAAAAAACGAATGTGACAAAAGTTGTATTTTTTATCGTAATCTACATCTTGGGTATTAAGTTTTTGTTACGTTTACCAGTTATGCAAAATTCAATAAAATCATCAGAATAAAGAGGTCTTTAGAGGCTACTCCCAAAAAATTCAAAATATCGTGTTATTTGGCATATAAACATCTTGAATATACAATATTTTAATCAAAATCGCTAGTATGATTTTTGAGAAAACCAAAATTTTCGAAATGTTATCCATGTAAAGAATAGTTTGGGGTGGGGTATTAACTTGCAAATCCCAGGTTTCATCCTTGGAAAATACAAAACTTAAATAAGTTTGTTAGTTAATGTTTTCTCGTTTTTGAGTTATGCTGTCCACAGAGAATCACACACTCTCACTCACACTCACTCTCACACACACTCACTCTCACACACATACTCTCACACGCATACTCTCACACGCATACTCTCACACACACACTCTCGCACACACACTCTCGCACACACACTCACACACACACTCTCACACAGGATCTTTTACTAAACTGTTTTTTTTTTTAATTCAGGGGAACCCAACATACAGTCATGGAAAAAAGTATTCATATACCAGTGTTTACGTAGAAAAACTTAATTTATTATAACTAAAGTTAACATCCAGAGAGGTTATATGGTAAACCAACAGTATGATATTTCCTCCTGAATATATACATATAAACGCATGACCTGAATTACTCCTCTTCCAAAAATAAATAAACATTTGTACCAGCTGACTTCTCACAACATGGAAACAAGTATTCATATACTCAAAGAAAAGGATAGTTTAAATACAATACAATAACAAAAGTAATACTTTGTAGGCATTCCTGTTCTATGTATTACTTCTATTAACTTTTTTGGCATGGAATGAACCAGGTTTTTTGTAGTCTCTAGGTAATATTTTGCCATTCTTGCTGAAGACATTGTTTCTGAGCTGCCTTACTTCGTATGTCATGCTTTCGGACCACTCTTTCAAGGGTATCCCAAGATGTTCAATTGGATTAAGGCCTGCACTCTGTGCTGGAAACTTGAGAACGTGGGGAGTATGGTACAACAACCACAAATGAGCAATTTCGGCCGTATGCTTAGGATCATTGTCTTGTTGAAAGTAGCAATCTGTGACTAAACTCAATTTCTCAACACTCTTTTGCAGATTATTCTTTAGGATATTTAAATATTGAAATCTATCCATGTTACCTTCAACAAAAACAAGTTCCCCAACACCAGATGCAGCCATACAACCCCATATTATAATTCCTCCTCCACCATGCTTCACTGTGGCTTGAAGGTGCTTGGGTTCAAGCCCAGTATTTGGTCTTCTCCCCACCAAAATTCTGCCATTCATTTCAATGTACTTTCATCTGTGAACAGTACCCTGTCCCAGAAACTCGTGTTCTTGCTTAGATGCTCTCGAGCAAATTCAAGTCTGACTTTCTTGTTCTTCTTGCTGGTGTACGGTTTCTTTCTAGGTACCCTAGCTCCAAGCCTGCACTACTTAGAACATAGCGAACAGCCCTTGGTGTTATTTCCTTTCCGAACTGATCGTTAACATAGGCAGACAATGCAGAGGCTGTCAACTTAGGATATTTTTTTTATTATTCTTATTAACATATTCTTTTCCCTTTGCGATAGCTTCTGTGGTCGTCCTCTTCTTTCGCTGTTAATGGCAGAATTTCTCTCTCTATATCGTGTTATTATGGACTGCACAGTTCCCCGGCTTCTTCCAATAACATCAGTAATGTTTATAAATGATTTTCCCTCTTGATATTGAGAGATAACTATCTGTCTCCTCTCAGTTGTTTCTTTACCTTTGCGGCCCATATTTCTGTCGCACGGCATTCACTACGTAACAGAACCAACAAGCAGGAGGTGTAGCTTGCCACTGAAGGCCTTGCTTGCTGCAAACGGTTCGTTGGTGGTTTCTGTGTTTACATTTCTAGTGGTGTATGAATACTTTTTTCACTGTCAAATACAGCCAGCGTTGGGGTATCGTTTATTTCCTTGAGGTACGTTTGTTTGATACTCAAATCTTTGTTATCATGACACTGCTTATTTAATGGGGTGGCTTCCTACACAGAATTGTAGCCCTGTCAGTTAATATGGAAATATCAGTGGTCAATTTCAATTGCAGTACTGTATGAATACTTATTTCCATGACTCTATATTTCCGGTGAAATCTCGCTATGGTATTTTTGGGTGCAATAATTGATCTCCATACACTATATACATAGTACGTGTAGAGAAAGTAAAAAGAGGGTTGCCCGTTTTATTTATAACAATATATTTCAAAAGCCTACGTTCGTCAGTTATACAACTATTTAAAAGGAGCTAGAGAACTTAAATTATTATTCTTTTTATCTGAGATTTAGGGACAAACAAATGATTCGCATTCAGCTGACTTTCTTTCCTCGCTCTTCTACAGACTATACCTACCTAACAACATTTCTTCTTCTATCTTCGTGTTAAGTGAGTTAACATTTGCAGAAACCATCTACTGCATATTTTCTTGTAGGTAGAAGAGTATTATGTGCATGCCGGTGATTCAAAAATACTTTTACCAAATACACTATAGCTTAATACAGGACACACAGTGACATTTCGCGCGACACGCGCTGCCAGCGCATTCTAGCGGGTCGGCCTTGAGCGGCGATCAGCTGGTGTTGCTGTAGCTTCAGTATAGCCTAAGTAATAGCAATAATGATTAATTAAAATGTAATTTAGCTGTGTATCGGTCTACACAGTGTTATAAGGATTATCAGACAGAGAAGTACTGAACCATGTCTGGTAAGGTTTGTGGAAAATATGAGGACAGATTTAATATAAACAAAAACTTTTGTCACTGATGGTTCAGAGAGAGCAGATAGATATATTTTATTCGTCCTGTAGATCATACATATGCACATGCAGTAACTTTGAACTTCTGAAGCTTTCCAAGTCCTGTTTCCGCTTTCCACGAGATAAAACAATATAAGAATATTATATTATTGTGAAACGTTAATGTACATAACCACTCCAGGGAAGCAATAATCTGAAAATGAGATCATTGCTGAACATCTCTGAGGAAAATCCATAGCAGTAGAGTGTATTTCTTCCATGATGCTCCACACCTGTTGAAATCAGCGAAGAATAATTTGAAACGGCATTCTATAATTTGTGAAGATAGAAAGGTTTCTCGCAACCATATTGTAGAATTTTATAAAAAAAGACAGAGCCATGAAACCTCGGTTAGCTCCAAGGTTGACCAACCAATGTATTGAACTACCACCATTTAGTCCAATGAGGGTATGTTTGGCTGTTCTTGTTTTAAGCCATTCTGTCTGTTGTTGCATTAAAACGCATTTGCGTTTAATTCTACGTCTGATGAAACATTAGCTATCGCTAATTTCACTGAAAAAATGTTAGGCGTTCCATTCAAATGACTTTCTCTACAACAAAGCATTGTTAAAAATCCGAATCTTCTAATTACCTCATGCTAATCAAGAAAAAATTAGCAGAAATCGTCTTATACTTGCTTCCTTTTAGTAGAAGCGATATAAGGCAGTACCATAGGTTAAAGTGATAGTCAAAAGCTGGTTGCTATGTGACTGAAGTTCCTTTGTTTGTATGGACAGGAGCTGTCAAATTCATGTATGAGAAAAGTATGTTTTTCAAAGCTGAAACCAATAACAAGGAATATCTCAAAAACTCAAGGAATTTGCCAAGTGCTGTCCATACAAACAAAGGAACTTCAGTCACATAGCAACCAGCGTTTGACTATCACTATAACCTATGGTACTCCCTCATTTCACTTCTACTTACAAGGAAGTAAGTAATAAGACTATTTCTATATTTTTTTTTCTCGATAAGGAAGTAAATAGAAGCATAAGCTTTTAAACAATAATTTGTTGCAGAGATGTAGAGAAAGTAATGTGAAAGGAACACGTTAGATTTTTCTAATTTCAGTCACATTGCAGGTGCACACATCAAATTCCTATGAATACCTATTTTCTTTTGCGGCAGTCGACCGACCTTGATCGTTTGCTTCTCCAAAAGTTGACCCCTCTAACGGTGCTATTTCCCGGGCCAGGAGAAGCCCATGCTAGGAATGTTCTCACCCCTCCGGCTATTCCATTTCACAAGATAAATCAATAGCGAGTGCGTGTGTGTGTTTATCAATTAAATCGTTTAAAACTACTCATTCTAAGAATTGACCTCATCAGTAAACTCAAACCGCAGCCAAATACTTGCTGCTACTCCATCAGTGTATTAATAGATGCCGCATTGAATACAACATAAAAAACTCGAAATATTCATGTAAAAATGCTTAGAATATGCAAGAACTGTGCCAAAATATGCAACATAAAAAACTCAGAGTAATGATTAGTTGTAGATATATATTACACAGGTTGTTATGAACTACACCGAAATAGTTTGCGAGATTGTGCACGTGACTGATAAAAGAAATTTGAGATCGGCGATGCATGGTCCCCAGATAAACATAACGTTAAACGTGTGGGTATCAGGTGCTGATAAGTCGGTGTTAAAGCAAAGCAGGTTGAAAAATCTGATGTGTACCACTCACATGACTTTCTCTACATCCCTGCAACAAATTATTCTTAAAAATCTTATACATCTATTTACTTCATACTAATCAGAAAAAATTAAAAGAAATAGTCTTATTACTTGCTCCCTAGTAAGTAGAAGCCAAATAAGGGAGTACCATAGGTTAAAATGATAGTCAAACGCTGGTTCCTATGTCACTGAAGTTCCTTTGTTTGTATGGACAGCACTTGGCAAATTCCTGTATGAGAAAAGTATAACTTTTTCATAGCAGAAACCAAAAATAAGGAATGTCTCAAAAACGATGAGCTCCACGAAAAAAATGTATATAACATAAATTGTGTGTTGTAACATGCTCTACATTTTTGTGTAGTAAGTTTTTCTCCATCTCCTACGGTTTAGCAGTTATTTAAAAGTCCGACAGTAGTCTTCAGAGGTTATTCCCAGAAAATTCAAGATATACATTTTATTTGTCAGGTAAATACCTTTAATCTATGATATTTTAATCAAAATCGTTATAGTCATTTTTGAGAAATTTAAAATTCACGAAAAAGTTCCATGTAAAGGGTAGTTTGGGGTGGGGGGGATTTTTCACAAAATCTTCGTGTCGCATCCCTGGAAGATATTAAACTTAAATACCAAGTTTGGTATTTTACCGACCTTTCGTATTTGAGTTATCGTGTTCTCTCTTTCTCACACACACGCGCGCACGCACACGCACACACACACACACAAACCTTTTGTGAAAATGCTTTTCTTAGATAAAGGGGACCCTAAAACATACATTTCCGGTGAAATATGTTTCCAATTTTGGGTGGAGTGCAATACCTACTCTATACACTATGTACATAGTGCGCATAGAGAAAGTAAAAATCTGATTTGTTCCATTCACATGACTTTCTCTATATCTCTGTAGATTATTATTGTTAGTAAGCTTATCTTTTATTTATTTCATGCTAATCGAGAAAAATTAGCAGAAATAGTCTTATTTCTTGATTTATTGGAGTAGAAGCGAAATAAGGGAGTACCATAGGTTAAAGTGAAAGCCAAAAGCTGGTTGCTATGTGACTGATGATGTTCCTTGGTTTGTATTAACAGGAGTTCACAAACTCCTGTATAAGAAAAGTATGTTTTTCAAAGATGAAACCAAGAAAAAGGAATATCTCAAAAACGAACAACTCTGCGAAAAAAATTTATATAACATAAATTGTGTGTTTTAACGTGCTCTACATTTTTTGTGGGTTAAGTTTTTGCCCATCTCTTACGGTTTAGTAGTTATGAAAAATTCATCCAGAATAAAGTAGTCCTCAGAGGTTATTCCCAGAAAATTCAAAATATACATTTTATTTGTCAGGTAAATAACTTTAATATACGATATTTTAATCAACATCGTTAGAGCCATTTTCTAGAAAATCAAAATTTTCGAAAAAATATCCATGTAAAGGGTACTTTGGGGTGGGGGAATTTTTCTCAAAATCTACGTGTCGCATCCCTGGAGGAAACTAAACTTAGTTTGGTATTTTACCGACTTTTCGTTTTTGAGTTATCGTGTTCACAGACTCACTGACACACACGGACCTTTTTCTGAAAATTTTTTTTGGATACAAGGGGGACCCTAAAACATATATTTCCGGTGAAATCTCGGTATTGAATTTTTTGGTGGAGTGCAATATTTCTCTATACACTATGTACATAGTGAGTATAGAGAATGTAAAAATCTGATGTGTTACACTCACATGACTTTCTCTAGCTGTTCTACAAACTTCACACAAAAGATTCTTCTTCTTTCTGCACCTTGCTAATCGTGGTACTCATTAGCACAATGTTCTTATTATTTAGCTCCGTATAAGTAGGAAGAAAATAAGGGAATACACTAGGCTAAACCAATAGTCAAATGTTTTAAAAGCTGTCGTTATGCGATTGACATTACAAATCGCTTCTTTTCTTGGCCAGGAGTTGAAGAAAAGAAAAACGTACACTCCCGTCTGAGAAAAGTGTAAGTACTTCGCAACAGAAACCAATAACAATGAATACCTCGAAAACGGTAAGCTCCATGAGCAAAATGTATATGACATAACTTGTGTATTTTAACAAGACCTACATTTTTGCATAGTAAGCTTTTGTCTATCTCTTACGGTTTACTAGTTATGTCAAATTATACAAAATTCATTCAGAATAAACAGGTCTTCAGAAGCTATTCCCAGAAAATTCAAGATATACATTTTTTTTTTCTGGAAATATCTTTAATATGTGATATTTTAATCAAAATCGTTAGAGCCATTATTAAGAACATCAAAATTTTCAAAAATAGTTCAATGTAAAGGGTAGTTTGGGGTGGGGGATTTTTCTCAAAATCTTCGTGTCGCATCCCTGGAAGATACTAAACTTAAATACCAAGTTTGGTATCTTACCTACTTTTGGTTTTTGAGTTATCGTGTTCACAGACACACGGGCACACGGACGGACGGACACACACACAGACACACACACACACACACATACACACAGACCTTTTTCTCAAAATGCTTTTTTTGGATACAGGAGGTCCTAAAACATGTATTTCCGGTGAAATCTCGGTAACAAATTTTTGGGTGGAATGCAATACTTCTCTATCCCAATGTATCTCAATAACCAAACCAAAAGTCGGTAAAATACCAAACGTGGTGTTTAAGTTTAGTATCTTCCAGGGATGCGATACGAAGATTTTGAGAAAAATCCTCCCACCCCCAACTACCTTTTACATGGAACTTTTTTCGAAAATTTTGATTTTCTCAAAAATGGCTCTAACGATTTTGATTAAAATTTCGTATATTGAACATATTTACCTGACCAAAAAAATGTATACCTTGAAGTTTCTAGGAATAGCCTCTGAAGAGTAGTTTATTCTGGATGAATTTTACTGAATTTTTAAAAACTGTTAAACCGTAAGAGATGGACAAAAACTTAATACACAAAAAATGTAGAGCACGTTAAAACACACACTAAATTTTTTTCGTGGAGTTCGTCGTTCTTGAGACATTCCTTATTTTTGGTTTCTGCTATGAAAAACTTATATTTTTCTCATACAGGAACTTGTCAACTACAATCCATATAAACAATGGCACTTCATTGACACAGCAACCAGATTTTGACTATCACTTTAACCTATGGTAGTGCCTTATTTCGCTTCTACTTACAAGGAAGCCTAAGACTATTTCTGCTATTTTTTTCTGATTAGCATAAAGTAAGTAGAAGTATAAGCTTTTTAAGAATAGTTTGTTGCAGGGATATAGAGAAAGTTATGTGAATGGTACACATCAGGTTTTTTCATTCCAAAACGAAGTACCGCTATACGTGGCGTACTGGCACTTCAGAAACTTTTGGCCGTTACTTCGGAATTTCAATAAGTCTCCTATCTCAAATTACTTATTTAAGTAATCTGCATATTTGTGAAAATATTTCGGTATAGTGGATTAACACCTCGTATATGTGTGCGTGTATATATCTATATATTATTTCAAAAACAATTTACACTCATCACTTTTTATTATTAACTTCAACAGAAAAGGGTATGGTTTACAAACTCGTTTACATGTTGTTACTATAACAAACAGATACTTTTACAAATGTTCAGTAATAAAATTGGGTCGGCGGTCACTCAAAACATTTTATAAGCATCAACTGAGGCCAATGGACAGTATTGGAACTTGGGTGTTGTATTGGCAAATTATTTCTGGTAAAAGTTCATCCGTCACATTAATAAAGCTATCAATTTGACACAAAGGTCCAAAGCCTAGTTTATTGTTCAAAACTTTGTAAACTTTTAAGTTTTCTCGGGAATATGTCCGGCAAGGAGTTCACTAGGATTTTATTCATTACCTGAATATACTCAGTCAACGTTAAATTTAGAATTTAGAGCATCAAAACTAGAACAAGATTGTGCCTGCCCTTTTAAATTTCTAAAATATTCTAAATATAGCTCTGAATATGCATCATCAGTTTTTGGTTAAAATATGCAATAACCGGTAAAAAAGAAAAAAAAATGGCGTGTTATTTATGGACGCACTTTAACTACTGTGGTTCTCGGCGTCCCATTCTAAATTGGGCGTGAAAGACCGCTTAATTTTGCTCAGGCTTGAGGTTCTTTTACGTGCCGTAAATCTACAACAAGGGACCCACGACTATACTTCCCTTTCTAAGGAAGCCATGCTAAGGATTTTTACACCGATAACAAAGCAAAAAAAATCCATCGTGCGCCACCGGGTTTGAACCTGCAACCTTGAGTATATGAAGTTAGCATGGTAACCATTACAACACGGAAGGTAACTCCGGTGATAAGGGCTAAATATGCAAAAGCACAAGCATATAATCCGGTCTCTACTGATTAGCTTTATACTGAAGCATGTTATACCTAGACTGGGTTCATTAATGAGTGTACTTCATGGTTCTACATTTTTACTTTCTCTATACGTACTATATACATATCTAGTGTATAGAGAAGGTATTCCATTGCATCCAAAAATTAAATACCGAGATTTCACCAGAAATACATGACTTGGGACCACCTAATACCCCCTCCCAAAAAAAAAAAAAAAAAAAAAAAAAGCATTTTGGTACCAAGGTCCGTGACTGTGGACAGCATAGCTCAAAAACGAAAAGTCCATTAAGTACCAAACTTGGTATTTCAATTCAGTATCTTCCAAGAATGCAACACGAAGATTTTAAAGAAAATGCGCCCACCCCCAACTACTTTTTACATGGGAAAATTCCAAAAGTTCTGGTTTTCTCAACAACGGCTCTAACGATTTTGATTAAAATATCATACATTAAAGATATTTACCTGACAAATAAAATTTATATCTTGAATTTTCTGGGAATTGCCTCTGAAGATTACTTTATTCTGGATGAATGTTACGAAATTTTGCGTAACTGGCAAACTGTAAGAGATGCACAAAAACGTACTTTACAGAAAATGTAGAGCTCGTTAAAACACACAATTTATGTTATATACATTTTTTTCGTGGAATGGGTCGTTTTGAGATATTCCTTGTTACTGGTTTCAGCTTTAAAACATACTTTTCTCATACAGGAATTTGTCAACTCGTGTCCACAGAAAAAAAGGAACTTCAGTCACATAACAACCAGCTTTTGACTATCACATTAACCTATGGTACTCCCTTAATTCGCTTCTAATTACAAGGAAGCAAGTAATAAAACTATTTCTGACACTTTTTTCTCGATTATCATGCAATAAAGGGAAGCATAAGCTTTTTGACAATAATTTGTTTCAGAGATGTAGAGAAACTCATGTGAATGGATTTTTATAGTCAAACACGGTTCAAGCAAGGGAAAAAGTGTGCAGGTCCAATTTTTGGACTGATAGCTTGTTGTATAGAAACGCATGTGTAAGCTTCACTTTAAAAGTCTTTAATTTGTACAGCCCCCTTTAACTTCTTTGGTGATATCGTCTTTAACTTGAGAAATAACTGCTAGTTTTATTGCTCTTAGGTTTTACCAGAATGTTGTAGAAGTATACAAAGTGCGTTGTGATGGTTGCACGTGTGGGATTTTGGCTAACCACGTGTTGTGACGCTGTATTCATTTTATTTCCACCACTAAAGTTAACGTTAAGTGTTCGCTAATCCGATTCTTATTGTCTTTCTTTTTTATTGTATTTTTATCATTATTATTATTATTATTGCTATTTTTATTATTTCTTTTTTTAGAAACAACCTGAACGTGGCAATTCCGTCTTCAATGTTCTTTTTATCCCGGGTCGATTTGTCTCGCAGCTCATTGAAATAAGGAATACCTATCTATTGCCTACCGAAATAATGTTTCAAAAACTTTTACATTTATACTTGTGTATATTGTGAATATTAAACACAACATCCAGCCTGGTGAGTCACATTAAAAACAATTGCACGAGAAATAACTTCACTCGGCACTGCGCGCTTGTTTGCAACTCCTACCCACAATAACTTTTTCTTTTTTACTCCAAATCTAAAAAAATCTGATTTGTTCCATTCATATGACTTTCTCTGCATCTCTGCAACAAATTATTGTTAAAAAGCTTACTTCATGCTATTCGAAAAAAAATTATCAGAAATAGTTTTATTATTTGCTTCCTTGTAAGTACAGGCGAAATAAGGGAGTACCATAGGTTAAAGTGATGGTCAAAAGCTGGTTGCTATGTGAATGAAGTTCGTTTGTTTGTATGGACAAGAGTAGGAAAATTGAGAAAATATGAGAAAAGTATAAGTTTTTCACAGATGAATCTAGAAACAAGAAATATCTTAAAAACGATCAGTTACACGAAAAAAATGTATATGACACAAATTGTGTGTTTTAGTGTGCTCTACATTTTCTGTGTGGTAAGTTTTTGTTCATCTCTTACGGCTTAACAGTTATGCAAAATTTCGTAAAATTCATCCATAATGAAGTGGTCTTTAGAGGCTATTCCCAGAAATTTCAAGATATACCTTTAATTTGTCAGTAAATATATTTAATATCCATACGATATTTTAATCAAACTCGTTAGAGCCATTTTTGAGAAAATCAAAATTTTCGAAAAAAAGTTCCATGTAAATGGTAGTTAAGAGGTGGGAGGATTTTCTTGAAAATCTTCGTGTCACATCCTTGGAAGACACTAAACTTAAATAGCAAGTTTGGTATTTAACGGTATTTTCGTTTTAGAGCTATGCTGTGCACACACACACACACACGCGCACACACACACACATACACACACACACACACAGGTACCTTTTTCCAAAAATGAATTTTTTGAATACAGGGGGACTCAAAACATGTATTTTCGGTGAAATCTCGCTATCGAATGTTTGTGTGCAATACAGTACCTTCTCCATACACTATGCACATAGTACATGTAGAGAAAGTAAAAAGGTGAGTCAGACAAACAACAAACGTGCTATTTAAGTTCAATTTCTTAAGAATATTTATCTGTGAAATAAGTTCATTAAATCCAAAATGTATAAATATGAATTTTAATGTTAGCAAACATTACAACCTTACTTCTTTAATCACTTGTACATTTTATAGCTAAACAACCTTTAAAATGGATGCAATAGAACGATTGTCTGTTATTTCTTGTGAAACTGTAATCAAAAAACGACTAATTTGGTTCATATGAAAGTGACCGAGCCATCCATGAGAAGCATAAAGAATTTTAAAATACTAAATCAGCTATAGAGGGACCCAAGAAATGCTTTTAAACAAAATCAATTCAGAATCATTTTTGTATTACAGTCATAATTTTTAATTTCACTGTTTCGGGTTTTCATTCGTTTATCATTATAAAGTTTTTCCACAGACATAATTTTCAGTATAAAATCAAAGAAGTTTTGCATATCTACTTTATAATGACATGGCTATATGCGATTTCAAGAGACTCCTCTTCTTATTACGCAATAAACTATTCTTAAAAAATAATTTTATAAACTTCAGTCCTTACATCAAACGTACTCTTAGATTGCCTCCGTGGTCGAGTTGACTTCTCACCCAGAGGTCCCGGATTCGATTCCCGGCATGGGCGGAGAATTTTTCTTTAACCAGAAGTATTCCCTATCCTCCATAAGAGTCTGGAAGTATGAGTGAGAGTAGAGTATTTGAAGAAAATAAAACGATTTAAACCCCAAAAAATGCGAATGTCCTGTTATTTATGGACGGTTTTTAACTACTGTGGTTCCCAGTGTACCATTCTATACTAGGCGTGAAAAACCGCTTATGTTTGCTCAGGCTTGAGATTCTTTTACGAGCCGTAAATCTACAACACGAGTCCAACGGCTTTACTTCCCTTCCAAAGGAAGCCATGCTAAGGATGTTTACGCCCGAAAAAATCCATCAGTCATCGGGTTTGAACCCGCGATCTTGGGTATACGAAGTTAGCATGGTAGCCATTACACCACGGAGGGCGACATTAAAACCCAATAAAGAACCAACAGACAGTTGATTCTAATGCAAAGCCCCAATATGACCTTAGATGCTAAAGGGACCTATATAAATTATTTATTTAAAAAAAAAATACCTTAGTTGCAGTTGTATTTTTGTACAAAGTAAATTTCTTCTACACTTCAAGTGTACTATTCTTGTAGTAAACTGTAATAAAGGTAATATATACAGGTGTTGATGAACTTCACCGAAATAATTTGCGAGATTGTGCACGTGACTGATATAAGTAATTTGAGATCGGCGATGCATGGTCCCCGGATAAACATAACGTTAAACGTGTGGGTATCAGGTGCTGATAAGTCGCTGTTAAAGCAAAGCAGGTTAAAAATGGCTTAGAATGTCTTTGAAACTGCTGGTCGAGTATAGAAATATCGATTTTTAGCAGCTCGCTACTAGCGCTCTCAAGATTTGATGTCGCAAAAATCTGTAAAATCCCGACTTAATCACTTCACAGAACGACACTGAGCATTCATTAACTACGTTCTTGAGTTATGTAGTCTATTCTGGAGTCGTTTTTTCAACTGCTCTTGTTGCTTAACGCGGGAAGCTGCTATCTCAAAGGTCATGAGTTCGATTCCTGTCATACAGTAAATGTTTTTATTATAATTTGTTTCATTGCAGACGAAGTGCCGCGATACGTGAACGAGACCCGAACTCGGAAACGAGACGGCCATAGTGGCGCATGCACTTGAAGAGGGGCAGGGGGACGAAGGGAGATTCATTAGTAAATTTATATGGAAACGGATAGAAAAAGAAGTATTTGTTGATAAATTAGAAAGAAGATTAGGGGAAAGGAACGCGGACACAGCGGAGGAACTAACGCATATAATAGCAACGGCTGCGGGGACAATGAAAGTCCAAATGCATGGTAAGCTAAAACGATTCAAGGGTTGGTATGACCAGCAATGCAGAGCTGTAAAGAAACAGGCAGAGGAGGCTCTGTCAAAATTAAGAAGGGAGGGGGGGGGGATGACATTAGGAAAATGTTTACAAAAAAGCGAAGGGAGTATAAACAGCTCTTACGGGAAAAGAGAACTACGTGGCAAGACAAATTTTACTCAAAAAATTAGTAATATGCTAACACGGGGGGATAACGCTGAGATGTGGCAAGTAGTAAAACATTTAAGAGGCAACCGTCAGGCGCCCAACGAAATTTCTCCCAGAAAATGGGCAATGCATTTTATGGGAATATTCGGGAAAGGTGAAAGGGAAGGAATTTTTATAAAGGAAGTGCAAATTTTGGGAAATCTTGAGATCTCAATACTCGACGAAGAAATATCAGCACGAGAAATAGCACAGGCGCTGAGGAGTCTGAAGGAAGGCAAAGCTCCAGGGTTGGATGGGCTGCCCCCGGAAGTTTTTAAAGCCGCAGCCAATGTTAATGAGTTTGGTAGGAGTATGCTCCAGATATGTAACAGATTGTTTATTGAGGGGAATTACCCTACCTGTTGGGGAAAGAGCATTATTTATCCCATTTATAAAGGGAAGGAAACTATTGGAAATCCGGATAACTATAGGGGGGTTACTCTTTTACCAATTATGGAGAAAATTTATTGTAGAGTGTTATATAACCGAATAAAGGACTGGGAATCTAAATTTGGCAAACTTTCAAACTTTCAAATGGGTTTCAGAGAAGGACACAGTACCATAGATGCCGCTTTTATATTAGACACTTTAAGGACGAAGCAACTGTTAGTTAAGCGGGGAAAGCTTCACTGTGCTTTTGTGGACTTTAAGAAGGCATTTGACTCTATCAATCGAAATGCATTATGGTACAAACTAGGCCGAAAAGGGTTATCAAGTAAAATGGTTAGAGCATTGCAGGCAATGTATCAAAATGTCGAATTCTGTTTGAAGTATGACAGAAACAGAGTGTCCGAGAGCTGCCGAAGCTATAGGGGAGTGAGGCAGGGTTGTATTTTATCTCCGTTGCTATTTAATCTATTTGTGGATGATATTACTGATACAATCATAGCAGAGAACATTCAAGCGCCAGTAGTAGCGGACTTGCAGATCCCAACACTTTTATACGCAGACGATTTAGTATTGTGCTCCACGACAGTAAACGGATTGCAACGAGGACTGGACAAACTTAAGAACTATTGCGATGAATGGCTACATACAGTTAATGTGAATAAGACTAAGGCAATGACTTTCAAAAAGGGTTGTGTTTGTAGCAGGGAGGAGACTTGGACATATGCAGGACAGATACTGGACAATGTTAAATCTTTTGTGTACTTAGGACTCACATTTACAATGAACGGAAAATGGACAAAACACATTGACATTACGAAACACAAGGCAAGGGTGAAAGCGGCGGAAGCTCTCCGGATACGCTGCAGAATTCCGAATATCTCCATAACCTTAATGGAAACTGTATACGGAGCGACAGTTAGATCCACGATGACATACGGAGGAGAAATATGGGGGTGGGAACAAACAGGGAATCTGGATCAAGTGAGGACCCAATTTTTGAAAGGAATTCTGGGTGTAGGGAGGGGTACGGCAAACTGCGGAATAATGAGGGAATTCGGGCCACATAGTGAAACGATAGAGTGCAAAATCAGAGCAGTTAAATATTGGATGAGAATCGTTCACGGAAACCAATCTCTAATTAGGGCAGTCTGCTACCGTGAACAGTTGCGAATGGAAGGTAATTTGACGTGGGAATCAAAATTAAAGAAAGGGTTGGAAACCATTGGGATGGGAGACATTTGGATAGCGGGGCAGGAAAACAGGCGAAGTATTTGGGGAAAAATTAAGAAACGTCTCTGTGATATTGACAGACAGCAAATAATTGCGCAATGCACAGAGAAGGTGTCATTAGAAGTACAGTCTGGGCTGAAATCGGAGTGGGGTATGGAACAATACTTCAAAACAGGTACCAAACTCATTAGAGAGGGGCTCGCGTGGATTAGACTAGGAGCATGGAGGAGCACGAACATTTCTGACGAGAATGGTACGGGAATCTGTCCCATTTGTGAGGAGGAAGAGTCGTGGACTCACATCTTGGCAAGATGTAGGTGTACGGAGGAATGGCGGGAAAAATATTTGCCGCGATTTTTTACCACTGCGAATGTAGGGATAGAAGCATGTTGGACGCTACTGGCAGGCACGGAAAACATGGACGGGCTAGGTAAATTTATACTTAAGGCAAGACAGCTGAGATCTGAGGAGGCTGCCAATAGAGAAGGGGGGGGGGGATAAGATCAATTAAACAAAAGTGACTACAATGTTCTACATACATATATATTATGTCATACTTTGGTCACTGTTGTGCTAGGGTTGTATATATTATGTGTATATATGTTTTAAGTGTAATTATCTATTATAAGAGGGTGCATTTATGAAGGTGTACTCTATGCTGTAAATTTAAATTGCTATATTTGAATATCTTTAAATCCTTATTTTCGGATTCACTCTTAATTTTATTGTTGTTTAATATTGCTTTTGACTGTGTATTTCCTTTGTCTTTTTATTTTCCTGTTTACTCTTTTAATTCTTTGTTGTGGTTGTTGTTTTAATATTACTTGTAATGTATTACAAAAGCTCGTACGGTCTGTGGACCCGTGCGACTGTTGAAATTCTATGTATGATATTGCTATGTTAATAAATACACTTATTCATTCACTCATTCAATTGGGAACAGTGTGCAAGCAATTTAATAACTGGTCCATTGTAAGGGCTCGTTATCCCAACTTCAGCACTCCCGAGGCGGCAATCTATGGAACTAATTGTTCTTGTAATGCTTGGGGTTTCCTTTCACCTGAGCTACATTTACAAAATCTCTTACCTACTAGCAACGTTAATATGCTCCCTTCTAAAACAAACGCATATCGCTGCTTTTGAAATGCACTTCACATTAACACTTAAAAAGCTGATGTGTTTCATTACATGACTTTCTCTACATCTCTGCAACAAATGATATTAAAAAGATTATGCTTTATTTACTTCGTGCTAATCGAGAAAAAATTAGCAGAAATAGTCTTATTACTTGCTTCCTTGTAAGTAGAAGCGAAATAAGGGAGTACCAAAGGTTAAAGTGATAGTCAAAATCTGGTTGCTATGTGACTGAAGTTAATTCGTTTGTACGGACAGGAGTTGGCAAAGTCCTGTATGAGAAAAGTATTAAGTTTTTTAAAGCTGAAACCAAAAACAAGGGATATGTCAAAAACGACCAACTCTACGAAAAAAATGTACATAATATAAGCTGTGTGTTTTAACGTGCTGTACATTTTTTGTGTTTTAAGTTTTTGTCCATCTCTTATGGTTTAGCAGTGATGCAAAATTACGTAAAATTGATCCAGAATAAAGTAGTCTTCAGAGGCTATTCCTAAAAAATGCAACATAAACATTTTACTTGTCGGGTAGATAGATATTTTTACCATAGTTTAATCAACATCGTTACAACCATTTTTGACAAAATAAAAATGTTTGAAGTTTTTTTCCATGTAAAGGGTAGTTTTGGGTTGGGGGATTGTTTCTTAAAATCTCGAGTTGCATCCTTGGAAGACACTGAAGTTAAATACCAACTTTGATATTTTACCGACTTTTCCTTTCTGAGTTATCGTGTTCACAGACACACGGACACACTGACCACGGACCTCTTTCTGAAAATTCTTTTTTTGGATACAGGGGACCCTAAATATATATTTCCTGTGAAAGTTCGGTATCGAATTTTTTTGTGCAGTGCAATATCTTCTCTATATACTATGCACATAGTACGTGTAGAGAAAGTAAAAGGCTGATGCATTCCTAATATTTAACTTTTTCTACAGACCATAAATGAGTAGATAGCAAGCCTGTGCACTAAGTACAGGAAGGTTCCTTAAGATATTCTTTCTCTGCCTACTGTCTGTAACAGGAATACTTAGCTTTCTTCATTCTTTTTGCTTCCTCTGCACGTACTATGTGCATAGTGAATAGAGAAGGTATTGTAATGCACCTCTCGATTTCGAGATTTCACCGGAAATATATGTTTTAGGGTTCTTTGTATCCATAAAAAACATTTGCACAAAAAAGGTTCCTGTTTGTTTGTGTCCGTGTGTCAGTGAACACGATAATTCAAAACGAAAAGTCGGTTAAATATCAAATTTGGTATTTAAGTTCAATACTTTCCAAGAATATAGCTCTAAGATTTTCAAGAAATCCACCACCCCCAACTACCCTTTAAATAGAAAAACTTTTAAAACATTTTGATTTTCTCAAAATTTGCTCAAACGGTTTTGATTAAAATGTTCTATATTAAACTGTAGAGCTCGCTAAAAGACACAAATTATGCTATATTCATTTTTTTCGGCGAGTGGATCGCTTTTGAGATATTCCTTGTTATTTGTTTCGGCTTTAAAAAACTTATTCTTTTCTCATACAGGAATTTGTCAACTCCTGTCCATACAAACAAAGGAACTTCAGTCACATAGCAACCAGCTTTTGACTATCACTTTAACCTATGCTACTGCCTTATTTTCCTTTTACTTACAAAGAAGCAAGTAATAAGACTATTTCTGCAATTTTTTCTCGATTAGCATGAAGTAAAAAGGAGCATAAGCTTTATAATATATCTTGTTATAGAGATGCAGAGAAATTCAAGTGAATGGAGCACATCAGATTTCTTTTATAGTGTTTAACGCACGCTTTTATTAGACAGCACCGCAGGCAATGACACTGGGGAGACACGGAATGCGATGGCGGGGAAAACTCTGTCCGCCACATGCGTTCCTCTGGGATAGAACCCGGCTCGCCTTGGTGAGAGTGCGTATTGGATCGCTTTGTGAGGGGCCGTATTGAGAAAAAAGCAACTGAGTAAGTTTGAAAATGAGTATTCGCTGTGCAATGATGTAGAACCTAGCTCGAGCTATACTCCCGCCGCTGAATCCTGGCGCTTGGCACTTCGGGTGGTTTACCTTAAGGTTGGCTATGCTGCCTTTGCACAGAACAGCTCACAAACTGAGTAAGTTTGAAAATGAGTATTCGCTGTGCAATGATGTAGAACCTAGCCCGAGCTATACTCCCGCCGCTGAATCCTGGCACTTGGCACTTCGGGTGGTTTACCTTAAGGTTGGCTATGCTGTCCCCCACATGCGTTCCTCTGGGATCGAACCCGGCTCGCCTTGGTGAGAGTGCGTATTGGATCGCTTTGTGAGGGGGCGTATTGAGAAAAAAGCAACTGAGTAAGTTTGAAAATGAGTATTCGCTGTGCAATGATGTAGAACCTAGCCCGAGCTATACTCCCGCCGCTGAATCCTGGTACTTGACACTTCGGGTGGTTTACCTTAAGGCTGGCTATGCTGCCTTTGCACAGAACAGCTCACAAACTGAGCACGTGCTTGGATATTGCAACAATGATGTAGAACCTAGCCCGAGCTATACTCCCGCCGCTGAATCCTGGCACTTGGCACTTCGGGTGGTTTACCTTAAGGTTGGCTATGCTGCCTTTGCTCACAAACTGAGCACGTGGTTGGATATTGCAACAATGCGGCATCTAGATGCGTTTCCGTTGTTTTACTGACCGACCGGAATGCCGCTTTGTAATTGGTTCAAAAAGTCAAACGGGTATAGCTTTTTCATATATTTTCTATTGATGTGCCAACTTAACTCTTAACTGTCAAGTGCAAGTATTCAGCGACGGGGTATAGTACAGTGGAACATCAAAATCAGCAATAATATTAATTATTCTAGAAATATTATGTAATAATTGTTTTTAAACGTGGCCTCGCCGTTATCTACAGACTCAATTATGAACATCATTACATGCTTGGCTCTAACGGTGTATTAAGGGAGGAAAAAATGTATCAATAAAAATTAAAAGCAAAATCGAAAAATTAAGTATTACTCTACAACTTGGAAATGTATCTTCGTTTGCTTTCTTGTTTCAACTCCATGATCAATTACTGCGAGATGAGGTACTTACCCGGGGTGTAGGTTAACTCCTTCTTCACCGTGTAGTTCGTCTCAGGAATCTTGAGTTCACACTCGAACGTTGTTTCCGAACTGAGATCCGAGTCATTGACTAGCACTGACGCAACAGCATCGTAAACTCCGTTCCTTGGAATCTTCGTGACTTCCACATCGTGCTTCTGTTTAGTTCTGCAAACAAAACAAGTTATTTTCATTATCGTTTTGTATTCCATTCACATGACTTTCTCTAACACTCTACCACCAATTATGCTTTTATTTATTTCATGCTAATGGAGAAAAAATGAGCAGAAATGGACTTATTACTTGCTTCGTTTAAGTAGAAGCGAAATAAGGGAGTACCATAGGTTAAAGTGATAGTCAAAAACTGGTTACTATGTGACATAAATTACTTTGTATGGACAGAAGTTGACAAATTCCTGTATGAGAAAAGTATAAGTTCTTTTAAAGCTGAAACCAAAAACAAGGAATATCTCAAAAACGATCAACTCCACGAAAACATGTATACGGCATAAATTGTATTTTATCGTGATCTACATTTTTGTGTAGTAAGTTTTTGTCTATTGCGGTTTACCAGTTGTGCAAAATTCAATAAAAATCATCCAGAATAAAGAGGTTATTCCCAGAAAATTCAAGCTATGCATTTTATTTGGCAGGTAAATACCCTTAATATACGACATTTTAAACAAAATCGGTAGAGCCATTTTTGAGATAACCAACATTTTGGAAATTGTTTTCCGTGTAAAGGGTAGTTTGTGGTGGAGAGATATTCTTGAAAATCTTCGTATCGCATTCTCGGAAGATACCAAAATTAAAACCAAGTTTGGTATTTAACAGTCTTTTCATTTTTGAGCTATGCTGAACACAGACACACGCACACACGCAACTTTTTCAGAACATATTTTATTTTAGAATGACGGGGAACCAAAAATGTATTTCCGGTGAAACCTCAGTGTCAAATTTTTGGGTGGAATGCAATACCTTCTCTATACACTATGTACATAGGCGTGTAAAGACAAAATCATCCGTTTACAGAACGACCATGCAATGTGGCCTCCCTTACTAAAACTTGGATTTAAGTTACGCGTTTGAGAATTGTGAATTATAACTCCTAATTTGTTGAATGTTTTCAGATAATTTTAGCGAATAGAGAACTCCAAGAACTCACAAATATTCATGTTTTTTTCATTTATACAGGGTGTAAATGAACTACACCGAAATAATTTGCGAGATTGTGCAGTGACTGATATAAATAATTTGAGATCGGCGATGCATGGTCCCCGGATAAACATAGCGTTAAACGTGTGGGTATCAGGTGCTGACAAGTCGGTGCTAAAGCAAAGCAGGTTGACAAAATGGGTTAAAACTGCTGTCCGAGTATAGAAATGTCACTTTTTAGCAGCTGTTCACTATCGGTATCAAGATTTAATGTCGCAAAAATCTGTAAAATTTCCAACTAATCACTTGACAGTGCGACACTGAGCATTCATGTTCTTGAGTTATGTAGCCTGCGCTGGAAGCGTTTTTTTAACTACTCTGGCGGCTTAATACATAGTGCGGTAAGCTACTACGCCAAAGGTCACGAGTTCGATTCCTGTCTTAGAGTAAATGTTTTTATTATTTTTTTTTCATTGCAGACAAACTGCAACGATACGTGGCGTACTGGAACTTCAGAAACGTATAACCGTTACTTCGAAATTCCAATAAACAGGTCATTTGTCATATCTCAAATTACTTACTTAAGTAATCTACATATTCTGTGAAAATATTTCGGTATAGCTCATTAGCACCCTGCATAGCCCCTGTAATATCTAAGGTAATATCGGGGGTTTTTTACACTTCAAACAACTCCTCTATAGGTTTTTTTACGTTTGGTTTCAAACATTTTTATTTTCCTCACACACTCTCTCTCTCCCTCTCTCTCTCATACACACATACATACTTCCAGACTCTGTGGGGATAGGGAATAATTCTGGCTAAAGGAAAATTCCCCGCACAAAACGGGAATCGAACCCAGGACCTCCGGGTGAGAAGTCAGCTCTTTTCTTTTTGTTTTTCTTTGTTTGCTCCAGACCTTCAAACTTCTCAAGTAACAGGATACACATGAATAAGGAAGACAGGGATGAGTTTAGGCATAAATAAAAATGTTTTGTATAGAAAGTTGGTGTCTGGGGCGGGATCTGCGAAAGGTTGCTATGTTTTCATGCTTCAATTCCTCTCCGGTTCCTGTTCTTCCACTACATAAAACGCTGTTAAGGGAGGCAGAATATGGCGTAATGTAGGGAATAAAAGAGCAGATGTGAAATATCGGAGCTCTGCTCGGATGTGACACGCTCCAAATAGAAGCGACTGTTGCAGATGGATCCAAATGGCCGTTGTGGGGATTTCAAATGCAGATATACACAGATTGAGCTTAGAATTCTATAATGACGTCCACAATGTCGCCTCAAATGCATATCTTACAAAATAAAAAAAAAATAGTTCCTTTGTTGTAAGGAAAGCACATTTGAACCAGAAAAATACGGTTTAAACCCATATGTTTTATAGTTGCCATTTGGAAATATCATGATGCGATAAGAATTATGCTACCTTCACAAGGAGATGCAAGCGCAGACGTAACGTAGCATAAGCGCAGACGCAAGGAAACACCATACACAAGAAGTTGGCACGGGTTTCTAGATCCGCAAGTTACAAACTGAATAACATAAACAACACTACACAAGAAAAACGCTCATGGCAGTGACGACACAATAATTGCTCATTCAAAATTATTTAAAAAAAAAAAAATGATGTGTTTCATTCACATGATTTCTCTACATCTCTGCAACAAATTATTGTTAAACAGCTTAAGCCTCTATTTACTTCATGCTAATCGAGAAAACATTAGCAGAAACAGATAGACTTATTACGTGTTTCCTTGAAAGTAGAAGCGAAATAAGGGAGTGCCATAGGTGTAAGTGATAGTCAAAAGCTGGTTGCTATGTGACTGGAGTTTCTTTGTTTGTATGGACAGCAGTTGACAAATCCCTGTATGAGAAAAGTATACATTTTTAAAGGTAAAACCAAAAACAAGGAATATCTAAAAAACGATCAGATCCACGAAAAAACGGTATGTAACATAAATTGGTGTTTTAACGTGCTCTACATGTTTTGTGTTTTAAGTTTTCGTCCATTTCTAACGGTTTAGCAGTTATGCAAGTTTCCGTAAAAATCATCCAGAATATAGTGGCCTTCAGAGACTATTTCCTAAAAAGTCAAGATATACATTTTATTTGTCACTTAAATATCTTAAATATACGACAATTTAATCAAAATCCTTAAGAGTTCATTTTTAAGAAAATCAAAACTTTCGAAAAAAGTTCCATGTAAAGGGTATTTTGGTGTGGGGGATTTTTCTCAAAATCTTCGTGTCACATCCCTGGAAGATATTGAACTTAAATGCCAAGTTTGGTATTTTAAGGACTTTTCGCTTTTAAGTTCTGATGTTCACAGCACACGGACACACTGACACACACACCGACCTTTTTCTGAAAAAAATAGTTTGGATACAGGGGGCCCTAAAACATATATTTTCGGGGAAATCTCGGTATCGAATTTTTGGGTGGAGTGCAATGCCTTCTATATATATATATATATATATATATATATATATATATATATATATATATATATATATACTATGTACATAGTACGCGTAGAGAAAGTAAAAACACGGTATAAACCTATGCGATTTATAGTTGCCATTTTGAAATATCGTGTGATAAAGAGTAATGCTACATTCAATTACAATGAGATGCAAGCGCAGACGTAACGTAGCATAAACGCAGACGCAAGGAAACACCATTCACAATGATATGCAAGCGCAGACGTAACGTAACATAAACGCAGACGCAAGGAAACACCATTCACAATGATATGCAAGCGCAGACGTAACGTAACATAAACGCAGACGCAAGGAAACAACATTCACAATGCAATCGTAAGCGCAACGCAAGAATTTGGCACGGATTTCTAGATCTGTAAGTTACATGCGAATATCTTCCAAGTGCTCCGCAAGTTACAAACTGAATAACATAACCAACAATACGACATAAGAAAATTCATTCATTCTTTTATAAATAAACAATGTTATAAAATTATATAGTAACAACTGACGCTCGCGGCAGTGATGTCACAAATTGCTCATTCAAAATAATTGAAAATACTACAAGCATAGAGCCTTCAGAAAGTGATAAAGCAACACATTTAATGAGCTAAGAATTATCTCTCCGAGTCTTCGATTTAGGAGAACCAAGAAATCTAGACACAGATGATAGTTTCATCCATTAAATTAAAAAAGGATTCGCAAGGAGACTGTCATAACTTCTTGAGGGAGATTAGAGATGGCGCGGCACTGCACGGCCAAATAGAAGAGCATACATGTACAGCAGGCCATGTAAAATCTTGCAGTGCGATCGTCTGTTATTGAATTCATAGGCAATGCATAGAGAAAATAAGCAGAATTCCTCCTCTTTGCATGCAACGTGAGGATAACGTTTGGAGTTGCAAATTCTTGCGTTGCATTGCATTGCGTTACGTCTTGCGTGTTTCTATGTGAATGCTTACATTAAATAATGCGAGTCCAAACTCTAACGCTTACGTTGCGTCTGCGCTTGTATTTCATTGCGAATGTAGCACAATGCTATACTAATCTACCAGCAAGAGGAAGTTCAGTGAAGGCAATCGCTGGCGGAGGTAAATATTTGAGTATGCTTAGAAAAACACACTGAATCGTTATAGAAATCCAATTTTAATATTGTTTGTTTTGTTCGTTTCCTCTGCCACTACAGCCCTTAAGAGTCTGGGGCTAAGAACACAATTATTGCCAACCTCTCGCCCACAAACGCTCCGCAAAGGTGAATTATCATCCACCGATACGGGGAAGTGACAAGACCAGCTTCACGCCTCCCCCATCCAAAATGTTGGCTACCTTGGTCGGGATCACTGCCTGCCGCAGCTCCTCACTTTCCTCACCTAGGAGCATGGCGAAGCATAAAATTGCTGACGAGAATGGTATGCGAATCTGCCCCATTTGCGAGGAGGAAGAGTCCTGGACCAATATCTTGGCAACAAGTAGCGGTACAGAGGAATGAGGGGGAAAAGATTTACCGCGATCCTTTAGATGTAGAGCTAGAAGCATGTTGGACGTTACTGGCAGGCACGAAAGACGTGGTACATAATTTATGCTTAAGGCGAGACACCTGAGATCTGCGAAGGCTGACAGTAGAAAAAAGAGGGGGGGGGAGAAGAACAGCTAAACAAAAGTGGTTGTACGAGGGTCGGCTGATAAGTCCCGGGCCTCACACAGATATGGCGCCACTAGGGTCGGCTGATAAGTCCCGGGCCTCACACAGATATAGCGCCACTAGGATCGGCTGATAAGTCCCGGGCCTCACACAGATATAGCGCCACTAGGGTCGGCTGATAAGTCCCTGGCCTCACACAGATATAGCGCCACTAGGGTCGGCTGATAAGTCCCGGGCCTCACACAGATATAGCGCCACTAGTGTCGGCTGATAAGTCCTGGGCCTCACACAGATATAGCGCCACTAGGGTCGGCTGATAAGTCCCGGGCCTCACACAGATTTGGCGCCACTAGGGTCGGCTGATAAGTCCCGGGCCTCACACAGATATAGCGCCACTAGGGTCGGCTGATAAGTCTCGGGCCTCACACAGATATAGCGCTACTAGGGTCGGCTGATAAGTACCGGGCCTCACACAGATATGGCGCCACTAGGGTCGGCTGATAAGTCCCGGGCCTCACACAGATATGGCGCCACTAGGGTCGGCTGATAAGTCCCGGGCCTCACACAGATATGGCGCCACTAGGCCAGTTAGATGTTACCATCGTATAGTTTAGCTCTAGACTAGCTTGTATCCATAGTTACTAGGTCAATAGCTTGTTTAGTTTTCGAATGACAGCATTTTAAACAAGACAACTTTAGAGTTTTCACGAAAATGGAGGTGGAAAAACGAGCAGTCATTAAATACTTCCATTTGAAACGCTTACCGCCTAAAGAAATCAAGGAGGAAATGGGCAGTACATTGAAGGACTCTGACCCTTCATATTCAATGATTAAAAGGTGAGTTGCACAGTTTAAGATGGGACGTACGAGCACTAGTGATGAGCCTCGCTCTGGACGCCCTGTAGAAGTGACAACTCCAGAGATCATTGAAAAAATTCATCGATTAGCATTGGAAGACCGCAGATTACAGTTTTTTGAGATAGCAGAATCTGTAAATATATCTACCGTAAATATCCCTGTGAAGTTTTGAGATGGCTTATTACCATAGATGAAACTTGGATACATCACTACACTCCAGAAAGTAAATCACAGTCAAAACAGTGGATTGCGCCAGGTGAACCAACTCCAAAAAAGGCAAAGTCAATTTTGTCAGCTAACAAGGTTATGGCTAGTGTTTATCTGCGATGCATAGGAAATTATTTTTATTGATTGCTTGGAAAAAGGTAACAGTATCACTGGTGACTACTACGCAATCTTAATGCTACGTTTGATTGATGAATTGAAAAGAAAAAGACCTCATTGTGCAAAAAAAATCTTGTTACATCACGACAATGCTCCGGTCCATCGTTCAGACATTGCAATGGGAAAAATGTGCGAAATAAAGTTGGAATTGCTTGAACATCTACCATATTCACCAGATCTAGCACCCAGTGACTGCCATCTGTTCACAAATCTCAAAAAATCTCTTAGAGGACGAAGATTTCACAGCAAAAAGTAGATCATTGATGCACTGAACAGCTATTTTGAGGACCTTGATAAATCGCACTACAGAGATGGTTTAATTAAATTATTACACCGATATGACAAATGTATTAGTCTTTCTGGAGATTACATTGAGAAGTAAAGCAAAAAAAAAAAAATGTTTAATATACATACACGAGGGTCGGGGAAAAAGTTAAGACATCTAGTTTTATTTCTTGTAGACATGTGAACCGATCAAGAACGCATATATGTAGTGTGGAAGTTCTGCAGGCATAGTGTGTATACAGAACAACAGATGGATCTGTGAAAGCTAGTAGTAGCGTAGCGAAGGCTGTGAAATCAAGTCAGTTGGTGAGTGTGGTGCGAGATGGAAGTAACCATGTTGAGCTGTGCTTACAGGGCTTCCTGGTGCAACAGGTATGACGCGGCGTTCGGGAGAAACGTCCGAATCTTGTGGACAGTGCAATAATCCTGCACGACAATGCAAAATCGCATAAAGCAGAGAGTGTAAGGCAGCTATTGCGACGTTCGGGATGGGAAGAATTGGAGCACCCACCGTACTCTCCTGACATTTCGTCCTATGACTTTTATCTCATTCGGAAGATTAAGGAACCACCACGTGGTAGGTGGTTTCCAATACGAGAGGGCATTGCTAATGCTGTGCGCGAACAGATGACCCGATTCACCCATGGCGAGGCAAATGCTGCGGTAGTTGCTATTCAGCGCCTCCCACATCGTTGGCAACGTGTGGTGACTGTAGCAGGGGACTACTTTGAGGGTCTTTAGGCCTAGGTTTGGCATGTCAACTGTATGTGTACTGTGTTGTCATTCTTTTGCACCGCGAAGGCCATATTGCCCTGGATACTACAGTAATAAATTAATGTGTTGCGTATTCAGTGCTATTCATTGTCCTCACGTCTAGTTAACATCTTGTCCTTTCAGTATATGTCACATTTTCATATTGGATTGGTATCTTCAACAAAATAAATAGTTGCCATGACTTTTTCCCCAACCCTAGTCTTTTATGTCATACCTGTAATTGTTGTGTTGTGGTGTTCTATATTGTGTATATATTTCTCTTAACTGTATTTGTCTGTTATAATAGGGTGCATTAATGCTTCTGAATAATATGCACTCTGTATTGTAAATTTAAATTATTGTATTTGAATACCTTTGTCTTTTTATTTTCGTGTTTACTCTTTTAATTCTTTGTTGTTGTTTTAATACTGCTTACTATTTTGTGTATTGCAAAAGCATGTACTGTGTGGACCCGTGCGATTGAAAGCTCAATGTATGATACTGTTATTTTAAAAAATACTCTTATTCATTTACTTTCCTCGCGATGCTGAGTGGGTAGCGGTCTAATACCCGAGACTTAAAATCCCCAACGTGCGATCCGTGGCCGGGAAACAGAAACCCGCGCCGAAAGAGACAAATAAATATTATTTATAAGCACTAGAATTTATATGAAACATACCTTTTAATATAAAGTCAAATGTATTACACTCACATGTCTTTCTCTGCTATCTATAGTTTATTACTGGGGTATGCAAACCAATCTTACGAAATTGTTTCTATCTACTTCTCAATACAGAAATAGAGACTGTACATATTTTGTTATAGCTACAAACGGAGTCAATATGGAACTTGACAGATATGCCTGGTCTTGAAGTTCCATGTTCTTTTTATATAATCGCGATAAATTACTGAATACCGAAATGATTTATTTGTCATAATAATACCGATCAATTTCAAATATTAATAATGGTATTACGGAAATACTTATGGCACAAAAATAATGCTTAAAATTAATTATATGCTTTAAATACATCGTATTTCTTGTGTCGTATATTTATTTTACATGCGCTTAACATTCACCGGTTATACAACATTATTTCCAGAAAATTCAATACATATATATACACACATAATATGTATACATATATATTTTTATCATGAAAATATATTTAATTAGAGCGGTTTAAAAGAAAATCGAAAATCTCTATTTCTACAAAGGTTTGTCTCGTAGAAAGAAACAATTTCGTAAGATTGGTTTGTATATATAACTAATAAATTACAGATAGCAGAGAAAGTCAAGTGAATGCAATACATTAGATTTTTATATTTCATATAAATTAATTTCATACACGATCAATAATTTAAATGAAATGTTTTCATATTTAATCATGTTCCGATAGACAGGAATGGTTACTGACCCAGGTGTGCTAGGCGAGGTGACTGATGGCGTTAATACCCTGCACATGGTCATGACAGATGCTTGCGAGGCGCCCCATGTCTTCCTTGAGGGCAATATCGTCCCCATCTTGGAGATGAGCGCATTTAGGGGATAAACTGCTGGTCCCCACGGGCGAGCTCGTTAAACTGTCCTGCTTCCGTGCCTCTGACTCAGAGCATCGAGTCCCGTCTTGGACATGGTTCTTTGTGTGTGTTCTATCAAATGCTTCTCTCTCCCGTCATGGCCAATGTGTGTGCAATAAACGGGGGGGGGAGCTTTTATTCTGAATTTATTTTTTTAATTGCTTCCTCACAGCAACCGTGTGTAGGACAAGAGTTGGATAGGTAGAGTCAGACTGAAAAGTTTGAAGCACGGATCTGCTGCCGGTCTCTAGCCGGTTGCTCTACCACTGAGCTACCATGACTCGCATGTTTCGCGGTAAACCACAAGGTGTTCTCAAATTATTTGGCAATGCTGAGTACTTTAAGTCCCAGGATTCATAGCATATTGTGGGCAATGCGATAATTTGTTTTCTCCCAGAAACCGTGTATAGGACAGGAGTTTGATAGACTGAAAAACTCAATGCTATAGCTGGGATTGTTGCATTTACCATGGTAGTTCAGTGGTAGAGCAACCGGCTAGAGACCAGATCCGTGGTTCAAATCCCGGTTATGGAATTGAATGTGACTCTACCTATTCAATATTCATTCTGAATGTTAATTCAAAAGTTCGATCTTACATATTCTACAATGTTTTAGTGCTTCGTGCTCGTTCCTAGTACAAAAAGAACATAACATGTGATAAACATTAATGATAAACAAAATTAAATAATAATTTGGAAAGCATATATGTGACGGGAACGAGCCAAGTTAGGACACCTACTTGTATGTGTGCCTTTAGGATTAAGGAAAGCCTGCAAAATACCTTCAACATCTCCACAATTTATTATATCATTTATCTTGAGGAAGGTAGGCGAAGGCGTAGCACTTTATCTTTTAAACACCTTGATCAGAGCGAAGGCCCCTTCCGGAAGGGAATGGAAATCAAATTTCACGGAATACAGTCCTAGAGGGATTGATTCGCGGGCTTTCCATGAACAAGCCCTTTATTAGCTGCACCACCTGTAGTAATATAGGTACACTGTTTTCAGTTTGTTTAACGACAATATTTTTTCAATGTTAGATTTTCATATTTTAAAATAATACTGTTTTAAGCTCTCCGTGCAATATTTTGCACAATGTGTTATCGGACGTACATCTCTCACTATTGCTGAGTATTACTTAACCGGCAGTTCTGCACTTTTTACCCAGGCATACTAGAGTATACTTGTCTTGTATTTTTGGCTTGCTTTAATATTTTATTCACACAGTTTAACTTTTATTGCTTTCCTTTACACGAGACTAACAATCTTAGTCGTTTTCCTGTTTTCATTTGCATGTTATCATACATTCTATTTATGTTGATCCCATGCAACTTATTTTTACTTTTTCTACACTAGGTACTATTTACATAGTGTATAGAGAAGGTATTGCACTCCACCCAAAAATTCTATAATGAGATTTCACCGAAAATGTGTTTTAGGGTCACCTGTATGCAAAAAAGCATTTTCAGAAAAAGGTCCATGTGTATGTATGTATGTATATATGTACGTATGCCTGTGAACACGATAGCTCAAAAACGAAAAGTCGGTACAATACCAAACTTGGTATTTAAGTTAAATACCTTCCAAGGATGCGACAAAAGATTTTGAGAAAAATCCCCCTACCCCAAAACACCCTTTACTTTAAACTTTTTTCGAAAATGTTGATTTTCTCAAAAATGGCTAACAATTTTGATTAAAATATCGTATACTAAAGATACTTAATTGACAAATAAAATGTACATCTTGAATTTTCTGGAAATAGCCTCTGAAGACTACTTTATTCTGGATGATTGTTACAGAATTTTGCATAACTGCTAAACCGTTTGAGATGGACAAAAGGTTACAGTACAAAACACGTAGAGCACGTTAAAACATAGAAGTACAGTTTTTTCGTGGAGCTGATCGTTTTTCAGACATTCCTTGTTTTTGATTTCACCTTTAATAAACATACTTTTCTCATACAGAAGTTTGTCAACTCCAGTCCACACAAACAAAATTTCATTGAAAAACATTAATCGTTGAGTAAAATTGTCTTCTTCCACATCTTCTAACATGCCAATGTACAATTCGTACCTTTTGTTGTGGTCGTCGGGATTCAATGCTTGCAATAACTGCAGTTTGTGTGGCTTCAAGTGCAGACAATGTTTTGGAACTCGCCATACCGTTGCTTGCTTGGGCTCCTTTCTTATAGTGTACGAATATGTTCGACATTCGCGTCCGATGTGCGAGGACGTCCCGTGCTTTTCCTTTTGCACATGCAATCGTCTTCTACGAATTTTCGATGGCACTCGTAAATTTGCTTGTGACGCGGCGATTGTTTATTAAATTGACGGCGAAATACTCGTTGAACTGCAACAATGGACTCTAGCTTAGCTAATTGCAGCACACAAAATGATTTCTCTTGAGGTGTCGCCACCATTTCACTACAGACATACAACAAACAACAGCGCCAACGCGGCCGTGATTGGAACTTCTACCACCTACGCTATTTCAATTGTAAACTTTTATCTCTAGATGAACGTTGGAATCATGCTTCTATCTTTTGTAGTTTGGAAGCAATAAAAGTTTGAAATCTGTTCTTTCTTTTTGAATATATATATATATATATATATATATATATATATATATATATATATAGTACAATGATGTAATTATTCAGCTTAAGGCTATAATATTATATGGCGACAGCGTATATAATATCGCGACTATATTTACCGCGCATGCACTCATTTAACAGATTGCAGCACTCAATTCCTAAAATCTAATGTGTTACATTCACATGACTTTCTCTACATCTCTGCAACAAATTCTTATTAAAATGCTTAGGCTTCTATTCACTTCATGCAAATCGAGAAAAAATTAGCAGAATAGTCTTATTACTTGCTTCCTTGTAAATACAAGTGAAATATGGGAGTATCATAGGTTAAAGTGACAATCAAAAGCTGGTTGCCTTGTGACAGGTTCTTTTGTTCGTATGGTCAGGAGTTGACAAATTCCTGTGTGAGAAAAGTATAAGTTTTTCGTAGCTGAAACCAAAAAAAATCAATATGCCAAAAGCGATCTACTCCACGAAAAAAATGTATATAACATAAATTGTGTGATTTAATGTGTTCTACAATATTTATGGCATCTCTTACGGTTTAGCAGTTACGCAAAGTTCCGTAAAATTCATCCAGAATAAAGTAGATCGTCCGATATGACCAAACCAGGTTAAAGGACGTTAAACTAAAAAAAAAAAAAAAAAAAAAAAAACAAGAATAAAGTAGTTCTCAGAGGCTATTCCCAGAAAATTCAAGATGTACATTTTATTTGTGAGGTAAATATCTTTAATATTTCACATTTTAATCAAAATCGTTAGCCATTTTTGACAAAATCAATATTTTCGAAAAAAGTTCCATATAAAGGGTAGTTGGGGGTGGGAGGATTTTCTTTAAAAATCTTCGTGTCGCATCCTTGGAAGACACCAAACTTAAATACCAAGTTAAGTATTTACCGGTCATTTCGTTTTTGAGCTATGCTGTTCAGTCACAGACACACAAACACAAACACACACACACACACATGGACCTTTTTGTAAAAATGCTTTTTTTGGATTCAGTGGGACCCAAAACATCTATTTCCGGTGAAATCTCGGTTTCGAATTTTTGGGTGGAATGCAAGATCTACACTATACACCATGTACATAGAACATGTACAGAAAGTAAAAAAAAAATGATATGTTCCATTCATAAGATTTTTTCTATATCTCTGTAACAAATTATTGTTAATAAGCTTATTATTTTATTTATTTCATGCTAATCGAGAAAAATTAGCAGAAATAGTCTTGTTTCTTGCTTTATTGTAAGTTGAAGCGAAATAAGGGAGTACCATAGGTTAAAGTGAAAGCCAAAAGCTGGTTCCTAAGTGACTGAAGTTCCTTTGTTTGCATGGACACGGGTTGGCAAATTCCTGTATGAGAAAACTTTTTTAGGACTCAGGGGACCCCGAAACATATATTTCCGGTGAAATCTTCGGTATCGAATTTTTGGGTGCATTACAATACCTTCCCTATCCCTATGTACATGTGGTGCTAGAGAAAGTAATAGCTAATAATTTTTGTTATTAAGCGTATGTATTGAGTAGATCCAAGTGGGCGTGGCATACACAAGGTATTCGTCTTTAGTCTGTGGGCCTAGAGTAAGAAAAGCCGACAGTAGCGATTGTTGCATCAGGACTGAGTTAGACTGCTTTCAGCAAGGTCAATAACCCCACACTTGCTAGATCAGCAGGTCGCGTCTGTAGCTAAGGAAGCAAAACGTATAGTCTATACTCACGGTAACGAACGTTGTATCGGGACTGAGTTAGACTGCTTTCTGCAAGGTCAACCACCCCACACTTCCTAGACCAGCAGGTCGCGTATTTAGTTCTGAACACATGGAAGCAAAACGTATAGTCTATACTCACGGTACCAAATGTTGTACCGGGACTGAGAGACTGCTTTCAGCAAGGTCAACAACCCCACACTTCCTAGACCAGCAGGTCGCGTATTTAGTTCTGAACACATGGAAGCATAACGGATAGTCTATACTCTCAGGAGTGCTTTGTTTCGCGGAGCATATATCATTACGTAAAAAATATCAGGTGGTAGATAAACAATGTGATCAGTTTGTGAGAAAACTATTACATGAAGAGAAGGAAAAACTAACACATCAAAATGGACACATAATAAGGTATCATTTATCAAATATTTGTATTTCAACCCCAAAGCATCTGTACATATGCACAAATCGAAACCGTATCTAAACATCACAAGCATCTGAAAAATGTACAACAACAATTGTGGGGTTTGGTGCAAGAACCAGATAAGTCACAAAACCTACTTTTGGAGTAAATGCAAAATCAAAGTTTAGCATCCTCTAATGGGGTGTATTCTTAGAAATTCCAAAACTTTAATTGTAGTGAATGACTTCTGTATGTTTTGTGTGTGTAATATATGAATGTGAATTATGAAGTTACTAATGTTTGCTTTACAGTTAATAATTAATAATCATGTGTTAATCTGGACTTATCTGTTTTTTGCACCAAACATTTTAATATGGCATATTACTTGGTTAAATCATTAATTATAAGTAAGGAAATAAATATAAACAATACTGGATCAATTTTATTAGTCACTCTTAATAGCCTTAAGAATATATTTTACAAACAAACCATATGATATTATTAAATTACATATTTTTGCAGCTACAAGTTCAGTTTAATTTCTATTTGTGTACTAATGTAATGAAAAATTGCTATCAAAACACAGTTTATATTTTCAGAAAATCTATTGAGCTGAATAGAATTTATGAGAATATAAACTGAAACAATAAAACAAATAAAACAGATAGTGAAGGTTAATTAATACTATTTATTCTAAGCCAATAGCTTCTTAGCCCTTGCCATCTGAGTCATGCTCGCTGTATTACCCTGATAATACACTTTCTTGTAGAACTCCATGTCTGCCGAGGCAATGTTGTTGCCAGTTTCAACACATCATCATGTTTAGCCTTTGTAATATGCAATGGCCCATCGTACAATAGTTTGTCTGGAAAACCAAGGTCTCCATTGCTTGATTCTTTTCGGAGGGCTGAACTCTAAAGTAACATGTGTACGTTGGTTTTGGCTTACTTTGAAAATGTGTTTGTGCTGGGAGCTGTATTGAAATACTTTGTATTTTGAAATTTTGAAAGGCTCATTATATCTTGTTTTCATGGTTCTTTTGAATAAAGGTTTGAAGTGGGCACCAAAATTTTTGAATAAGGTTTGATTGACAGGAACAACTGTATATAATTTAGATTCCTTTCTGACAAGTGAATGCAACTCTTCAGGTTTATGCAGTCTTGTTATAAGCCTTTTTTTTTTCTTTTCAGGAAAATAATGAGAAATTTTCTGAAATCTGTTTCAGTATGTCGGATTGAACAGATATTGCACCAGTACTTTATTTTTGTTTTGTACAGCACAGTTATCTGAGAAAAGCACAAGTTCAGTAATTTTAGGAGAAACTACATTTCTATGTACCATCCAAGCAGGAAACAGCTTCATCAGGAGCCTTTTTACCATTACACTCTGTGTACATGAACATGTGTGCCTTACCACTAGAGCAACAACGTATATTAAAGTTATACATCCAAACTTGCCTGCAATAGAATACATCTGTTGAAGGAAGTACATTTGTGTTTTCCTTTGCCCTTTTAGTTTCTGTTCTAAGCCTGTCATAGAACATTTCACTTTTATACAAGTGCACTTTCTTCTCTGTTTCGTGTATTCTTTTTTGGTCTGAATTATCAATACACTCTGCTATTAATTTATTTAAAAAGTCATATTTTTCACGAGTCACTTTTTGGGCTTCCAAAAGAAATGTTGAATTTATTATTAAAACATCTATAGTATTAATCATATGAAACCCTGCAATATTTTACTCCTTCATCTGTTGTATACCTCAGGTTCATATTGCTCCAAGTATAACTTGAGGTCAGGTGATAAAAAAAACCTTTTGAATGTTGTCTTTCCAACTGTAGTGTGAGGTTTGGGCTGGAAATTGATGTATGTGGCATAATACACTTTCAGGGTCATTAGCACTCACTCTGTTTGGCCTGTTGTGATGCTTTCCCCTGTTGTCTGGAGGTGAACCAATATTCTTTGCCACGTACAAAGACAGGCGTTCAACTCGTGCTTCTAATATATATAATAATGAAAATAACATTTTATAATCCTTACTTCACTTTAATGATAGGAAATGCTTTTGTGTAATTTTTGTTTTAATTCTATACACATTTCAGACACAAATCTGATTTAATTTATACAGGTGAAGGTAATTAGTTGCAATATACATAGTTTACAAATAAGTAGACATACCTTGTGTTTATATGAGAAGTTATGAATCGCTGACTCTTCACCTTTTCTATGCCTCCGTCGTTGAACAAATGTTGGTGTAATGGATGCAGATAAAAATGCATATTGTGCTTCTTTAGTTAAAAATGTGTTGAACTTTGTAAATATTTCCTGCTTTTCATCTGCGATCAAAATATCAATGCACTTTCACCTACAGTTACATGCAGGGCCTGTTTCACGAGCTGGAACATCTTTCCCACTACTTGAAACATATGATTCACCCCTTAATCTTTTCCATTTACTGGGATCACGTTTTCTTTTCCTTGAATGTTTACCACCAACACTATCACTGTTTGAACTATCTGATGGCATCTTTAAAACACAATAAACTGGCTTAACAACAGAAAACCAAGTTCAAGCAGTCATTTTAATAACAAGAAACAGCTGCTATTCTGGTGCTGTCATCTACTGGTGCAAGAACCAGATAAATCCTGGACTAGTCTGTTTCTTGCTCCAAACCAACTACGGTCTTTGTTGGCAATTAAGCATATCTCACTCGGATAAGTCCACATATCTCTGGTTTTTGCTCCAAAAGAAGCGCAATGATACACTATATACCATGAAAACTCAAACACATTTTGGTCCAAAAATGGACTTATCTGGTTTTTGCACCAAACCCCTCAATTATAAATAACTGCATTATTATATTTTCTACTAGGTACATAGTAATTAAAAGTAGGGGGAGTATTGTATACAATCCAAAAATTCTATGTCGAGATTTCATGAGAAATACGCATTTTATCCTTTCTTACGCTTATAAATATCTTTAACATATATTGAGTGCTTTAGGCTTATTGACATTTTAGCGTAAAATTATATAAAAATCTGAAATGTTCCATTCACATGACTTTCTCTACATTTCTAAAAATCTATTGTCGATAAACTTATTCTTCTATCTACTCCATGCTAATCGAGATAAATATTATCAGAAACGGTTTTATTACTTAGTTCCATATAGATAGAAGGTAAATATGGGAAATCGCAAGGCTAAACCAAGAGTCAATTTTTTTAAAATGTGGTTGCTAAGGTATAGAAATCCGATTCTTTGCGTGGTCAGGAGTAGACAAGTTCCCATATGACAAAGGTATTAGGTATTTTAAAATTATTATCAATAACAAAGATAATCTTAAAATGGTCAACTACAGGAAAAAAATGCATATAATATAAATTGTATGTTTTAACGTACTATACATTTTGTGTTTGTCTAGCTCTTACGGTTTACCAGTTATGCAAAATTCCGCAAAATTCATTCAGAACAAAGATGTCTTCAGATGTTATTGCCAGAAAATTCAAGATATACATTTTATTTGACATGCAAACATCTTTAGTATACGATGTTTTAATCAAAATCGTTGGCGCCATTTTTAAGAAAATCACAACTTGCGATTTTTTTTCCAATGTAAAGGGAGGCTGAGGGAGGGGTATTTTATTTTAAATGTTCGTGGCGAATGTACTGAACTTATATACCAAGTTTGGTAATAACGGACTTTTCGTTTTTGAGCTATGCTGTTCACGCACGCACGCACGCACACACGCACGGCCCTTCTTCTAGAAATCCTTTTTTTGGATTCAGGAGGTCCCAAAATATGTATTTCCGGTGAAATCTCGGTATGGAATTTTTGGGTGCATTACAATAACTTCTCTATACACTATGTACATAGTAGTACGTGTAGAGAAAGTAAAAGCAGCTGCATGAATCATACTAAAGAACGTCTGGAAAGAAGAAGAATAAGAGCAGGAGACCAACAGGTTAAGACATGTGTCTATTCCCACACCTTCCCGCCATGCATTACTGTCTTATTATCAGAGCTAAGAATTTCGTGCCCACTTTCTTATGCAGAGCAAGAGCGGCCAGGTTGTACGAGCAAAGGTCAACGTAGAGCGCAACCCATTACTGCATAACACAGAACCACATTTGTAGGTATGAAGGATGGCGTGCGAATAACAACTTGTTCTGCTCATATGTGAACAAAATTAATTTGTTTTACAACCATAGTAAATTATCTGACAGTGCACTTATTTAGAAACCGATGGCACTACTACTATGCAAACTGTCAAACATCTAGGAACAGAACAGCTTTACTAAATATTGATTGCAAATCTGTCCAAAAAGTTACCCACAAGTATCACATTGTTACAGTCCAGAGGTAAGGAGCTGACTGAGTCTGTGCAAACACTGTCAACACGGATTTACCAATCCTACCTGAAATAAAGATAAAAATTCAGGATTGAATGTGATGTATCGCATACAAGCTGCACTTTTAGATCCCAGCAAATGTTATTTGCTTGCTGATATATAGAATTGATAAAATATTTCAAATATGCGCCAATCACATCAGGCGAAGTGGAATGAACCTTTTTGCACAACACGTTTTTTTTGTTGGAATATGAGGTTTTCATTTGAAAGGCTTCATACAGTTTTCAGTAATACGGCTGTAGTTGAGTAAAAATTTAGTTTAATTTCTTATTTTGTTTTTACTTAGTAAGAGTCTGAAGATATTTAAGAATTTAATTTTATTATTTGAAAACTATTTTACATTCGATCAGTATACATAACAATCTTTGTTATAATTACTTGAGTATTTTCATTATCTACATATGCAAAGAAGGAAATCAGAGTCAGCATATATGAGTAACAATTTGTATGTTGTACATAATTAATTGTCTAAATTGGCTTGCGATTACGAATGCCTCATAAGTTATTTTTGTTCTCTGGAAACAGTACAGCTTACTTGACAACAGGTTTGCGTTCTTATCAATTACTTGTTTCTGATGCAGCAAGGCGGTCGGTCGCATCCTATATACGGAACGACGAACGGTACGAACTTCCTAGCTCTGCTGATTATCCAGCGAGCATTAGACATTACTTAAATCTGTAGGATTTGAAGCAACTGCATTGTTTATTTCAAAAATTAAGACGAATAAAATCTCAAGTTATACGAATACTCGACTCCAGGTTTTTGCTGGAATAGCAGGCATTCCTAAGATGCTACCACGTGTGGCATGCTCCCAGCCATCGACCGGTCCCTCTATCAGAGTCCGGAAAGAGAAGGATAAAATTGCGGTTGATGCCTTCAAGGCACGACCGTCCACATACATCGCTTACCACTTTCACTAGCCCTCAAACTTTCTGTGTTGTGGCTTCACATTCTACAAAATGTTCCAATTTCTGTATCAAATGAAACGTCTCAACGTAAATTATGACGCATTACTCAGAATACACAGCAATTTTAGTAGAATTCAACATCACCTTCAAGGGATTTAGGGTATTCTAATCCAGAGGTCGTTCTCGGGGTTTTCCAAAGTCTTTGTTTTCCTTTGATAGAATATTGTACATTTCTTAAGGCATCCTTACTTTCTCAACACGTACTATGTACATAGTGTATAGAGATGGTATTGTATTCCACCCAAAAAATTCGATAACGAGATTTCCTTGGAAATATATGTTGTGGGCCCACTGAATCCAAAAAAAGAATGTTTAGAAAAAGGTCCGTGTATATCTGTGTGTCTGTGGACAGCTTAGCTCAAAAACGAAAAGACCGTTGATTAAGTTTGGTATCTTCCGAAGATGCGAATCGAAGATTTTCAAGAAAATGCCCCACCCTACTACCCTTTGCATGGCAGTTTTTTTCAAAAATTTTGATTTTCTGAAAAATGGCTCTAACCATTTTGATTAAATATCGTATATTAAAAATATTTACCTGGCAAATAAAATGTATATCTTGAATTTTCTGGGAATAGCCTCTGATGATTAATTCTGGATGAATTTTACGGAATTTTGCATAACTACTAACCGAAGATATGGACAAAAACTTACCACACAAAAAATGTAGAGCACATTAAAACACATAACTCATGTTATATTCATTTTTTTTCGTGGAGCTAATCATTTTTAGATATTCCTTGTTTTTGGTTTCAGTTTTTACTTATACTTCTCTCATTCATGAATTTGTCAACTCCTGTCCATACTAAGGAACTTCAGTCACATAGCAACCAGCTTTTGACTATCATTTTAACCTATGGTACTCCCTTATTTCACTTCTACTTACAAGGAAGCAAGTAATAAGACTATTTCTGCTAATTTTTTCTCGATGGGCATGAAGTAAATTGAAGCATAAGATTTTTAACACTAATTTGTTGCAGAGATGTAGAGAAAGTCATGTGAATGGAACACATCATATTTTTTTATCATCATTACAGCTATTCGATATTGAGGAGTTAGTTGAATTTATACAATTCTTTATCATACTTCAGCATAATCTCTTATCTTTTGCCAGGATTATATTCTCACACGATTTATTTTATTTATATGTTTGTATTTATCGCTGACTTTTGTTATGATTTGTTTTCACTATTGGTTAAGCCCCCACCATTTAAACTTATGTAACCAGCTGCGTCACATTTACCACAACAGGAATGAATATGTTGCTCTATATTTGCTTACAGAGTTGAATTGAAAACCTGCCAGCACATGTTAGGCACTTCAATGCTTCAGGTACAATGGACGGTTGAAAGGATGATTTCAATAGAAACTTAGATAACCCAAGAGCGTTTCTATGGCAACTTGTGCAATTATGGATGGTGGATTCTATTGTTCTGTTTCTCTGAAATTCATCTCTGCCACACTCTAGTGACTCTTGGTGGAAACCATCGATTTGTTCGCCACTGTTGATTTATTCCACCACTGAGAGAGAACGATTGTTTTTGTGGAATTGTCTAAATACACTGCACACGTCGTTTGGAGTTACCGGGTGGTAAGTGGCGCCGCAGCGCTGTATTTATAATTGTTTTCAAAACGAAACTGGGGCTTTTTCAGGACCCTATAACTGAGGTGCACGAAAACAAACATACATCTATAAATGTTTTTTCTTTTGCCTTTGTAAATTTAAAGATGAACACCCGGATGTATAATGATAGCTGTGGAGGAGATTTGTTGAAATTGCAGAAGTATACAGAAAAGTCATTTAAATATAACAGCTGGCCCTCCTGGGTAGTAGCGTGTCTGCCGCACATTCAAAAGGTCGTGAGCTCGAACCTCGCTTAGGGTGAGTTACCCGGATAAGGTTTTTTCGGGGTTTTCCCTTATTCTGAGAAGACGTATGTCGAGTAACTTTAAGCTCCATGGACCTCGAGATCATTTGAGTATTATTTCACCAATTTCATTCATTCATCGTCCGATATGACCAAACTGGTTAAAGGACGTTAAAATGCAAAGAAAAAAATATAGCAGCTTAAAACTCTATAATAATTAACCACCTAATCGGAGAAAGATAGGGTCTGTCAAAAATTCAAAGCTGACTTAAATAAATTCATGGTTTCTAATCAACTTTATTTACTTGAGGAATTTAATCAATATTATTTACCTAGAAATAAGTCGGTGAAAGAAACAGAATATTTAAAATCCAAATAAATGCTAGCTCTATTTTTCAATATACTGAATAGCAGAATTATGTTTTTAATCAGTTAATCGATCTTTTGAACATTTTTAGTTAAGTAGTTCATTACGAATATGTTATATGTTGTTTTTGCATAAATGACATAAAAATTCTAGTTCTACAAGGTATTCTTGTAACATATGCAAATATTTTCCATTGATGTTATTAATATGGCTCCACTTGATGTGTTCAATAACATGTATATGTTTCAAAGGATAAATAAACCTATGAAAGAAAAAAAAAAAACAGTTTCAAGTAAACTGCTATGTAACAGAACTGAATAAATGTTTCCGCTATTTTTCAGGTTAAACTCGGTTTATTGTTAGATATTTATTTCTTTACTACTTATCGAGAGTAGAGGGATTACTGCATACAATTCAAACATTCCATTAAGATCTTTTAGCGAAAATACAGCATTTGAAAGTACCTGGATAAAAAAACCAGCATTTTTAGGAGAAAAAAAAACCATCTCCGTATGAGTGTGTTTCTGTGTCCTCTCTCTGTGAGACGTATAATCAACACTTTTTCTTCAGGTCCGGCAACTACCAAGAACGTGGCACAAAGTTCTTTTGTGTCACGCTCGGAACCCAAACATGATTTACGTTTATACAAAAAATCTTATGTGTAACATTCACATGACTTTCTCTACAATTCTGCAATAAATTATTGTTAAAAAGCTTATGATTCTATTTACTTCCTGCTACTCGAGAAAAAAATAGCAGAAATAGTCTTATTACTTGCTTCCTTGTAAGTAGAATCGAAATAAGGGAGTAGCATAGGTTAAAGTCATAGTCAAAAGCTGGTTGCTATGTGACTGAAGTTCCTTTGTTTGTATGGACAGGAGTTCACCAAGTCCTGTATGAGAAAAGCATGTTTTTTATAGCTGAAACCAAAAATAAGGAATATCTCAAAAACAATCAACTCCACGAAAAATATGTTTATAACATAAATTCTGTGTTTTAATGTGCTCTACATTTGTTATGTGGTAAGTTTTTGTCCATCTCTTACGGTTTAGCAATTATGCAACATTCCGTAAAATTTAACCAGAAAAAAGTAGTCTTCAGAAGCTATTCCCAGAAAATTCAAAATATACATTTTATTTGTCAGGTAAATATCTTTAATATTCGATATTTTAATCAAAATCCTTAGCCATTTTTTAGAAAATCAAAATTTTCGAAAAAATTTCCATGCAAAGGGTAGTTTGGGGTGGGAGAATTTTTCTCAAAATCTTCGTGTTGCATCCCTGGAAGATACTAAACTTAAATACCAAGTTTGGTATTTTACCGACTTTTCATTTTGAGTTCTCATGTTCACAGATACACGGACACACACACACGGACTTTTTCTGAAAATACTTTTTTGGATACAGGGGACCCTTAAGTATATATTTCCGGTGAAATCTTCATATCGAATTTTTTGTGGAGTGCAATGCCTTCTCTATACATAATGTACATAGTGCGTATAGAGAAAGTAAAAAGTATGAGAATTTTAAAGCTGAAACCGAAAACAAGGAATATTTCCAAACAGTCAACTTCACGATAAAAAATGTGTATAACATAGGTTGTGTGGTTTTAACGAACTCTACATTTTCTGTGAAATATGTTTTTATCTTTCTTACCGTTTGCTAGTATTGCAAAATTGTGTAAAATTCATCCAGAGTAAAGTAGTCTTCAAAGGCTATTCCCAGAACATTCAAGAAATACATTTTATTTGATACGATATTTTAATCAAAATCAGTCATTTTTAATAAAATAAAAAAAAATAAGATATTGCTTCAACGTATACAATTCTGCATAAGAATGGTAACCAATAGGCTAAATGAAGTTCAATTTGTGCTCTACCTGTCTCTTCCTCTACCTTTTAGCCCATTACCGGAGGAATTAAAGGGCTTTTGTACCCCACCGCTGTGGCAAAGTCGCTTGTCCCATGGGTATCCGGGTAGCTACCTCGTCAAATTCAACCAATCGGAACACTTTCCTCCACACTGGAACGATCTCCATCTCTCTCTCTCTCTCTCTCTCTCTCTCTCTCTCTCCTGCGGCTACTCCAAGCCTTGAGAAACGCTTACCTTACAAACCTGATGTTTTATATTCACATGACTTTCTCTACATCTCTATTTACTTCTCGCTAATCAAGAAATTGTGTTATTCCTTGCTTTATTGTAAGTAGAAGCGAAATAAGGGAGTACCATAGGTTAAAGTGAAAGCCAAAAGCTGGTTGCTATGTGACTGATGTTCCTTTGTGTGGACAGGAGTTGACAAATTCCTGTATGAGAAAAGTATAAGATTTTCAAAGCTGAAACCAATAACTACGAACATCTCACAAACGATCCACTCCACGAAAAAAAAAAAAATGTATTTAACATAAATTTTGTGTTTTAACGAACTTTATAGTTTCTGTTTAGTAAGTTTTGTCTTTCTCTTACGGTTTACTAGTTATGCAAAATTCCGTAAAATTCATGCAGAATATTCAAGTTATACACATTTTATTTCTCAGGTAAATATCTTTAACATACCATATTTTAATTTAGGGCCACTTTTTGAGACAATCAAAAGTTTCGTAATTTTTTGTTTGTTTGTAAGGAGTAGTTGGTTTGGGGGGGATTTTGTTAAAAATCTTCCTATCGCATCCTTGGAAGTTACTGAACTTAAATACCCAATTTGATATTTAACGAAGTTTTTGTTTTTGAGCTATACTGTCCACACACTCTCTCTCTCACACACACACACACACACACACACACACACACACACACACACACACTTTTTGCAAAAATTCTTTATTTGGATGTAGGGGAACCCAAAGCATGCATTTCTAGTGAAATTTCGATATCGAATTTTCGGTGCATTACAATACCTTCTTTATACACTATGTAGATAGCAAGTGTAGAGAAAGTAAAATTTCATATTTGGTTCTGTTTTCATGGCAAGGAATAAATAAGAGAAACGAAACAAAAAAACACATCCTTTCTGGTTGGGAAACGTCTCATTAGTTTAAAGTTTAAACTAATAACAAAAAAATATCGAAAAGGGTTAACTTAACGAGAAAAAGGACATACAGTGTGTGTTTTATTTGTGGCTATATTTTAAGTGTTATTCAGTTTTTATGCAACTCTTACAGTTTACTAGTTATACAAAAATCATTCAGAATGAAGGGGCCTTCAGAGATTATTCCCAGAATATTCTAGATTATTTGTCACCAATTATCATGAGCTCATGTTATTAAATTAAAGAGATGTTGATGAACAAAACAAAAGGTAGTTGAGAGCAAGAGGATTTTCCTGAAAATTCTTACAATATGCTGAACTTAAATTCTAAGTTTTGTATTTAGCCAACCTTTCGGTTTGAATTAGGCTTTCGACGGACATAAAAATAGATAGATGCCTTTTCGGTGAAATTTTGGTGGAATACAATTTCTTCTGTAACTTCTATGTAATTGAGAAAGTTGAAGAGCTTGTGGTGAATGATAGCTTGTGCAGATAAATGGTGGTTTTGGGGACTTGCACTTCGGTGGAATATGAAAACAGGAAATCTCCATCAAACAAAAACAGTTGCATGAGTTTTAATTTAATTATTTTATTTTCTATATACGCATTACGAACATAGTGTACAGAGAAGGTATTGTAATGCACCCATAGATTCGATACCGAGTTTTCACCGGAAATACATGTTTGGGGTCCCCCTGAATCCAAAAAGAAATCTGATGTGTTCCATTCACATGACTTTCTCTACATCGCTGCAACACATTTTAATTAAAAAGCTTATGCTTCTGTTTACTTCCTGCTAATCGAGAAACATTAGCAGAAATATTCTTACTATTTGCTTCCTTGTAAGTGGAAGCAAAATGAGAGAGTACCATAGGTTAAAATGATAACCAAAAGCTGGTTACTATATAACTGAAGTTCCTTTGTTTGCATGGACAGGAGTTAACAAATTCCTGCATGAAAAAAGTATGCTTTTCAAAGCAGAAACGAAAAACCAAGAATACCTTAAAAATGATCAACTCCACGAAAAAAATGCATATGACATAAATAGTGTGTTTTATCGCGATCCATATTTTCTTTACAGTAAGTAAACATCCTATGCGATACGAAAATAAAATGTTCAGCGCCAATAAAGGCACAAAAAAAAGAAAAAAAAACGCGTCTTGGTTAGTGTGAATTAGGCAGTTACCCAGGTATAAAGCCGCTCTTTAGCCCGCCTGGGTAGCGTGTCTGCCTCACGTTCAAAAGGTCGTGAGTTCGAATCTCGCTTAGGGTGAGTTACCCGTGTAAGGTTTTTTTCAGGGTTTTCCCTTATCCTGAGAAGACGAATGTCGGGTAACTAAGCTCCATTGCATTCATCGTCCGATATGACCAAACCAGGTTAAAGGACGTTAAACTACAAAAAAAAAAAAAAAAAAAAAAAAAAAAAAAAAAAAAAAAAAAAAAAAAAAAAAAAAAACGCCGCTCACGCTATTGGAGTTAACGCTGGCAGTTTAGGAAAGCTCCGAATCGGCGTGCTTTAGCATTTTTTAAAGCATTCCGACATACTGCACAGTGATTAGTTAACATTAAGATATAAGTTGTCTTGCAAAACAAGAACTTACTCCTCTACTTATTTGTTTATTCTTCTAACAGACAATTACTGACAAAATTTACTGTGAAATATACAACTAATAGTATCATTTAGAACTTGTTTAAAGGTAGTGATGTTGAAGATTGATACAAGAAACATATAAAAACAAAGAGACAAGAATGAAATCAGAATTATGCTGTTTCTAACCATTTGTACATTTGCTGCCTTTTTATATACATTTAACAGGAGTTGTATATTTGCCGTTTTCATTACTTTCACTGGAAGTAATATCTTGTTAACCTTTTTTTAATTGTTAGAATGTTTACAATATTGTATTATAGAATAGTAGTTCATCTAAGTAATTAAATATTATGTATGTGTGTAAATGTTCTTTGCGAAGAAATCTTAATGCAATTTTCGTAACGTATTCACTGTCAAATAGCCGTAAATTAAAATGATTTGCGGATGTTGTATAAATTAAAAAAATGGCCGAGTAACTAAATGTTTCTATCCAACTAATTTAAATAATTTAGATAAACGTTATTCTGATGGTTCTTTTATGTACCTACAAATTAGCCACACTTTCTTAAAACCTACTGTTAAATATTTTAATTCCAAGTTACATTTTGCGTCTGAAACGCCCAGTGGTTAACCGTAACAAGCTTATTTCAATAATATAAAATTATTTGTGTACCTCTCGGTAAAGGCTAACATGTAATTTTACAATTTGTATGCTGTATATAAATATACGCTAGTTAAACATTGTGACCTCATTTGACATCTGTACTGCCCTCACCAATTGGTTGGGTTTAGTGATTAGTCTTGCTTAAGTATCTCATTCCTTTAACAGGAGTCGAAATGCGATGTTCATTTTTTTGGTTTCATGTTTTAATTGCATATAAATATTTGAAATCTACCGCTCATTTTAGCGTAGCTTTCATAGAGCTACGCTAATTGTAAATAGTTTAAAAATATTGTTGAAAATAATTCTGCGTAGGAATTTTGGAACATTCTAATACACTCACTTGGTAATTGATCAATGAGTTTGTAAATATTAGTGTTAGAGAAGAGCTATATCTTTTTATTTGGATCGGAAAGCTTTACCTTAGCTATTTGCAATTTGGTAGATCTCTCATATTTGCTTCCTGTGAGAGTTTCCATGTACCACGTAACTGTGTTTAGAATTTGTTGGAGAGCAATTTCTGAAGAAGTAAAATTATCCGTACAAATATCCCATTAACCAATTGACACTAAGGGCCCAAACACTTGCCACACCTTTGTATCTAAACAGCTTTTATTTTAACTAAAAGGTTTTTATGTATATGGATCAGTTATTTTTGTAAACTTAAAGACTCGTCATTTTTCAAAACAATTGTAGGAGTTTTATTTTAAACAAATCATACCTTTCGTTCTCATAAACAGAAGTATTCTATTTTATATCAATCAACAGCAAAGGTATTGCTGAATGTAGCTTGAAAACTTTAGCTCATTAAGAGATAATGGGTCAAACTTTAACATTGGCAAGATAGGACACTCGACTTCCCTTAAGAAGAGACTTGCACAATGTCGAAGGTCTTTGCTCTTCCTATCAAGAACAAAAACTATGAGACGAGATGTTTAGCTTTTCCAAGCAGTCTTACTAACGACAATTCCGTACTTCATTTTTAATGTCATTCAGAAAGTGACAAACGTTTTGGCATAACTAAATGATTAAAGTTATGAACACAAAACTATATTTACAAAGTTACAGTACCTTACTCTATTTCTCAATGCAATTTCCAATTTGTCAAGATATTTATTGTCACGTTTATCAATTTTTCAGTGTCGATGTTATGCTTTTCTACCACGAAAGAACTTTTGAATCACAAAATGTTCGACCAATTGAATTTTATAGGCAAACAACACAAGTGTATAGTGATAATGAAATAACGCCTAATATATATCTAATCAGTAGTTATGGAGGAGTTGAAAGCAAATATTGATACAGGAATCCACAAATACCGGTGTTCCACTTTGGACACCGTGTATGCCTTTTTCGATAGGAAAGATTTCCCAACCATGAATACCTAAGGGTGGGGATGACATCTCTACGCTGAAAGAGTACAACATCTGCGTTGAAAAACCCGTGCCAGTGACTTTGCCATCAATGACGATTACGTTGCAAAATAGAGTAAGGTATTGTTACTTTGTAAATGAAGTTTTGTGTTAACTTTCGTTAGTTATGTCAAATTATCCAAGGTCGCGGGTTCAAACCCAGCTGAGGACGATGGATTTTTTCGGGTGTAAAAATCCTTAGCATGGCTTCCTTCGGAAGGGAAGTAAAGCCGTGTCATAGATTTGCGGCACGTAAAAGAACCTCCAGCCTGAAGAGAGGCCTCTGAGCAAAATTAAGCGGTCTTTCACGCCCAATTTAGAATGGAACCCTGAAAATTACAGTAGTTAAAGAGCGTCCATAAATAACACGCCATTTTCGTTTGTTTTTTTATGTCAAACCGTCTGTCACTTTCCGGATGGCCCTCGTATTTTTCTTATAATTTTAAATGTATGGTTGGAAATAGTAGTGTACCTTCAAATTTCTCCTTAAACTCTACACCAGATGACAGAAAAAAGTAGTGTATCTTAAAATTTCTCCTTAAACTCTACACCCGATGACAGAAAAAAGTAGTGTATCTTCAAATTTCTCCTTAAACTCTACACCAGATGACAGAAAAAAGTAGCGTATCTTCAAATTTCTCCTTAAACTCTACACCAGATGACAGAAAAACGCAGTGTATCTTCAAATTTCCTAACTCAGACAACTTCGAAACAGACGAGCTTTCCTTCTCAGCAAGTATGCATGAGTTTGTTTTCTTCATTTGTTTAGTTGTATAAATGAACAATTACTCGCTAGGAATTGCAAACAGGTACTGAGTTTGCAGCCTGAACGCTGTCAATTTATATCGTGAAGAGGGAATTTCACATTAGAAAGGTATATCGTTTTAGTTTCTGTCGTTCTTGGTATCAAATTTAATAAACCCTTGTTAATAAATAATCTTCGTCTACCTAAACGTTTTCGTTTTAGTCTGGTTCATAGTTGCTCCTATGACGTGTGCTGAGATATACGCATTAACATTATATTTTCATTTCCACTGAAGCAGTAACAACGCGCGGTAACAGGGCTGAAGAATGATGTCTGCGGTCACCGCAACTGTTGATTTAAGCTGTCCCAGATGTACCCGACTTAACAAACAAACCACAAAAATGTGAGGGGAAAGTATTTTTATTTCTCTATATAGTCTCCTTTCAGCTCGATACACTTCTCCCTGTTAGCGAGAACTATCGAGGTCTGCAAAATAGCCATCAACTGGAAATCTTGGCATGACCTTGCCTGCAGATGAAACTGTTTTTGCTTTCTTTGGAACCGAATCTCCACTTCCAATCCACACTGCTTTGATTGTTCTTTCGTATCAGGTGTGAAGTAAAGGACCCAGGTTTCATTCATTGTTATGAATCGACGCAAAAGCTCAGCTTTATTGCAGTGAAACATTGTCAAACACTCGACTGAAACATCCTCACGATGCAGTTTTTGTTATATTTTGAGCAAACGCGGCACCCACCTTCCACACAACTTTCTCACATCCAAACTTTCAGTTAGCATTTTCAGTCTGAAGATGATGATGAAGGCGAAGTATCCGACATCACGAATCCTATACGAATGGAGACTGAACTGCCCCTTAAGAGCAAAGGCTTTCTTCAAGAAAAGTTACTACTAGACATACTCGTGTATTTCATAAATTTGCCTACCACCTACAATGTAATAGGTAGGGAAGAAATTGCATTACATCTTAAGTTCGATACAGAGATTTCACCAGTAGTACATGTTTTGAGGACTCCAAATTCTAAAATCACATTGTTATATCCTATTGTTCTTTCAAATTGTGAATGTCCAACTACTGTTGTGGAATTCATTTCCACTTTCAAAACAGCTTGAGTGGAAAGAGGAGGTATTGAACGCTGAGAGAAACGCGGTGATAACGCGGGGAAAAAATGCCCATAACTGGACTAATGGATTCTCTTAGCTCCCTTGAATCTGTGAGAAAGTATATAATAAAAGCATATATGTTGATGTTTAAGTTCAACAGAATGAAGTAGATGGAACAGCGGTGCCCAACCTTTAGTGAAAGAGAATGGCGAATTTCAGCTCCACCTATTTGTTCGCAGGGAGGCAGTCATACAAATCCAAGTGGCCTTCTTGTTTGAGAGCCACAAGGATCATTTGCAACGGGGTCCTACACCACTTGTGAGGCTGGAGCTCCAGGGCCAGACGGACCTCGACGTTGCCTTGACGTCAGGGTGGCTCCGACACCCACCGCTGAGTGCTCTCAGCATGATCAACGCTGTCGCTGCCGAATCTGTGCCACCTACCACAGGACATTTCACGGGGCAAGTTCAGTGCCCTCTTTACCCGAGAAGCAGGACCTCACCATCACCAGCCCGGACTACACCACCGCCATGCGGAGATCCTGAACGTCGGCGGGCGCTCGCTTAGCTGCCATTGAAGAGGTGTGCAGCACTGTCATGAATCTGAAGCTACAATAACTTCAGGCCGCGATCTCCATGCAGCACACCCCACAGCTTCTCGACTAAACACCATCACGACGCAGCTCAAGCTGGTCATCAGCCAGCAAGCAGCCTACTCCGCAGAGCTGTTCCGATCCCAGAGCCAGCCACCAAACACTGCCGCTCCTCCTGCAAGGCCCACTACCTCTGACGGGAAGTGGGTCCCTACGGAGAAGGATCTCGCCCTAGCGACGAAATGCACGAGACTCCGACAGGACATGAAAATACTGAGAAACAAGTAAGCTTTCACATCCTCACCTACTATCTCCTTCAACTTCCTACCTTCATTTCCCTAGGCTGCAGTCAGGTTGCATGGCTGTAGCCTAGGAGCAACCTTCACCTCGCTCCCGCAGCATCCTATCTTTCGTTTACTGACGCGGGTGCAACGCGGGACCGCGCAAAGCTTTAACGCACGATTATTTCAGCAATCTACGTGATATAACGTGGAGGATTTTTTAGTGGGCATGAGCAAAGAGTCCCACATATCCTCCCAGCTATTGCACCTCGGCTGGGGATTGAATGCGTAATGCATCCCCCCCACGGTAAAAAAAAAGAATAACAAAACTCTCATACACCGTTTTACTGTTGTTTAGTACAGTGGTGGTGGCTTCAGTACCTTTACATGTATTTCTAACAACTTCATCTAATACTAGAGACACATTTTCATGTGTCCCATTCACATGACTTTCTCTACCTATTCTGCAACAGCAGAAAATCTTATGCTTCTCTCCCATGGTAATGAAATAATCATTAGCAAATATTTTGCTTTTATTACTTAGTTTCTTCTAGGTGAAAGGGAAATAAGGAAATATACTAGGCTAAAGCGATTATCAAATAATTTTAAAAGCTGTTGCTAAGCGATAGACTTTGAAATTGCAGGACCAGTTGTAAAACAAAAGAAAAACGGGCAAATTTGCCTGTTTGAGAACAGTATATTTTAAAACTCAATCTAATAACCAAGAATAGCTCTGAAATCGTTAGTGCCACAAAAGTAAATGTTATCGACATAAGTTGTGTGAGTTAACGATATCTAGATTCTTTGTAAATAGTGACTCCTGTATAGTCTATCTGCTACGGTATACCAGTTATGCAAAATTCATAAAGAATGAAGACATTTAGAGGCTCAGAAAATTACAGACATGTATTTTATTTGTCATTTGCCGGTCTTTAATATACTTAATTTTAATAAACATCATTGGAACCAGCTTTGAGGAAATCTAAATTTTGGAAACTTTTCCATGCAAAGAGTAGTTTTTGAGGGGATTTTTCTGAGAATTCTTATCGCCTCTTTGGAAGATGCTGAACTTAAATGTTAACTTTGCAATTAATTGTAATTGCAATAATAAACAATGTCAAACGTTTCACGCAAAAGAACATCAACATTATCATCAAAATAGCTTAAATACGACCGTGGTAGTACATGTACCTACGTTGAACACTCGGTGGTCAACCACGAGTTTTGGACCGCCCAAAGTTTCATAGTATTAAGCTAATTCATTGAATTTTACTTTTTCTACACATACTATGTACATAGTGTATAGAGAAGGTATTGTATTCCACCCAAAAATTCGATACCGAGATTTCACAAGAAATACAGTTTTGCGTCCCTCTGAATCCAAAATAAAGCATTTTTACAAAAAGGTCCGTGTATGTGTGTGTGTGCACCATAGCTCAAAAATGAAAAGCTCGTTAAATACCATACATGGTATTTAAATTTGGTATCTTCCAGGATGCGACACGAAGATCTCAAGAAAATCCCCCCATACTCAACTACCCTTTACATGGAGATTTTTTTGAAAATTTTGATTTTCTCAAAAATGGCTCTACAGATTTTTACTAAAATATTGTAGGTATATTTAAGATACTCACCTGACAAATAAAATGTATATCTTGAATTTTCTGGGAATAGCCTTTGAAAACTACTTTATTCTGGATGAATTCTACGGAATGTAGCATAATTGGAAAACTCTAAGAGATGGACAAAAACTAACCACCCAAAACATGTAAACACATTTAAACACAACATTTATGTTATATACATTTTATTTCTTGGAGTTCATCGTTTTTGAGATATTCCTTGTTTTTGGCTTCAGTTTTGAAAAACGAAATAAGGGAGGAGCATAGGTTAAAATGAAAATCATAAGTTGTTTGCTATGTGACTGAAGTTCCTTTGTTTGTATGGACAGGAGTTGACATATTCCTGTATGAGGAAAATGTAAGTTTTTCAAAACTGAAACCCAAAACATGGGATATCTAAAAAACAATCAACTCGACGAAAAAAAGTTATACCACATAAATTGTGTGTTTTAACGTCCTCTACATTTTTTGTCTGGCAAGTTTTTGTCCGTCTCTTACGGTTTAGCAGTTATGCAAAATACCGTAAAATTCATCCAGAATAAAATATACTTAGAGGCTATTCCCAGGACATTAAAGATATACATGTTATTTGTAAGGTAAATCTCTTTAATATACGATATTTTAATAAAAAATGTTAAGGGTATTTGAGGGTGGGAGGATTTTCTTGAAAATCTTAAAGTCGCATCCTTGAGAGATACTAAACTTAAATACTAAGGTTAGTTTTCAACGATCTTTTCGGTTTTGAGTTATGTTGTCCACAGACACACACACACACACATACAAAATACTGTTTTTGGATTCAGGTAACCTAAAACATGTATTTCCGGTGAAATCTCGATATGAAAATTTTGAATATAATACCTTCTCTATACACTACATACACAGTACGTGTAGAGAAAGTAAAAATGTACCCAACTTTCTAAACACAACTTTGCACTACTTCGAAACTCTCCCAGAAGAAAATATGAGCGGATGTTAATGCTGTCAGTAGGTAAAATAAAACTTTCCGACTGCCCGCCTGGGTAGTGTGGTGGTAGCGTGTCTGCCTCACATTCAACAGGTCGTGAGCACGATTCTCGCTTAGGGTGAGTTACCCGGACAAGGTTTTTTTTCGGGGTTTTCCCTTATCCTGAGAATAGGAATGTCGAGTACTTACAGCTCCATGGACCCCGAGATCATTTGAGTATCATTTCACCAATTTCATTCATCGTTCAGTGTGACCAACACTATTTACAATTTAGCGTGCCTGTATGAAAGCTATACCAAAATGAGGGAGGACTGGAAATATTCATGTGCATTATAACATGAAAATTAAAAAAAAAAAAAAAAAATGAAAATCCCTTTTCGACTCCAATTATCTAACAAAACATATAAATGAATCTCAACTAAGTTTGCTTTATTATAAACTTTGTTTTTCATGTTGTATGATCAATGGAAAGTAGGTTATTAAGAATTCAAAGCAAATAAATCAAATTATTTGGCTTACCGTTCCTTGGCGATGATCGATATTTCAGGCTCAGGATAAACGCCTTCAGCGAAACATGTGATATTGACCGCCGTGTTGTCATTCAATTTGGTTTGTTTAACCTCCATGTTCTTCTCCGGAACTGAAACACAAACAATTCAATTTCACTTTCACATCATTGTTATACCTATCCTCGGGCACTCTCCATGGCCGCTTTCATCACAAAGAGAAAACCCGCCAGTCTTTATTTTCCAGTAATGCTGGAGAGCTCTCCAGTAACTGAATTAAACTAAGAAACCAAGAGCTGGAAATTCTTTGTGTCTATCTAAAAGCAAAGCGCTCAAAGCAACAATGTTTGTCGGTTTGAGATTTGAATTACGGAAATTACCGGCACTATTCCAGAACTAAACAACAAACTCAAACACAAGTTATAGTGGGTCTAAAACGTATTCTGAATAGATGTTGAGAAAAGAAATGTGTGTTAAGGTATGTAAATAAGTTGAGAAGCAGCAAGTAATGGCGCAATGCACGGAGAAGGTTGCATTAGAAGTACAGTCTGGGTTAAAATAGGAGTGAGGTATGGAGCAATACACCAAAACAGGTACCAAACTCATTAGAGAGGGGCTCGCGTGGATTAGACTAGGAGCATGGAGGAGCACAAAAATTGCTGACGAGAATGGTACGAGAATCTGTCCCATTTGCGAGGAGGAAGAGTCGTGGACCCACATCTTGGCAAGATGTAGGGGTGCGGAGGAATGGAGGGAAAAATATTTACCGCGATTCTTTACCACCGCGAATATAGGGCTAGAAGCATGTTGGACGCTACTGGCAGGCACTGGACGGGCTAGGTAAATGTATACTTAAGGCAAGACAGTTGAGACAAAACTGACTACAATGTTTTACATATGTACATTTTATGTCACACTTATGTCATTGTTGTGGTTTTATACATTATGTATATATTATGTTATATATTTCTTTTAAGTGCATTTATCTATTATAAGAGGGTAACTTTATGAAAGTGTACTCTGTGCTGTAAATTTAAATTTCTGTATTTGAATTTCTTTGTCTTTTTATTTTCGTGTTTACTGTTTTAACTCTTTGTTGTTTTTTTAATATTGCTTTTTATTGTGTGTATTACAAAAGCACGCACGGTCTGTGGACCCGTGCGATTATTGAAGTTCAATGTATGATATTGCTTTTTCAATAAATACACTTATTCAACCATTCAAGTTGAGAATGTTTTGTGTTACCTTATAAGTTATTAAGTGCTGAAGTTAAGAACTGGCTAGAATGAATCTGTAAAAGTAGCAAGGTCAGTCAGAATCGCGCGGGTTGTCGGCGCCCGGTCTTTTGCATTTCAGTGAGGGTGAAAAGGAAGCATCTTTGTTTAAGTTAAGTCCCGTTAGTGCAGGGTGAACTAAAGTCACGCAGGCCGATGAGCTTGTGCAAAGTAACGGAAAAAGGTCACATGAGAAACTAAACAGACGAATCGTGTGATGGGTATAAGGTGACGCCAAAAAGAGCGCGAAAAATCCACCAATGCCGGAAAAGTTAAGGCGTGACCGTCATGAACCTCAGCTTCATACAAAAAGAGAGGGTAGAATCAGGGCGCGGGAAGATATAGGCGGCGAAGCCCCAGACGGGACAGCAACGTGCGCGCAAAATGTGGGGCTTAAGTACATTTTTGTAAGTGCGGCGGACAGGTAATTAGTGTGCAACACGCAATTCTAATGATTCCTAAATTAGCTTCGGAATAATGGTGCGTTGTAAATCCGTTGGACGTAGTACAAAATTGGCGCTAGAGTATTCAGTTGGGCGTTTTGAGACCCCAAAGTCAGCCGTTAAGACAAATCAAACAAGTCACTTCGTAGCTGCAACCTGGACTTATGAGAAACTCTGTAATTTATTGGTTCGCCGGTAAAACAAATAGAGAAAACTGAATGCTGTGCTTCTCAGATCTCCGCTAACATCCTTACCAGGATACGAGCTGATCCCGCATTCCCAGAAACTATTCTAGCCTACTGCACCTGAGACCAGCCGAGGACGAGCAACGCCGCAACCAGTCACAGACTGTTGGCACATTGGGAGCAGCTTCAATGTCAATACGTATTATATTGAAATATTTGTTTATGTGGTGACTGCAGTGGGTGTGTCATGTTTGCGTTAACAATCTTCCCTAACCGGATGCTGAAAACCGTTGCTAGGGTTTTCTAAACAACTGGTTGCGAAGCAGTTTATTCTGTATATTTGTGTACTGCTTTGGAGAACCTTATTTTCAAAAGTCTAGATTCATTATTTACTCACTCTTAGATAAATAACATGTTAGGAGTATAGTTGTTATGTTCTGTATCGGTTATTGTCAACTGTTTACAGTTATTATAGTTATGGGTTAATATAGCCACTCTAAAAATTAAGATATAACATGGATATTTACTAAGCAACAATAAGCACTAATTTTATGTCTTATCCTACAAACGAAATGAGTAAACATAAACTCCATGGCACGGCAGCTCACAAGGAACTTTGGCTACCGCCCGGCCACTGCGTCCCCCCTGGCCGAATAGTGCGGTTCTCATGACCTGGAGCCGCTACTTCACCATCAAATAGCTCCTCAATGGCCCCCCCCAGGGACCTCCGAAGCTGAGTGCAACCCGGACAAGGTCTCCCAGCGGGGTAAAATTCCCCACGCCGTACCGGGAATCGAACGCAGGTCTTCCGCTTGGTAAGAAGCTGCGCTACCACCGCGCCAAGGAGATGATCAAAGAAATGAGTAATATTATATAAATATTTTACCACCCATAGACTAAACAAAAAAAAAAAAAAAAAAAAAAAAAACCACACAGAACTCGTACTGCACTAATTTCGCGTTTGCGTACATTTGGATAACCTCCGAAGCAGCATTAACTAACTGTCTGTGTGGTGAAACTTTAGTATTCGGACGGTAATGGATTTTCCTCTGAACATATTTAAATGTAAAATAAGAACTAAAGCTTTCCTGGCGACGTGTTAATTCAAAATCTTCTCGGGCTTCTAGCCAGGTAAAAACTTGGCTTGACACCAACGTTTCGAAGAAGTGCATCTTCCTCGTCTTCAGGGTGAACTGATCAGAAGATTTTGAATATTTAAATGTATTAAACGTAATGTTATAGGGTTGAACTGTTTTTTTTTATTCTAAATGCGTAATTTTGACGAAATTAATCGTATATTTTTCGCAATTTTTCTGTATTGGGGCATTAGTGGAAACGCTTCCACCACAATGTTATAATACGATGAGTTTTCTTAGCTTCTGGAGAAGGCCGCGTTATCTTGCATGGGATTGCCGACGTTTCGCTCACCTTACCGGGGGCTTCTTCTGGGCTCTTGTGCGGTTTTCTACTCTCGCTTATATAGTGACGGTGCGGTGGAGGTTGCCCCGCCCCCTCGCTTCTGATTGGCTAGTTGCTCGCCAATTGGCGTGGGTGCTGGCGCCACTTTTCGTGGTTCTTCTTTTAGTAAATGTTGCTGTGGTTTGCCGTCAGTTTCGAGAATGCCGCAAGACTCCGTCCCTTGCCTCTCGAAACTGACGGCAAACTACCGTACCATTTACCAAAACAAGAACCAAACAACAATCTAGAAAAAGATATAAGACAAAAAGGAAACAAAACCCAGAAAGCATAAATCAACTCCAGCATCACCTTCTGGTATTACAGAGATATGTAGATGTGTTGGGGAAAACGACACGTGGTTTAAAATGTTCAGAGTGAGGTAACACTTAAGTTACACTAAAACTGTTCATGCCACAGCCATGAGCTATGTTGACTGCATTGGCGAGGTCACTTCCGTCTTCCACGAAGATGCCGGAAGTGCGTCACTGTTTTGTTACCATGAGCTTGGTGAAATGGCGGCAGTACTGCTTATACATTTATTGCATACAGTTAACGGTCACGCCAATTAAAAACTAACCTTTAAAAATAGAGAAAATAAAAACAAACACTGAGGTAAATTAAAACAAAGAGGTGATTTTGTAATTGTGACTAATCTGCGTAATATGTCATTATAAACACAAAATGTCCTATAATTGCACCTCGTGCTGCATTTATGCTTGGATAGGTCCACTAATTGCTTAGGCTAGGTAACGCCAGGAGCTACAAATCCAATACTAGTGCAATTAATTATATTAAGTTAGGTTAGGTTTGCTTTTCCAATTTTAGATTAGCTGAAATACGGATATTTTTAAACCTGAAATTCCGGAATTTCATAATTATCTTACTAATGTAACTCCCAGTACAATAACTATTACGAAAAGGGCGAGTGTGGCGAAGTGTCATATGCTAACTTTTAGGAACGAAACACACAACCATCGGGAGAAAATATACCTTTGGTCCCACCTTGCCATTCTAAATATGGTGGTTCACCCCAAAGTAAATAAATTATTAATTATATTAGAGTCCTACACAAACCTGCATTAGGAATCAGAGTTGTGTAGAAAGAGGGTTTGACATCTCCATGGCAACGGGCTAGTTGTGACGTCAGACTGTAGCAGTCCATATCGAAGCATCGCGGTCTCATTGTAATTTTTGTAACAGTTTTATATATCAGAGGACACAATAATAATCATAACCATAATAATAATAATAATAATAATATATATTTATAAGTAAAACAATGACACATATTGTAATGTGGCATGGAATTTAGTCTTCTTCTTCAGTCTCCCTAATACGGGCCGGTTTTTTTTTTTAATTTTTTTTTTATTTTTTTTTTTTATTTTTTATTTTTAACTTCCAATAGACCAAAAATTAAAGACAAGTTTATAGAAAACAATTATTTTATTACTAAAAGTTTTGTACACTTATGGTACTTTTCAACATAATCACCGAAAAGATTGAACCATTTATCGTACCTGTGCACAAGCTTTGTAATACCCGTCAATGATTTTAAATGAGCTTTGACGTTGCTTTGAACATCTTCGTTGGTTTGAAAGCGCTACCCACCTAGCCACGTCCTTAGTTCAGGGAAAAGAGTGCTAGGTCAGGACTGTACGGTGGATGATCGAAAATGTTCCATTGAAATTGTTCAAGGAGCCGATGGGATGTGCCAGCAGTGTGTGCACGAGCGTTGTCATGGATCAACACAATTCCTGAAGTCAGCATTCCTCTTCGTAAACGTCGTAAAGTTTGACAATAAACAGCTGCATGTACATAAACCAATTTAAAAAGCAGGATTGTGCATAATATAAGGAAATCAGTACTAAAGCAGTTGAGAATATCGAGATTAAAAAGATGCACAAAGCTAAATGGTAGACTGCCTCTGTGGTGTTATATTCTATGTCGCGAAGGTTGGCGTCACCCTGTGGCAGTATATAAGGGCAGCATGCCCAGACTTTTACTGTGTTTGATATTTAGTAGTGATCAGAGCCTGTGTGAGACGACGAAGGCACGTTCATGTGCTTAAAGGGGGGGAGGGGAAGATGTTCTTTTAGAGCAAGCTCCTTGTTAATTTGTTACAGTGGTGGGAAAGTTAATAATGTAAATATATTGTAAGGAAGCAAGCCTGCCGCTTCTTAAGGTTTAAAGTATCTTCAGAAAGAAAGCAATTCAAGTATTAAGAGGAAATGCATCATGCCTCACCTACAAAAATACCCTGAGATAATTAGCTAGGATTGGAGTTTTCATCAGCCGCTGAGCCGAGGACGCCGCTGCGTTGGAGACCTTCCAGCATCCGAAGGAGAACCAGGCGACAATATTCTGGATTAATGTAATGGTACCCTAACAAAATCTATGACCTTAATGCTATGAATATCAGTATCTTACCATTTATTTATCGAGATGATTGTTAAACTGAGAAGTTTATGGTGATGAACAAGTTATGGTCTAGTTCTTATTCTGCAACGTTAAAGCTCATCCTAAGCTATTATCTACAGAGTGGAGGAAAGTTCCTACATACTGGGGTAAATAATACATCAACTCTTAGGTATTACAACAACATTATTATTTTCAACACTTTACATTTCACAATGCTTACATGATTAGGGTTCCAAAATATCTTTGTGCATCCCATCAGTATCAACACACAGTTGGATTCGGCGGCAAGTTCGCTTATTCATTCTCTTTACCATAACTGGTGTGATGTTGTAAAGGCTTCCTTCAGGTCATCATTTGTGGTGTACCGATGTTTCTGCATCTCTACTTTAACAATACCCAGATTGCACTATCCATGTGGTGAGGTCAGAATTTCTTGGAGGCCAAGGAGCAGGAGCATTAACTGATCCTCGACCAAGCCAACGGTTTGGAAAAACTTAGTTAAGGCATCTTCGAACTCACAATGTAAAATGCGTCGTAGCACCGACCTTTGGAAACGGAATGGTTTCCACTAATCCTCTGGCTCTAGGCTGTGGGAACAACTAATCGTTCAGCACCCTCAGTTAACTTTCTTAATTTACAGACCCATTAAAAGTACAGGCCAAGCAGGTGTTTACCAAATCATTCTATATGGGGGATTGTTCTAAATTTCTTCATAAAAATGCGGATTTTCTTTTGCCCAGAAATAGAAGTTCCGATTACGAGAGCATCGGTAAATTGCACATTTGTTAGATTTAGCTGTTTCTGTACGAAAACGCACCAATGGCATGCTTCGGCACGTTTTTGCACATCACCACCATTTAATTCATGAACTGACACCGAACAGAGACATTTAATTCTAAGTCCTTTCAAATATGATCTCTCATTGTCGACCTTGGAATGTCTTTGTTGAACACTTACGTGTTGCTTTCATTGGCAATCGCTGATGACTCCTCCAGAGCAGAACAAGTCTCGACACGAGTGCTGGGCTTCCCGCTACGTGGTGCATCAAAAACACTTCCCGTTGCAAAAGCCTTCTTTGCCCACGTTAATAGTTTTTCGATTTAGTGACGGTTTTCCAAAACGCACATCAAAGTCCTCCAAAAGTTCATCCATGGTTTTTCGGTTTGATGACGGTTTTCCAAAACGCACATCAAAGTCCTGCATAAGCTCATCCATTGTTTTTCACTTCTTGGACGTTCGTGACGCGCCTCATTAGTATCCGCTATCCTATCTGGCAGACTGTGCAGCTTCACTTCGGCTGTAACATCTATAGTAGTCCCAATCATCACTCACGAACTTGTAATTGCCTAGGAAAAATGTTGCTCTAGTGGATAGCGAGGTCAGTAAAAAAAGAATCAAATATGCGCATTAAATACGCCATTGAGAAAAACTCCATCGAACTATGTTATACTAATATTGTATAATATAATTTATTATGTTATTGACGTGTTAACTGAGTGAAATAAAATCTTATAATTTGTATTCTAACTATTTTAATCAGTAGCAGTTAATCGTCTGTCGAAGCTATTAAATTATATTTTAAATATAGCTAGCTGGCCACACTACAGAAAATATATATTTTATAACCAGAATTGAGAGCCAATGATAAGGTATATTTAAAGGGAAAGGAATATTATCCCTTCTCAGGCAAACCAACATACGGATCCTTAAAAAAAACCTATCACGATCCAATGATTGTCCCTAAAATAAGAGTATTGAAAGAATTTGCGGGTTTGAAATTATCTCATTAGCACGCAGGTGAACAATAGAAATTAACGTGAAGCAGCGAGTTCTGGCGGAAAAAGATTTTAGGTGGCAAATATGATGCAGACGATGTTTTAGCTGTTATTAATGTAAAGATGGCTGCTTTGCACATCAAGCGTCTTTGCAAGGTTTTCCCCCGGCACAATGGCTCAAGGGCTAACGCACGAGCCTGTGATCAAGGAGGAGTCGGGGATAATTCCATATCCAGCTGCCTTTGTTTCGCTTCCCCTGCCTCTATTCCCGGGGGTAATTTGCCTGGTCTCTATACAGTTTCCTATTTAGTTATTCTAAGGAACTTAGTTTAAGGCAGTTATCCCGGTAAAATAACGCTTAAGTTATAGCATTTGCATTCAGGTCTTGCGCTTGAAGAATCTACTGGTATGGCTCAGTTTCCCCGTACAACTTTTCTATCACGCTACATTAAATCCGAGTTGAGTTTGTTTCCTGCGCTCACAACTGGAGAGAAGCGACTCCACTAGGAGGCGGTGACACGCGTTAACTCAAACCAGCGAACAAATGCAGTCGCTGAAATGTGGATTTTCTTTACTTAATTAGCGTCATATACCAGAAAAGTTCATAACAGATTGCCGACAGCTTTGACAAGTTGCAAACATGCCGTTTTATAAGTGGGCGAAAGTCCCTACCCACTCGGGTAACTCAAATGGTCAATTCCACGAAAAAAGTGTATAAATTGTACTTTTAACTTCTCTATACGCACTATGTACATAGTGTATAGATAAGGTATTGCACTCCACCCAAAAATTCGATAGCGAGATTTCACCGGAAATATATGGTTTAGGGTCCCCTTTAACTAAAAGAAGCATTTTCGGAAAAAGGTCCGTGTGTGGTGTGTGTCGGTGTGTCTGTGAACACGATAACTCAAAAACGAAAAGTCGGTAAAACACTTAAGTATCTTCCAGGGATGCGAGACGAAGATTTTGAGAAAAATCCCCCCACCCCAACTACCCTTTAAATGGCACTTTTCCGAAAATTTCGATTTTTTCAAAAATGGCTCTAACGATTTTGATTAAAATATCGTATTTTAAAGCAATGTACCTGACAAATTAAATGTATATTTCGAATTATCTGGGAATAGTCTCTGAACAGTACTTTATTCTGGATGAATTTTACGGAATTTAGAGTAACTGCTAAACCGTAAGTAATCGACAAAAACTTATTACACAAAAAATGTAGAACACGTTTGAACACACAATTTATGTTATATACATCTTTTCGTGGAGTTGATCGTTTTTGAGACATTCCTTGCTGTTTGTTTCCGATTCAAAACACTTACACTTTTCTCACACGGAAAGTTGTAAACCCACGGCCCAGCATAGATACGGGTTTCATCCACATGTTAACCAGCTTTTAAAAGATCTGACTATCGTTTTATCCTAGTGTATTCCTTATTCTCCTTCTGCTTACAAGGAAGCAAGTCATTAAGACAATTTCTGTTAATGTTTATCTCGATTATCATAAAGTAAATAGAAGAATATTCTTATTAACAATAATTTGTTACAGCGATGTAGAGAAATTGTTATGAACAGAACACATCAGCAAAATTCATTCAGAATAAAGAGGTCTTTAGAGACTATTCCCAGAAAATTTAAGATATACATTTTATTTGCCATATAAATATCTTTAATATACGGTATTTTAATCAAAATCGTTAGAGCCACTTTTAAAAAAACAAAAATTTCGAAAAATTTTCCATGTAAAGGGTAGTTAGTGGTGGGGGGATTTTCTTCAAAATCTTCATGTCGCATCCTTGAAAGGTGCGAAACTTAAATAACAAGTTTGGTATTTAACCTTCTTTTCGTTTTTGAGCTACACTGCCCACAGACATAGACACACACACACACACACACACACACACACACACACACACATTTTTATAAGGAGTAGACAAATTCCTGTATGCGAAAAGTATACTATTTTTAAAGTTGATACCAATAACAAGGAATATCTCAAAAACGACCCACTCCACGAAAAAAATGTGTATAACATAAATTGTGTGTTTTAACGTGCTCTACATTTTCTGCTGGCCCATCTCTTACGGTTTAGCAGTTGTGCAAAATTCCGTAAAATACATCCAGAATAAATTAGTCTTCAGAGGCTATTATCCTATTGACAGTTTAATCAAAATTCTTAGAGCCATTTTTGAGAACATCAAAATTTTCCAAAATGTTTACATGTAAAGGGTAGCGGGGGATTTTCTTAGAAATCTTTGTATGGCTTCCTTGGAAGATGCTGAACTTAAATACCAAGTTTGGTATTTTACAGACTTAGCAGGGGTCTCAAAACATGTATTTCAGGTAACATCTCGATATCAAATTTTTGGGTGGAATGCAATACCTTTTCCATACACTATGTAGGTACATAGTACGTGTAGATAAAGTAAAAAAAAAACCAAGCAAAATGCAAATAGGGTATTAAATGACAGAAAGTAAAGGGTTGAAAAATGAAGCTCAAAGCTGCATCCATAAATAACGCCTCCCTCCTTAGCAGTCCAAGGAGAAAGAATTCGATTTGGGAAATTCTTTTGGGTACATGCCCCTATCTCTCTTTGCCAGCCTATTAGCTTCTAGATGAATAAAAACGTTAACGCCCTGAGAGTGAGGGTTATCTAGATGTGTGCACCTTGACAGTGAATAACTACACTATTTATCCCTCACACTACACTGACTTTTCGATACAGAGAGGATGGGCCGATTCTGTTATGTCAGCTCCTTTCTTCCTCCACGATACGTTTTAAGGGATCAATAGGGAAACCTGGCAACAACAGACTACAAAAATCTGATGTGTCCCATTCACATCACTTTCTCTACATCTCTGTAACAAATTATTGTTAAAAAAACTTATTTTTCTCTCTGATTTACGATAATCGAGATAAATATTAGCAGAAATTGTCTTAATTACTTGCTTCCTTGTAAGTAGAAGGGAAATAAGGGAATACACTGTGATAAATTGGTAGTCAATTCTTTTAAAAGCTGGTTGCCAAGTGGTTGAAATCCGTTCCTATGCAGGGCCAGGAGTTTACAACTTTCCGCGTTAGAACAGTTTAAGTATTTTGAATCTGAAACAAATAACAGGAATATCTAAAAATGGTCAATTCCACGATAAAAACATATGTGACACAAATTTTGTATTTTAAGTGATCTACATTTTTTGTTTAATAAGTTTTTGCCTATCTCTTACGGTTCACCAGTTAAGCAAAATTCACCAACATTTATCCAGAACAAAGATGTCTTCAGACGCTATTCCCAGCAAATTCAAGATAGATATTTTATTTGCCATATAAATATCTTTAATATACGGAATTTTAATCAAAATCATTACAGCCATTTTTGAGAAAATCAAAATTTGGTATTTAAGTTCAGTATTTTCTAAGGATGCCACACGAAGGTTTTTGAGAAAATCCCCCCAACCCAATCACCCTTAATATGGAACTTTTTTCGAAAAATTTTATTTTCTCAAAAATGGCTGTAGCAATTTTGATTAAAATTTCGTATATTAAAGATATTTACCTCAAAATAAAACGTATATTTACAATTTCTGGGAATAGCTTCTGAAGACTACTTTATCCTGGATCAATTTTACGGAATTTTGCATAACTGCTAACTCGTAAGAGATAGACAAAAGCCTGCCACACAGAAAACGCAGAGCACATTAAATTACACAATTTAGTTTATGTACATCTTTTTTTGTGGAGTTGATCGTTTTTGAGATATTCCTCCTTTTTTGGTTTCAGATTTGAAAAACTTATACTATTCGCATACAGAAATTTGTCAACTCCTTTCCATACAAACAAAGGAACATCAGTCATACAGCAACCAGCTTTTAACTATCACTTTAACCTAAGGTACTCCCTTATTTCGCTTCTGCTTACAAGGAAGCAAATAATAAGACTATTTATGTTAATTTTTTCTCGATTAGCATGGAGTAAATAGAAGCACAAGCTTTTTAACAATGATTTGTTACAGAGATGTAGAGAAAGGCATGTGAATGGAACACATTAGGTTAAAAAAAAAAATACTTTTTTCGGACTCAGGGGACCACAAAACATATCTTTACAGTGACATCTCTGTATCGAATTTTTAGGTTGAATACAATAAATACCTTCTCTATCCACTGTTACATTGTACATGTGGGCTAGAGAAAGTAAAAATTCAGTATAAGTTTCTATGGTTACATTACACTAATGCCCGCCTGGGTGGTGTGGTGGTAACGTGTCTGCCTCGCATTCAAAAGGTCGCGAGTTCAAATCTTGCTTAGGGTGTGTTACACCGCAGTCGTGAACGAAACGTCTGGATCTGAAAACTGCACCAGACCACGGCTTCTGAACCCAGAAAACTCTTCTAGTTATAATTTGTAATGTACTTATTCGCGTTTTATTTAAGTCTATGTAAAACTTACTTTTCTATTGTAATTTATAATTCACAGAACTTTTTTTAATATGTGTAAATACTTTTATTGTAATATTATGAATTCCATTGTTATAAATATTGTATGGTCACGATATTACCTAGGGGTCAAAGCGACCCAAAATAAATAAATAAAATACATTATTTCAGTCACTGATCGAGTACTGAGAACACTACTAAGAAACACTAACCATGCTGCCATCTAGCGACATAGGCTTCATTACAGTTGCACTGACATAGCGCGGGAAAAGAAGCTTCGTCATTCGAGAAAGCTTTTCCCTGTGTGTGCACAGCGCGCGTGTATTAAAGCGATAAGGTATTTACGACATATCAATAGTGCATGCGCAAAACCATTCTTTTGCTAAAGAAATTGATGCTATATTTCATTGGGTGTAGGGGAGTAGTGCAGCAGATTTAAATGCCGAATATTTTAAATGAGCGCATATACATTATGATGCATAAAGGCATTGAAATAAAAGTATACAATAACTCCAGAGCACATTAACTTTTTCAAAAGCCGAATCGGGTTGGATGAAATTCTGTCACACAGAGCGTTGTTCCCCCTTTAGAATTGCAATATCGATTTTGTTTCATTTTCTTTGTATTTTGGAATATAGCTTTTATTCTGTTTTTAACATTGTTTATATCACCATTAACCTAAAACTAACTTTTGATGTTTACTGACTTGTCAAGAGAATTCCAATGACAAGTGTAGAGGAACATAATCTAAACCTGCGTGTTATAACGTACTCGCTTGTCAAGAAAATTCCAGTGGGTAATATAGAGCAATATTAATCTAAACCCGTGTGTTATAACTTACTCGCTTGTCAACAGAATTCCAGTGGGAAGTGCAGAATAACATTAATCTAAGCCTGCGTGCTATAACTTACTCGCTTGTCAACAGAATTCCAGCGGGAAGTACAGAGAAACATTTACCTAAAACCTGTGTTTGATAACTTACTCGCTTGTTAAGAGAATGTCAGTGGAAAGTGCAGAGAAACATTAATATAAAGCCTGCATTTTGTAACCTACTCGCTTGTCAAGAGAATTCCAGCAGGAAGTGCAGAGGAATATTAATCTAAAACCTGCTTTTGATAACTCACTCTCTTGCCAACAGAATTCCAGCGGGAAGTGCAGAGTAACATTAATCTAACCCTGCGTGCTATAACTTACTCGCTTGTCAAGGGAATTCCAGCGGGAAGTGGAGAGTAACATTAATCTAACCCTGCGTGTTATAACTTATTCGCTTGTCAACAGAATTCCAGCGGGAAGCGCACAGTAACATTAATCTAACCCTGCGTGTTCTAACTTACTCGCTTGTCAAGAGAATTCCAGCGGGAAGTGGAGAGTAACATTAATCTAACCCTGCGTGTTATAACTTATTAGCTTGTCAACAGAATTCCAGCGGGAAGTGCAGAGTAACATTAATCTAACCCTGTGAGTTTTAACTTACTCGCTTGTCAACAGAATTCCAGCAGGAAGTGCAGAGTAACATTAATCTAACCCTGCGTGTTATAACTTATTCGCTTGTCAACAGAATTCCAGCGGGAAGTGCACAGTAACATTAATCTAACCCTGCGTGTTCTAACTTACTCGCTTGTCAAGGGAATTCCAGCGGGAAGTGGAGAGTAACATTAATCTAACCCTGCGAGTTATAACTTATTCGCTTGTCAACAGAATTCCACGGGAAGTGCACATTAACATTAATCTAACCCTGCGTGTTGTAACTTATTCGCTTGTCAACAGAATTCCAGCGGGAAGTGCAGAGTAACATTAATCTAACCCTGCGAGTTATAACTTATTCGCTTGTCAAGGGAATTCCAGTGGGAAGTGGAGAGTAACATTAATCTAACCCTGGGAGTTATACCTTATTCGCTTGTCAACAGAATTCCACGGGAAGTGTACATTAACATTAATCTAACCCTGCGTGTTGTAACTTACTCGCTTGTCAACAGAATTCCAGCGGGAAGTGCAGAGTAACATTAATCTAACCCTGCCTGTTTTAACTTACTCGCTTGCCAACAGAATTCCAGCGGGAAGTGGAGAGTAACATTAATCTAACCCTGCGTGTTGTAACTTACTCGCTTGTCAACAGAATTGCAGCGGGAAGTGCAGAGTAACATTAATCTAACCCTGCGTGTTATAACGTATTCGTTTGTCAACAGAATTCCAGCGGGAAGTGCAGAGTAACATTAATCTAACCCTGCGTGTTGTAACTTATTCGCTTGTCAACAGAATTCCAGCGGGAAGTGCAGACTAACATTAATCTAACCCTGCGTGTTATAACTTATTCGTTTGTCGAGGAAATTCCAGCGTAAAGTGCAGAGGCTTGAAAGGAAAATTATGTTATAGCACCCTATACCACTTAATGTTTGCAAATACAATATCAGCATAATTGTAAATTTGCGAAACTCAGAAGCAACACCACATTCCCAAATATAGTATTTCAGATTTACGAACCATGTTTAAAATTACGGTTTGAACATCGTTTATAGAGGCTGTATAAAAATAAACGTGTTGAATTAATACGTTAGACCTTTCAAATAAATACTACTATTAACATCCTTTGGTGTAAAAAGCATTTTTACTTTCTCTAGACCCATATGTACAATGTACATAGGGATAGAGAAGTATTGTATTCCACCCAAAATTCGATGCCGAGATTTCACAGGAAATACAAGTTTTAGGACTCCCCGAGTCCAAAAAGAAGAAGCATTTTCAGAAACAGGTCCGTGTGTGTGTGTGTGTGTGTGTGTGAGTGTGTGTGAGTGTGTGTGTGTGTGTGTGTGGACAGCAAAGCTCAAAAACGAAAAGACGGTTAAACACCAAATTTGGTATTTAAATTTGGCATCTTCCAAGGATGTGACACGAAGATTTTCAAGAAAATACCCCCACCCCTAACTACCCTTTACATGGAAATTTTTTCGAAAATTTTGTTTTTCTTAAAAATGGCTCTAACGATTTTGATTAAACTACCACATATTAAAGCCATTCCTATCACAAATAAAATATATATCTTGAAATTTCTGGGAATAGCTTCTAAAGACCTGTTTATTCTGATGAATTTTGCTTAATTTGGCATAACTAGTAAACTGTAACAGATAGACAAAAACTTACTGCGCCAAAAATGTAGGTCTTGTTAAAATACACAAGTTATGTCATATACATTTTTTTCGTGGAGCTTAACGTTTTCGAGGTATTTCTTGTTTACTAGTTTCAGTTGTGAAGTAATCACTTTTCTTAGATGGGAGTGTCCGTTTTTCTTTTGTTCTACTCCTGGCCAAGCAAAGAAGCGATTTGCAATGAAAATCGCATAACGACAGCTTTTAGCCTAGTGCATTCCCTTAGTTCCATTCTACTTATAGGGATCTAAGTAATAAACTTCCGTTAATGTTTATCTCGATTAACGTGGTGTTGAAAGAAGAATTATCTTTTGTAAGAAGTTTGTTTGTAGAGCAGCTAGAGAAAGTAATGTGAGTAACACATCAGATTTTTTTTCATCTACATCTGGCGGTGCTACTGTGCTCAAAATAATGCAAGGAATGTATGGTGCTTAATTCAGTGCAGTCTCAGAGTAGTTTGGACAATGATACTGTTGGAAGCTTTTGCAATACACAATGAAGTTTGTGCGCTGAGTCCTAGCGCATATCCGTTCGGTTACCAAGTGAATACAGCTTTGGTATTTAATCAGATTAGTCCAAGCCCGGCATCTCAATACGGCTTCCTATTGTCACTTCCATTCTTTCTATAAACAATAAGAGAGGAAGGGCATATTATATATCTGGACGCAAGGCCGGAGGGGATCAAGAAGAATTCTGCTCGGATTGGGCGCCATAGCATCAGTTCTGCAGCTTTTACTTTTCATACACGTGCTATGCACACAGCAGGTAAAGTATTGCACCCAAAAATGTCCTGTCGAGATTAACCATAAATATATGCTTTGAGATCCCCTGAATGCAAAACAATTTTTACTTTTTCTATAATCACTAGGTACATAGTGTAAAGAGAAGGTATTGTATTGCACCCAAAATTAGATACCGAGATTTCACCGGAAACACATGTTTTGAGACCCCCTGAATAAATAAAAGCATTTTTAGAAAAATTGTCCATGTGTGTCTGTGTGTGTGTGCCTGTGGGCAGTATAGTTCAAAAACGAAAAGACCGTTAAATACCAAATTTGGTATCTATCAAGGATACGACACGAAGGCTTTCCAGAAAATTCTCCCACCCTCAACTACCCTTTACAATGAAAAATTTGGAAAATGTTTATTTTATCAAAAACGGCTCTGAAGATTTTGATTAAAATCTCTTATATTTAAGTTAATCACATGGCAAATAAAATGCATATCTTCAATTTTCTGCCAATATTCTTTGAAGACATGTTTATTCTGGAAGAATTTTACGGAATTTTGCATTACTGGTAAACCGTAAGAGATATACAAAAATTTGGATAGCAAAAAAATTTATATACATTTTTTTCGTGGAGTTTGTCGTTTTTGAGATATTCTTTGTTATTGGTTTCAGCTTTGAAAAGAAATTTGTCAATCCTCTCCGTACAGACAAAGGAATTTGAATCAATTGCAACCAGCTTTTAAATTATCTATCACTGTAGCCTATGGTACTCCCTTACTTCTCTTCTATTAACAAGGAAGCAAGTAATAAGATCCTTTCTGCCTCTTCTTTCTCGATTAGCATGAAGTAAACAGAAATATGAGGTTTTTAACAATAATTTATTGTAGAGATGTAGAGAAGATCAAGTGAATGGAACAAATCAGATTATTGTTAGAAAAAGGGTCACGTGTGTGTTAATTTATATTAAATTATTTTGCGTTTTATTTTTGAGCACTCTTCAAATAATGTGGTTCTTAGCGTCCTATTCTATAGAAGTCGTGAAAGAGGCACTAATTTTCCTGAGAGGCCTGTTTATCAGGCTTGAGAATCTCTTACCTGCGGCAAATTTACGTTACGGGACCAACGGCTTTACTCCATTCCGCTAAAGAAGCCATGCTGAGGATTTCTTTCCTGCAGGATATCCGAGGTTTCAAAGATCATCAGGGAACAGTAGGCAGAGTCCAGAGTCCAAGAACAGGTCGTCAGTTTTACCTGGACGGAATATAATTTCGCCACAGTACATGTGCGATATCGTAGGGGAAATAGATGTTTGTCACAAGCTTTGTTGTCTGCGTCCGCCGGGCGGTTTTAAAATTCCTACGCAACCGTAGGCTTGAGCGCAGTAGGCCACTTGGGCGGTTACCCACCCAAGTGATGACCACGATCATTGCTGCTTAACTTGGCATGCCGCTTGTGGGGCCACCTAGTTAAGCAGGCCAGGTGGCAGGAAAGTCAGTATGGGGGGGGGGGAGTTTCTAGGTTAACCGGGGGGGGGGGACGGGGCACTGTCGGCATGGTCAACCATCCGGCTGTGATCAGTCCCGTCACTGCTTAACCTGGGGACTAATAGTTGAAGGGATGGCAGACTCTCAGGATATGGGCCCGAGAGCTTCCCTTAGCAGGGGGTAGGATTTCTTCCTCCTTGGCGCCCTATGGTCATAGTCGCCCAAAGTTTGCACCAGAGGGTTGGGATGAATGGGTATTTTCTGATACAACGTGCGGGCTCTTTCCCTCACGACGTCGAGGATGTAGCGGATTCCGGAAGAGGTATGTAGGATGTGAGATGGGAATCTGCTCCCAGTATCGTAGATCATTTTTGGTGCCCTGTTCTGAACGACCTCAAGTCTGCAAATTGTGGACGGTGCCGCTGACCCCCAGACCTCGCAGCCGTACAGGATCAGGGGCGGAGTGACCGCTTGATACAGGCGCAGTTTGAGGTGTTTAGGCATGGCGGATTTTAAAACGGGGTTCAACTGCCTGAGAACAGAGTAGTCTAGCCCCACCTTACCCGTTACATGTGGCGCGAAAGTGAGCCCGCGGTGGAGGTGGACCCGAGGTATTTGGCGGCGGTGACCCATGGGATCTGCACCGGCCGCCAGCGACGGACCTTCGCCAGGAGAAGGGCCGAGCTCTTCCCCGGACTGATGGCCATTCTCCACTTTTCGCTCCACCGGCCGATGCTCCGGAGCAGTGACTGCAGTGGGGGGAAATAGTAGCGGGCAATCTTGCTTTGTGCCTTTCTGAACACATCAGAACAATCCTGGGTTCCGATGGGAGGTCAGCATGTAGGCAGCTAAGAGTAACGCGGACAGTACACTGCCTTCCGGCATTCCGGCCGCTAAGGGTGTGGCAATAGAGACTTTCCTCTCCACTCTCCTCACCCTGAATGAGCGTTCCCGGAGGAAGCTGCTTTATCAGGGTGAGATAGAGGGGAGGGATGCCTGCTTGCTTGAGTTTTTAGAATAGCCCTTGATGCCTGGTAGTGGCGAAGGCCTTCTCCACGACCAGCAGCACCGCGACGATCTTGAAGTTGTCCTGGAAACCCAGGGCAGCCTTCTCGGCGAGATACAGGAGCTGCAGAATCTTGGAGTACCCTCGACGAAAACCAAACTGGCGATTCGGTAGAAGGTGCCTTTCCTCAAAAAGAGGGGTGAGGCGGGGGAGGAGCAACCGCTCAAAAACAGAAAAATAAATGGCATATTATTTATGGATGCACACTAACTACTGTGGTTCGCAGTGTCCCATTCTATACTGGACATGAAAGACCGCTTAATTTTACTCAGAGGCTTCTATATCAGGTTTGAGGTTCTTTTATGTGCCGTAAATCAACATGGGATCAACGGCTTTACTTCCCATGCTAAGGATTTTTACACCCGAAAAAATCCATCGTACTCCGCCGGATTTGAACCGGCGACCTTGGGTATATGAAGTTAGCATTACACCACGGATAGTGACTCAAAAACAGAAGGCAGACTCTGGCAGCAGTATTTCTACCTGCAGAGGATGGCCGAGGACCATCTCGCGCGATATCTTGGAGCTTGAGGAGGACGAGGCAAATGGTTGTAAAAATTATAGGAGGCTAAGTTTAGCTTATTTGCAGACCCTCATCATTGTTAAATTTATTTTTGTTTGCTTTTATTCTCTCTACACGCACTATATAAATAGTGTACAGAGAAGGTATTGTATTGCATCCAACTATTCCATACCGATATTTCACCGGAAATACATGTTTTGGGTCCCAAAAAACCCAAAAAGAAGCATTTTTAGAAAAAGGTCTGTGTCATGCCTGTGGACAGCTTATCTCAAAAACGAAAATAACTTGAATACCAAGTTTGGCAGCATCCAAGGATGCGATACGAAGATTTTCAAGAAAATCCCCAACTACCCTTTACATGGAACTTTTTTCAAAAATTTTGATTTTCTCAAAAATAGCTAACAGTTTTGATTAATAATCTGTTATATTTAAGACATTTATATACCAAATAAAATATATATCTCTAATTTTCTGGGAATGTACTCTAAAAATCTTTTTATTTTGGATGATTTGTATTGAATTTGGCCTAACTGCTAAACTGTAAAAGATACACAAAATCTTACTACCGAAAAAATGTAGATTACGATAAAACACACAATTTATTTCATGTACATGTATATTTTTTTCGTGGAGTTGGCCATTTTCGTGATATTTGTTATGGATTTCAGTTTTAAAGAAACTTTTCTCATACGAGAACTTGTCACGCGAAGAAATGGATTTCAATTCCATAGCAACCGCATTTTAAAACATGTGACTGTCGGTTTAGCCTACTGTATTCCCTTATTTCCCTCCTACTTATAAAGGAACTTGGTAACAAGACCGTTTCTGCTAATGTTTCAGCATAAAACAGATAGAAGAATAAGTTAATTAACAATAATTTGTTACATAGATGTAAAAAGTTATGTGAATGGAGCACATCAGATATAGATATGTGTGTCATAATAAACGGTAGATATTTCCATTTCTTTCTCTACACGTAGTATGTACTTAGTGTAAGGATAGGGTATTGCATTACACACAAAATTCGATACAGAGCTTTCACCGGAAATGCACGTTTTGGGTTCCCCTGAATCCACAAATAATATTTCCAGAAAACGTTCCGAGTGTGTGCGTGTGTGTCTGTCTGTGGAGAGCATAGCTCAAAAACGAAAAGACCGTTGAATACCAAACTTGGTATTTAAGTTTGATATCTTCCAAGGATGCGACACGAAGATGTTCAAAAAAATCCCCCCACACCCAACTATCCTTTACATGGAACTTTATTTGAAAATTGTGATTTTCTTAAAAATGGCTCTAACGATTTTGATTAATATATTGTATATTAAAGATATTTATTTACCTGACAAATAAAATGTATATCTTGAATTTTATGAGAATAGCCTCTGAAGACCTCTTTATTCTGTTTGATTTTTATTGAATTTTGCTTAGCTGGTAAACCATTAGATTAGACAAAACCTTACTACACTATGTAGATCACGATTCATGTCATATACATTATTTTCGTGGAGTTGATCGTTTCAGAGATATTCCTTGTTATTGGTTTCCGGTTTAAAAACATATTTATTTCATACAGGAATCTGATAACTCCTGTCAATACAAACAAAGGAACTTCAGTTACGTATCCAGCAGCTTTGAATAATTTAACCTGTGCTACTTCCCTATTTCCCTTCTACTTGCATGGAAGCAAGTAATACCGCCTGCGTAGCCAGAAGTAGTTAAAGCGGTCGTTAAACACTAAAAAAAAAAAAAAAAGAGCAAGTAATAAGACTAGTTCAGACTGCTTCCGTGGTCGAGTGATCAGCGAGCTAACTTCTTACCCGGAGATCCCGGGGTGGATTCCCGGCTGGGGCGGGGAACTCTTCTTTAACCAGAATTATTCCCTATCCCCCACAGAGTCTGGAAGTATGTATGTGAGAGTGAATGTGCGTGTGTTTGAGAAAATAACATGGTTTAAACCCAACGTAAACCTACAGACGAGTTCTTTCTAATTCGAAGCCCCGATAGAACCTTAGATAGAAATGAGGCTTATATAAATAAAATAAAAAAAAAAAGACTAGTTCTGCTAAATTTTTCTCGATCAGCATTAAGTAAAAAGAAGCAAAAGCTTTTTAACAATAATTTGTTGCAGAGATGTAGAGAAAGTCATGTGAATGGACGAAACATTGAAGTTAAGGCCTGTATTGTATGTTGTGCCACGGCGAACTTTTATGGGTAGCCTGATTAACAGTATCTCTAGATGTAAATTTGTTCACTTTGACATGGACTTCTGTAAATGCCGGCAGCGCCACGCGGTGTTTGACGTTCCATTCTCTATATCGGTCTAACAAATTATCCTCTATCTACTTCATGATAATCAAGACAAACATAAGTAAAAGGAAAACAAGGGAACACACCTGGTTAAAGTGATATTAAAATATTTTAAAAGCTGGTTGTAATCCATTTCTATGCAGGGCCAGGAGTTCACAACCTTCCAGGGAGAAACAGACAGTAGTCTCTACTCGTATACACCGATATACAGAGCCTTCCACAAGAAATTCAACACCTACCTGCAGAACTAGTATACCAACCGAGATATCCGAAAAAACTCCACCACAAAATAAACGAAAATGCAAAGAAAAAATCTGATGTGATCCATTCAAATGACTTTCTCTGCATCTCTGCAACAAATTATTGTTAAAAGGCTTATGCTTTTATTCACTTCATGTTAATCGAGAAAAAAATCGTAGAAATGGTCTTATTCTTTGCTTCCTTGTAAGTAGAAGCGAATAGGTTAAAGTCATAGTCAAAAGCTGGTTGCTATGTGCTGAAGTTCCTTTGTATGTATGTATGTATGTATGTATGTATGTATGTATGTATGTATGTATGTATGTATGTATGTATGTATGTATGTATGTATGTATGTATGTATGTATGTATGTATGTATGTATGTATGTATGTATGTATGTATGTATGTATGTATGTATGTATGTATGTATGTATGTATGTATGTATGTATGTATGTATGTATGTATGTATGTATGTATGTATGTATGTATGTATGTATGTATGTATGTATGTATGTATGTATGTATGTATGTATGTATGTATGTATGTATGTATGTATGTATGTATGTATGTATGTATGTATGTATGTATGTATGTATGTATGTATGTATGTATGTATGTATGTATGTATGTATGTATGTATGTATGTATGTATGTATGTATGTATGTATGTATGTATGTATGTATGTATGTATGTATGTATGTATGTATGTATGTATGTATGTATGTATGTATGTATGTATGTATGTATGTATGTATGTATGTATGTATGTATGTATGTATGTATGTATGTATGGATAGAAGTTGATAAATTCCTGTATAAGAAAAGTATAAGTTTTTCAAAGCAGAAACCAAAGAAAAAAAAAAGGAAATCTAAAAAACGATAAAAAATGTTTATTATATAAATTGTGTGTTTTAACGTGCTCTACACTTTTTGTATGGTAGGTTTTGTCCATCTCTTACGGTTAAGCAGTTGTGTAAAATTCCGTAAAATCCATTCAGAATAAAGCAACTTTCAGAGACTATTCCCAGAAAATTCAAGATATACATTTTATTTGTCAGGTAAATTCTTTAATATACAGGATTATAATCAAAATCGTTACCGCTATTTTTAAGAAAACCAAAATTTTTGAATTTTTTTCTATGTAAAGGGTAGTTTGAGGTGGGGGGGATTTACTTAAAATTTTCGTATCGCATACTTGGAAGATATGGAACTTAAATACCAACGGTCTTTTCGTTCTTGAGCTATGCTGCCCACAGTCACACAGACAGACACACTGGGACATTTTTTGGATTCAGGGGGTCTCAAAAAATATATTTCGGTGAAATCTGGGTATGGAATTTTTGGGTGCAATCCAATAACTTCCGACTACATTGCACGTGTAGAAAAACTAAAAAACCAACTACAGCCACTATTCCGTACGAGGGTGCAATGCCCTACAAAATTGTATAAAACTATCTGAACGCAGCATGCGACCCGTTTTTACTTTCTCTATGCGTACTATTAACATAGGGTATAGAGAAAATATTGTAATGTACCCAACAATTCGATACCGGAATACACGTTTTAGGGTCTCCTATATCAAAAAATAATTTCAGAAACAGGTTCACGTGCGTGCGTGTGTGTTTGTGTGAACACTATAACTTAAGAATGAAAAGTCAATAATATACCAAACTGTATTTTTACTTTCTCTATGCTCACTATGTACATAGTGTATAGAGAAGGTATTTCACTCCACCAAAAAATTCGATACCGAGATTTCACCGGAAATATATGTTTTAGAGTCCCCTGTATCCAAATTTTTTTTTCAGAAAAAGGTCCGTGTGTGTGTCCCTGTGTCAGTGTGTCTGTGAACACGATAACTCAAAAACGAAAAGTTGGTAAAATACCAAACTTGGTATTTAAGATTAGTATCTTCCATGGATGCGACACGAAGATTTTCAGAAAAATCCTCCCATACCCAACTCCCTTTACAAGGAAAAATTTTCGAAAATTTCGATTTTCTTAAAAATGGCTCTAACGATTTTGATTAAAATATCGTATATTAAAGATATTTACCTGACAAATAAAATGTATATCTTGAATTTTTTGGGAATAGCCTCTGAAGACTACTTTATTCTGAATGAAATTTACGAAATTGTGCATAACTGCTAAACCGTAAGAGATGGACAAAAACTTACTCATGAGAAATGTAGAGCACGTTAAAAAACACAATTTATGTCATATACATTTTTTTTTGTGGAGTTGATCATTTTTAAGATATTCTTACATTTTTTGATTCTGCTTTGAAAAATATACTTTTCTCATACAGGAATTTGTTAACACCTGCCCATACAAACAAAGAAACTTCAGTTACATAGCAACCAGCTTTTTGCTATCATTTTAACCTATGGTATTCTCTCATTTCGCTTCTACTTAGCAAATAATAATAGTATTTCTGCTAATGTTTCTCAATTGGCACGAAGTAAATAGAAGCATAAGCTTTTTAACTACAATTTGTTGCAGGGATGTAGAGAAAGTCATGTGAATGGTACACATAAGATTTTTAAAAGAGTTGACACTTTTAGCCTAGTGTATATTTTCCTTCTACCTACTAGGAAGAGAGTAATTAGAGAAAGAAGCATTTTTGGGAAAAGGTACGTGTGTGTCTGTAGACAGCAAAGTTCAAAAACGAAAAGACGTTAAATACAACACATGATATTTAAGTTTGGTACGTTCCAAGCATGCGACACAAAGATTTTCAACAAAATCCCCCCTTACGCTTTACATGGAAAACTTTTCAAAATCTTGAAGTTTCTGTTAATAGCCTCTGGATTCTGGATGAATTTTATGGAATTTTGCAAAACTGCTAAACCGTAAGAGATGGACAAAAACTTACCACACAAAAATGTAGAGCACGTTAAAACACACAATTTATGTTATATACATTTTTTTCCTATAGTTGATCGTTTTTGAGATATTCCTTGTTATTGGTTTCAGCTTTAAAAAAACTTGACTCATACAGCAATTTGTCAATACCAGCTTTTGACTATCATTTAAACCTATGGCACTCCTTTATTCCGGTTCTACTTACAAAGAAGCATGTAATAACACTGTGTCTGCTAAATTTTTCTCCATTGGCATTAAGTAAATAGAAGCATTTTAACAATACTTTGTTGCCGAGATATAGAGAAAGTCATGTGAATGGAACACATCAGATTTGTCTTTAATTGAGGGGGACCCAAAACATGCATTTCCGGTGAAATCTCGGTATAGAGTATTTTTGGGCGGAATACAATACCTTCTCTATACACTATGTACATATTATGCGTAGAGAAAGGAAAATGTTTGCAAATATTTATCTCGATTAATATAAAGTAGAAGAATATGATTTTAATAATAATAATAGCGATGTAGAGAACGTCATGTGAATGGAACATCAGATTATTTTTTTAATACAGAACATTTGAGGAGTACATGTTGAAGTTGCTACAGCAAAGTAGACACTAATACTCGCGCGTATTCATTGCAGCATCTCTATTTACATTTCAAAAATATTCATATGAAACGTTATCCATTTTAATGCTTGTGAAAACGACAGCAACTGCTACCAATTGTAATTAATATGTAAACCAACTGTCAGTTTCCCCTTTCTTTCTTTGTATTGTCGACGCGAGTAACAGATCTCTAACACGAACCATATGACACGTTTCGCGGTCAGAAACGCTCAAAGCACATAACACTAATAAACCATGGTCTTATTCCGTAGCTTATTCTCAAAATATACCTCACATAATCTCTCGTTTCATAGCTATATATGTCATAAAATATTATGTCTTCCATTCACGTGATTTTCTGTAAATCTCTGCAAAAAAAAATATTATTAAAACGCTTATGCTTCTATTTACTTCACGCTAATCGAGAAAAATTATCAGAAATAGTCTTATTACTTGCTTCCTTGTAATTAGAAGCGAAATAAGGGACATCCATAGATTAAAGTGATAGTCAAAAGCTGGTTACTAGGTGACTGAAGTTCCTTTGTGTATATGGACAGGAGTTAACAAATTCCTGTGTGAGAAATGTATACGTTTTTTAAAGCTGAAAATCTCAAAAACAATCAACTCCAGAAAAAAATGCATATGACATAAATTGTATGGTAAGTTTTTGTCCATCTCATACGGTTTAACAGTTATGCAAAATTCCGTAAAATTCATTCAGAATGAAGTAGTCTTCAGAGGCTATTCCCAGAAAATTCAAGATATACTGTTTATATGTCAGATACATATATTCATTATACGATATTTTAAACAAAATCGTTAGAGCCGTTTTTGAGAAAATCAACATTTTCGAAAGAGTTGGCAGTGGGGGTATTTTCTTGAAAATCCTCGTGTCGCATCCTTGGAAGAAACCAAACTTAAATGCCAAGTTTGGTATTAAATGGTCTATTCATTTTTGAGTTATGCTGTCCTCAGACACACACACGGACCTTTTTTCAAAAATGCATTTTTGGATTCAGGGGGGCCCAGAACGTGTAATTCCCGGTGAAATCTCGGTATCGAATTTTTGGGCGGAATGCTCTACTTTCTCTGTACACTATTTACATAGTACGTGTAGAGAGAATAGAAATATTATGTGTTCCATTCAGATGACCTGCTCTAGCGTCCTGCAGACATCTACTCTTGCAAAAGATTCTTCTTTTATGTACATCATGATAATCATTGGGACAATTTCTCTTAGCAGAAGGGAAACGAGGGAATGCTAATATCATAGTCTCTTTTAAAAGCTGGTCTATTGGTGAACATTGACAATAAACATAAGTTCCGTGGTTTAAAATTTACATATCAACTTGATAGAAACATTCCTTTTATTTGAGAATTTGAAACAACTTTTCTTTTAACCCAGAACAAGGATCTTCTTGAAAACAGTATACTCTACTATAAAATTTTATTTGACGTAAATTGGGTGTTTAACGTGATGTTTATTTTTACTTTCTCTACAGGTATTATGTACATAGTGTATAGAGAAAGTATTTTATGGCACCCAAAATTCGATGCTGAGATATCACCGGAAATACACGTTTTGGGTCCCCCTGAATCCAAAAATGCATATATAGAAAAATGTCTATGAGTGTGTGTGTGTGGGGGAGGGCAGCATAGCTCAAAAACGAAAAGGCCGTTAAATTTCAAATTTGGTATTTGCAAGAATGCGACGGGCAGATTTTCAAGAAAATCCCGCCACCCCCAACTATCTTTTACATAAAACTTTTTCCGAAAATTTTTATTTACTTAAAAATTGCTCTAACAATTTTGATTAAAATCCGTTATATTTAAGATATTTACATGCCAAATAAAATGTAGATCTTGAATTTTCTGGGAATAGCCTCTCAAGACTACTTTATTCTTAATGAATGTTACGGAATTTTGCATAACTGGTAAACCGTAAGAGATGTACAAAAGCTTACTACACAAAAAGTAGATCACGTTATAACACACCATTTATGTTGTATACATTTTTTTCCTGCAGTCGATCGTTTTTGAGATATTCCTTGCTTTTGGTTTCAGCTTTAAAAAGCTTATACTTTTTTCATACAGGAATTTGTTATCTCCTGTCCATACAAACAAAGGAACTTCAGTCACATAGGAACCAGGTTTTGACTATCACTTTAACCTATTGTACTCCCTTATTTCGCTTCTACTTACAAGGAAGCAAGTAGTAAGACTATTTCTGCTATTTTTTTCTCTATCAGCATGAATTATAATTATAATAATTATAAACTGATTCATAAGAACCGTTTAAGTCTAGTTACTTGATCAATCTATATTTCAGGGATATTGCTTGATGTTTCGAGTATTTGGAGAAGAAGTAAGATGGCGGAAGTAAGGTGGTGGAGAATAAGAGGTGCCCGTTATGACAAAGGTAGGGTTGGTATTACATTACTAACCCTGCTCGCTTGGCCGCGTCTGCATGACGGCGTACATACTGCGTACATCGCTCTGGTGCTCGGGAACAAAGGTCCGCCCAGCAAATGTGAATCCAGACACCCAATATTGCAGATCTCATTCCGAGTCTGTTTCCCTTTAACCGGAGCGTATGCAAATAGAGGCATAAACTGTGTACTGCTAATCCTGGTGTAAAATTACATTAAAGTGTTTCATTGCAGCTGTTATCGTTTTATTTGCTATCGGAAAGCATTTACATTTTACATGCATTTATTAAAACGACAATTCTTAAACATTATTCTCCCTTTCCACTCCTCTACAAAGTACTCTTAATCCATCTGGGTAGTGTAGTGGTAGCGTGTCTGCCTCACATTAAAAAGGCCGTGAGTTCGAATCTCGCTTGCCGGATGACTTTTTTCGGGGTTTTCTCTTATCCTGATAAGACGAATGTCGAGTAACTTTAAGCTCCATGGACCCGAGATTATTTGAGCATCATTTCACCGATTTCATTCATCGTCCGATATGACCAACCAAGTCAAAAGTCGTTAAAAATTACAACAACAACAAAGCTATTCTTACACAAATGTGATGTGTTACACTTATATGACTTTCCCTAGCTGCTCTACAAACTAACTTCTGACAAAAGAGTTCTTCTTCCTATGGCATGCTAATCGATATAAGCATTAGCAGAATGGCCTTATTACTTGGTTCCTTAAAGTAGAACAAAACGAAGGGAATGCACTACGCTAAAGCGAAACTCAAATGTTTAAAAACTGTCGCTATGCGATTGTCTTTACAAATCACTTCTTTGATTGGCCAGGAAAAGAACAAAAGACAAACGGACGCTTCGTGTCTGAGAAAAGAATAGGTACTTTACAACTAAAACCAATAAAAAGGAATATCTTAGAAATGGTTACCTCCACAACAAAAATGTAAAGGACATAAATTATGTATTTTGACGAAATCTACATTTTCTATGTAGTAAGCTTTTTGTATCTCTTATGGTTTAGTATTTCAGCAAAATTAGGCAAAAGTCATCCTGAATAAAGAGGTCTTATGAGGCTATTCCCAGAAAATTCACAATATTCATTTTATTTGGGATATAAATATCTTTAATATACGGCATTTTAATCAAAACCGTAGAGCCATTTTTGAAAAAATAGATATTTTCGACAATTTTCCATGTAAAGGTAGTTTGTGGTGGGGGAATTTACTTGAAAATCCTCGTGTCACATCCTTAGAAGATCCTAATTCTAAATACTAATATTGGTATTTAACGGTATTTTCGTTTTGAGCTATGCTGTCCACAGACACAAACACATAGACTCACACGGATCTTTTTCTAAAATGGGTACAATACAATACCTTCTCTATACACTATGTACATATTACGTGTAGAGAAAGTAAACATGTATTCTTCTGTCCGCTTGTTGTTAATACACCTAAACGTACGTTAGGCGGCTCTTCAAGGAGTATAGGTAGCTAGCTACACGAGCTATTTGTGATGAGTCAGTTAGGAAGACAAGGGCACGCAAGTATTACAATTCCAACTAAACCTTACACACAAAAAGGCTACGCATGGAAACTATACATCTTGGATTTGAAGTATACAAATCACTTTGCTATTGTTTTTATTTTTACTTTCTCTACACATACTATGTACATAGTGTATAGAGAAGGTATTCTTTTCCACCCAAAAATTTGATACCGAGATTTCACCGGAAATACATGTTTTGGATCCTTCAGAATAAAAGGAAACATTTTTGGAAAAAGGTCCGTGTGTGTCTGTAGAAGGTATATCTCAAAAACGAAAATACTGTTAAATAAAACTTGGCATTTAAGTTTAGTATCTTTCAGGGATGTTGACACCATGATTTTCATGAAAGCCCCCCCACTCCAAACTATCCTTTACATGGAAAAAAATGTCCATAATTTTGATTTTCTCAAAAGTGGCTTTAACGATTTTGATTAAAATACCGTATATTAAAAATATTTATATGGCAAATATAAATGTATTTCTTGAATTTTCTGGGAATAGCCTCTGAAGAGCTCTTTATTCTGGATGATTTTCATTGAAATTTCCACAATTGGTAAACCGTAACGGATAGACAAAAGCTTGCTTGACCCAAATGTAGATCTCATCAAAACACACAATTAATGTCCTTTACATTTTTGTTGTAGTGGTGACTGTTTCCGAGATATTCCTTGTTATTTGTTGCAACTGTAAAATACTTATACTTTTCTCAGACAGAAATTGTGCGTTTTAATTTTGTTCTACTCCTGGCCAAGCAAAGAATATTTGCAATGACAATCGCATAGCGATAGCTTAAAACATAGCGTCGGCCTCCGTGGTGTAATGGTTACCATGCTAACTTCATATACCCAAGGTCGCGGGTTCAAACCCGGCGGAGGACGATGGAGTTTTTTGGGCGTAAAAATCCTTAGCATGGCTTCCTTCGGAAGGGAAGTAAAGCCGTGGGTCCGTGTCGTAGATTTACGGCACGTAAAAGAACCTCACCTGATAAGAGAGGCCTCTGAGCAAAATTAAGCGATCTTTCACGCCCAATATAGAATGGGACGCTGAGAACCAAAGCAGTTAAAGAGCGCCCATAAATAACACGCCATTGCCATTGTTTTTAAAACATAGCATTGCGTATTCCTTTAGTTCCCTTCTACTTACAAGGAACCAAGTAATAGGAACATTCTGCTAATGTTTATCTCGATTAGCATTGTGCGGAAAGAAGAATATTTTGTAAAATGTTTCTAATTTTTTGCTTATTTATGCATAAATTAGAAGCAGTTAATACCCTGTTTATCCCAGAGTAAACTTAGTATTCAACGTGTATACACGACATGTATATAGAATATTGTAGTTGTTGCGGTAATAATTGATTAAAAAGCGACAATTTCAATTAGGTAATACATGAAAGCGGTAATTTCGTTCAGAGAAACGCCGTTGAAGTATAAGTATACTTGGTGCAGAATGAGGAGTGTAGGTGACAAGAGCTTGAAAACGGCAATGATTGCCTCTAGTAATGCCACCAGAAAATAAGTAGGTCGGTAGCTCGAGTCAACCCATTCCTGCAAAGGGCTGAAGTGTAGTTGCTGCTGCATGAAGTATGTAGTATTTTAGGGTGCCCAATTGGACTTTAGACATCTCCTTAGCGTGGTGATAGTGTAACCAAACGGGAGCCCGGGTTCTACTCTAGGCACCATTATGGAGATATTCTAGTGCTAGGAGATCCAGTCCAGGATGCATTCAGCCTTGTGGGTCCCTGGAGGGATGGTATTCAGGAGCTACTTAAGGGAGAAATATGCGGGGACCACATAAACCGGCCGGGCGTTAACCACATCCACCCTCCAGTACTGCACCCCACTAATAGGCAGGGGTGGGGGGCTCAGCGGTTAGTTTAGTTTTTGTTTTAATTGGACTTTTACCAATATTCCAAAATAACTTACGTACCTAGAAAATATGGACGCGCCGTGGCCGAGTGGTTAGAACAATCGCCTTTCACCAAGGATTTTAGTCTGGCTTTGCTCCCAGGTGACATTGGGATTTGTGGTAGACAAAGCGGGCAATGGCGAATTTTCTCTGGGCTCTCCGGTTTCCCCCGCCACTACATCTTCATTCCTGTATCACCAGTGTCATCGCCTGCGATGCTATAGCAATAAAAGCGGGCGTTAAACACTATCTCATTTCTCATACCTAAGAAATGAATTACAGCTCATTTAACCTTTTGCTCTTATCTGCAAGAGTAAGATAAGCTGATGTAAACGCTGCTTTATTAGTTTTACTATGAAGAAGGGGAGCGCAAAGCCCAGGGAAATTGCCTGCAATTCTTTAGTGCGGCCAGTTATGGAATATGGAGTAGCAAGCTGGGACCTTAGTGCGGCCGGTTATGGAATATGGAGTAGCAAGCTGGGACCTTAGTGCGGCCGGTTATGGAATATGGAGTAGCATGCTGGGACCTTAGTGCGGCCAGTTATGGAATATGGAGTAGCATGCTGGTACCTTAGTGCGGCCGGTTATGGAATATGGAGTAGCATGCTGGTACCTTAGTGCGGCCGGTTATGGAATATGGAGTAGCATGCTGGGACCTTTGTGCGGCCAGTTATGGAATATGGAGTAGCATGCTGGTACCTTAGTGCGGCCGGTTATGGAATATGGAGTAGCATGCTGGTACCTTAGTGCGGCCGGTTATGGAATATGGAGTAGCATGCTGGGACCTTAGTGCGGCCGGTTATGGAATATGGAGTAGCATGCTGGGACCTTAGTGCAGCCAGTTATGGAATATGGAGTAGCATGCTGGGACCTTAGTGCAGCCAGTTATGGAATATGGAGTAGCATGCTGGGACCTTAGTGCAGCCAGTTATGGAATATGGAGTAGTATGCTGGGACCTTAGTGCGGCCAGTTATGGAATATGGAGTAGCATGCTGGGACCTTAGTGCAGCCAGTTATGGAATATGGAGTAGCATGCTGGGACCTTAGTGCAGCCAGTTATGGAATATGGAGTAGCATGCTGGGACCTTATTGCGGCCAGTTATGGAATATAGAGTAGCATGCTGGGACCATAGTGCGGTCAGTTATGGAATGTGGAGTAGCATGCTGGGTCCTTAGTGCAGCCAGTTATGGAATATGGAGTAGCATGCTGGGACCTTAGTGCGGCCAGTTATGGAATATGGAGTAGCATGCTGGGACCTTAGTGCGGCCAGTTATGGAATATGGAGTAGCATGCTGGGACCTTAGTGCGGCCAGTTATGGAATATGGAGTAGCATGCTGGAACCTTAGTGCGGCCAGTTATGGAATATGGAGTAGCATGCTGGGACCATAGTGCGGCCAGTTATGGAATATGGAGTAGCATGCTGGGACCTTAGTGCAGCCAGTTATGGAATATGGAGTAGCATGCTGGGACCTTAGTGCAGCCAGTTATGGAATATGGAGTAGCATGCTGGGACCTTATTGCGGCCAGTTATGGAATATGGAGTAGCATGCTGGGACCTTAGTGCAGCCAGTTATGGAATATGGAGTAGCATGCTGGGACCTTAGTGCAGCCAGTTATGGAATATGGAGTAGCATGCTGGGAACTTAGTGCAGCCAGTTATGGAATATGGAGTAGTATGCTGGGACCTTAGTGCAGCCAGTTCTGGAATATGGAGTAGCATGCTGGGACCATAGTGCAGCCAGTTCTGGAATATGGAGTAGCATGCTGGGACCTTAGTGCGGCCAGTTATGGAATATGGAGTAGCATGCTGGGACCTTAGTGCAGCCAGTTATGGAATATGGAGTAGCATGCTGGGACCTTAGTGCGGCCAGTTATGGAATATGGAGTAGCATGCTGGGACCTTAGTGCAGCCAGTTATGGAATATGGAGTAGTATGCTGGGACCTTAGTGCAGCCAGTTCTGGAATATGGAGTAGCATGCTGGGACCTTAGTGCAGCCAGTTCTGGAATATGGAGTAGCATGCTGGGACCTTAGTGCAGCCAGTTATGGAATATGGAGTAGCATGCTGGGACCTTAGTGCGGCCGGTTATGGAATATGGAGTAGCATGCTGGGACCATACAGGGTTAATCAAACTGATACAGAGACGGGCGGTTCACTTCATAAAGGGAGGTCAAGATTTTGGGCTTACGAAAAGGCGAAGAGAATAAATGGGAGCCGCTAAAAGTTAGGCGGAAAACACATAGGTTAGTCGCACTGTTTAAAGCTTATACTGGTTTAAATGCATGGGTGGACGTTAGAAAGAGGTTAGAAAACCCGGCATACTGCGGACGAAACGATCATTTGTATAAAATTAAGGGTAAAAGGTATAAAACCGAATTTTCTTTTGTTTATAGGACCAATGAAGAGTGGAGAGAATTGCATGTAGCAGCCTTTCACAGCGAACCACTGACTTTAAAGAAGTTTAGGGACAATTTAAAGAGAATAAATGTTAGAAGTGAAGTAATTGAGGATATGTAGCTATTAATGTTGAGGATTCACAGAAACTGTTATGCTGGTAATTGATGTAGTATTGCTGCACTGAATAATATGAGGTATTTAAAAACATGTATATATAGTATGTTAGCTGTATTACTATCATTAATTTGTATAACTATTATTAACCAAAAATTATTATCGTAAGTGTATTTTGTAAATTAAACTCTGCCAATTGCAGGAAATACACATACGTACATTAGCGTAAAGTTAGATCATTCCGCTGACGATGTGAAGAAGGCAAAATGTAAAACTAAGCCAGTAGCAAAATACAAAAAACACACATGACTTTCTCTACATCTCTGCAACAAATTATTGTTAAAAAGCATATGCTTTTATTTGCTTCATGCTATTTGAGAAAAATTGTCAGAAAACCTTATTACTTGCTTCCTTGTAAGCAGAAGCGAAATAAGAATACCATATGTTAAAGTGATAGTCAAAAGCTGGTTACTATGTGACTGAAGTCCCTTTGTTTGTATGGACAGCAGTTGAAAATTCCCGTATGAGAAAAGCATGCCTTTTAAAGCTGAAACCAATAACAAGGAATATCTCTAAAACGATCAATCCCACGAAAAAAATGTATACCACATAAATTGTGTACTTTATCGTGATCTACATTTTGTGTCTAGTAAGTTTTTTTCTATCTCTTACGGTTTGCCAGGTATGCAAAACTCAATTAACATCATCCACAATAGAGGTCTTTGGAGCCTATTCCTAGAAAATTCAAGATATAAATTCCACTGAATCACTATCTTTAATATACGGTATTTTAATCAAAATCGTTAGAGCCATTTTTGAGAAATTAAAAATTTAATTTTTTTTTCCATGTCAAGGGTAGTTTGAAGTGGGGATATTTTTCTCAAAATCTTCGTGTTCTATCCCTGGAAGATAGTAAACTTAAATATAAAGTTTAGTATCAAACTGTTTTTGAGCTATGCTGTCCACGGAACTTTTTCCAAAAATGCTTTTTTTGGATTAGGGGGACCCAGAACATCTATTTCCGGTGAAATTTGGGTATCGAATTTTGGGACGAATACAATACTATGCAATATGTACATAGTACGTGCAGATAAAATAAAAATCTGATGTGTTCGACTCACATGCCTTTCTCTATATCTCTAAAACAAATTGTTAATCGAAGCGAAATAAGGGAGCACCATAGGTTAAAGTGATAGCTAAAAGCTGCTTGCTATGTAAATGAAGTTCCTTTGCTTGTATGGACCCGAGTTGACAAATTCCTGTGTGAAAAAAGTATGTTTTCCAAAGTTGAAACGAAAAACCATGAATGTGTTAAAGATGATCAATTCCACGAAAAAAGTGAATATGACAAAAATTGATTGTTTTATTGTAAGCTACATTTTTGTGTGGTAAGATTTTGTCCATCTCTTACGGTTTAGCAGTTATGCAAAATTCTGTAAAATTCCTCCAGAATAAAGTAGTCTTCAGAGGCTATTCCCAGAAAATTCAAGATATAAATTCTATTTGTCAGGTAAATATTTTTAATATACGATATTTTAATCAAAATTTTCGAAATTTTTTGCATGTAAAGGGTAGTTTGGGGTGGGGAATTTTCTTCAAAATATTCGTGTCACTTCCTTGGAAGATACCAAACTTAAATACCAAGTTTGGGCTTTAACGGTCTTCTTCTTTTTGAGCTATGCTGTCCACAGACACACATGGACCTTTTTGTAAAAATTCCTTTTTTTGGACTCAGGGGGTCCTAAAGCATGTATTTCCGGTGAACCTTGGTGTTGAACTTTGGGTGGAATACAATACTTCCTCTATACACTATGTACATAGTACGTATAGAGAAAGTAAAAAAAGTAGCAGAAATAGTCTTATTACTTGCTTCCTTGTAAGCAGAAGCGATATACGGGAGTAGTATTGGTTAAAGTGATACTCAAAAGTTGGTTGCTATGTTGGTTGTTCCTTTGTTTGTATATGCAGGAGTTGAGAAATTCCTGTACGAGAAAAGTATGTTTTTTAAAGCTGAAACCAAAAACAATGAGTATCTAAAAATCGACCAACTCCATGAAAAAAAAAATATATATATATATAAGATAAATTGTGTTTTTTATGGTGCTCTACATTTTTTGTGTAGTAAGTTTTTGTCCATCTCTTACGGTTTAGCAGTTATGCGAAATTCCGTAAAACTCCTCCAGAATAAAGTAGTCTTCAGAGGCTATTCCCAGAAAATTCATAATATGCATATTATTTGCCAGGTAAATATCTTTAATATACGAAATTTTAATCAAAATCGTTAGAGCCACTTTTGAGAAAATCAAAATTTTCGAAAACAGTTCAATGTAAAGGGTAGTTTGGTGTGGGGGGATTTTTCTCAAAATATTCATTTCGCATCACTGGAAGATACTAAACTTAAATACCAACTTTGGTATTTTACCGACTTTTTGTTTTTGAGTTATCGTGTTCACAGACACACACACACGCGGACCTTTTTCTGAAAATGCTTTTTTTGGATATAGGTGACCCTAAAACATATATTTCCGGTGAAATCTCGGGATCGAATATTTGGGTGGAGTGCAATACCTTCTCTATACACTATGTACATAGTACATATAGAGAAAGTAAAAATGTGATCCCGCCAGTATAGATATAGCAATTTATTTTCTAACCATGCATACAACTCCTTCACTAATCTTCAGAAAAAGCGAAAAACTGTAGAACTTTTCCTGTGGCTTCTCATATCCGTCAGGAACAAGTAGTTTATATGTTTGCCTATACAGGTTGGCAGCAATGTTGCCGAGAGAGGAAGCCGTTACGAATACGACGCTAATGCTGGATATCGCGCTCTGCACCAATTTTCTGCAGCGAAACTTATTTTCGGAAAGCTTATTGCACCTAGGGATATATACATGTAGTAAATATAAAGTAGCGGATTAAAGTGCGAGTTGGGAATAAGGCTATGAAATATGATATTAGTGCGCACGGCCCATGTCTCTAAACTGAGGCTAACCATACGGCTTGAAAGAGAACAGTAAAATGCAAATACCCAAAAGCAACTAAATCTGAATTTTAATACAAACGACGTTACATTAGAGTTTACAGAACCTAAGCATTAGGCAAGACATTTAACTGCACTAAATAAAACCAAATACCACCTTATTCTTTTGTAGTCTGGATTGGTCTCCATCTTCTTCCCTCGTTTTACCGTCAGCGTTTTGCTTTTCCTTTTTAAAGCAGAAATGAAATGGCATTTTATTTATGGACGCCATTTAACTGCTGTGGTTCTCAGGGTCCCATTCTATACTGGGCGCGAAAGACCAGTTAATTTTGCTCAGAGGCCTCTCTATCAGGCTTAGGTTCTTTTACGTGTCGTAAATCAAGTCTACGGGACCCACGGCTTTACTTCCTTTCCGAAGGAAACCATGCTAAGGATTTTTAGGCCCGAAAATATCCATCGTCCTCCGCCGGGTTTGGGTACATGAAGTTAGCATGGTAACCATTACACGCCGGAGGGCGACTTAAGAGCAGAAGAAAACTCTTGGTCTTCCACTTGTTTCTCATTTCATCAGCATTTACTTTTCCAAACTTAATTCCAACAATACCTTGGTTTTCCTCGACAATTATACAGTTAATAAATTCCACTTCAGATGCTTCTAGTTACCTTTATTCGAACAACAATGTGATAGATTTTTACCTCTTCAAGCACGTATACCATGCTCATAGTAGGAAGGCATGGTATTCCATTCCACAAAACAATTCTATACCACAATTTGAATGGAAATGCATGTTTTAGAACGCAAAGAAAAAGGTGCGTGTGCGTGAGTGTGTCGTGTATCTGTGAACACGAAAACCGAAAAACGAAAAGTGAGTTAAATATATGGCTTACTTTATAAGTAAGGCATCTTCCAAGGATGCCACACGAAGATTTTCACGAAAATACCCACACCAAAATACCTTTTAAATGGAAAAATTTTCGAAAAATTGTATTTTCTAAAAAATGGTGAGTTTAGATTAAATTGCGATATATTAACGGTATTTACATGAAAAATAAAATTTATATCTAGAGTTTGCTGGACATAGCATCCGAAAATCTCTTCTTTCTGGATGATTACTTTATAACTTGACCACCGTAAGCGAAATACCAAAAATCTGATGTGTTCTATTCACATGACTTTTTCTTCATCTCTGTAACAGATTATTATTAAAAAGATTATTCTTCTGACTGTTTCATGCTAATCAATTTAAACATTAACAGAAATTCTTTGTTATAAGTAGAATGGGAATACGCTAGATTAAAACGATAGTCAAATCTTTTTGAATGTGGTTGTCATGCGTTTTTCTGCATTACCAGTATATGACAAATTTTGGTACGTGAAGTTTTAGATATTCGTTGTTATTGATCTTAGTTTTTAAATACTTACCTAACACTTTTCTTATACTGCAATTTCTCAACTCCTGCCCATACAAAAAAAGAAATTTCAATCACAGAGAAACGCCTTTAAAAAAAGATAATCGATTTAACCAATCGATTTCTTTTACTTACATGGAAGCAAGTAGTAAGACAATTCCTGCTAAGTTTATCTGATTAGCATGAAGTAGATAGATTAACCCTTTTAACAATAAATTGTTACAGAGATGTAGAGAAACTCATATGGATGAAACACATAATTTTTATATAGTCTTTCTACAGTTCTTCTAAAGAATAATTATTACTCTCTACTTTCAAATTCATATTTGGGCATGCCAAGAAACATCTGAATAACTTTAAAAATGCCAAACAATCTGCACATTAAAAATTAAAAATGTTGAAAAAATCGAATATAATCTCGGAAATGTTTGATGCAAAAAAATCTCTTTCAAATGAACTATATAGTAATGAGGTTTACATTTTTTGCGCGTTTCCTTTTCTGTATATTTTATGTTTTACCGGTTATAGAAATTATACAATGCACCTTGAGAGCAAAGAACCATTGCCAGTGTATTTGCAGAAAATGAAGACAAATATTTTAATAGCAGTAAACGAGCACCAACTCCTAGTATGTGATTTACTCCGAGAGTAACGTCTCTGCTTGGCTACAGTTAAGAGATATGAATCGATTATCATTTGGTGGAGGCGCGGTTGTAACTAACTCTACTCCAGCCAATGACGTCGCAGGGTGACGAGACTCGGAGAGAATTGCGGTTTTCTCCAACATTCCGTTAACGTGTTTTGTAACACACAATGTCATAGCAAACATTCAGCAAAAGGAAGCACGGGCCTTCACCCAAATGTTTCTGAAATCTCAGCTAGTATGTTTACTTTCTCTACACGAACTACGTACATAGTGTACAGAGAAGGTATTGTATTGCACCCTAAAATTCCATATCGAGATTTCATCGAAAATACGTGTTTTGGGTACCCCCGTATCCAGAAGAGGCATTTCTAAAAAATATGTTCCTCTCTCTCTGTGTGTGTGTGTGTGTGTGTGTGTGTCTGTGGCAAGAATACCTCAAAAACGAAAATACTGGTATTTAAGTTCCGTATCTTCCAAGGATGGACACGAAGATTTTCAAGAACTACTCTTACAAGAAATTGTTTTCGAAAATGTTTATGTTCTTAAAATTAGCTCTAACAATTTTGATTAAAATATTGTATATTAAAGATATATACCTGACAAATGAAATGTATATCTTAAATTTTCCGGGAACAGCCTCTGAAGATGTGCAAAACTCTGCAACATTTATCCAGAAAAACATAACTTGTAAAGCGTAAGAGATAGATAAAAACTTACCACACAAAAAGGTAGAACAAGTTAAAATACACAATTTATATTCTATACATTTTTTGGTGGAGTGGATTTTTTTTTTTTTTTAAGATATTTCTTGTTATTAGTTACAGCTTTAAAATACTTACATTTTCCTAATGCAGGAGTTTGTCCACCCCTGTCCATACGAACAAAGGTGCTTTATTCACATAGCAACCAGCTTTTAAAAGATTTGACTATCACTTTAGCATAGCGTACTCCCTTATTTCCCTTCCACTTACAAGGAAGCAAATACTAAGACCCTTTCTGCTAATTTATTCTTGATTAGCATGAAGTAAATAGAAGAATAGTCTTTTTAAAAAATAATTTATTGTAGAGATGTAGAGATAGTCATGTGAATGGAACACATCACATTTTAATTTTGTTAGTCTTTCTTTTTTTCTTATCCTGAAATGGACCCGTGGCTCACTTGAAACAACATTTCAGTGACCGAGCAGGTTAAAGGACATTTATTGTACTTAGCGAACATGTTCAGTTATCATGCCCGTCACTTAAGCTGTGTTACTTATCCTAACATGAACATGTCTTAGGTGCCGTATCCGCTTATAATGATTTTCAAATGGGAAGAATTCCACTCTGCAGCGAATGATATACGTTGTCGTGCTCTGCGTTGCCAGGTCTTTTCATATTTCCCTCTCACTCACACACTGAGCATGCAAATCTGCCTGGCGACATAATGTTTATTTATATGTATTGTAAAAACTATTTGTGCTAAAAATCTGTGGTTTTTAAGGTTCTGCTACAAACGTTATTCCGCATCTTCCTCGTGAGTTATTTTTTTGCAAAATTTGAATATTTTGTGTTAGTGCAAGTAGTGTTTATGAGATACGGATTCATTTAGCGCGTTACTCCCCAGTAAAGCGGGAAGCAATGTGGCTCCGATTGGCTGCCGGCCTGGTGGCGCTCAAGAACAAACCTCCTCCCAATTGAAAGCTGTAGCTCTCTGGCTGGTAGCGAGTGTAGTCCCCTTTTGTTTGTGCTATCTAAAACATCTTACTCCCGATGTCGTCTCTGCGTTCACTTTTTTACTTTCTCTACACATACTATGTTCACAGTGTATAGAGAAGGTATTCTATTGCACCCAAAAATCGATACCTAGATTTCACCGGAAATACATGTTATGGGATACCCTGAATACAAAAAAAAACATTTTTAGAAAAAAGTCCGTGTGTATGTGTGTCTGTGGGTAGCATAGCTGAAAAACGAAAAGACCATTAAATACCAAACTTGGTATTTAAGTTCAGTTTATTCCTAGGATGCGACACGAAGATTTTCAAGAAAATCCCACCACACCTAACTACCCTTTACATGGAACATTTTTCGAAAATTTTGATTTTCCCAAAAATGGCTCAAACGATTTTGATTAAAATATTTTATACTAAAGATACATACCTGACAAATAAAATGTATATCTTGAATTTTCGGTAATAGCCTCTGAATACTACTTTATTCCGAATGAATTTAACGGAATTTTGCATAACTGGCAAACCGCAAGAGATAGACAAAAACTTACTTAAAAGAAAAGGTAGGTCACGTTAAAGCATAGAGTTTATGTTATATACCTGCATTTTTTCGTAGAGTGGATCGTTTTTGAGATATTCCTTGTTATTGGTTTCAGCTTTAAAACATTCTTTTCTGAAACGAGAATTTGTCAACTCCTATAATTTGTCCGTACAAACAAAGGAACTTCAGTCACATAGCAGCCAGCTTTTGACTATCACTTTAACCTATGGTACTCGCTTATTTCGCTTCTACTTACAAGGAACCAAGTAATATGACTATTTCTGTAATCTTTTTTCGATTAGCATGAAGTAAATAGAACAATACGCTTTTTAACAATAAATTGTGTCAGAGATGTAGAGAAAGTCATGTGAATGGAACACATCAGATTTTTGTGGTAAATTTCTCTTTTCAATATAATCTGCTTCTAGCTCGATACACTTTTCCCAACGTTTTCCCAACTGTTTTAAGCTTATCAAAAAGTAGGCTTTCGGAAGATCCTTTTATAGCTGTCAGTTTGGGAGATGACCTCTTCGTTAGATGTGAATCGTTTTTCGCCGAGTCACTCTTTCAAGTTTGGAAAAAAAAAAAAAGTCACTGGGGACCAAATCTGATGAATAGGTGGATGTTGTAGTAATTCTAACCTTAATTCTGCAATTTTGCATTGCTTGATGAAAGAGTGCTTTGTATGCCAGGCAAGGGCGTTTTTTTTCTTGATTTCTCCTTTCAACTGGTGCAATAACGATGTATAATACTCTGCATTTATGGCTCTATCTTTATGCAAGTTCCGTGTACAAAAAAAAGAAAAAAAAAAAAAAAAAAACCGAGGTCCTCACCTTGTCTGCAGATTTCACCACCCTTGCCTTCTTCGGAACCGGTTTACCTTTAAAAACCCATTGTCTCAACTGTACTTTTGTCTCTGTAGTAATGCATCAACGTTTTACCCACAGTTATGTATCAACGCAGAAACTCGTCATGATTGTGAGAGAAAAGTGCCAAACCAGTTTCGTACATGATTACGTTTATTCTCCATTGAGAGCAAACGGGGCACCCACCTTTGTGAGACCTAATTTTAGGTGCAAAATTTAGAACACTATACCTTGTGTTAAGCCCATTGTTTCCACTACTTCGCAAACTTGGATACACTGCATTTTGTCAATCATTTCGCAGGAAGTTACTTCTAGTGGACGTCCGGAACGATGTTCTCCATTTGTGGATGTACGGCCATGTTTGAATTCATTTATCCAACTATAAATAGTTGCAAACAATGGAGAATATGTGCCATGAACTTCATCAAACTCGGTTTTCATCTCTTGCGCTGTTAAACCTTTTAAATAGAAGTTTTAATCACCACACGAAACTCGTTTTTGTTCTAAAGGAGCACTACATATTTAATTCAATCGCCTATGCTACCTTTTTTTCTTGGATAGTGTTTAACGCCCGCTTTCACTACAAATGGCACCACAGACGATGATACACCATGAACATGGAATAAAGATGGAGCATCGGTGGAATACGATAGTGGGGGAAACCGGAGACCCCGAAGAAAACCTGCCCCAACGCGGCTTTGTCCACCAAAATTTCACATGCTTTCGTTTGGGATCGAATCCGAACCGTCTAGATGAGGCATATGGTAACGAAACCACATGATAGATATAGCTGAAACTTTAACTACCATCCAGCAACAGACGGCGGTTACTAAATACAAACCTTTTTCAATGCTACAAGTGAAATATTTTTGATATTCTATGGACTTATTGAACGTCCACAGTATGTATATATGAGCATTCTTAAGTCAGAAAATCGCATGTTATTTTATAAAAATCTGATGTGTTCCATTCACATGACCTTTACATCTCTGCAACAAATTATTGATAAAAAGCTAATGCTTCTATTTACTTCATGCAAATCGAGAAAAACTCAGCAGAAATACTCTTATTACTTGCTTCCTTGTAACTAGAAGCGAAATAAAGGAGTTACATAGACTAAAGTGCTTTATGACTGAAGTTCCTTTGTTTGTATGGACAGGAGTTGACAAATTCCGTAAGAGAAAAGTAATTTTTTAAAACTGAAACCAAAAAACCAGGAATATTTAAAAAACGATCAACTCCGGAAAAAAAGTATATAACAGCAGTTATGAAAAATTCCGTAAAATTCGTCCAGAATAAATAGTCTTCAGAGCCCATTCCCAGATAATGCAGAATATGCATTTTATTTGTCAGGTAAATATCTTTAAGATACGATATTTTAATCAAAATCATTAGCCATTTTTGACAAAATTAAAATTTTCGGTAAAAATTCCATGTAAAGCGTAGTTTGTCGCATCCCTGGAAGATACTAAACTTAAATACCAAAATTGGCACTAAACGGTCTTTTCGTTTTTGAGTTTTGCTGTACACAGGCACACGCGCCCGCGCGCACACGGACCTTTTTCCTCAAATGCTTTTTTTGGATTCTGGGGGACCCAAAACATGTATTTGCGGTGAAATTTCGGTATCGAAATAGGTGCAATACATTACGCACATAGTACGTGTAGAGAAAGTAAATAGTAGCATTATGACAGTTTCATTTAGGCATAATAGCAACTTGCTGACGTACCTATACCTAGCTTATCATTGCACTCAGACGTCTGTTGCTAAACTGATTTCAAATATATTTCCTCTGCAACACAGCTGTAGCCAGTTCATATATTGACTGGTGAGATGCAGCAGTACTGCTTTTCAAGTCCATTAGCTCCGCTAGCAGATGTGTCGTAACACGTGTTGTTCAGTGTCAGACAACTGATTTGGCACGTGCTCGCATATAGTGTAGTGGAATGGACACAAACACACCATTAAACCACAAACCACATCCCGGTGGAAAAGACCCAATAAACCCCCTTCTGTCGAAACGTGTGCATAAGGATGATGACTATGGTGTTTGCATGGGGCACGCGCCATAAATATCAAGGTCCAACCCCTGTAATACACACCAGAGTTCATCGGGATCAAAGCTCCACATTAAGTACTGGAATTCCTATGTTCACTAGATATGCAGCTGAATGCCTTCTTATACACTCTTGTTAAAATCTACTTGCAAACATCTGCTGAAGATGTAAGTCAGTAATCTGTGCATGTGCAGAAATGAGAAGCAAGCGCAGACGTAAGGGTTTGGACTCATACTCTCTGTCTCATACGTTATTTGAAATGCGTTCTGACAAGCAATTAAGTGATCTTCAAAGTACAGACCATTAGATTCTGTAGTCTTGAGCCATCTTTCAGTGAGGTTTTATATCCCACGATGGTACCAGTCTCTGGTTTTTGATGCGAAGAATTCGGTGAGACCCACTTGCATTGCTTCAATGTTGTCAAAATTTCTTCCACGTATAAAATGGTCCATGGATCGAAAAAGAGGATAATCTGATGGTGCGAGATCAGAGCTGTATGCTGGGTGTGATAGCAATTCAAGTGCTCCCAAGTCCTGAATGTTTTCCATAGTTGTTTGTGCAGTATGGGGTCTTGCATTGCCCTGTTGTAATAGAACTCTATTTCAGTAATTAATGCTGGGTATCTCCGACTCAAAATTTCAAGAACTCGTTCCAGTTGTTGAGAATAAAGATCCGCATTATTCGCCCGCCCGTTTGGAAAAAACTCCCAAAGAATCACACCTTCAAAATTCCACCAGACATACAACATTACTTTGGGAACGAATAGTTTTTTTAACGATGACTTTGGCAGGTTGGCGGGGATCAAGCCACTGTTTCGAGGCAGCAGGATTTAGGCAATATATCCATTTTTCATCACAAGTGACAATTCTATTGACAAATCTATCATCCATGGGATTACGGATAAGCTGACGATAGATATCCACTCTGCGTTGAGCCTGTTGAGGTGTCACTTCATGAGCTACAGATCTACAGCTTCTGTATGATTTTCCAAATGTCTTAAAGGGGCGATGTATGGTATCTTTTGATGCACCAAGTTCTTCTGAAAGCATAAGGGTACATTTATGCGGATTTTCTCGAAAAACTTGGCGTGTACCCTTAATATTGCGATACTTCAGGTCTTCCAGAACGTGGTAAATCTTTGCTGTTTCCGTCTCCATTGTTGAAACGTTGGAACCATTGTTGTGCCACACGCTAACGACACCTTCTCCTTCCACTTCACATATTCTTTGAGCTACGGCAGCGGCTTTATAATCTTGTTTCCAGTAGTACTTTAGAAGGACTCTAAGTTCAAATTTTTTTTATCTCCATTTTGTGATTGTTTATTAACAGCTGAAGACTGATACGTGCTTGCAATGTACGCAACACTAGCCATGGTATCCTATAAATAGCATTACCAGACCAAGAAAACCCAACAAATTTTCAAAACACCAACATTACTTATGATCCCACCTAATATTTAAGGTAAGCATTCACATAGAAACACGCAAGAAGCAACGCAATGCAATGCGACGCAAGAGTTTGCAAACTCCAAAATATATCCTTGCGTTGCGTGCAAAGAGGATTAATTTTGCTTTTTTCCTCTATGGACTGGAGAGTGAGGAGATGCAATTGGCAGCGATTCTGGTCATGATAATCAACATTCCAGCTGGGGGATGCGCAATGCTGACCTACGACTCCTTAGTTTAAACCGATGTTCCGTATGGATGTTCAAGTTATTTAAAGAAGAGGATATTAATGACGATAAATACAAACTATTTTAAATTATTTTCACAGGAGAAAACTATTCTGAAATGTTTAGAATTTATGCTTCTCTAAGACTAACAATTTGTGCGTGTGCGCGCGGGCGCATGTGCCTGTGGACAGCATAGCTCAAAAACGAAAAGACCGCTAAATACCAAATTTGGTATTTAAGTTTAGTATCTTCCAGGGATGCGACACAAAGATTTTGAGAAAAATCTCCCCACCCCAAACTACGCTTTACATGGAACTTTTTCCGAAAATTTTAATTTTCTCAAAAATGGCTAAACTGATTTCGCTAAGAAGTTGCCTGTTATCTGAAGAGATTGAAAATGGAAATGGAATTTTATTTATTGACGCTCTTTAAATAAATTCGATCTATTTTATAGTGTGAGTGAAATACCACTTAATTTTGCTCAGATACCTCTTTATCAGGCTTGAGGTACTTTTACGTGTCCTAAACCTACGACACGGAATCAACGGTTTTACTTCCCCTCCGAAGAAAGGCATGCGAAGGATTTTTACGCTGGAAAACATCCAGCGTCCTCCTCCGGTTTGAATCCGCGACTTTAATAGCATGTAATCCCTACACCACGGAGTGCTACTACCTGAAGAAGACAATATTAGTGATAAAGAAACGCAAATCTTGTTTACCTATACGCGCAACATAAACCTATCTGAATGTGTAGCCGATTTTAAATGGCGGTATGTACAAAATCTTATGTGTTCCACTCATATGATTCTTTTTCTTACATCTCAGTAACAAATCATTGTTGAAAAGCTTATTCTACTAGCTTCATGCTACTCAAGATAACAACATTAAATGCTTTCTGTAAATAAAAGATAAATAATGGAATAAACTAGGCTAAAGCGATATTCAAATGTTTATAAGCTGGTTGCCATGTGGATGAAATCTGTTTCTTTGCAGTGTCAGGAGTTGTATGTTAAAAGTTTATATATTTTAAAACTGAAAGCAATAGCAAAGAATACATCAAAATGTTCAATTCCACAAAAAAAGAAAAAAAATTTGATATGGTCCATTCATATGAATTTCTCTGCATCTCTGTAACAAATTGTTGTTAAAAAGCTTATGTTTCCATTTAGTTCGTCCTAATCGAGAAAAAATTAGCAGAAATAGTCTTATCACTTGCTTCCTTGTAAGTAGGAGCGAAATAAGGGAATACGATAGATTAAAGTGATAGTCAAAAGCTGGTTGTTATATGACTGAAGTTCCTTTGTTTGTATGGACAGGAATTGACGAATTCCTGTATAAGAAAAATACAAGTTTTTCAAAGCTGAAATCAAAAACAAGGAATATCTAAAAATAAGATCAACTCCACGAAAAATGTATATAACATAAATTGTGTGTTTTAATGTGCTGTATGTTTTTTTGTGTGGTAAGTTTTTGTCCAGCTCTTATGGTTTAACAGTTATGCAAAATTCCGTAAAATTCATCCAGAATAAAGTAGTCTTCACAGGCTATTCAAGATATACATTTTATTTGTCAGGTAAACATATTTAATATACAATATTTTAATCAAAATCGTTAGACCCATTTTTAAGAAAATCAAAATTTTTGAAAAAAGTTCCATGTAAAGGGTAGTTTGGGGGTGGGGGATTTTCTTGAAATTCTTCGCATCCTTGGAAGATACCAAACTTAAATACCAAGTTTGGTATTCAACGGTCTTTTCGTTTTTGAGCTATGCTGTCCACAGGGACACACACGGACTTATTTCCAAAAAAGCTTTTTTTGGATTTAGGGGGACCCAAAACATGCATTTCCGGTGAAATCTCGGTATCGAATTTTTAGGTGCAATACAATACCTTCTCTGTACACTGTGCACATAGTACGTGTAGAGAAAGTAAAACTATACATGACAAACTGTGTGTTTCAACGAGATTACATATTTTGTGTAGTAAGTTTTTGTTTATCTGTTCCGGTTTGCTTCATATGGAATATCCAGCAAAATAAAGAGGTCCTCGGAGGCTATTCCCAGAAAATTCAAGATGTACATTTTAACTGTCGCGTAAACATCTTTAATATACAGCGTTTTAATCAAAATCGTTAAGAGCATTTTTGAAAAAATCAAAAACTTTGAATTTGTTTCTATATAAAGGGTAGTTTGAGGTGGGGGATTTTCCTTAAAATCTTCGTGTCGCATCCCTGGAAGATACGAAACTTAAATTCCAAGGCTTTTCGTTTTTGAGTTATCATGTACAAGGACATACAGGCACACGGACCTTTTTCTTAAGATGTGTCATGTTACACAGTCAATTATTAATGTAAAAGACTCAAGTATGTAAAAGAAGGGCAAATAGCAACTTAAAAAAATGCATTGTTGATGTCCCAAGTTAACTCTGAACTTGAAGCAAAGCCATTTGTCAGATTTACCGTCACCTTCCTCGGGGCTGTATCAATTTTTCGTCCCAGCAGCATTTCGCCCAAAGGTAAAATTCTTGAAAAACGTTACAACTCGTCCACTACAGTTTCACGGATCTTTAAACTCCATAATGAGCCGTTAATGACCATCATTTCGTCCCCCTCCCCCGAAAACAAGAGTTGGGGAAGTACCTGACCTAAGTCATTGGAACAGTTTTTAAGAGATGTGTCTTTCTTTATCCAAATTGACTAAAATTTTGGAATAATTCTGTGATTTGACAACGCTATATGCTGATGGTTTATAAATATCTACCGTTTAAGATTATAGTCTTTCCTAATGCGTTATGTTGCGGTGTTATCGTTTTGCACCACATTTGGGACGTCTTATGCGCTGAGCTCAGACGTTGGGTGCCCTGGGCGGTGGCCTTATCCCCACATTCAAAACACCAAATGCTGAGTTCTCGGTTTCGGGCCCAGATTGAAGACGTTGGCAAGACTCACTCCACTGCCTATGAGTAGGCCCACTTACCTGGTAAGGTGAATCTACTACCGTTGAATTTGCCTCGGCGTTGCTCAGCCTGCACGATGACTGACTCTCTCGGGGTGGTGCAGCTAATGGGGGTAGTCCAGGGAGTGATCTTATGATAATTAAAACTTACGTAACTTTCCTGCAGTTTATTTCTTACTAGGAGAAGCGAGATAAGCACTTTTGCTTTACAATTATGCTAACTCGTTCACCTGTTATGAACTTTAACACTTGGCTGATCACACGTAATTATAGTTCCTTTTTCTTCCTTAATTCTGCGTTATACAATATACCTATTTTAACACACGTCACTAACTTTAAGATACTTTGAGCACTGGAGACTGCTAAGCTTTCGTTACACGTTACAGTGTTTAACTTTGTGTGAAGAAGTGACGTTCAGCCCGAAAACCGACAGCGATAGACAGATATCAACATACCGAAACAGACCTTAACAGACAGCCCCGATGTCCCTTCTTGGGCTCTTTATATATTAAAATACCGTCATGGCGGCCTCTTTCTGATTGGAAAGAAAGGCCGCGCGATTGACGTAAATATTATCCAAAAGTCAATTTTCCCTTCCCAGGGTACACTGTAAACGTGGCATGTCTTGTACAATGAAGAATTACTGTCTTCCGACTTTTAAGGTTTACCCCCGTTGTAACTCGAGTGTACGTGACTGGACAAAAGAAACCTTTCTAACAAAAGCGTTTCTCACCCCCTTCTACTCTCCTGGCGTCAGTTTTCTATTTCTGTTCCAGCTGAATTTACTCTGTTAAATCACACATTTGTACTCTTTTAGTTTGACATTGATAAATAATTAATAACTAATAATAATGTTTATAGGGAAACTTACTAACGGTCTTAATGTACTCGTATATGAACTGAAAAAATATTGGCATATTAAATATAAGACCTATGACTACATCAAGCATTTGAGTAATACCTTATAAATGACCAAGCGCAGGCTACAATTTAGTTTTGGTGCCAGTCCTTAAATTTGTACCGTTATTGCAGCACTTCTATGGGACCGTTAACCATTTAAAACTCTACGAAAAGGAAGGTTTGAAGAATTCACTGATTATCATACGAGTCCAGCGATTGTTTTTACTATACAATTGTCACACTCTAATTTTGCATGTGGAAGTATTCATAATATTTCGGAGTGAATCTAATGATATTAGTAAAACTCATGAAATATGTTAATTTTAAGTGGTATAAGTGCAAACTCATCCATTCCAAAAGTATATGACATTTCACATCTTATATAAATGGCATTATTATTTAAAATGCCAGGTTCACTGTGCAAGTCAAACCTTAACTTATTTGCTCACTGGAGTGGTTACTCATGGCTGGGCCGAACTGATGCTCAGGGAGGTAGCAGGCCGAAACTTTATATCTTTACCTTGAGTTTGGACGAAGGGACGCGACCCACCTTCCTCAGGCGAACATGAGCCTGTGTTTATATTCCGCGTCTGTATACTTCATAATTTGTATCTCAGGACTTAAAAGCACATCAGCTTTGGAGTGTAAATTAATAGAAATAACTGACGTGGAATTCTTGCTGCAAAAGATGTTCTTATTTAATATAAGGGAATAATCGCTCCGAGATAATAAACCGTACAGGAATGAACAGATCACTGCTCCATGAGGGAGTCAAGGCCGAGGCGTTCATTTATGTAATTATTATTAATATTTTTACTTTCTCCACATTTACTATGTACATAATGTATAGAGATGATATTGTAATGCACCCAAAACTTAGATACCGAGATTTCATCGGAAATATGCTTTGGGTCCCCCTGAATAAAAAAAATTAAGAAACAGCTCCGTGTGCATGCGCGCGCGTGTGTATGTGTGTGTGCGGGGGATAGGACAACATAGCTCAAAAACGAAAAAACCGTTGAATACCAAACTTGGTATTTAAGTTTGGTAGCTTCCAAGGATGCGACACGAAGCTTTTCAAGAAAATCCCTCCACCCCGATCTATCTTTTATATGCAAATTTTGATTTTCTGAAAAATAGTTATATTGATTTTGATTAAAATATCCTATATTATAGATATTTACGTAACAAATAAAATGTATATCATGAATTTTCTGGGAATACCCTTTGAAGACTATTTTTTCTGGATGAATTTTACGGAATTTTGCTAAATTGTGAGAGATTGATAAAAACGTACCGCATAAAAATGTAGAGCACGTCAAAACACACGATTTATGTCACATACATTTTTTCGTGGAGTGGATGATTTTTGAGATACTCCTTGTTACTGGTTTCAGCTTTAAGAAACTTATAATTTTCTGATACGGAATTTGTCAACTCCTGTCCAAGAAACAAAGGAACTTAAGTCACATAGCAACCAGCCTTCCTAATACTTGCCGGTCCCCATGGCCACGCTCGCTAAAGCGTCTCGCTTTGGTGCTTCGTGGGCAGGGGATCGTGGGTTCGAGTCCCGCCTTGGGCATGGGTGTTATATGTTTGTGCAATGTGTATATGTTTGTAAAAGAAACAGTAAAACCAGTAATCAGTAAAACCTACGGGGGGAAATGTAAATAGGGATACAGTACCGGAGTCCTAATCAGACTCCGTTACTGTTTTAAAAACAAAAAAAACAAAAAAATACTTTAGCCTATACAACTCCCATATTTCCCTTCTATTAGCTTGGAAGCAAGTATTATAACTATTTCTGCTAATTTTTTCTCGATTAGTATTAAGTAAATAGAAGCATAAGGTTTTTAGCAATAATTTGTTCCAGAGATGTGGAGAAAGTCATGTGAATGCCACACATTAGATTTTATCTGTCTTATATTAAAGCTTAACAAGCGGATTTCGTGGATCAGTTCAGAGCTTTATGAATATGGTGCAGTGCCTTTTATTGGTTGGATTAGCAATTGCAGAAGGACTTCCTTAATGGCGGAGAACCCAGTAAACAGGCACGTGCAATTGTTCCGCTCAGAATTTGCCCCACTGTCAAAGCATAAACCTAAACTTAATCCTTACTTAAGCGGTGTTCTCAACTTACTATTATTCCACTTAAGCTCAAACCACCGGCCCTTAAGAGTTGTATCATACATTTGCACTGCAATACAGGCCGAAAATGGTATTACGGTATTATACATTTATTTATAATATAATCAAGAACGTTAAAGAAAAAATATGAAATAAAAGTGTGGATAGCGGCCTGAAATTGTCTATACTTCTTAGGTTTTCGCCCAAATGTAATTAGGGGAAGGCGGGGTAGAACTGGATACCAAATTTACAACCAAGGTCACCTAATTAGTTACTGCAGGTGGAGACACAGTCTTGGTATGTATGAGAAGTCTAATAAACCATAGAATAACATATGCGAGCGGTTTGTTGAAACCTCCAATAAGATATAAATAAAAGACAAGTTCATAAAAGCAATTTTTATATTACTAAAAGCTTTGTACACTTATGGTCACTCTTCAACATAATCACCGAAAAGATTGAGACATTTATCGTACCTGTGCACAAGCTTTGCAATACCCGCTTCAAAAAATGATTTCAAATGAGCATTGACGTAGTTTTGAAGATTTGAAACTGCTGCCCTCCTAGCCACGTCTTCAGTTCAGGGAAAGGTAAAAGTCACTAGTGCCAGGTCACGACTGCACGGCGAATGATCGAAAATGTCCCATTGAAATTGTTCAAGGAGCCGATGGGTTGTGCCAGCAAGCGTTGCCATGGATCAACACAATTCCTCTTCGTTTGTTTTGAATGGCTCCCCGCAAACGTCGTAAAGTACCAAGATCTTCAAAACAACGTCAACGCTCATTTGAAATCATTGGCGGCAACATTTTTTGAAGAGAGTATTGCAAAGCTTGTGCACAGGTACGATAAATGTCTCAATCTTTTCGGTGATTATGTTGAAAAGTAACCATAAGTGTACAAAACTTTTAGTAATAAAATAATTGTTTTCTATGACCTTTTCTTTTATTTATAGCCTATCGGAGGTTGAAATAAAACGGCTCTCGTATAATAAAAACAATTCAATAATAATGCTTAATAACATCCATTTTGAGTGTTTCAAAAATATGTGACATTTCTCGCGTTCTGCCTCATGCCGGAGCAGAATGGGATAGAATGGCTTCAGTGAAGAGTTTTGCTACGAAAAAGTCAGCTATTTACAATGCTCACATTTGAAGATTACTTCGTCATCAATAGTTATGGACCTATTTCAGGTAACTGCGACATGACACGCAGCTTTCATTAGATGTGCAATAAAAATCTCCATTTCATCACAATCTTCCACTAAGTCCTTTTTCTCTTCTGTGTATCGATTTCTTGATAGTTTTAAGTTTGTAGTGACGTCTGCAGTAGTCTTAATGTCAAATGACTGTTTCATCAAATTTACCGATTCACTGAGAGCACTGTTAGAGATGCAAGGGAAAAAATCTGATGTGTTCCATTCACATGACTTTCTCTATATCAATGAAAGAAATTATTGTTAAAAAGCTTATGCTTTCCATTTATTTCATGCTGATTAGCAGAAATATTCTTATTACTTGCTTCCTTGTAAGTAGAAACGAATAAAGGGTATTTTATAGGTTAAAGTGATAGTCAAAAGCTGGTTGCTATGTGACTGAAGTTCCTTTGTATGGACACGAGTTGGCAAATTCTTGTATGAAGTTTTTTATAGCTGAAACCAAAAACAAGGAATATCTCAAAAACAATCAACTCCAAGAAAAAATGTCTATAATATAAATTGTGTGTTTTAAAATGCTCTACATTTGTTGTGTGGTAAGTTTTTCTCCATCTCTTACGGTTTAGCAGTTATGCAAAATTCCGTAAAATTGACCCAGATTAAAGCAGTCTTCAGAGGCTATTCCCAGAAAATTCAAAATATACATTTTATTTGTCAGGTAAATATGTTTAATATACGATATTTTAATCAAAATCGTTTTGAGCCATTTTTTATAAAATAAAATTTTTCGAAAAAAGTTCCATGTAAAGGGTAGTTTGGGGTGGGGGGATTTTTCTCAAAATCTTCGTGTCGCATCCCTGGAAGATACTAAACTTAAATATCAAGTTTAATATTTTACAGACTTTTCGTTTTTGAGTTATCGTGTTCACAGACACACGGACACACACGGATCTTTTTGTGAAAATGCTTTTTTTTTGATACAGGGGACCCTAAAACATATCTTTCCGGTGAAATCTCGGTATCGATTTTTTAGGTGGAGTGCACTACCATCTCTATACACTATGTACATAGTACGTATAGAGAAAGTAAAAAATGCAATTACTCTAGTACAAGAAGTGATATTAACATACTTAAAAGCATCAAACAAAGGAAAAGAAGCACTTCTAACATGGCTACCTTCACATAAACAAATCGAAGCTAAAGTGAGAGCTGATAACACCCTCAAAATAGTTCAATACCTACAAGACTACATTAAATACATAAACAGGAAAATAAAAAGCAGATGGTCAAACAATCCCAACAATAAACTTCAGGTTATTTTGGCCAACCCTGAAAAGAAAATCACTTAGGAATTTAAAACGTCAAGACCAGAATGTCATCAGCAGGGATAGAATTGGTCACACGCACCTTCCTGGTCTCCAAATTGTGATAGATGCCAAACTATATCTCAAAATGTACCCTATACCACAGATGGAGACTGAAGAATCAAATTCCAGAAGATTCCACTGCTCTTAATGTAACCAACATGATTCCACGAATTTTACCATTTTTGTACAGCGGACTTTAATAAAAAATTAATTTTCATAGCCCGTTCATTAAACTATAACTGTTTTTGTTAATTTGAAGATATTAATCTAATGATCAAAAGACAATATTGTTACAAATGTTTTAACTATGATTATGTATTAGTACCTGATGTTCATTTTGTTTAAACCTTATCTGCCACACACTTGTTATTATTTGACCGCATTTTGTTATATTGTTTAAACCTACCACTGTTTATTCTCATTGTTACAAATTCTACCGTAAACGTGACTTTATTGTTATATATACTTCATACTTTTAAGATCCGATCTTGTTACTTGACTCTTGTTGATAATCCTAATGTAATTATTATTGTATTATTTATATAAGTTTATTCTGTAAATATTCACTTTGTAAATGGAAAGACGCTAAAAGACCCTTTATTTAGGCGATTATAAATAAAATTAAAAGAAAAAATGCTATCTGATTCTTATTTCTATAGCCTTTCCTTTACTTACTTTTCTTTTCTCTATTCTTTTCTTATTTCACACTCATCTTTCTTTTTGATAACAATTACTAAGTCCTTCTTATAAGAATGTTCAGTCAAAAGAACATTTTCCGCTTTTTACTTTCTCTACACGTACTGTACACATAGTGTGTAGAGAAGGCATTTTCGCACTAAAAAATTAGATACCGTGATTTCACCAAAAATACATGTTTTGGTTCCCCCTGAATCCAAAAAAAGCAATTCTGGAAAAAGGTCCGTGTGTATGCGTTTTTTTTTTCTGGTAGTGTTTAACGCACGCTTTAACTACTTATGGCACCGCAGGCGGTGACACTGATGATACATGAATGATGAAGCACCGGTAGAATGCGATGGCGGGGGAAACCGAGTACCAGGAGAAAACCCGCCCCAGCGCCGCTTTGTCCACCACAAATCTCACATGCGGTCGCTTGGGATCGAACCCCGGCCGTCTAGGTAAGAGGTTAGTGGTCTAACCACTCGGCCACGGCGCGATCCTGTGTGTATGTGTGTGTACAACATAGCTCAAAACGAAAACACCGTTAAATACGAAACTTGGTATATAAGTTTTGTATCTTCCAAGAATGTGACACGAACATTTTAAAGGAAATCTTCCCACCCCGAACTACCCTTTATATGGAACTTTTTTTCGAAAATTATGATTTTCTCAAAACTGTTTCTATGTTAATATTTGGTATTTAACGGTCTTTTCGAGCTATGATGTCCACATACACACACACACACACACACACGGACATTTTTCTGAAAATGCATTTTTTAGATTCAGGGGGACCTAAAACATGTATTTCCGGTGAGTAGAGAAAATAAAGAATCGCATACTCCGATTGTTCACTACTTATAACTATGGCAAAGTATTTAATGACTTATAATTTGGTAAAAATGCATTTGACCCAAAAATTACCAAAAAATACAACAACAAAAATTAAAAAAGACCAAAAAAGTAAGAAATTAAAAGCAAAAATACAATTTATTACATTAAATACCCAAGTGCCTACTAAATTATATAACATATAACGCAATATAATAAATATAAAAGAAAATATAAAGAATATGTTAATAATCTGACTTATAATTGTCCTTATAAAGTATTTATTGCTCAATTACAAATTAACTTTAGAAACAAGTTACACTACCTTTTATTGTAGATGACTGATTTTAGTACACTTTTGCAATTTTGAATTACAGTTAAAAACAAAACATTGCGGAGATTATCAATTAAAAATCTGATGTGTTCCATTCACATGACTTTCTCTACATCTCTGCAACAAATTATTGTTAAAAAGCTTATGCATCTTTTTACTTCATGCTAATCGAGAAAAAAATTAGCGGTAATGGTTGTATTGCTTTCTTGCAAGTAGAAGCGAAATAAGGGACTGCCATAGGTTAAAGTGATACTCAAAAGCTGGTTGCTAAGTGCCTGGAGTTCCTTTGTTTGTATGGATAGGAGTTGAAAAATTCCTGTATAAGAAAAGTTAGGTTTTTAAAAGCTGAAACCAAAAAACAAGGAATATGTCGAAAAAAAATATATATACAACATAAATTGTGTGTTTTAATGTGCTCTAATTAGTTTTATTCCATTTTTACGCTGAAACAGTTATGAAGAATAATGTAAAATTCACTCAGAATAAAGTAGTCTTCAGAGGCTATCCCCAGAAAATTCAAAATATACATTTTATTTGTCAGGTAAATATCTTTAATATACGATATTTTAATCAAAATTGTTGGAGCTATTTTTTAGAAAATAAAATTTTTCGAGAAAAGTACCATATAAAGGGTAGTTTGTAGTGGGGGGATTTTTCTCTAAATCTTCGTGTCGCATCCCTGGAAGTTAATAAACTTAAATACCAAATTTTTTATTTTACCGACTTTTCGTTTTGAGTTATCGTGTTCACGGACACACACACTCGAACACACACACACATACACACGAACCTTTTTCTGAAAATGCTTTTATTAGATAAAGGGAACCCTAGAACATGTATTTTTCGGTGAAATCTCGGTATCGAATTTTTGGGTGGAGTGCAATACCTTCTCTATACACTATGTGCATAGTGCGTATAGAGAAAGTAAAAATGACTGTCTATTGTCTGCTAGTACTGACTTATAAATGGAAAAGCGCCTCTCTAATTGAACGGAAAGGGAGTAATGTCTCCTGGGAGTGAGCAAGAGATAAATGTTCACGAGACAAAGCTCTGCCAAGTGGACACAGTGTTTTGTTCCTGTTTATCACCTTCCACAGTATCATTAATACTGCATCACCCACTTTACCATATGCTCGGCTCAAATCATTCACTAAACTATTACTTTCTCTACACGTACTGTGTACATAGTGTATAGAGAATGAATTGTATTACACCCAAAAATTCCATACCGAGAATTCACTGGAAATACATGTTTTAGGACTCCCTAAATCCAAAAAAGAACATGTCCCTATGTGTGTGTGTATTAAGTTTGGTATCTTCCAAGGATGTGACACGAAGATTTTCAAGAAAATTCCCCCACCCACAAGTACCCTTTACAAGGACAAATCTTCAATTTTCTGGGAATAGCCTTGACCTGTTTATTCTGGATGAATTTAGCGGAATTTTGCATTATAAGTAAACCGATATAGATAGACAAAAACTACGAATCAAAAAAGGTAGAGCTCGTTAAAACAAACAATTTATGTTATATGCATTTTTTTTTTGTGTAGTTGACCGTTTTTGAGATATTCCTTGTTATTGGTTTCAGCTTTAAAATACTTGTACTTCTTTTCTCATACGGGAATTGGTCAACTCGTGTCCATACAAACAAAGGAACTTCAGTCACATAGCAACCAGCTTTTGACTGTCACTTTAACCTATGGTACTCCCTTATTTCCCTTCTACTTACAAGGAAGCAAAAAATAAGACTATTCCTGCTATTTTTTTCTCAATTAGCATCAAGTAAATAGAAGAATATAGGCTTTTTAACAATAACTTATTTCAGAAATGTAGAGGAGGTCATGTGAATGGAACACATCAGAATTTTTTTTCAGTCTGACTATACCTATAAATTTTTTTAAAAGCTGGCTGGTATCTAGTTGAAATCCGTTTCTATGCAGGGCTGCGCATTTACAGCTTTCTGTATACGAACATGTTAAGTATATTAAATGTGAAATAGATAATAATCAGGAATACCTTGGAAATAGCCAATTCCACAAAAACAAAACGTATAAGACATAAAACGTGTGTTTTAACGATACCTACTTTTTTTGTGTAGCAAAATTCAGCAAAATTCATCCAGATATCATTAGAGGCTATTCCCAAAAAATTCTAGACATATATTTTATTTGCAATATAGATATATTTAATATTGAGTATTTTAATCAAAATCTTTAGAGCCATTTTTGAGAAAATCAAAATTCGAATATTTTTTTCCTTGTATAGTGTAGTTTGTGGTGGGATTTTTCTCAAAATCTTCGTGTCGCATCCCTGGAAGATGGTTAACTTATAAACCAAGTTTGGTATTTTACCGACTTTTTGTTTTCTAAGTCATTAACTTTACGGAAACACACAAGGACTTTTTCTAAAAATACTTTTCTTTGGATACAGGAGACCCTAAAATATATATAACTCATAATCCTTTCCTTTCTAGGCAAGATTCATTCACTAGCTTAGGAGTATTTAATGTGCCTCTAGTTAGTGCAACAGAATGGCAGCAATCTCCTCTCATGTCTTACCATTAAATTTTCAGGAGTTGCTGACGGAATGCACTATTTACTTTCTGGATTCCTATATTTTCTTAATCTGGCCTTACAATTAGAGCTCTTACTTCTATGATCGGATTCAAAACAAGACACGAGATACTAATAATAAACTTATAGTAATGTTAACAATGAACTAGGAAAACAGACGGATGTATCCCTATGGCACTCAATGCGCCGTGGCCGAGTGGTTAGACTACTCGCCTCTCAACTAGATCTTTGATCCCAAGAGACTGCATGTGATATTTGTGGTGCACGGGTTTTCCCCGGGCTCTTTGGTTTCCCCCGCCATCGCATTCCACAGGTGTTCCATCTTCCTCGCCTGCGGTGCCATGGTAGTAAAAGTGGGCGTTAAACACTACAAACAATCTGACGTGTTCCATTCACAAGACTTTCTCGAGATCTCTGCAACAAAATATTATTAAATATCTTAGGCTTATATTTACTTCATGCTAACGGAGAAAAAAATTAGCAGAAATATTCTTATTACTTGCCTCCTTGTAAGTAGAAGTTAAATAAGGGAGTATAGGTTAAACTGACAGTCAAAAGCTGGTTGCTATGTGACTGAAGTTCCTTTGTTTGTATGGACAGGAGTTGACAGACAAATTCCTGTATGGGAAATATATAGGTATTTTAAAGCTTAAACCAATAACAAGTAATATCTCAAAAATGATCAACTCGAAGAAAAAATGTATTTAACACTAATTGTTTATTTTAACGTGCTCTACATTTTTGTGTAGTAATATTTTATATCTCTCTCTTACGGTTTAGCAGTAATGCAAAATTTCGTAACTTTCATCCAGAAAGTGGCTATTCCCAGAAAATTGACGATACATATTTTTTTGTCAACTAAATATCTTTAAAATACGATATTTTAATCAAAATCGTTAGAGCCATTTTTAAGAAAATTAAATTTTTTGAAAAAGTTCCATGTAAAAGTAGTTTGGGGTGGGAGGATTTTTCTCAAAATCTTCGTGTCGCATCCCTGGAAGATACTAAACTTAAATACTAACTTTGGTATTTTACCGACTTTTCGTTTTTGAGTTATTGTGTTCACAGACAAACGGGCCTTTTTCTGAAAATGTTTGTTTGGATACAGGGGACCCTAAAACATATATTTTCGGTGAAATATCGGTATTAAATTTTTGGGTGGAGAGTAATACCTTTCTATACACTATGTACATAGTACGTATAGAGAAAGTAAAAAAGTGTTTCTGTTATTTTAATAAGACTGCACTCCAAATTAGTATAGCCACTGGAAATGAGTATTCACTTGATGCATACAATGTGAAATTATTCCCTGCGCTACCGCTTTAGTCATATTGCTTATCTGGCCACTAATGGCGGGCGATAACCACTCCATATTTCAGCCACTTATTTTCCCCAGCAGGATGCTTACAAAGGCGTTGTCTGATGTTAACCTCACTTAAAACCTTTACTTGATTTTAATCTCCACAATATATTACTCTAACACTCTGTTATTTTAGAAGCACTCTCTGGTATTACCTTACAGTAAAGGTTCCCAAAGGAAGGTGAAAACACAGCAGCTGTCAAAGATTGATAGTTGAAGAGGCGGTTGGTTCCAATCACTAAGCCAGCATTACAATTTTTTTATCTTATTGGATGGACTTTGATCTAATAATTTTATGGAAGAAAACAATATCTTACGAGTAAATGACTCCTGTGTAAACAATTCTAATATGTTCTATTTACATGACTTTCTCTGTATCTCTGCAACAAATTATTGTTAAAAAGCTTACGCTAATATTTACTTCACGCTAAATTAGAAAAAAATAGCAGAAATATTCTTATTACTTGCTTCCTTGTAAGTAGAAGCGAAATAAGGAAGAACCATAGGTTAAAGTGATAGTCAAGTCAGTGATTCAAATTCATTTGTTCATATGGCCAGGAGTTGACAAATTCCCATATGATAAAAGTAGAAGTATTTTAAAACGCAAACCAAATAACAAGGAATATCTCCAAAACGGTTAAGTCTACGAAAAAATATATATATATATAACATAAATTTGTTGTTTTAACATGCACTACATTTTTTTATGTACCTTTTTACCTTTTATATATCTCTTATGCTATACCAGTTATGCAAAATGCCGAAAAATTCATCCAGAATAAAGATATCTTCAAAGGTTATTTTCAGAAAATTCAAAATATTAAAGTTTATTTGTCATATGAATATGTTGTTTATACGGTATTTAAATCAAAGTCGCTAGAGCCTTTTTTTTTTTTTTTTTTTTTTTTTTTTTTTTTTTTTTTTTTTTTTGAGAAAATCAACATTTTCAAAAAATGTTCCATATAAAGGGTAGTTTGGGGTGGAATGATTTTTTTTTCAAAATCTTCGTGTCGCATCCCTGGAAGATACAAAATCTAAATACCAAGTTTTGTATTTTACCGACTTTTTATTTTTGAGTCGTCATGTTCACAGACATACGGACACACTCGGACATTTTGTTTAAAAATGTTTTTTTTTTATTTTGTTGGGGACCCTAAAACATATATTTCCGATGAAATCTGGGTATCGAATTTTTGCGCCGAATGCAATACCTTCTCGATACACTATGTACACCGTACGTACGTGTAAAGAAAGTAAGAATTCAATGCCAAAGCCGAGATTAGAACTTCCATCTGCTGGTCTCCATCCAGTTGCTCTGACCACTGAGCTACCACCATAACAACATGCCGGCACACATATTGACAGGAAGAGCACCCAAATATTGTCGCGCAATGTCAAAATATGCATACCATGAAAACTAGAGCTGCTATGGGCAAGAAACATAGGCACTCCAAGATAGGGTGGGCATGTGTACACATAAGGACAAGAGTCCTCGTGCAGGTTGGTCCACACGAGGGGAATATGTAGATGGCCGAGCAAATGCAGTCAAGAACCTATAAATTGTAGGAGCACATGCTCACAAAACATATAAAAATGGAAATTGTATACATATCACAAGCTTATAGAAAACAATGTAAAATAGTTGTGAATATTTACTGGCAGAAATATGCATGAAAGCGAGTTATTGTAAATTAGGTACTTAAGGCAAGGCGAGCTAGCTTAATCCCAGGTAACGGTTCACCAACAGGGTTTAGGCTAAAGAATGTAAGAAAGAAGAGACACACGTAGAAATAAGCGAGACAGGAATAATGACTTGTCCTCCAAGTAGCACAGGGAATTGGAGAAATGGACAAAGCAAGCAGGAGTTAATGGGAGAGGGAAAGCGTGGGGTTTTCCCAAACGCGTGATGTGGACGCTAAGCCGTCAAAACTTGGAATAATTTATTTTCATAACTTGTGAGGTGATGTTAACAAAGAACCAATTGGAGCTACTGTTACATTTTATGCTGCGAAAGTTGGCGTCACCCAGGACCAGTATTTAATACACGGCAGATCTCTTGTCTAGGACTTCGCTCTCTGCCTTCACAGAGTAAGCATGGGAGGGAAACGCCGCAAGCCTGCCGCAGGCGCCCAAGAGTCAATCGAGGAGCCGCCGGAGACCGTCGCCGCCAATGCCGACCCAGTCTCCCAGCCTACAACCTCCGCCGAGCCTGAACCTGTCACCACGGAAACTCACGCCGCATCTTCCGCCGCCGAAGCCTTACAATCCCCGCTGAACATCACAACCGACAACACACCGCCTACACCACCTACGTCGTCACCAGTACTATACCTCTCCTCGCTGCCGCGCTTCTGCGCAGTGGTGCGTGGAGTTCACTGACAATTACCGGACGGTCTAGCACTCAACGCTGGCCGTCTTCGTTGGCCTTCACTCATGAAAGCCACAAGAATCCACACTGAGAGAGAGGACCGTCACCACTTGCCAGGCTGGAGTTCTGGAACGAGGAGGACTGCCGCGCCGTCTTAGCTGATGGGTTGCCTGCCCTCGGGCAGGTGCTCGCAGTTGAGCCCGGACGAAGCGTCCGTGTCTTCCCGTGTCGCCGGTGCTGCCAGTACTCACTCTGCCAGCACTCCTCAGACGCCTGCACAGCCTCCGCCCGTTGCCACTACTGAAGCACTGGGAGGAAGCACTGACCCGCTCTCTGGCGGAGCTTCAGGCAACCGCCCCACCCTTCAGTCTACACCTCAGGAAGTACACCGGGAGAACGCCGCCTTGGGAGACCACTTCAACAGGAGCCTCGAGAAGGTGGTGGTCTACATCAACAATTCCCGAATCTACAAAGTCCACAAGCAGCTCGTTGAGCTGCTTCAGCAACAGACTCGAGGACTGACAATAAGACTGCAAGACATGACACAGCAACTAACCTCAGCAATACATCATCGACCAAACGCGCTAAGCTTTGGAGCTATGGCTACGTCACCCAGAACTCACCTGGGAAGAGCTCCATCGTCAGACTAACATGCCCCTCAGTTTAATTGATGCACCTCAATTTTTGTAGGTCGACGTCAGGGCATTGTGCCATGTCGTTTGCCCCTACACCCCACGCTTCAAAATACAGTTACCCACAATCACTCGGTTTGCTTCGGCGGTACCGGGCCCCATGACACCACTTATGCCCCAATAAATAGTGACACCACAGTATTTAAAAAAAAAAAAAGTTTCTACCCACGAATCACGCCGCCACAACACCAGCTTCGCTACCACCACTGCAACTCATCCGGCTACGTCTTCAATGCCCCGCCCAGATCCGCCACCGCCGCCTCAACTCCCAGAACTGGCCTCAGCGACATGCCCGGACCTATCAGTCACTGTTTAGCAGTCTTGCAGGCAGCAACAGAAGAATTTCGGGATGCTACGCTCACAATCCAGAACCAAGTAGCCACTATCAACACCAAGGTCGAGGCGCTCCGGCTCTCGGCAGCCAAACACCTCGCAGCTATTGAAGCCAAACAACGACACGACTCCTCGCAGCTGCTCTGCCCGACTCAACAACTTACAGACCACGCTCCACCACAACGCTAAAGAGGCAGACCCCGAGACTCTCCAGTCCATCCAGCGTAAGCTGTACAGACTGGAGAAGTACTTTGAGGACGCAAGCGAAAAACCTATCCAACAACGCTCAAGAAATACTCCCCTCCCAAGAGCAGACTGACAACACAGCACGGAGACTATCATGGTCACTCATCTTACAGCAGAAGTAGCACAAACCCGACACCAACTCTATGAATTAGAGGAGAAGATCAACACCAACAAGAGTAAGCTTAGAATCCTTCGGCGAGAACCTGCCTTATAGCCTAACGCAGAAGGCATTACAATATGCATTGACACCCCGAGATTATTTTAGTTTAGAGGTGATTAAATTGACTCACCTCCGGCAACTCCTTTCTAACCTTCGCACTCTCCCTATGCAACCCTATCACTAACCTAGAGCTATAAGCAGGGTTTTTTTTTTTTTTTTTTTAACAGTACCGGAGTCTGGTCAGGACTACGGCGCTGTATATCATATTTGCATCCTCCCCCCCCCCTTGTATGATTACTGGTTTTACTGTTCCTTTACAAAAACATATACACATTGCACAAACATATAACACCCATGCCCAAGGCGGGACTCGAACCCACGATCCCCTGCCCACGAAGCACCAAAACGAGACGCTTTAGCGAGTGTGGCCATGGGGACCGGCAGGGCCTTCGGGTCATATTTATAACCCAGTAGAGCCATCTTAACTGCTGCAGGCCCTTCCGGAAGCAGCAAGAGCAACACCGCCACTTTCGGAGGTGCTTTTGCGGAACTCCGCTAACCCACTATAACTTTCCCTATCCCAACTGCTTCTAGCTACTTTCCTAGAACATATCCTAGACTCAAAAAAAAATTATGTGGTTACTCAATAACTGTTACTCTCTTGAGCTTGTGTTTCACGTCACATTGTGTTGCGCACGTCCACGTGCTTGAGTGGTAAGGGAGCGATGTGCAGATGTTGGATTATGCTCCTGATTAATAATTTAAGTGGTGGGAATATATTTATTTATAACACATTTGTAAGGAAACAAGCTAGCCGCCCGTTTAATCTGTGACACAATAAATTCAAGTCGTAATGGAAAATGCAGTGTATTTAATATTCGCCTCGTCCACAAATCCCAGAGACTAGAAGTGGAATCGATGCAGCTGCGGACACTGCTGAAGGAGACCACCGACTTCCCGCTACAAAATAATGGAAATAAAATGCATTACGCACCACGTAGACCTGAAGTGAATAAGTAATCCGTGGTCCATACATAAACACCATTGACAGAGCACTCCAGTGAAGGCGAGCCTCGAAACAGTATTCGGAAGGTGTCTGAAATGATCGGTGTTCATTGGTGTAGCCAAATTTGAAGAAAGCTAATCGAATCAACATCTTTAATAGATTTCAAAGATACGACACGAAGATATTCAAGAAAATGCTCTAACCGCAAATTAATTGTTCAGTAGTTTTTATTTGCTCAAAAATAACTAACGATTTTGATAAAATGCATTAACATGTATTCTAGGAATACCCTGTGAGGTCTCCTTTATTCGTGGTGAATGTTGTGTAATTTTGTACTACAGGTATACGTAACGCGATAGACACAAATCTTGTAGGTATTTTTAAAATACGCAATTTATTACAAATAAGCCCTACTGCATTATCCATTTTCGAGACCTTATTATTATCTATAGGTTTGAATTGTTCACTACTTATTACTAATTTTTAGACCTCTAGCAATATGTAGTTGTTTCTTGCGTGTATATAGGCCAGCATATAGCATCCAGTTCTTAAACATTTGTCTATCAAGATTCTCTTTGTATTTAAAATAAACTGTTTAATATAACTAATCATACAAAGGTTTATGAACTATATAGAGACATTATAATAATAGTTTCCGCAAGCCATATCAAAATAAAATATTACTGATAGACAAAGTCATCGTAAAGTAACATATGAACTTCTTTTTAAATATTTTGTTACTTTCTCTACACGTACTATGTATACAGTGTATAGAGTAGGTATAGTATTTCAAAACTTTGATGCCAAGATTTCCCGGAAATATATGTTTTACGACCCTCCAGACAAAAAAAAAACGCCTTTTCAGAAATATGTTCGTGTGTGTCCTGTGCACAGTATAGCTAAAAAACGAATAGACCGTTAAATACCAAACTTAGTATTTAAGTTTAGTATACTCTGGTGATACGATACGAAGATTTTGAGAAAAGTCTTCCACCACATACTACCCTCTACATGGAAAAAAATACAAAATGTAGATTTTCTCAAAAATGGTTTAAGGATTTTGATTAAAATACTAAATACTAAAGATATTTTATATGCCAAATAAAATGTATATATTAAATTTTCTGGGAATATCATCTCAAGATCTCCTTATTCTGAACGAATCTTGCGTAACTGGTAAACCGTAAGAGAAGTATAGAAACTTACTATTCATAAAATGTAGAGCATGTTAAAACGCACAAAACACAGTTTTGTTTTGTTTTTTTCATGGAGTTGGTCGTTTTTGAAATAGTCTTTGTTATTGGTTTCAGCTTTATAAATCCTGTGCCTTTCTCATACAGGAATTTGATAACTCCTGTCCATATTAACAAAGGAACTTCGGTCACATAACAACCAGCTTTTGACTATCATTTTAATCTATGCTACATCCTTATTGCGCTTCTGCTTACAAGGAAGAGAGTAATAAGATTATTTCTGCTAATTTTTTCTCGATTAGCATGAAGTGAATAGAAGCATAACCTTTCTAACAGTAATTCATTGCGGAGATGTAGAGAAAGTTATGTAAATGGAACTCATGAGATTGTTTATATCTATTTTGTACTATAAATTTCAACCACTGAATTTAATTACTCTTCACTTAAACTACTCACCTAACTTATTCCTTTTACTATAGTATCGTTCATACATTCATAATAAACTGTGCAAGGGTTTTGTGTGTGAAACACGTTAAAGATATTGGGAAACAGATAATTAACTTTTGATATTGTTTCGTCACCTTGAACTTTGCCCTATTTCATAGTATTTGTAGCACTAAAGCCTACCCCATGGTCAAATATTTTGGCCCAATACTCTTCAAATTACAAATTGGATCATGGGACATAAGATAATTTCGTTGTATACAACATCCGTCCTAATTTTTGGTTCAATTTCAGTTTGCAACAATAGAATACAGCGGTTTCTAATTTTTGGTCCACACGTATGAAATTAACCAATGAGCATCCTGGTGGTAATGACGTAATAAGATGGCAGCTAGCGCTGGGTCTTCCTTTCCACCCACGTGATCGCTTGTGTGAAATTTGCTGTACCTTGTAAACTTTGTCCTAAATAATAGGCTTATAGTAAGTGAGCGATGGTTAAAATACAGTTTTTTGTTCGACAGAGATTTATGAAATAATGACTCGGATGTTTATAATCCCTGCAAATGTGTTTTATCTGATATATTTGTACCTAACCTTCTTTTCTTAACAAAAATATAAAAACCTTGATTGCTGGTTCATTTGCTGGCATGGACTGCCTCATATTTGTGTCTTGGCGAGTGATTTTTGCCTCAACTAAGGACAGCAACTTTCCAAACAAATTTTAGTCCATTCTAAGTTAAAATCATTTACAGGATCAGAAACGATTTCGTTTTGCAACATATGTAGTACACTTCTTCCTTGTTCTGTATTCCTACGTTACTGCAGTGGCCTAGTCCACCAACGCCTCTTTATTAATTTTTTCTTTCTATTACAACATGCTCTTGCAATGGATACATAAACTAAGCTTGCAACAGCGAACGTAAACAATTGTGGATCAGCAACCTCCACCACTTTCAATCGTTCATGTGCATGCGAGAAATATTTGGACCAATACACAATCCCGTGGGAATAGCATGGCGAAATTGTGCACAACGTTCACGAGGTATTAAAAATTTTGGACCAAATTTTGACTGCGGGACATCGGCTTAACTCTTGAAGTACTTACCATATATGATCATCTTCTTGGTCTGAGACTTCTCGTCCATTAAGAAAGACACTGTGCACTTGTATTCTCCCGAGAGTTCGGTCGTGGGGTTGATGATCTGGAGAGCTCGATGCATGGTAGCGTTCTCGTCAGAGGCGCGGTACTCCAGGTTCAGTTTGCCTTTCAGCAGTCCCAGATCCTGAGGTTTCTTTGACTGCACCCACTGGTACACGGGCATGGGGTTATCGTTGTGGTACCATTTGACGACGAGGGCCGCAGGAGCGTTCTTCAGCTGGGCCAGCTCGCTCTCGTTGAGAGAGTAGTCGCAGTCCAACACTAGGTCAGTTTGAGTCCCATTTCGTATTACCAATGGATGTACACTACTCACTCCCTTTATTTCCAAGCCCTCAACTCCACCTGAAAGCAGAGAGAAAAAATACACTCTTTTCAAAATTTATATTTCCTCTCCAGCAATAAGCCTTTATCAGACATGCATGTATGGATATTTAGTATCAATATTACTTAAATTATAACATACATAATGAGTCAGTTGAATAAAAGTTAGTAAACATTTTTATTTATATTATTTTAAATTAATACTGATAACTGGAGAGCGGATTATATGCATGTGCATGTTGCATATGCTTTTGCATAGTTGACGCTTTTTAACCAGTTATTGCACATTTTAGCCCAAAACTGATGATGCATATTCAAGGCTGTATTTACAATATTTTAGACGTTTAAAAGGGCGGGCACAAGCATGTTGTCGTTTTGATGCTCTACATTCCAGGTTTGGCGTTGACTGAATCTATTCCTTGCCGGAGGTATTCTGAGGAAACTTAAGAGTTTCCTAACATTTTGAACAATAACCCAGGCTTTGAACCTTTGTGTCAAATTGATAGCTTTATTAATGGGACGGGTGAACTTTTACCAGGCATAAGTGTCAATATAGCCCGCAAATTCAAATACTGTCCAGTGACCTCAGTTGAGGAAGAACGGACCTGTTCTGCTTATAAAAATGTTTTGAGCGTTCGACGACACAATGTTACTACAGAAACATTTGCAAGAGTACCGGATCGTTTCTGTTTACTATAGTAGCAAAATGTAAACGAATTTCTAAACGACACTTTTTTCTGTTGAAGTAAATAATAAAAACTGACGACTGTAGATTGTTTTTGAAATTATATAAAATATATTAAACGATTAATCATTATTTTGTATTATCTAATGTTGCATATTTTGATACTTTTCAGGCATATTTAGAGCTTTTCATATTATGCATAATCCGGTCTGACTGATAACAAATTGAATAAACCATAAGTGATTACTTACAGTTCAGACTTTCCTGATTACTGGTAAGTCATTAATTTTAGTTGTTCAGTAATTCCTAGCAAATACTTAATGTTTTAATAGCATTCAGTGATTACTTGTTGAGTTAAGTATTTGCTGAAATATTTTTACTTTCTCTATACGTACTATGTACATAGTGTATTGAGAAGGTATGCACTCCACCAAAAATTCGATACCGAAATTTAACCGGAAATATATGTTTTAGGGTCCCTGTATCCAAAAAAAGTATTTTCAGAAAAAAGGTCCGTGTGTGTCCGTGTGTCATTGTGTCTGTGAACACGGTAACTCAAAAACAAAAAGTCGGTATAATACCAAACTTGAAATTTAAGTATAGTATCTTCCAGGGATGCGACACGAAGATTTTGAGAAAAATCCCCCCACCCCAAACTACCCTTTACATGAAACTTTTTTCGAACATTTTTATTTTCTAAAAAATGGCTCTAACGATTTTGATTAAAATATTATATAGTAAAGATACTTTCATGACAAATGAAATGTATATTTTGAATTCTCTGGGGATAGCCTCTGAAGTCTACTTTATTTTGGGTGAATTTTACGGAATTTTACATAACTGCTGCACTATAAGATATGGACAAAAACTTACCATACAAAAATGTAGAGCACTTTAAAACACACAATTTATTATACACTTTTTTTTTCGTGGAGTTGATTGTTTTTGAGATATTCCTTGATTTTGGTTTCAGCTGTAAAAAAAAAAATTATACTATTTTCAGACAGGACTTTACGAACTCGTGTTCATACAAACAAAGGAACTTCAGTCACATAGCAACCAGCTTTTGACTGTCACTTTAACCTATAGTAATCCCTTATTTCACTTCTACTAACAAGGAAGCAAGTAATAAGACTATTTCTGCTAAATTTTTCTCCATTAGATGAAGTAAATAGAATAATTTGTTGCAGAGATGTACAGAAAGTCATGTGAATGGAACATCAGATTTTTAAGTTTGCTATAGAGTTGGTTCCCAAAAATTACGGCAGCATTTTCCCCATACACCAGGTAAAGAGCTACAATAAGAGAAAATATATTAATTCTAGTGTTTCTGAGACTGAAAGTGTACTTTATCAAACTGTTTACTAGACCGTATGGATGAAACAACAGGGGGAGCATTAAGATCACATCATAAAATTTTCCTTTTTGACGCTATTTAGTTGACCCAGTTGCAGGAGATTTTGGTATTCACCATTTCACGGTGTGCAAGACCATAGACTTCGTGGCAAGCAGAATTGAAACAAAAGCAAGTGACTGGATAAAGTGTACAACCTCAAGTTTTAAATTCAAGAAGCGAAAGAGAAATGGTCTTCTCGCTTTTGACTTACTTCAGTTTTTGGTGCACTTGTCTGTACACACGGATATACTGCTATATGCTCCTCCATATCTATCCAGCTATTCATTTGTTTATTCAGTTTATACTGAACATTTACAGTAAAAGTACACTGTTATTCAATTTTTACTTTCTCTATACGCACTATGTACCTAGTGTACAGAGAAGGTATTGCACTCCACTCAAAACTTCGATACCGAGATTTCATCAGAAATATATGTTTTAGGATCCCCTGTAACCACAAAAGCATTTTCAGAAAAAGGTCCGTGTGTGTGTCTGTGAACACGATAAATCAAAAACGAAAAGTCGGTAAAATACCAAACTTGGTATTTAAGTTTAATATCTTCCAGGGATGCGACACGAAGATTTTGAGAAAAAGTCTCCCACCCTATACTACCCTTTACATGGTAGTTCTTTCGAAAATTTTGATTTTCTTAAAAATGGCTCTAACGATTTTGATTAAAATACCGCAAATTAAAGATATTTACCTAACAAATACAGAATATATCTTGACTTTTCTGACAATAGCCTCTGAAGACTACTTTAATCTGGGTGAATATTACAGAATTTTGCATAACTGCTAAACGGTAAGAGATGGACAAAAACTTAACACACACAAAATGTAGAGGAAGTTAAAACACACAATTTATGCTGCATACATTTTTTTCGTGGAGTTGGTCGTTTTTGTGATATTCCATGTTTGTGGCTTTACCTGTAAAAAACATAACTTTTCTCACAGAAGAATTTGTCAACTCCTGTCCATACAAACAAAGGAACTTCAGTCACATAGGAACCAGCTTTTGACTATCACTTTAACCTATGGTACTCCCTTATTTCGCTTCTACTTATAAGGAAGCAAATAATAAGGCTACTTCTGCTAACTTTTTCTCGATTAGTATGAAGTAAATATGGGCACAATAATTTGTTGCAGAGATGTAGAAAAAGTCATGAGAATGGAACACAACAGATTTTTACTTTCTCCATACGCACTATGTACATAGTGTATAGAGAAAGTATTGCACTCCACCCAAAAACTTGATACCGAGATTTCACCGGAAATATATGTTTTAGGGTCCCCAATATCCAAAAAAAGCATTTTCACAAAAAGGTCCGTGTGTGAGTGTGAGTGTGTGTGTGTGTGTGTGTGTGTGTGTGTGTGTGTGTGTGTGTGTGTGTGTCCCCGTGTGTCTGTGAACACGATAACTCAAAAACGAAAAGTCGGTAAAATAACAAACTTGGTACTTAAGTTTAGTATCTTCCAGGGATGCGACACGAAGATTTTGAGAAATGTCCCCCCACCTCCAACTACCCTTTACATGGAACTTTTTTCAAAAATTTTGATTTTCTCAAAATGGCTCTAACGATTTTGATTAAAATTTCGTATATTAAACATATTTACCTGACAAATAAAATGTATATCTAGAATTTTCTGGGAATAGCCTTTGAAGAGTAGTTTATTCAGGATGTATTTTACTAAATTTTGAATAACTGCTAAACCGTAAGAGATGGACAAAAACTTACTACACAAAAAATGTAGAGCACTTTAAAACACACAATTTATGTTATATACATTTTTTTCGTGGAGTTAGTTGTTTTTGAAACATTCCTTATTTTTGGTTTCTGCTATGAAAAACATTCTTTTCTCATACAGGAACTTGTCAACTCCTATCCATATAGACAAAGGAACTTCACTGTAATAGCAACCAGCTTTTGACTATCACTTTAACCTACGGTTGTCCTTTATTTCGCTTCTACTTACAGGAAGCGAGTAACTAGACTATTTCTGCTATTTTTTTCTGATTAGCATAAAGTAAATAGAAGTATAAGCTTTTTAAGAACTATTTGTTGCAGGGATATGGGGAAAGTCATGTGAATGGTACACATCAGATTTTTACTTTTACTGATCAGTCTTAACTTTCCTGGTCAAGTAATTACTTACAAGAGTTTACTGGTTTTTATTTAACTATCCAGTACCTTATTGGCCTTTTCCAGTATATTTGAATTAATTCTGAGGGAACTTAACTAAACATTTTATTACTTTCTATACACGTACTATGTACATAGTGTATAGAGGAAGTGTATTTCACCTAAAAATTCGATACCGATATTTCACAAAAATACATGTTTTAGGACCCCCTATAATCAAATAAAAAGCATTTTAAGAAACAGGTCCGTGTGTGTGGACAACATAGCTCAAAAACTAATAGACCGTTAAATCCCAAAGTTTGGTATCTTCAAAGGATGCGACACGAAACTATCCCAAACTACCCTTTACATGGCAAAATTTTCGAAACCGATTTTGATTTAAATACTAAATACTAAAAGCATTTCCATCTCAAATAAAATGTATATCTTGAATTTTCTGGAAATAGCCTCTGAAGACTAATGTATTCTGAATGAATTTTGCAGAATTTTGTATAACTGGTAAACCGTAAGAAGTAGACAAATCTTACTACAGAAAAAGTGTAGATCACGATAAAACACACAATCCACTTCACATACTTTTTACTTTCTCTAGCCCGTATGTACAATGTGCACAGGGATACAGAAGTATTGTATTCCACCCAAAAATTCGATGTCAAGATTTCACCGGAAATACATATTTTAGGACCCCCTGAGTCCCAAAAAAGCATTTCAGAAACAGATCAGTGTGTGGGTGTGTATAGCATAGCTCAAAAACGAAAAGACTGCTAAATACCAAACTTAATGTTTATATTGGATATCTTCCAAGGATGGGACACGAAGGTTTTCAAGAAAATCTCCCCACTCCTAACTACCCTTTACATCGAATTTTTTTTAAAATTTTGTATTTCTTAAAAATGCCTGTAACGATTTTGATTAAAATACCGCACATTAAATTCATTTAAACCACAAATAAAATGTATATCTTGAATTTTCTGGTAATAGCTTCTAAAGATCTGTTTATTCTGGATGAATTTTGGTTAATTTGGCATAACTAGTAAATCGTAAGAGATAGACGAAAACTTATTATACAAAAACTGTAGATGTTGTTAAAATACACAAGTTATGTCATATACATTTTTTTCGTGGAGCTTACCGTTTTCGAGGTATTCCTTGTTATTAGTTTCAGCTGTGAAGTACTTTAACTTTTCTCAGACGGGAATGTCCGTTTTTTTGTTTGTTTGTTTTTTTTTTGTTCTGCTTCTAGACAAGTAAAGAAGCAATTTGCAATGACAATCGCATAACGACAGATTCTAAAACTTTGACTATCACTTTACTCACTTTACATTCCCTTAGTTCCAGTCTACTTATAAGGAGCTATGTAATAAAATTCTGCTAATGTTTATCTCGATTAGAATGGTATTGGAAGAAGAATTATCTTTTCTAAGGAGCTTGTTTCTAGGGTAGATAGAGAAAGTCATATGAGTGTAACACATAAGATTTTTTTCATGGAGTTTACTGTTTACGAGATATTTGTTGTTATTGATTTCAGCTTTAAAATACTTGCTTTCCTCAAACGGGCACTTGTCAACGCTTGGCCACGCAAAGAAACGAATTACAATCCCATAGCAACCACATTTTAAAACATTTGACTGTCTCTTTAGCCTAGTGTATTTCCTTATTCCCCTTCTACTTATAAAGGAACTAAGTAATAGACCGTTTCTGCTAATGTTTTAGAATTAGATAGAAGAATAAGCTTATTAACACTATTTGTTACAAAGTTGTAGAGAAAGTCAAGTGAATGGAGCATATTAGATTTCTTATATACAAAATATCGACAGGTTGGGCCATAATTTACGATCGGATAAATATTACCTTTAGATAATAAATTTTTCAAAAGCAATAACTACTTAGAGATTATTCCAGTTCCGGAAGGGATACTTCCCCTCTTGAGACAGTACATGTCTTGACCCGGGGCAAAATTATATTCTTAGAAGGGAAAATATAAATGTACAATAAAAATGGAAAGGGACTTTTAACACGTATAAGTCACGAGCTCGGGGCTCAAGATACCGCTACGTCAGAGTGTCGAACCGAGGGAAGGGGTGAATATGAATGGAACCTGCCCGAGTGGACTAACGGCACAACAAAACAATGATCTGCGTTGTTCAGGCGACATTTTAAGGCACTTGGTGAAAGACCTCCGCACAACTAAGATGTGATTTTAGAGTTCGTGGTGGAGCCGAACAGGCTACCTGGAAAAGAGGGAAGTAGTTGTTTAAATACTGACCAGAACACGTAATAAATCACGCCATCAACATTAGTAAACAATAACATTCGCGGGCGAGTAAAATGTAACGTCACAGCACACAATTAAGAAGCGTACGCGAGTGTTGTACGGCAGAAAAGGCCGGACTCAGTTAATAATGCACTTGTGTCTCACCATAACCTGAAAGAGTTTCCATGCCAATAAAAACCCTGAGCTGGGCCACCCACATTCCAATACCAATAGCCTGCGCCCGGGAGACGAACCCATTACCGTTCCACTCTTCCTATATTGTTTGTATTATTTATTAGTTTCTCACTTTCCTGATAAAGCGTCGGTACTCTGCTGGTTTAGTTACACGACATATTTGTTTCCGGTGACTTTTGCAGATAAGTGTTTGTTAAGCTCTAAGAAATCTAAGCAAGTGTACGATTAGCAGACGTCTCATCGTTAGCACTTGGGTTCATGTGGCAAAACCTCTACAGAGGGCACTTTCTGCTACCATAAAGTGCACCAGAAACTTGTAATGTGGGCCGGAGTTACCAGTGAAATAATCATGGTAGGGTATTCGTCTTTCCATAATGCAACGAGCAGAGGGCAGGGTGAGGGCAGCCCAAGAGTGTTAGATGTGTTCCTATTCTTTAAGAGAAGTTAACACACGACACAAGCAGATGGCAGCCCTAGGTGTGTTAGATGTGTTCCTATTCTTTAAGAGAAGTTAACACACGAGAGGAGTAGATGACAGGCTGAGGGCAGCCCGAGAGTGTTAGATGTGTTCCTATTCTTTAAGAGAAGTTAACACACGACACAAGCAGAGGGCAGCCCGAGAGTGTTAGATGTGTTCCTATTCTTTAAGAGAAGTTAACACACGACACGAGCAGATGGCAGGTTGAGGGCAGCCCGAGAGTGTTAGATGTGTTCCTATTCTTTAAGAGAAGTTAACACACGACACGAGCAGAGGGCAGCCCTAGGAGTGTTAGATGTGTTCCTATTCTTTAAGAGAATTTAACACACGAGAGGAGTAGATGACAGGCTGAGGGCAGCCCGAAAGTGTTAGATGTGTTCCTATTCTTTAAGAGAAGTTAACACACGACACAAGCAGAGGGCAGCCCTAGGAGTGTTAGATGTGTTCCTATTCTTTAAGAGAAGTTGACACACGACACGAGCAGAGGGCAGGTTGAGGGCAGCCCGAGAGTGTTAGATGTGTTCCTATTCTTTAAGAGAAGTTGACACACGACACGAGCAGAGGGCAGGTTGAGGGCAGCCCGAGAGTGTTAGATGTGTTCCTATTCTTTAAGAGAAGTTAACACACGACACGAGCAGAGGGCAGCCCTAGGAGTGTTAGATGTGTTCCTATTCTTTAAGAGAAGTTAACACACGAGAGGAGTAGATGACAGGCTGAGGGCAGCCCGTGAGCGTTAGATGTGTTCCTATTCTTTAAGAGAAGTTAACAGACGAGAGGAGTAGAAGACAGGCTGAGGGAAGCCCGAGAGTGTTAGATGTGTTCCTATTCTTTAAGAGAACTTAACAACGACACGAGTAGATTGCAGCCTTAGGAGTGTTAGATGTGATCCTATTTTTAAGAGAAGTTAACACACGACACGAGCAAATGGCAGCCCTAGGAGTGTTAGATGTGTTCCTATTCTCTAAGAGAACTTAACACACGACACGAGTAGATTGCAGCCTTAGGAGTGTTAGATGTGATCCTATTTTTTAAGAGAAGTTAACACACGACACGAGCAAATGGCAGGCTGAGGGCAGCCCGAGAGTGTTACATGTGTTCCTATTCTTTAAGAGAAGTTAACACACGACACGAGCAGATGGCAGCCCGAGAGTGTTAGATGTGTTCCTATTCTTTAAGAGAAGTTAACGCACGACACAAGCAGAGGGCAGCCCGAGAGTGTTAGATGTGTTCCTATTCTTTAAGAGAAGTTAACACACGACACGAGCAGATGGCAGCCTTAGGAGTGTTACATGTGTTCCTATTCTTTAAGAGAACTTAACACACGACACGAGTAGATTGCAGCCTTAGGAGTGTTAGATGTGATCCTATTTTTTAAGAGAAGTTAACACACGACACGAGCAGATGGCAGCCTTAGGAGTGTTACATGTGTTCCTATTCTTTAAGAGAACTTAACACACGACACGAGTAGATTGCAGCCTTAGGAGTGTTAGATGTGATCCTATTTTTTAAGAGAAGTTAACACACGACACGAGCAAATGGCAGGCTGAGGGCAGCCCGAGAGTGTTAGATGTGTTCCTATTCTTTAAGAGAAGTTAACACACGACACGAGCAGATGGCAGCCTTAGGAGTGTTACATGTGTTCCTATTCTTTAAGAGAAGTTAACACACGACACGGGCAGATAGCAGCCCGAGAGTGTTAGATGTGTTCCTATTCTTTAAGAGAAGTTAACACATGACACGAGCAGATGGCAGGTTGAGGGCAGCCCGAGAGTATTAGATGTGTTCCTATTCTTTAAGAGAAGTTAACACACGACACGAGTAGATGGCAGGTTGAGGGCAGCCCGAGAGTATTAGATGTGTTCCTACTCTTTAAGAGAAGTTAACACACGACACGAGTAGATGGCAGGTTGAGGGCAGCCCGAGAGTATTAGATGTGTTCCTATTCTTTAACAGAAGTTACCACACGACACGAGCAGATGGCAGGTTGAGGGCAGCCCGAGAGTATTAGATGTGTTCCTACTCTTTAAGAGAAGTTAACACACGACACAAGCAGATCGCAGGCTGGGGGCAGCCCTAGGAGTGTTAGATGTGTTCCTATTCTTTAAGAGAAGTTAACACACGACACGAGCAAATGGCAGCACCAGAGTGTTAGACGTGTTCCTATTCTTTAAGAGAAGTTAACACACGACACGAGCAGATGGCAGGTTGAGGGCAGCCCGAGAGTATTAGATGTGTTCCTATTCTTTAAGAGAAGTTAAACACACGACACAAGTAGATGGCAGGTTGAGGGCAGCCCGAGAGTATTAGATGTGTTCCTACTCTTTAAGAGAAGTTAACACACGACACGAGCAAATGGCAGCACCAGAGTGTTAGACGTGTTCCTATTCTTTAAGAGAAGTTAACACACGACACGAGCAAATGGCAGCACCAGAGTGTTAGACGTGTTCCTATTCTTTAAGAGAAGTTAACACACGACACGAGCAAATGGCAGCACCAGAGTGTTAGACGTGTTCCTATTCTTTAAGAGAAGTTAACACACGACACGAGCAGATGGCAGGTTGAGGGCAGCCCGAGAGTATTAGATGTGTTCCTATTCTTTAAGAGAAGTTAACACACGACAGGAGTAGATGGCAGGTTGAGGGCAGCCCGAGAGTATTAGATGTGTTCCTACTATTTAAGAGAAGTTAACACACGACACGAGTAGATGGCAGGTTGAGGGCAGCCCGAGAGTATTAGATGTGTTCCTATTCTTTAAGAGAAGTTAACACACGACACGACCAGATGGCAGGTTGAGGGCAGCCCGAGAGTATTAGATGTGTTCCTACTCTTTAAGAGAAGTTAACACACGACACAAGCAGATCGCAGGCTGGGGGCAGCCCTAGGAGTGTTAGATGTGTTCCTATTCTTTAAGAGAAGTTAACACACGACACGAGCAAATGGCAGCACCAGAGTGTTAGATGTGTTCCTATTCTTTAAGAGAAGTTAACACACGACACGAGCAAATGGCAGCACCAGAGTGTTAGACGTGTTCCTATTCTTTAAGAGAAGTTAACACACGACACGAGCAAATGGCAGCACCAGAGTGTTAGATGTGTTCCTATTCTTTAAGAGAAGTTAACACACGACACGAGCAAATGGCAGCACCAGAGTGTTAGACGTGTTCCTATTCTTTAAGAGAAGTGAACACACGACACGAGCAGATGGCAGGTTGAGGGCAGCACCAGAGTGTTAGATGTGTTCCTATTCTTTAAGAGAAGTTAACACACGACACGAGCAGATGGCAGGTTGAGGGCAGCACCAGAGTGTTAGATGTGTTCCTATTCTTTAAGAGAAGTTAACACACGACACGAGTAGATGGCAGGTTGAGGGCAGCCCGAGAGTATTAGATGTGTTCCTACTCTTTAAGAGAAGTTAACACACGACACGAGTAGATGGCAGGTTGAGGGCAGCCCGAGAGTATTAGATGTGTTCCTATTCTTTAAGAGAAGTTAACACACGACATGAGCAGATGGCAGGTTTAGGGCAGCCCGAGAGTATTAGATGTGTTCCAACTCTTTAAGAGAAGTTAACACACGACACAAGCAGATCGCAGGCTGGGGGCAGCCCTAGGAGTGTTAGATGTGTTCCTATTCTTTAAGAGAAGTTAACACACGACACGAGCAAATGGCAGCACCAGAGTGTTAGACGTGTTCCTATTCTTTAAGAGAAGTTAACACACGACACGAGCAGATGGCAGGTTGAGGGCAGCCCGAGAGTATTAGATGTGTTCCTATTCTTTAAGAGAAGTTAACACACGACACGAGTAGATGGCAGGTTGAGGGCAGCCCGAGAGTATTAGATGTGTTCCTACTCTTTAAGAGAAGTTAACACACGAAACGAGCAAATGGCAGCACCAGAGTGTTAGACGTGTTCCTATTCTTTAAGAGAAGTTAACACACGACACGAGCAAATGGCAGCACCAGAGTGTTAGACGTGTTCCTATTCTTTAAGAGAAGTTAACACACGACACGAGAAATGGCAGCACCAGAGTGTTAGACGTGTTCCTATTCTTTAAGAGAAGTTAACACACGACACGAGCAGATGGCAGGTTGAGGGCAGCCCGAGAGTATTAGATGTGTTCCTATTCTTTAAGAGAAGTTAACACACGACACGAGTAGATGGCAGGTTGAGGGCAGCCCGAGAGTATTAGATGTGTTCCTACTCTTTAAGAGAAGTTAACACACGACACGAGTAGATGGCAGGTTGAGGGCAGCCCGAGAGTATTAGATGTGTTCCTATTCTTTAAGAGAAGTTAACACACGACACGAGCAGATGGCAGGTTGAGGGCAGCCCGAGAGTATTAGATGTGTTCCTACTCTTTAAGAGAACTTAACACACGACACAAGCAGATCGCAGGCTGGGGGCAGCCCTAGGAGTGTTAGATGTGTTCCTATTCTTTAAGAGAAGTTAACACACGACACGAGCAAATGGCAGCACCAGAGTGTTAGATGTGTTCCTATTCTTTAAGAGGAGTTAACACACGACACGAGCAAATGGCAGCACCAGAGTGTTAGACGTGTTCCTATTCTTTAAGAGAAGTTAACACACGACACGAGCAAATGGCAGCACCAGAGTGTTAGACGTGTTCCTATTCTTTAAGAGAAGTGAACACACGACCCGAGCAGATGGCAGGTTGAGGGCAGCACCAGAGTGTTAGATGTGTTCCTATTCTTTAAGAGAAGTTAACACACGACACGAGCAGATGGCAGGGTGAGGGCAGCACCAGAGTGTTAGATGTGTTCCTATTCTTTAAGAGAAGTTAACACACGACACGAGTAGATGGCAGGTTGAGGGCAGCCCGAGAGTATTAGATGTGTTCCTACTCTTTAAGAGAAGTTAACACACGACACGAGCAAATGGCAGCACCAGAGTGTTAGACGTGTTCCTATTCTTTAAGAGAAGTTAACACACGACACAAGCAGATGGCAGGCTGGGGGCAGCCCTAGGAGTGTTAGATGTGTTCCTATTGTTTAAGAGAAGTTAACACACGACACGAGCAAATGGCAGCACCAGAGTGTTAGACGTGTTCCTATTCTTTAAGAGAAGTTAACACACGACACGAGCAGATGGCAGGTTGAGGGCAGCCCGAGAGTATTAGATGTGTTCCTATTCTTTAAGAGAAGTTAACACACGACACGAGTAGATGGCAGGTTGAGGGCAGCCCGAGAGTATTAGATGTGTTCCTACTCTTTAAGAGAAGTTAACACACGACACGAGCAAATGGCAGCACCAGAGTGTTAGACGTGTTCCTATTCTTTAAGAGAAGTTAACACACGACACGAGCAAATGGCAGCACCAGAGTGTTAGACGTGTTCCTATTCTTTAAGAGAAGTTAACACACGACACGAGCAAATGGCAGCACCAGAGTGTTAGACGTGTTCCTATTCTTTAAGAGAAGTTAACACACGACACGAGCAGATGGCAGGTTGAGGGCAGCCCGAGAGTATTAGATGTGTTCCTATTCTTTAAGAGAAGTTAACACACGACACGAGTAGATGGCAGGTTGAGGGCAGCCCGAGAGTATTAGATGTGTTCCTACTCTTTAAGAGAAGTTAACACACGACACGAGTAGATGGCAGGTTGAGGGCAGCCCGAGAGTATTAGATGTGTTCCTATTCTTTAAGAGAAGTTAACACACGACACGAGCAGATGGCAGGTTGAGGGCAGCCTGAGAGTATTAGATGTGTTCCTACTCTTTAAGAGAAGTTAACACACGACACAAGCAGATCGCAGGCTGGGGGCAGCCCTAGGAGTGTTAGATGTGTTCCTATTCTTTAAGAGAAGTTAACACACGACACGAGCAAATGGCAGCACCAGAGTGTTAGACGTGTTCCTATTCTTTAAGAGAAGTTAACACACGACACGAGCAAATGGCAGCACCAGAGTGTTAGACGTGTTCCTATTCTTTAAGAGAAGTGAACACACGACCCGAGCAGATGGCAGGTTGAGGGCAGCACCAGAGTGTTAGATGTGTTCCTATTCTTTAAGAGAAGTTAACACACGACACGAGCAGATGGCAGGGTGAGGGCAGCACCAGAGTGTTAGATGTGTTCCTATTCTTTAAGAGAAGTTAACACACGACACGAGTAGATGGCAGGTTGAGGGCAGCCCGAGAGTATTAGATGTGTTCCTACTCTTTAAGAGAAGTTAACACACGACACGAGCAAATGGCAGCACCAGAGTGTTAGACGTGTTCCTATTCTTTAAGAGAAGTTAACACACGACACAAGCAGATGGCAGGCTGGGGGCAGCCCTAGGAGTGTTAGATGTGTTCCTATTCTTTAAGAGAAGTTAACACACGACACGAGCAAATGGCAGGTTGAGGGCAGCACCAGAGTGTTAGATGTGTTCCTATTCTTTAAGAGAAGTTAACACACGACACGAGCAGATGGCAGGTTGAGGGCAGCACCAGAGTGTTAGATGTGTTCCTATTCTTTAAGAGAAGTTAACACACGACACGAGCAAATGGCAGCACCAGAGTGTTAGATGTGTTCCTATTCTTTAAGAGAAGTTAACACACGACACGAGCAAATGGCAGCACCAGAGTGTTAGACGTGTTCCTATTCTTTAAGAGAAGTTAACACACGACACGAGCAAATGGCAGCACCAGAGTGTTAGATGTGTTCCTATTCTTTAAGAGAAGTTAACACACGACACGAGCAAATGGCAGCACCAGAGTGTTAGACGTGTTCCTATTCTTTAAGAGAAGTGAACACACGACACGAGCAGATGGCAGGTTGAGGGCAGCACCAGAGTGTTAGATGTGTTCCTATTCTTTAAGAGAAGTTAACACACGACATGAGCAAATGGCAGCACCAGAGTGTTAGACGTGTTCCTATTCTTTAAGAGAAGTGAACACACGACACGAGCAGATGGCAGGTTGAGGGCAGCCCGAGAGTATTAGATGTGTTCCTATTCTTTAAGAGAAGTTAACACACGACATGAGCAAATGGCAGCACCAGAGTGTTAGACGTGTTCCTATTCTTTAAGAGAAGTCAACACACGACACGAGCAAATGGCAGCACCAGAGTGTTAGACGTGTTCCTATTCTTTAAGAGAAGTTAACACACGACACAAGCAGATGGCAGGCTGGGGGCAGCCCTAGGAGTGTTAGATGTGTTCCTATTCTTTAAGAGAAGTTAACACACGACACGAGCAAATGGCAGCACCAGAGTGTTAGACGTGTTCCTATTCTTTAAGAGAAGTGAACACACGACACGAGCAGAGGGCAGGCTTAGGGCAGCACCAGAGTGTTAGACGTGTTCCTATTCTTTAAGAGAAGTGAACACACGACACGAGCAGAGGGCAGGCTTAGGGCAGCACCAGAGTGTTAGACGTGTTCCTATTCTTTAAGGGAACTTAACCACGTGCTGAGAACTTAACCACGGAAATGTAGGATTTACAGTTTGGCGGGTGAGAATGAGGTTGTGGAGTGACAGGAGGAGGCAAGTTTTGCTCCTCAACGGTTGCCAGCCATGGTGCAACGGCTGTTGTGCACCGATGGTGTTCGGTTTGAGCAAACATTTTTATTTTGGGGTTGTAAATTTTGATGTCCAAGAGAGAACGCGCACGTAAATGACCTCCGAACTTGTAACGCTGATGACGTCACGTCTCTGGAGGTTATATATTCTTACACTGTGATTGGTCAGGAACCTGACGAGCTCCTGCCAGCAGACGACACACGCCACAAGTGTCAATCACAAGGAAATTTCTCACCGATAATAATTATTGATATACCTAGTACTTATTAGTGCTGTTGCGTGCGAGTTTTGCAGGGCATTAAAACGGGAGTACAATGGCATTCAAATGTTCTAAAGTTTATCGCAGAAGAATAAAAGACTAAGCTACAGAAATAGTAGAAAATGTACTGGAAGCTATGCAACAGGAAGCCGACGGAAAGAAGTTTGTAAACCCGTGAATAAGCTTAATGAGCGTGTTGCATCCGCAACGGCCATTTCATTATCCACAGTTCAAAAACAAAGAAGGAGATGCTTGATGTACAGAGTGGCTGAGGGTCCTCGTTCAGTGCACCAAAATGAAACAAAAACAGGTCCAGGCCTTGCACTGATCTGGATGATTTGATTGGTGTGTAGCTCGTAAGGCTATTCTACATTCATGAAAAGAGACTTCCTACAGTGAACGCTGTGTTATAAAGAGAAACAACTGATTATAAAGACCAAGAATCAAGTTTGCTGAAAGTGTTGAAGCTTCTGGAGTTTCGTTGGCAAAACATGCGTCAAACAGGCGCATTCTTCATAAGAAGTGCAAGTATTTCATTTATACGTGCCATAAGGAAGGCCGTCCTATTGACGAGGCATACATGCACAGTTCGCACACGAAAAAGAAAGCTTCTTCTGACGATAGCACACGGGGTTAATGGCACCTACCTTCAGGGAACAAAGGCCAATTATTGTGAATACAGGGGTAGAAAAATGTTTCATTCCCAATGTACAACTGATCTTTAAATCAAACACCAAAGGTGGTGATTATCACAGGGAAATGAACGGCGAAAATTACATGAAATAACTTGAATAAAAATCTGATGTAATCCATTCACTTGAAATTCTCTAAGCTTAAGCTTCTATTTACTTCATTCTAAGTGAGAAAAAAAATAACAGAAATAGTCTTATTACTTGTCTCCCTGTAAGTAGAAGCGAAATAAGGAAGTAACATAGGTTAAAGTGATACCAAAAGCTAGTTGCTATGTGACTGAAGTTCCTTTGTATGAGAAAATAATAAGTTTTAAAGCTGAAACCAAAACAAGGAGTACCTCAAAAACGTCAACTCCACGAAAAAAAATGTATATAACATAAATTGTATGTTTTAATGTGCTCTACATTTTTTGTGTGGTAAATTTTGTCTATCTCTTACGGTTTACCAGTTACACAAAATTCCGTAAAATTCATCCAGAATAAAGTAGTCTTCAGAGGCTATTCCCAGAAAATTCAAGATATACATATTATTTGTCAAGTATATATATATATATATATATATATATATATACACACAGGATGTTTCAAAAATACGGGGCATAATTTCAGGTATGTATTTCCCACATGAAGACAATCAAAATAGTTCATTATAACATGTGTCCGGAAATGCTTCATTTCCGAGTTATGGCCTTTACAGCATTGAAAGTCCCACCTGTAGACAATCAAAATAGTTCATGTCCGGAAATGCTTCATTTCCGAGTTATGGCCTTCACATCATTGGAATTCACTGGAACGTTTTTCTTTCCGCAGGTCTTTGCCGCCAAAGGAGACATTAGGAGGGCGCTCTGATAGTTCATTCTGAGGAAGGTTACATTCAGTGTTCTTTAGGCGTTAAGACTGTGCGACATGTATTCAAATCAAGAGCTGGCAGAGATACACTTCATGTACGGTAAGGCGGACGACAATGCTGCGCTGGCTCGTCGTTTGTACCAGGAGAGGTACCCACAGCGACAATGTCCAGATCGGAAGAAATTTGTACGTCTCCATTCCTGTCTGTGCGAGTATGGAACATTCACCTGTCCTGGTTTGGGAAGGGGCCGACCAAGATCTACAACTCCAGAAGTGCAGGAGGAGATTCTGGAGGCTGTGGACAGGACTCCTTCTATCAGCACATGACGGTTAGCGTTGCAAGTCAATGTTCCTCATACGACTGTCTGCAGACTGTTGAACGAGTATCAGTTGTATCCTTATCATTTGCAACGTGTACAGGCCCTGTCACCAGCAGATTACCCTGCACGAGTTAGGTTCTGTCAGTGGTTCTTGCAGCAGTGTGGTGTAAATCCGAACTTTTCTGCCGTCGTATTATTTACAGATGAAGCACAGTTCACAAGAGATGGCATAACAAATTTCCACAATCAGCATGTATGGTCGCATGAAAACCCACGTGCAACTGTTGTATCTCATCACCTGGTGCGGTTCTCCCTCAACATGTGGGCCGGTATCATTGGTGATCGATTAGTTGGACCCCATGTACTTGTAAACAGACTTACGGGGCAGGCGTACACAAACTTCCTGGAAAACACCATACCTGACGTTTTCGAAGACACTCCACTGATGAATCAACACAATCACTTCTTGCATGATGGCGCTCCTGCACACTTCAGTCTTACGGCTCGCCGGTACCTGGATCGAAGGTTTCCTGATCGATGGATTGGTAGAGGTGGCCCAATAGCTTGGCCTCCACGCTCACCTGATCTGAACCCTCTCGATTTCTACTTGTGGGGCCATTTAAAATCATTGGTTTATTCGTCTCCGGTGCCGGATTTGGAATCCCTTCGGAATCGAATTGTGGCAAGTTGTGAGGACATACGCAATACTCCTGGAGTTTGGGATCGTGTTCGCAGGTCAATGAGACATCGATGTGAGGTCTGTATTCAAGCAGGAGGTGGACATTTTGAACATCTTCTGTAATGACAACAACCTGCGGAAAGAAAAACGTTCCAGTGAATTTCAATGTTGTGAAGGCCATAACTCGGAAATTAAGCATTTTCGGACACATGTTATAATGAACTAATTTGATTGTCTACATCTGGGAAATACACACCTGAAATTATGGCCCGTATTTTTGAAACACTCTGTATATATATGATATTTTAATCAAAATTGTTAGAGCCACCTTTTAGAAAATCAAAATTTTCGAAAAAATTTCCATGTGAAGAGTAGTTGAAGGTGGGGGGGATTTTCTTGAAAATCTTCGTGTCGCATCCTTGGAATATATGGAACTTAAATACCAAGTTTGGTATTTAACGGTCTTTTCGTTTTTGAGCTATGCTACACACAGGCACACACACACCCACACACATACACACAGACAGACACACACACGGATATTTTTCTAAAAATGCTTTTTTTGGATTCAGGTGGTCTCAAAACATGTATTTCCGGTGAAATCTCGGGATCGAATATCTGGGTACAATGCAATACCTTCTCTATACACTATGTACATAGTATGTATAGAGAAAGTAAAAATTGAAGCCCAATCTTCCAGAAAAGTCCGTTAGAATGTGACTGACAATGCTTCCTATCACAATGTGGTCAGAGACAAGTGTGAAACAATGAACACAAGAAAGCAGGAAATGCAAGACTGGTTGCTTAAAACAGAATTCCGTTCGGAAGTGACATGCTAGAAACAGAACTTTACGACCTTATAAAGCTGCATAAGCCAAAGCATAAGAAGTATATCCTGGATGAAATGCTAGAAGAAGGTGGGCACGTAGTTCTGCGCTTATCACCGTACCATCCCAACCTCAACGCCATAAAAAATGTGGGCTAATTTAAAAGAATGGGTTGCGCTTCGCAATGTGAGTTTTAAGATGGAAGACGTGTGGTATTTGTGCGAACAGCGATTTGGTGAAATAGGAGAAGCAGAATGGGGTCCAGTATGTTCACCAAGTGGAACAGCTGTATATAATAACTGAAGGCCTCCTAGAAACAGAACTGGAAAACCTGACATTGACTATTAAGGGCGACAGTTGCAGCAGTGATTCGGAAAGTGATTTTTCAGCAACGTCTGAATCCCAGAGCGGCAGAAGATCGGAGATGGCATCGAAGAGCTTCTCCAATCACCTCACGCCCTTCACGCTCCTAAGATAAGCACTAAAATATGCCTGGGTTTTTATGGAAGTAATCACCCTGTGAAATACATGTGATTAGCGTTGCGCAGCTCGAATTGCCGCCTCAACAGTTTGGTTCCGAAACCTTACAGAGTTGGTATTCTGAACATTCTTCTGCAAAAGATTGAGCTGTAGGACGCCTCTGGGCTGCGAACTGGAAATGCTAGACTATTATTTTTCTGTGTGCATAGGACGAGGTGGACCACGAAGTTCTGATCTCACAAAATGCGACATAAAACAAAATCTTGAAAATAATTAACAGAGCTAGGAAGTTCGTACCGTTCTCAGTTCCGAATATAGGTTGCGACCGACCGTCTCGCCGCATCACAAGTGATTAATAAGAACGCACGGTGGAGAGGTGCACAAACCTGTTGTCCAATAAACAGTACTGTTTCCTGAGAGCAAAAATTATACGAAACCTTCGAAAAACACCCATATTTAAATCGTTATGTACAACATACAAATTGCTACATACATAAGACTGACTGACTGATTTCCTTCTTTACATATGTACATTATGAAAACGCCCAAACAATTATAACACGAATTGTAATACTTACTCATTAAATGTAAAAAAATACAAATAATCTGACTAATTCCTCAAATATCTTCAGACGTATACTAGGTAAAAACGAAAGTAGGTATTAAACTAAATCTTTACTCATTGCAGCTGTATTACTGAAAAATATATGTACTTCTGAAGATTTAAAATGAAAACCTCATTCTACGTTCCAACAAACAGGATATGTAAAAAGTTTTTTCCACTTCGCCTGATGTTTCAGTATCACCAAGCAAATAACATTTGTTACTTTCTCTAGCCCCGTATGTACAATTTACATAGAGATAGAGAAGTATTATATTCCACCCAAAAATGCATTGTTGAGTTTTCACCAGACCCCCTGAATAAAAAAACAAACAAAAAAAAACATTTTCAGAAACAGGTCCGTGTGTGTGAGTGTGAGTGTCAGTGGACAGCATAGCTCAAAAATGAAAAGACGGTTGAATACCAAACTTGGTGTTCAGTTTGATCTCTTCCGAAGATGTGACACGAAGATTTTCAGGAAAATCCCCCAACTCCTAAATACCTTTTACATGGAAAAATTTTCGAAAATTTTGTTTCTCTTAAAAATGGTTCTAATGTTTTGATTAAAATCCCACATTTTATAGCTATTTCTATCACAAATAAAACGTATAGCTTGAACTTTCTGGGAATACCTTCTAAAGACCCGTTTATTCTGGATAAATTTTGCTTAATCTGGCATAATTAGTAAACCGCAAGAGATATATAAAAATTTACAATACAAAAATGTAGATTTTGTTAAAATACATAAGTTATGTCATATACATTTTCTCCCTGGAGCTTACCGTTTTCGAGGTATTCCTTGTTTTTAGTTTCAATTGTGAGTACTTATGCTTTTTTCAGACGGAAGTGTCCTTTTTACTTTCTCCATACGCAGTATGTACATAGTGTATAGAGAAAGTATTGCACTCCACCAAAAATTCGATACCGAGATTTCACCGGAAATATATGTTTTAGGGTCCCCAATATCCAAAAAAAGCATTTTCACAAAAAGGTCCGTGTGTGTGTGTGTGTGTGTGTGTGTGTGTGTCCGTGTGTCTGTGAACACGATAACTTAAAAACGAAAAGTCGGTAAAATACCAAACGTGGTATTTAAGTTTAGTATCTTCCAGGGATGCGACACGAAGATTTTGAGAAAAATCCCCCAACCCCCAACTACCCTTTACATGGAACTTTTTTCGAAAATTTTGATTTTCACAAAAATGGCTCTAACGTTTTTGATTAAAATTTCGGATATTACACATATTTACCTGAGAAATGAAATGTATATCTTGAATTTTCTGGAAATAGCCTCTGAAGAGTACTTTATTCTGGATGCATTTTACTAAATTTTGAATAACTGCTAAATTGTAAGAGATGGACAAAAACTTACCAAACAAAAAATGTAAAGCACTTTTAAACACACAATTTATGTTATATACGTTTTTTTCGTGGAGTTCGTCGTTTTTGTGACATTCCTTATTTTTGGTTTCTGCTATGAAAAAGTATACTTTTCTCATACAGGAACTTGTCAACTCCTATCCATATAAACAAAGGAACTTCATTGATATAGCAACCAGCTTTTGACTATCACTTTAACCTACGGTTGTCCCTTATTTCGCTTCTACTTACAAGGAAGCGAGTAATAAGACTATTTCTGCTAATTTTTTTCTGATTAGCATAAAGTAAATAGAAGTATAAGCTTTTTAAGAATTATTTGTTGCAGGGATATGGAGAAAGTCATGTGAATGATACACATCAGATTTTTTCTTTTATTGTACTCCTGGCCAAGCAAAGAAGCCATTTGCAATGACAGTTACATAACGACAGCTTTTAAAACTTTAACTATCACTTTAGCCTAGTGCATTCCCTTAGTTCCTGCCTACTTATAAGGAACTAAGTAATAAGAACGTTCTGCTAATGTTTATCTCGATTAGCATTGTGTTGGAAGAAGAGTTATGATTTGTAAGTCGTTTGTAGAGTAGCTATAGAAGGTCATGTGAGTGTAACACATCAGATTTAAAGGTGCAGCTTGTATGTGATACACCACATTGAACCCTGCATTCTTTTCAGTTTCAGGTAGAATGCCTGTGGATTTGCAGATCCGTCTACATGCCGCACAAATTAACTTCAGCTCCATAACTCTGGACTGTAACAGTTGTATGTTAACTCTTTGAATAAATTTACAATCAATAATTCTGTGAGGCTGTTCTCTTACTAGTTTATATACTAGAACATCCATCGGTTTCTAAACAAGTACATGAATAAGTACACTGCTAGAAAACTAACTATGGTTGTAAAACAAATTAGTTTTTCTCACATTTCAGCAGAACAAGATGTTATTTCAACGTCTTGCTTCCTACCGACGTGCTTCTGTCTTATACAGAGATAGTTGTTTTGCAGTAATGGGTTGCACTCTACGTTGACCTTTGCTCGCGCAAGTAGCACCGCCGGGTATTGGTCGCTCTTACTCTGCATAAAGTAACCAGCACGAACTTCCTAGTCTGGTAATTAAAAACACAGATATCCGTATCTTGTGTATGACCACTTTCGGTCTGGCAAGTAGACGGATATGGCGGGATATTCAGCTGACAATGAGTATGGAAAATAACCGAGCACATACCGATAGTTATAGTTTAACAATGCCACCTTAACCAGGTAGCTTTCATTTTTTTTTTCACTTTAATATTGACTAAATGAATAACTAGTGTTTTACTTCACTTGTGACATTTTATTATTTCGTAAATATACAGGATGTTTCAAAACGACACCAAACGAAGATGTGGACCTTGTTGGTCATACCGTACGTGATACGTGAATATAATTTTCAGCTCTAAATTCGGCACATACAAAAACTGCCATAAAATCACCATGGATTAGGCAGTCGTACATAACCAAATGGCACGTGCCTGGCCCACTGCAAGAGAGTTTCCGGTTGGTAGAGAAGGTCCCAGTCGCGTGGTGTAAGCTTACCGTTTCCGAGGTACTCCTTGTTATTAGTTTCAATTGTGAAGTACTTATACTTTTGAAAGACGGAAGTGTCCGTTTTTCTTTTGTTTACTCCTGGCCAAGCAAAGAAGTGATTTGCAACGGCAATCGCATAACGACAGCTTTTAAAACATTTGACTATCACTTTAGCCTAGTGCATTCCCTTAGTTCCATTCAACTTATAAGGAACTTCAGTAATAAAAATCTGCTAATGTTTATCTTGATGAACATGGTGTTGAAAGAAGAATTATCTTTCGTAAGAGGTTTGTTTGTAAGTAGCTATGGAAAGTCATGTGAGTGTAACAAATCAGATTTTTTTTTAGAATTAACTATTTCCGAGATATTCCTTGATATTGGCTTTTTATCAAACGAGAATTTATGATTTCTGCTTCTTTTATTTTACACCTAGCAATGCTAAGAGGCAGGCAGGCAGGCAGTTAGGTAGGTAGGTATGTATGTATTTATTTATGTATGTATGTAATGTAAGTAATGTATGTAGGTGTGTATGTATTTATTTATTTTCTGCAATTATGTACTGCCCGGGGGCAGACTAAAATGTACAAAATTCACTTAAAATAATAATATTGTTGTTAAACTAAGAATAGTAATACAACATATTATATATACATGTTTTTTTTTTAATGCCCAACCACTTATTATTCAGTATATTGTGTCAATTACCAGTATTTTTATAAACAGTTATTATGAAGCCTCAACATTAATACTATACATTACTAATATACACATTAATAATAATATACACTAATACAGTTTTTGAGATCCTTAGTCACTTCACAATATTTACTCAAATTAGCTAACATTAATTTTCTTTAAATTATCCCTAAACTTCTGCTACAGGCAATTCATTCCATTCTTCAATGGTCCTATTAACAAAAGAACATTTTCCTACGTCGGTTTTGTACCTTCTGCCCTTAATTTTATACTAATAAAGGTTTCCTCATTAGTACACTGGTTTTTTGTAACGTCCACCCATGCATTTAAACCAGTATAAGCTTTAAATAGTGCGACTAACCTATGTGTTTTTCTCTTCGCCTTTCCCAAGTCTAAAATATTTACCTTTCTATGAATTTAACCGCCCGTCTCTGTAGCTGACCAATATTCTACCTAATGCTGCCGAGAGACAACAAACAAAATGCGCGTGTGTGGATGACAAATGCAATACAAAGCTCTGAGCGTATCACAAGCAGAGTAACGTCCAGGTGAAGTTCATTTACAGCCCACCCCGGAACAAAAGAGTAACACACTTGACAGAACTGGATTACGGGTAAAGACATAATACTGGTATTGCAGGAAATTCGGTTCCATGCAGTGGACTTGAATGCTGTTACCGGATTTGAAAAGGAAAGCAGAGCTAGGTCGTATTCTGAATGGCACAATTATCCTGATCCCACCGGCCCTAAAAGGGGCAAACTCGTATTTTCATGCAATTATGGAAGTGCGGTGTTGGTTTTGGCACAGGAATACCTGAGCCTGCCGTAACTAGTTCACCGTTGTTCAAAGGCATGCGCATGTTTTTATCCAGACTTAAAACTTCATCCATTGAGGAATTCCATGTTTATATTGCTATTTAATGTTTGAGGGTAAGCTAATATCAAAGGAAAAAATAATAAATTAAATGTACTTTATGTCAGAACTAAAACACACAACCTATAATTATTCCTCAAAATATCTCCATTTTAATCATCAACTTGTTTACTGGATGTACAAATCTCTTAGGCCATATTCCCAATTCTCAGGGTCATCTTTTACTTTCTGTACACATAGTGTAGAGAGAAGGCATTGTATTGTATTCGATACCGGGACTTCACGGGAAATGCACACTTCGGGTCATTCCGAAACAAGAAAAAAAACAAAAACGATTTTTACTTTCTCTACACATACTATGTACATTGTGTATACATAAGGTATTGCACTCCACCCAAAAATTCGATACGAGATTTCACCGGAAATATACATGTTATGGTCCCCTGTATCCGAAAAAAACTATTTTCAGAAAATGTTCCGTGTGTGTGTGTGTGTGTGTGTGTGTGTGTGTGTGTGTGTGTCCGTAAACACGATAACTCAAAAACGAAAAGTCGGTAAAATACCAAACTTAGTATTTAAGTTTAGTATCTTCCAGGGATGCGACACATTTTGAAAATACAAAATCTCCCACCCCAAACTACCCTTTACATTGGACTTTTTTCACAAAAAATTCATTCTCTCCGAAATGGCTCTAACGATTTTGATTAAAATATCGTATATTAAAGATATTAACCTGACAAATAAAATGAATTTCTTGAATTTTCAGGGAATAGCCTCTGAAGACTACTTTATTCTGGGTGAATTTTACGGAATTTTACATAACTGTAAACCGTAAGAGATGGAAAAAAACTTACCAGAAAAAAAAAATAGAGCACGATAAAACACACAAATTATGCCACATACATCTTGATGCTTGTTTGTAGTTTCAGCTTTGAAAAACTTATACTATTGTCAAACAGGAATTTATCAACTCCTGTCCATACAGCCAGAGGAACCTTAGTCATCTTATATCATCTCACTTTTTTTTTATGTTTCAAGTTAAATAAATGCATGCGTCAAGAATTTTCAGACTTCGTTGACTTTTAAAGAGAATCCAACAGGCTTAGGCGATAGTCAAATGTTGTAAAGTGGGTCGTTTATCGTAGGCGAGCTTTGAAATTTTATACTCTCTACATGACATCGTGAAAAAGAACAATGGAATTGTGCTTCATATACGAAAAAAGCTGATGTGTTCCAATCACATCACTTTCTCTGCTTCTCTGCAACAAATTATTGTTAAAAAGCTTTTTCTTCTATTTACTTAATTGTAATCGAGAAACAATTAGCAGAAATGGTCTTATTACTTTCTTCCTTGTGAGTAGAAGCGAAATAAGGGAGTGCCATAGCTTAAAGTGATAGTCAAAAGCTGGTTGCTATGTGACTGAAGTTCCTTTGTTTGTATGGACACGAGTTGACAAATTCCTGTATGAGAAAATTATGTGTTTCCAAGCTGAAACCAAAAACAAGGAATACCTAAAAATTGAAGAACTCCTCGAAAAAATGTATTTAGCATAAATTGTGTGTTTTAAAGTACTCTACATTTTTTGTGTGGTAAGTTCTTGTCCATCTCTTACGGTTTAGCAGATATACAAAACTCCGTAAAATTCATCCAGAATAAAATTGTCATCAGAGGCTATTCCCAGAAAATTCAAGATATACATATTATTTGTCAGATATATATCTTTTAATGTATGTTATTTTAATCAAGATCGTTAGAGCTATTATTTAGAAAATCAAAATTTTCGAAAAATTGTCCATATGAAGGGTAGTTGGAGGTGGGGGATTTCCTTTAAAATCTTCGTGTCGCATGCTTGGAAGATACTGAACTGAAATTCGAAGTTGGGTATTTAACGGTCTTTTCTTTTCCGAGCTATGCTGCCCAAAGACACACACATACACAGACATTTTTCTAAAAAGGTTTTTTTTGGATCCAGGTGATCACAAAATGTGTATTTTCGGTGAAATCTCGGTATCGAATTTTTGGGTGCATTGCAATACCTTCTCTATACGCAATGCACATATTACGTGTACAGAAAGAAAAAAAATCTGATGTGTTATACTCACATGCCTTTCACTTGCTCTTCTAAAAATTTCTTACAAAAGATTATTCTTCTTCCTGCACCTTGCTAATGGAGATAATCATTAGCAGAATGTTCTTACATGTAGAAAGAAAATAAAGGAATACACTAGGGTAAACCCATAGTCAATTGTTTTAAAAGCTGTCGTTATTAGATTGTCATTGCAAATCGCTTCCTTGCTTGGCCAGGAGTAGAACAAAAGAAAAACGGACACTTCCTGTCTGAGAAAAGTTTAAGTACTTACAACTGAAACCAAAAACAAGGAATATCTTGGAAACGGTTACCTGCACAGCAAAAATGTAAAGGATATATATTGTGTGTTTTGATCAGATCAACATTTTCTGTATAGTAAGTTTTTGTCTATCTCTTACCGTTTAGCAGTTAATCAAAATTTAGCATAATTTGTCCAATATAAAGAGCTCTTCAGAAGCTATTCCCGGAAAATTCAAGATATACATTTAGTTTGGTATGTAAATATCTTAATTATACGGGATTTTAATCAAAATTTTTAGTGCCATTTTTTAGAAAATAAAAATTTACGAACATTTTTCCATGTAAAGGGTAGTTGGGGTTGGAGGATTTTCTTGAAAATCTTCGTGTCGCTTCCTTGGAAGATACCAAATCTAAATACCAAGTTTAGTATTTAACGGTCTTTTCGTTTTTGAGCTATGCTGTCCACAGGCACACACATACACACGGACCTTTTTCTGAAAATTTTTTTTTGGATTCAGGGGGTCCTAAAACATGTATTTTCGGTGAAATCTCGGTATTAAATTTTGGGTGGAATTACAATACTTCCTCTATACACTATGTAGATAGTACGTATAGAGGAAGTAAAAATTAGTATCTGTTAACATTAGCAAACTCAAGTTAGTTTTAGGAAACAAAGGCAAAAAGTCAGATTGGTGAGGGCAACTATTTTTCAGGAATCTCAGAAAACAAGGAATTCTTTGGCTCAAGGTTCAATTTTTCGAATTAGCGTGTGTTCATAAACCTAAGGGAAGCCTAGATGGCTGTTGAAAAATCGCGAAAGCCATTTTTGAGATTTAGCAACGGAAAAGGAGACCTGAATGAGAAAACATGGGGAAGGAAAAGTGTCTTATATGGTAATATGAAGGGTAATATTTGGCAAAGTAGAACTTAGGAACTATTACATGTTAGTCTGATGTATGAGGTGCTTAGGTTATTATGGGGGCAAGCATTCCGAAAAGTTATTATTCTGGTGCCTCTTGCACTTCAAATGGCATGTTGCAGTGTTTTAAAGCTCTTTTGGGATCGTGGCTCAGCGCTAGGCTTATCACTCATCTAGCAGTGATTGCCAAAGATCCCCCGTATAGAAGTTTAACGAGTTTCGGTAATTTAAACTCTTTGCTTTAATACGGAAAACAAATCTTCAAGACAACGTTATTTTTAGGGAAGTTACTAGATGTATTACAATGATAATTTCTGACACTTAGATCCAGAAACCATTAATTATCCCTCTTCAAATAGTCACCAACACTCGTTCCAAACAGAGCGCCAATAAACACCACTAAATATTCTCGTGCTACCTGCGCATACCCTGAGAGAAATATATCCCACAGCATAGTAGTGACGGCAAAAATAATGCATCAAAGGATTATTACATTTTTACATTCTCTACACATCCTATATACATAGTGTATAAAGAAGATATTACATTCCACCTGAGACGGATTGTCGTCCAGGTGAATAAGCGCATATCCTATATTTTAATTGATTAAATTGTTTAAGTTAATTACTAAGCAAAGTATCGTGTATTTACTGTATATTGGATGTTCAGAATGATTGTTCCTGGAAAGCGTTTTCTAACTTCAACCCGAAAGTTTTCAAGCGACGAGTTCAGTTGTTTACGGTATTTTCCTTTGTATATTGCAAGAGGTGAAAGACGCTATTATGTAGTCACGTCACCGAAAGAGAAAGTGGAGGTAAACAGGGGAACCACGAGGAAATGTACGCCATGAGTCACGTGGAAGACGCACTGACCAATTAGAATTAATCACGTCACGTCAGAAGCGCACCTCAAGCTACTTTCGGCGCCAAAATAGGCCAATGAGATTGAGAGCTTTGCGCGTGGGTAGAATTTGCTATAAATGTAGAGTATTCACCCTAAATTTCAGGCAGTTGAAACGTAACTACACGCGGAACCTGTGACGCCCAAAACAAGAATCCGCGCAAAATAGCAAAGTTATAATTGTGATTCACACAGTTGAAATGTAATGTCACGCGGAACCTGCGACGCTTGAAACCAGAAAGCCACGGTAGACAGTTAAAGTGTTTACAATGATTCTGCACGTAACAGTTGCACTTATCGCTGCGTAAATTCTAGTTACCTTTGTGCGCATTACGCTCTTGTTCGAGGGAAATTACCGGAATAGAATCGCGCCAGGAACTTTCTCGGAAACGCTGTGAAGGGAAAATAAATCTTTGATTGAACGAAAAGTGTTGACGCTTATTTTGAGTCAATTTCAGGTACCATCCCTTGAGATCACCGCCGCTGAGCTAAACAGGTATAAACAGGTCTCAATTGCTCGCCGCTAAGCCTACAAATAGCCGAGGAGCATCGAGAATCGACTTCACCTGCTGCAACGCCGGAGAGAGGACTAGTCGTCGCTGCGCAGCCCAGCACCAAAAGGCACGTCCCCCAGATTTACCAGATCCCCCGCCACAAAAAATAGTGCATCAAACGATTATTACATTTTTACTTTCTGTACACGTACTATATACGTAGTGTATAAAGAAGGTATTATATTCACCCCAAAAATTCGATAACGAGATTTCAAGGAAAAAAAAAAAAGACGTTTTAGAACCCTGTGTATCCAAAACAAAAGGTATTTTTAGAAAAATGTTCATGTGTGTATGTGTGTGGGTCAGTGAACATGATAAATCAAAAGCAAAAAGTCGGTAAAATGCCAAACTTGGTATGTAAGTTTAGTATCTTCCATGAGAGCGACAAAAATATTCTGAGAAAAATCCCTCCACCCCTAACTACCGTTTCCATGGAAGAACTTTCGATAATTTTTATCTTTTAAAAAATGGCTCTAACGATTTTGAATTAAAGTACAGTATATTAAAGATATTTAGTTATATGGCAAATGTATATCTTGAATTTTCTGGGAATAGCCACTAAAGAGCACTTTATTCTGAATGAGTTTTGCTGAATTTTGCGTACGTGGTACACCGTAAGAGATACACAAATGTTACTACACACAAAATGTAGATCACGTTAAAACACAGAATTTATATGTCATATACGGTTTTCGTGGAATTGACCATTTCTGAGATATTCCTTGTTATTTGTTTCAGATTTTAAACACTTAAACTTTTTTCACACAGAAAGTTGCAGACTTCTGGCGCAGCATAGAAACGGATTTCAACCACATGGCAACCAGCTTTTAGAAGATTCGACTGTCGTTTTAGCCTAGTGTATTCCCTTATTTCCCTCCTACTTATAAGGAAGCAAGTAATTCAGACAAGTTCTGCTAATGTTTTTTTCGATTATCATTAAATAGATTGTGGTTTTTAACAATAATTTGTTACAGTGATGTAGAGACAGTCATGTGAATGGAACATGAACTAAAACTGTGAGTCTCAGTTACAGTTTACCATTTATGAAAGCTTCACTTACAATACAGGTATCTTTAGAGGCTAAACTATAGTATTTTATTCCAAGTTCTTAGAATTGATTTTGATATACTTAAATGTGTTCTTAAAGTTTACATGTAAAGAGTAGTTTCAGGAGCGGAAATTTCTGGAAAACCTTCGTGTTTGGTGGTTTTTGCCCCTTCATTTCTGATTCATAATCTGAAATATATTTTCGTGAAATCACAGTATGGAATCAGTTTTGATTGTATACAAGACTTCTTCTACTTACAATAGGTAAGGAGAGAGTATATACAATGCTTTATTTGATTCATGGGTTCTCAAAATATAAGTAGTTCTTGCGTGATGCAATATTTTCTCTGTCTACTTGTTATATGGTAGAGAAAGTATTAACACAAACATAGAGTTTTGTAAATCGCAAACATCTGCTACCCTAGTATTCTTTAAACCAATGTTTGGAAACGAAAAAAGAGCACTATTCTGAAAGCAGATTAAATCGCAAACAGAAGGGGAGAAAAAAGAAAAAAGAAGCAAACATTACATTTGGCTATGGCTCGGTGACAGTTGAACACAAGCATTCCGTGTTCAACAGGCTTAAATCATTTCCATCGAACTCCCAAACTTCCGTTGAACTATTTAAACCCACAGCTCTGCCATATATCATACGAGGGATCCGAAGTTCGCTACTAAAGATAGAATAAAAAGAATGTTATGTTACTATGCTGCTGAAGCAGGTTTTACTCAGGCTGAAGTCTCTCTCAAATATTTCAAGCTTATAATAATCAGTTTTCCCACCCTCAACTTTACATGGGATATTTCTCGAAAACTTTGATTTTCTCGAAAATGGTTGCAACAATTTTGATTAAAATACTGTATGTATAAGATATTTTTATGACAAACAAAATAAATGTCTAGGATTTTCTGGGAATAGCAGCTGAAGACCTCTTCATTCTGGATGACTTTGGAATAACCGGCAAACCATAAGGGATATACAAAAACTTGCTGCACAAAAAATACAGATCTCATTAAAACAACTTATGTCATATACATGGCTATTTTAGAGTTAGAATTGTTTCTTATAACGACAGGTTTTTAAACCACGAGACAATCGCTTTAGCCTGTTCTACTTACAAGAACCTTGTGATACACTAGTGTCCAAGAGTAAACATAATTCGGAAAACAGAGAACTGAAAGGGAAAACCTGAGCGCCATTAAACGTTATCGCAGTGTGTGCCTCCCCTTACTGGAGGTCTCTGATAGGTAAAAGGGTTCAAGCTTCTAAGGTCAACAAATCCAGAGCAGCAAACTAATAACAGAGTATCAGACCCAGCGCGTGGCTCATTCGTTATTGTTTGCCCATCGTGAACAGAGAGTAGTTGCTTCGTAAAGCGTTTACAAGACAGCAACACGTGCCACAAAGACGTTAACTGGACCCTGTATTGAAGGGTCTAGAGGCAGGTCAGACACAAACCACAGTCTCTGGGGTCCTGAATGTGCCACAAAGTGTCATTTCCAGGCTTTGGTGATGGTTTCAAGAAACATGAGGTGTTCGTCGGATTCCTGTACATGGTCACCCAGTGGTAACTACGCCGCAACAGAACCTACATTTGATCATAACAGCACGACGATATTGGAGGATGCCCGGAGACATCTGTCTAGGCAGATCAGACACAAACCACAGTCTCTGGGGTCCTGAATGTGCCACAAAGTGTCATTTCCAGGCTTTGGTGATGGTTTCAAGAAACATGAGGTGTTCGTCGGATTCCTGTACATGGTCACCCAGTGGTAACTACGCCGCAACAGAATCTACATTTGATCATAACAGCACGACGATATTGGAGGATGCCCGGAGACATCTGTCTTCTGAGCTTGCAGCCACCTCAAGCATTCGAGTTTCGAGGAAATCTGTATACTAAAGGCTCAGGGCAGTCGTCCTCTATGCCAAACGTCCAGCAGCGTGTGCCCCACTCACTCGAACACATATACGGTCTCGTTTACAGTGGAGTCAGCAACGTCATCATTGGAGCTCGAATGGATGGAGCAACATCCTGTTTACAGACGAGTCAAGATTCAGTTTGAACAACGGTACTCGTCGCTCAATAATCTGGAGAGAACGTGGAACCCACACTAAAATTGGAAACGCACCCATTTGGTCGCTGTGGAGTACTCGTGTGGGCAGGCATAGTGTTTAATGGACGGTGGTGCTGTGAATGGCCAGAGGTACAGAGACGAGGCACTGGAACCACATGTGTAACTTTTCAGAGGTGCAGTTGGTCCACACTTCATCATTCCCCATTGAGCTCAACAGATGGACGACTATCTTGCATATCCAGTGTATAAATTAGCCAGTGGCGTCCCCTGATATATGCCCTAGAAAGACAAGGATGCATTAGGAAGACCAGTTGCAGCCCGCTTACCCCCACCGAGGACACTTCCCGACTTTCGACATGCTCTCCGTGAGGAATGGGAACTGCTGCATGCAGAGCTCTTGAACCACTTTATAGAGAGCATGAGGCCTGTGTACCCATGAGGGGTCACCATACCCCATATTAACGTCTCAGCACCATCATTGTTATTGTGAAAATGATCCTTAAATTTTGTGCATGCGCAAAAAGGAACCCCGAGGTTAAAATTGTGTGCTATTTCTCACTCTATTGCATTCCAGATCATGTGTGATGCATTGGTAACAACATATTCCATTATGCATAACTTTTGAACATTTATGATAGTTTGGTAATAAAATATTGAATTATTCTTAACTGTTCAAAACTAGTTTAAGACTAATTCTGCTTATGTTTATCTTGATTAGCATGATATAGATAACATTTTAATCTTTTGAATAAAATGTGTGTTTGCCGAACAGCAAGAAGACATCACGTGAATGGAACAAATTTGATTTTTTCCCTTCAAGGGACCAAGTAACAAAGCCAATTTCTGCTAAATTTTATCTCGATTAGCATGATGTATATAGAGAATTAAATTTTTTAACAATAGGGCCTGCCCAGGTAGTGTGGTGGTAGCGTGTCAAGAGGTCGCAAGTTCGAATCTTGCTTAGCGTGAGATTCACGGATAAGGTACTTTTACGGGGTTTTCCCTTATCCTGATAAGGCGAATGTCGAGCAATTTTAAACTCCATGACCTCGAGATCGTTTGAGCATCATTTAAACAATTTCATTCAACGTCCAATTCTTTCTCGATTAGCATGAAATAAATATAAGCATAAGCTTTTTAACAATAATTTGTTACAGAGATGTAGAGAAAGTCATGTGAATGGACCACATAAGATTTGTTTTTCAATGTGCCCTATGGCTGCGTCATAAATTTGATATGTCTACTGTTGTAGCAAAATGTATGAGCTAAAAGAAACCTTATGTAAAGTGTCCTAAAAATTCTGGGGAAATATTTACACGACGCAGCTCCCAGAAGCATCAAGATTAACCGTCTGATACCTTGCACTTGCCTGTCTCTCTCTACTCTTCATCAAAATCTGTTCTTAGAAAAGCTTGTTCTTCTATCTGCTTCATGTTAATCCTAAGAAATAGTTACAGAAATAGGCCTATTAAATACACACCGGAAGTATTGAAATATATCACGCTTAAACAATAAATAGTAACATTTTTTAAAACAAGGTAGCCATATATACCTTTGAAATTCCGTTGTGATTGCATTACTGGAGTAAAACGATTGTCTTCCCATTAGAGAAAAGTAGCTACCTGAAAATTAAAATAAATAAGAAGGTATTTCCAGGAAATAGCGAAATTTACAATATATAGCCATACAAGTAATACGCACACATAGGATGGGAATGTTTAGGGGGCATCGTTTGATAACCGTGGAGCTTACCGTTTTTGAGATATTCCTTTTAATTGGTTCCAGTTTTAAAATACTTAAAACTTTTCTCATACGGGAACTTGTTAACTCCTAGCCACGAAATGAATCGGATTTCAATCCCATAGCAACCACATTTTAAAAAATTTGGGTGTCGGTTTAGTCTAATGTATTCCCTTATTTCACTCCTACTTATAAGAAACTAAGTAATAAGACCGTTTACACTAATGTTAAATCTCGATCAGCATGAAGGAAATAGAAGAATAAGCTTATTAGCAATAATTTGTTACAGAGATGCAGAGAAAGTCATGTGAATGGAACACATTAGCTGTTTTGAGGTTACAGTGTTTATACCATGGCTATCTCAGATTTTCGGCGATTGTTTACGTAACAGGTCACTAGTTTACCCTCCTTTGGCCTTTTCCCTACCCAAGAATAGGTAGTATGTTGTGAGGGAAGAATATTGGTCGCACTGAAACATCACCCTACGTTCTTTTCATACAAAATTATTTAATTAGGATCCACAATGCATTCAGGGTTCAACTTAAAATACTGAACATAATGACATGCTTTATTTAAATTTGTATCGCTTGCGGTGCCATATAATAAAACCGCGTTAGGCACTGTGCGTGTGTGCGATATCTGGTAGACTGGTGGTGAGCCTAGGTGTAGCTACCCTGGTAAGCGTTTAACACAGGAATGAGGTGAAGGTTAAGGTTTCGGGTGATGAGGTAGCGCTAGATAGGCTCCTCGAACGGTTGCTTTTTCAGGACCAGCATCCTTTTCCTCTGCTGTTTAATTTGTGAAAAATTGTTTTTGTTGGAGAATTTTGATTGACCACTTCCAATTATGGGAGTTTAAGCACTATAAACCATTTAATTTGCTTTTATTGAACAAATGTATAACTACGTGTAAGCATTTACGCTTCCGTTTTTTAAACCAAAAAATAACAGTCATTTCTCTCACACAGCTTTGCACTTGAATAAACTTCAAATGGGTAATTAAGAAACCAGTATCACGTATCCCTCGGTACAGTGGGATACAGCCCCTCACACCATTGAATGTGAGTCAGCAGTATGCGAGTTGTCTCAACACAGCATCTGGCCGTGGCGCGATGTATGTAAACATAACGCAAAGCACGTTATAGACTCTGAAATTGGTGTCTCATTTATGACAGTGCTAATAGTGAGTGGAGAAACTGAGATATTATTATATATTATTTGTACTATTCTCTTCTTAACATCAAATTATTTACCTCTCAGGATGGGATTCTCATTTCTTACATTCTTTGCACATACTACGTACATAGTGTATAGAGAAGGAAAACATTCCACTCAAAACTTCGATACCGAGATTTCATCGGAAATAGGCGTTTTAGGGTTCGTTCCAAGGCGACCGCATGTGGAGTTTGTGGTGGACAAAGCGGTGCAGGGGCGGGTTTTCTCCGGTTTCCTCCGCATCACATTCCACCGGTGCTCTATCTTCATTCCATGTATAATTAGTTTCATCGCCAGTAAGTGCCATAGTAAAAAGTGGGAGTTGAACACTACAAAATCTGATGTGTTCCACTCACATTACTTTCTCTACATCAAAGTAAAATATTATTGTTAAAAGCATATTCTTCTAATTTATGATAATGGGAATACGTAAAACATAAATTGTCTTTTACTTACGTCCCTGTATAATTAAACGATAGTGAAATATTTTAAAAGCTGGCTGTCATTGCTTAAAATCTGGTTTTTTTCCCCCATTGGCAGGAGTTGACAAATTCCCCTATGTGAAAAGTTTTAAGTATTATTAAACAGAAACCAACAAAAGGAATATCTCAAAAATAGTCAACGCCACGAAAAAAATTTGTATCACATCAATAAAGAGGTCTTTAAAGGCTTTTCCTAGAGAATTCAAGATATACATTTAATTTGACATGTAAATATCTTATATAAAGAGATATTAATTAAAATCGTTACAGCCATTTTTGAGAAAATCAAAATTTTCGAAATTTTTTCCATGTAAAGGGTACTTTAGAGTGGGGAGATTTTCCTCAGAATCTTCATGTCCCATCCTTGGTAGATACTAAACTTATATATCAAATTTGGTATTTTACAGACTTCGTTTTTGTGTTATTATGTACACAGACATGGAAATCATATACGTAGCTTTTTCTGAAAAAAAATATACAGGAGACCCTAAACGTCCTTTTCCTGTGAAATCTCGGTATACAATTTTTGAGTGCAATGGAATACCTTCTCTATACACTATGTACATAGTACTTATAGAAAGAAAAAAAAATCTATACACTGGCAACGCAGGTACACATACCTATATGAACAGCAATTGTACACATTCAAGTAGCAGAATGGTTAAATTATAGATATAAAGAATTTTGACAGAATGTATTCAAAACTAGCAGGTGTGAGAAAGCTCAAAGCACATACTGCACGCGAAGAAAGTTGCACCCAAATTCTTACTTGGATTTTTCGAGGGAAAATGAGTCTTTAATTCGACCTCTCAGCTCTTGTATTTGAACTTGGCTGCAACATGGAACAGTAAATGACAGAAGCGATTAAAAAGCAATTTTACTGCAAGAACCAAGTAGAGCATGTAATTATTGCAGGTAAATTAGCGCACAGGAATAATGAGTTCTCTTCCCTCCAATTTTTGACGTCGACTAGTCAATTACCGCTACCTCATGCCATGCGGCACAAAGTTACTGCCTTAACAAATGTTATTTATGTTCATTTACGACACACAGTACAGGGTGATTTATATAGAGCTGACGCATTTCTTTCATTAATTGTTTCAAAACGTGTTATGCTAGCGACAACTTGTTATACCTAAATTGTAGAGGAACTTTGGGAGATTATTTACCTCTATAGCAAATGTTGAAAATGTCCTCCATCCTGCATAAGGCACAACTCAACACGTCGTACTGGCCACTCGTTGGAGGACTCTGTTGTCAATAGCTTGAATCTGCTTTGTGATGTTGTGCTTCAGATCGTCCAATGTCTGAGGACGTGTGACGTAAACCCTGTCTTTTAAAGTAATCCCATAGAAAGAAGTCCGGCGATGTCAAATCCCGAGATGTCGGTGGCCACAGGTTCCTGGAAATTATCCGGTCGCCAAAGAAACTTGCAATTAGGTTCGTGGATTCATTTGATGTATGGCATGTAGCGCCATCTTGCTGAAAATATCCCTGACTCAGCTCTACATCGTACTGCACTTTCACGTTGACTACAAGAACAAAATGTCGAAACAGCTGCCAATAATGCAATTAGGAAGAAAACAAACATCTGCGCATCTAGGGCAAGGAATCGAACCTCCAGAACATTCTGCTTAATCTGGTGCTAAAATTGAGTCACTGAATGAATTTCCAACGGAATAATTAAAGAAAGAGATGTGTCAGTTCTACATAAATCACTCTGTACTATGGAAACAGCGAAAACGTCCTAACTACCTTTATTCCATTATATGCTGCCTATTTCATTATATTCAACTGTTGCATTTGAGATTTCCATCATTCTTATCATTACAGATGCGTCATTTTTTACTTTCTCTACACGTACTATGAACATAGTGTATAGAGAAGGTATTGTACTCCATTCAAACATTCCATAACGAGATTTCACGGGAAATACATGGTCTGGGTCCCCCTGAATCCAAAAAAATAATTTTTAGAAATAGGTCCTGTGTGTCCGTGTGTCTATGAACAGCATAATTGAAAAAACGAAAAGACCGTATAATACCAAACTTGTTGTTTAAGTTTGGTATCTTTCAAAGATGCGACACTAAGATTTTCAAGAAACTCCCCTCAATTATCCTTTACGTTGAAACATTTTCGATAATTTGTATTTTCACAAAAAGGGGTGTAACGATTTTGATTAAAATATGCTATATTAAAGATATTTACGTGACATACAATATGTGTATCTTGAAATTTCTGGGAACAGCCTTGAAGACTACTTTATTCTGGATGAATTTTGCGGAATTTTGTATAACGTAAGAGAAACAGAAAATATAGAGTTCTTAAAACATACAATTTATGTTATGTACATTTATTTTGTTTCGTGAAGTGATTTGTCTTGAAATATTCCTTAGTATTGGTTTCAGCTTTAAAAAACGTATACTTTTCTCATACAGGAATTTGTCAACTCCTGTTCATACAAACAAAGGAACTTCAGTCACATAGCAACCAGCTTTTGGTTATCACTTTAACCTATGGTATTCCCGTATTTCCCTTCTACTTACTAGGAATCAAGTAATACGATTATTTCTACTATTTTGTCTTGATTAGCATGAAGTATAAAGAAGAATAAGCTTTTTAACAATAATTTATTGCACAGATGTAGAGAAAGGCATATGAACGGAACACATCAGATTTTGTCCTTTCCTTTTTCCTTTCGTTTGCTTTTGAGTTTAACGTCCTTTAACCTGGTTGGTCACATCGGGCGACGAAAGAAAAAATGAAATGATGCTCAAATGATATCGGGTTCCATGGAGCTTAAAATCATTTGATATTCGTCTTTTCTGGAAAAGAGAAACCCCCCCCCAAAAAAAACCTTATTTGGGTAACTCATCGTAAGGGAACTTCAAACTCACTAACTCTTGAATGTGAGGCAGACACGCTACCCACTGGCGAGGCCGGTTCTTCAATTTTTTCTACTTAACGTTTTAGGTATTACAAAAAAAAAAAAATAATCAATTTTTTTTATAGCATAGATGACTTCAAGGATTCGTTAGGGAACTCCTGATTCCAATCTAACTCTGTCGCTAGCCCGTGAAGTCATGCATAATAAATAACGAGAAAGCTTAATTTGTTATACTATTAATTCAAAATGAATTATATGCCTAAGCCTATCTACCAGGTGCTTGTATTTGTCGTGTGCAGATATTCTTTCTTGCGTTAAAAGAATGGGAGAACTCTTAACGGTATTTCCAACTAAAACCGTCAGCGAGTAACTAGTAAGTGATACCCTTCTCAATAAGCACGATCCACCTCACTGTCTCCGCTGATAAGCAAGAGGGTTAAAACAAAGACCGCTCAGGCAGTGCCCACTTTCCAACTTAACTTGAAATAGCTACGTTGTGTTCTGCAACTCATTGTAGGAGGACATTCAACATGTACACAAATCAATATAAAAAGCACAATTGTAATATTATAATATTAAGAAAATCCGTGTTAAACAGTTCAGAATATGGAGATAAAAAAGAATACACAAAAAATATGGTGTTCCATTCACATGACTTTCTCTACAACACTGCAATAAATTATTGTTAAAAAACCTTATGCTTCTATTTACTTCCTGCTAAGCGAGAAGAAAATAGCAGAAATAGTCTTATTGCTTGCTTCCTTGTAAGTAGAAGCGAAATAAGGGAGTACTATAGGTTAAAGTGATAGTCAAAAGCTGGTTGCTCTGTGACTGAAGTTCCTTTGTTCGTATGGACACGAGTTCACAAAGTCCTGTATGAGAAAAAATGTGATTTTTATAGCTGAAACCAAAAACAAGGAGTATCTAAAAAACAATGAACTCCACGAAAAATATGTATATAACATAAGTTATGTGTTTTAAAGTACTCTACATTTGTTGTGCGATACGTTTTTGTCCATCTGTCGATTTAACGGTTATGCCAAATTCCGTAAAATTGACCCAGAATAAAGTAGTCTTCAGAGGCTATTCCTAGAAAATTCAAAATATACATTTTATTTGTCAGGTAAATATCTTCAATATGCGATATTTTAATCAAAATCGTTAGAGCCATTTTTTAGAAAATCAAAATGTTCGTAAAAAGTTCCATGTAAAGAGTAGTTTAGGGTGGGCAGATTTTTCTCAAAATCTTCGTGTCGCATCCGTGGAAGATACTAAACTTAAATATCAAGTTTGGTATTTTACAGACTTCGTTTTTGAGTTATCGTGTTCACATACACACGGACACACACGGACCTTTTTCTGAAAATATTTTTTTTTATACAGGGGACCCTAAAACATGTTTCCTGTGAAATCTCGGCATCGAATTTTTTGGTGGAGTGCAATACCTTCTCTATACACTATGTATATAGTGCGTATAGAGAAAGTAAGCAGATTGTAACCTAGGTAATTATGGAAGAGGCGAGCTAGCTTAATTCCAAGTAATAGTCCGCCAATAATGCGCACAGGATTAGATAAGTAACGAAAAATAGAAAGAGAAAAAGACTCCCAAGAAACAGCGGGATTTGGAAAAATAGAAAAGGACAGATATAGGTTAGAAAAGATGGAAGCACTGGGTCTTTCCAGACGCGTCATGAGAACACGGCACTAACAAAACTTGGTATATTTTATTTTCAGCCAATCACTCCACTTAAAAATACGATACCAAGTTTTCACTGGTAATATATGCTTTAGGGCCCCCACTATATATACATATAAAGCATTTTCAGGGGGGGGGGGAATTCCACGTGTGTCTGTGTGTTTATGAACACGATAACTCAAAAAGAAAAGTTCGTAAAATACTAAACCGGTATTTAAGGGATGCGACACAAAGATTTTGAAAAAAAAAAAAAAAAAGTAATTCTTCCAGCCCAAACTACCTTTTACATGAAATTTTCTTCAAAAATTTTGATTTTCTCAAAATATCACTCACGATTTTGATTAAAACATCGTATATTAAATATATTTACCCGACAAATAAAATGTATACCTTAAATTTTGTGGAAGTAGCCCCCGAAGACTACTTTATTTGGGATACAGTGGACCTTAATAGTCTATTTCCGGTGAAATCTCGAATTTTTGGGTGGAATGCACTATGTAGGAACATAGTACATGTAGAGAATGTACTTGTTTTGATATTATTCACATGGAAGCTGTCCCTCCTCTATATTGCGTAGGTGCATTTCGCTCTGATAACCCTCCACGGGGAGGACTGAGGTTTTGTTGCCAACACAGGCATAATCGATTAGTATACAGTTCCAGATCACTTACCTACAAATTAGAGTACATGGAAGCGTACTTAGCTCAGCAGCAGCAAGAAGCTGCAGCAATAGAAATGTCCAAGCGCTAACCTCTATCGTTCCGGGGATGTATTGTTTCTATAAACTCAGTGGTGTACCTATTTAGAGAGTAGTGCACTTTTACGACAACCATCTATAAGAAATAAAAGCAGATGCTTCCTTGTTCATTGAACTTCATCATTAAAAGCCCGATGTGTTTCATTCACACGACTTTCTCTACATCTCCGTTACAAATAATCGTTCAAAACCTTATGCTATTTACTTCATGCTAATCGAGAAAAAATTAGCACAAATAGTCTAATTACTTGCTTCCTTGTAAGTAGTCGCCCTCCGTGGTGTAATGGTTACCATGCTAACTTCATGTACCCAAGGTCGCGGGTTCAAACCCGGCGGAGACCGATGAATTTTTTCGGGCGTAAAAATCCTTAGCATGGCTTCCTTCGGAAGGGAAGTAAAGCTGTGGGTCCCGTGTCGTAGATTTACGGCACGTAAAAGAACCTCAAGCCTGATAGAGAGGCCTCTGAGCAAAATTAAGCGATCTTTCACGCCTAATTTAGAATGGGACGCTGAGAACCAAAGCAGTTAAAGAGCGTCCATAAATAACAGGTCATTTCATTTTTCTTGTAAGTAGAAGTGATACTCAAAAGCTGGTTGCTATGTGCCTGAAGTTCCTTTGTTCGTATGGACAGTAGTTGACAAATTCCTGTCTGAGAAAAGTATAAATATTTTAAAGATGAAGCAAATAGCAAAGAATGTCTAAAAAACGATCAATTCTAGGAAAAAAAAAACATATATAATAAATGTACATTGTGTGTTTTATCGTGATTTACATTTTCTGCTAAGTTAGCTTTCATCTATCTCTAACGTTTTACCACATATGTAAAATTCCGTAAAATTCATCCAGAAAAATATAACCAGAAAATTAAATGTATACATTTTATTTGTCAGGAAAATATCTGTAATATACGATATATTAATAAAAATTGTTAATGCTACTTTTGAGAAAATCATAAATTTTCGAAAAAATTTTCCAGGTAAAGAGTAGTTGGCGGTGGCCGGATTTTCTTGAAAATCTTCCGTGTCGGAACCTTGGAATATAACAAACTTAAATACCAAGTTTGGTATTTAATGGTTTTGAGCTATGCTGTCCACAGATCCACACACACACACACACACACACACACACACACACACCTTTTTCTAAATATCTGATGTGTTCCCTTCACAAGAATTTCTCTACATCTCTGCAACAAATTATTATTAAACAGCTTATTCCTCTATTTACTTCATGCTAATCGAGAAAAAAATAGCAGAAATAGTCTTATTACTTGCTTCCTTGTACGTAGAAGCGAAATAAGGGTTTACCATAGGTTAAAGTGATAGTCAAAAGCTGGTTGCCATGTGACTGAAGTTCCTTTATTTGTATGCACAGAAGTTGACAAATTCCTACAACAGAAATGTATAAGTTTGTTAATGCTGAAACCAATAACAAGGAATAAAAAAAACGATCAATTCCACGAAAAAATGTATATGACATAAATTGTGTGTTTTATCGTGATCTACATTTTTTGTAAGTTTTTGTCTATCTCTTACGGTTTACCAGTTACGCAAAATTCAATAAAAATCATCAGAATAAAAAGGCCTTTAGAGACTATCCCCAGAAAATTTAAGATATACATTTTATTTTGTATGCAAGTATGTTAAACATAAAAGATTTTAATCAAAATCGTTAGATTCATTTTTGAGAAAATGAAAATGTTCGAAACTTTTTCCTTGTAAAGGATAGTTTGTAGTGGGGGGGGGGATTTTTTTTAATAAAATCTTGGTGTCGCATCTTTGGAAGATATTGAACTTAAATACCTAACGACCTTTTCGTTTTTGAACTATACTGTCCGCACACACATACACACACACACACACACACACACGGACCTTTTTTCCAAAAATACTTCTTTTGGATTCGGGGGGACACAAAACATGTATTTCCGATGGGACCTCGGTATCGAATTTTTGGGTACAGCAGCTTTATAAACACTGTATATAGTACGTGTAGAGAGGGTGACATTTTTATGGACATAGAAAATGTTTGTTTCAGATCACTACACTACGCCTATGTGATTGTACCTCGTAGTTTTGTGTTGCGTGTTGAGATCTTACGAACTCTGAGAATAAGAATAGCCCAGCACCTAAATGAAACACAAAGCCTTTGATCCACCAGCAGAAGAACCGTTATAACTCGCACCAAAGGATCCAAGCGCTATCCATTTATTTATAAAAACCGCATATGAAATGAAAAGCTTACGTCTTTTCCTTCGCACTGAGGATTTTCTTTTCAAAAGACTGGTTGATTTCTATTGGAATCTGAAATCCGTAGCCTTGGTATTCATCCTCTCCTTCTTTTGAAAACCTGGATCAGATAAACCGCCTTCAGGAGACATGTACATATTTAAATATACTTTTGCTGCAAACATATTTGTTGAGCAGTTGTTGAGAAGCATTTTATTAAAGAGAATACACAAACTTCTGGTTTCACTTGAACACAAAGGTGTGGTGGTTTAAAAGATTCCTACATATCAATCATAAAAGAATGCTTACTGGAAACCATAAATATAACTGTCCATGATAAAGACCAGTTAATGTTGAAGCATGAGATTCTTTTCGCGCTCGCGCTAATTTGAAACAGAAATCTGCCCACGCTTATGTTTAGTTTGAACTAGCAATCGACTCTTATCTCAGGGCGTTTTAATGGGCTTCATAGATCCAGACTTCTTGAATCATAAATCACTAGAATTTTCTTTGTAGAGTTGTAGTTTATTCACAATTATTTTGTACAATTCTTACATGAAACTGCAATCGCTCGATGCAATTACGAGGTTTGTTGAATACGAATACGAATGTACTTTCTCTCGCGACTCTTCTTTTGCAAGTTTCGACGGGGAAACCTGATTCCTCGTAATGATATTTCCTCGGAAATTACTCGGCGATCCCGCTGCAAATATTTGCACACGTATAATTCTTCGCGAATACTTTAATGTACGCGTAATGTCGCTAATGACCTCCAAGTGGTCTTTTTCATGCTTCTGAAAACCTCTTCTTATAAATAACTGGCTTCACAACCAAGAAAATGAACACGTAACTATCATATTGCTGAAAAACAAAATCGCATAGATAAAATCAAAACACTTATACGCGACCAAAGCACAAGGAATGATAAACATTGCACCCATCGATTTCAACTTCGGAATGCAACAGAACAGAAACATTTGAACATCATAGAATTCACAAAATGTCGGCAGATATTGTGGTTAGGATATAAATATTGCTTCAACTATTTTGCCCGTCATGTTTCTATTAGGAACGTGTTATCTCTAAGGCAGCACCGGTATACAGAGCGTAGTCGCTTCAGCCGGTATTTGGAACGTAGACTACGCTTTATTTTATAGGAGCAATTGAAATTTAAGCCACATACAGGAAGTGATATTATAGGACACCAGCACTTAACCTCGGTCGTCTCCTTAGCGGTGGTAGTGCAGCTGCTCACCAAGCGGGAGACCTGGGTTCGATCCCCAGTACCGACGTGGGGATTTTTCCCCCGCTGGGAGATATGGCCCGGGGTGCACTCAGCCTCGTAAGGTCCCTTAGGAGCTACTTGATCCAGGTCATGAGGACCCCATTAACCGGTCGGGGGGAGGGGGACTCGAGGCGCTGACCACGTCTCACACTCCAATACTGCACCCCACCGTCTGTACTGGACACAGTGGCCGGGCCAAGGTTCCCCGAGAGCTGTCGTGCCATGGAGTATTAACCTCTGGAGGCAAATGAAGCATGTAGTAAACGATTATAATGGCTGTAATGGGGCCCCGCTATGACACCTTTTCATTTTTACTTTCTCTACACATACTATGTGAATAGTGTTTAGAGAGCGTATTGCATACTACCCAAAACTTCGATACCGAGATTTCACCGGAAATATATGTTTTAGGGTCCCCTGTATACAAAAAAATAATTCCCAGAAAAAGTTTGCGTGTTTGTGTTTGTGTTTTTGTGTGTGTGTGTGTGTGTGTGTGTGTGTCCGTGAACACGATAACACCAAAACTAAAAGTTGTAAAAAACCAAACTTGGTATTTAAGGGATGCAATACGAAGGTTTCAAGTAAACACCCCCACATGGAAAACATTTCGAAAATGTTGACTTTCTCAAAAATGGCCTTAGCAATTTTGATTAAAATACCGTATATTGAAAGTATGTTTATAACAAATAAAATAATATCTTAAACTTTCTGGGAATAGTCTCTAATGACCTCTTTATTCTGCACGAATTTCACTAAATTTTGGTAACTGGTAAGCCGTATGAGATAGACAAAAACTTACTCCACAAAAAAAGATCACATTAACGCACACCATTTATGTCATATACCTTTTATCGTTGAATTGACTATTTTTGACACATTTTAAGTGATTTAAAATAAATAATTTTTTCTGACATTTTTCTCTTGACCCTGCATAGAAACGAACTTTATCCACATGGCAACCTTCGTTTTAGCCCAGTGTATTCCCTTAATTACCTTCCAGGTACAAATGAGCAAGTGATTAAAACAATTTCTGCTAATATTATTCTCTACCATTATACAGAATATACAAGAATATGCTTTTAACAATAATATGTTACATGTGAAATGAACACTTCAGATTTTCAGAAAAAGATCCGTGTATGTCCGTGTGTCTGTCAACACGATAGCTCAAAAACAAAATGTCGGAGAAATATCAAACTTGGCATATAAGTTTAGAATCTTCCAGGGATGCAACACGAAGGTTTTGAGGAAAATGTTCTCACGCCAAACTACCCTTTACACGAAAACTTGGCGAAATTTTTGAATTTCTCACAAATGCCTCTAAGGATTTCTATGAAAATACCGCATATTACAGACATTTACGCGACAAATAAAATGTACATGCTGAATAATTTGGGAGGAGCCTCTGAAGAAATCATTATTCCGGATGGATTTTGCTGTCTATTTCGTAATAACAATCCGTAAGATAGGGATAAACCTTGCTACACAAAAAATGTAGATCTCGTTAAAACACACAATTTCTGATTTTTTTTTTTTTTGTTGTTGCGACATTTCGTGTTATTGGTTTCAGTTTTAAAATACTTAAAACTTTTCACATCCGGGAATTTGTCAACTACTGGGAGTGCATAGAAAAGGATTTCATCTACATGGCAAGTAGCTTTTAAAATATTTCATTATCGCTTTAGCCTGGTGTATCCCAATATTTCACTACTGCTTACAAGAAAGTAGTTCTGCTAATATTGATCTTGATTAGCATGAAGTACGTAGAAGAATAAGCTTTTTAACAAAATGATTTGTGATTGAGATGTAGAGAAAGTCATATGAATGGAACACACCACATTATTTTTGCCTTTCGTTTCATTCCATACTGAATTGCGATTAATATTAATAGGATGAGCGCAGCTGCTTGCAGAGCGAGAGACCTGGGTTTGATTCCCGGTGCCGGCGTGGGAGACCTGGTCTGGGGTGCACTCAGCCTCGTGAGGTCCCTGGGGGGCCAATTGAGTGTGTGTTTTAACGTGCTCTACATGTTTTGTGTGGTAAGTTTTATCCATCTCTTACGGTTTAGCAGTTATGCAAAATGCCATAAAATTCATCCAGAATAAAGTAGTTTTTAGAGGCAATTCCTAGAAAATTTAAGATGTACATTTTGTTTGTCAGGTATATAGCTTTATTATACATATTTTAATCAAAATCGTTACAGCCGTTTTTAAGAAAATAAAATTTTTTTAAAAAGTTCCATGTAAAGGGTAGTTCGGAGTGGGCAGATTTTTTTGAAAATCTTCGTGTCGCATCCTTGGAAGATACGAAACTTAAATACCAACTTTGATGTTCAACGGTCTTTTCGTTTTTGAGCTATGCTGTCCACAGACAGACAGATAAGACAAACAGACAGACAGACACACGGACCTTTTTGTAAAAATGATTTTTATTTTTGTATTCTGGGGGTCCTAAAATATGTATTTCCGGTGAAATGTCGGTATCGAATTTTTGGGTAGAATACAATACTTCCTCTATACACTATGTACATAATACGTGTAGAGAAAGTAAAATCTATATTCTCTAACTCGTTAAGAAATTAAAAATTTACACTCAGTAATAAATAGTTTGACCTTTAATACTGCAAAGTACTCAATAAAGTGTCCAACTTGTTAACATAGGGCTTATCTGTGAAGTAATAACTAAATTACTTACTTTACACCTAGTATATGCTTTAATTACGGCAGTTCTATGTTTCGGTATATATGTTTACTTTCTCTACACGTACCATGTACATAGTGTATAGAGAAGGTACTGCACTTCACCCAAAATTACGAAATCGAGACTTCATTGGAAATATACCTTTTAGGGTCCTCTGTATCCAAAAAAAAAGAAAAAAATCATTTTTAGAAAAAATTCCTGTGTGTTTATGTGTAAGTTTAGTATGAAGTAAATAAAATCATAAGCTTTTTAACAATACTTTGTTGCAGAAACGTAGAGAAAGTCAAGTGAATGGAACACATCAGATTTTTACTTTCTCTACACGTACTATGTACGTAGTGTATAGAGGTGTTTTAATGCACCCAAAAATTCGATACCGAGATTTCACCGGAAATACATGTTTTGAGACCTCCTGAATCTAAAAAAAAACATTTTTAGAAAAATACCCGTGTGTATGTCTGTCCGTCTGGCTGTTTGTGTGTGTGTGTGTGTGTGTGTGTGTGTGTGTGTGTGTGTGTGTCGGCAGCATAGCTCTAAAACGAAAAGTTCGTTAAAAACCCAACATGGAATTTAGGTTTGGTATCTTCCAAGGATGCGACATGAAGATTTTCAAGAAAATCCCCACAATCCCAACTGCCCTTTACATGGAACTTTTTTCGAAAATTTTGATTTTCTAAAAAATAGCTCTTACGATTTTACTTAAATATCGTATATGAAATATATTAACCTGATAAATAAAATGTATATCTTGGCTTTTCTGGGAATAGCCTCTGAAGACTACTTTATTATGGATGAATTTTGTATAACTACTAAACCGTAAGAGATGGACAAAAACTAAACGTACAAAAAATGTAGAGGACGTTAAAACACACAATTTATGTCACATACATTTTTTTCGTGGACTTAATCGTTTTTGAGATATTCCTTGTTTTTGGTTTCAGCTTTGAAAAACTTGTACTTTTCTCATATAGGAATTTGGCAACTCGTTTCCATACAAACAATCTAACTTCGGTCACATAGCAACCAGTTTTGGCAATAAATAAAAGAGTATTTCTTGCTTTATTTCTCTCGATTAGCAAGAAGTAAATAAAAGAATAAGCTTATTAACAATAATTTGTTACAGAGATTTAGAGAAAGTCATGTGAATGGAGCACAACATATTTTTTTTAAATTGGAGATGGAAATTTTAGAAGTTTCATAAAGCAGTTTATATTTTGGCATTAGATGATACATTTGATCCAAAAAAGTAACTCCTTTGCTGAACATTATTCAGCGAATTCAATCCGAAATTGAACACATAGAGAACTCGCCGTAAAACCTCGTCATTTCCGATTATGACTGAGCCTCGTTACTGTGCAATCGAATGTAAGCAGCAGGGGCAATGTGCCAAACCTGAGTCCAGCAGATGTCCTACATAATAGCAGCGGTCCCAGTTTACTAAACAGAGAATAATATGTGCTTCACGGCGTAATACACACGAAACGAACAGCTCTGCTATGAACGCTTTACAAAAGGACTTCCTTCTTTAAATGCAATCAAGTTCTGTTCAACCTGTACACCTCTGATATGCCTGCAACGCCTACAGCTCAAATCGCTATGTATGCGGACGATACTGCAATCTTCTCAACACATCGCAATATCCACACCGCCAGAAATCACCTTAAACTTAATTATACCCTGGCTAGACAACTGGAAACCAGCAAAAATGTGAAGCAATGGTCTTTACACTATGCAGATAGAACTATCCACCACCAGTAACGCTCCCAGCGAATCAGAGACCCTGGAAAACTAATACAGAAACAGTGAAATATCTGGGTGTACTCCTGGATCGACGACTCGCATGGAAACCACATATAAGCAACAAACTTAAAACTGTCCCGAGCAAGACTGGCAAAACTCTACCCCCTCCTCAACAAAAGATCTTCACTCAAACTAAAAAACTGCACACTACTTTACACGACTCTATTAAGACCACTGCTACTATACGCTTGTCCAGTTTGGGGAGGAACTAGTCCTTCTGAAATCAAACGTATCGAGACATTTCAAAACAAAATATTGCGAATCTCAACGAATGCACCAGAAATAGTCAACTACATAGAGAAACTGGAATCAGGATCATTCAACAGTCAATTTCTTCACAAGCCGAACAGTTTTACAGCAAGCTAAAAGACGTCTCAGGAGCCATTCACTATTCTCTTGGCAGAAAATCTAGCTACCCAACTCGCATCAAGAGTCGCCTACCACTGGACCAGCTCTCACAGCAGGACTTTCTGTAAAATAAAAACTAAAAAATGTACCTACTTATGAGGGGCCCAATGGGGCTTACCTCATTTCAATGTTATCCAGTATCATGCGTGTAAATAATGTTTAAAATCAATGATCTGTAGAGCGCACATGCGCTGATCGATCAATAAATCATTTTAAAAAAAATGCAATCAACAAATTAATTAGAAATCTTATGTGTTTCATTCACATGAGTTTCTCTACATATTGTTAAAAAGCATACTCTTCTACCTACTGTATGATAATTAAGATAAACATAAATAGAAATTGTCTTAATTACTTGCTACACTAGATTAAACGACAGTCAAATCTTTTAAGAGCTGGTTGCCATGTAGTTGAAATCCGTTTCTATGCAGAGCCAGGAGTTTACTGCGAGAAAAATTTAAGTATATTAAATCTGTCTATGTGTGAATGTATGCGCATGTGTGGAGCGGTATCCCACACTGCAGCCGTGGGCTCATTGTACCTCAGACCCCTGAGGAAGGATAAGAGGTTAGCCGACATCCGGACCGGGGAGAGCCATCGCGGAGGGTCTCTATTAGTTCACAAGCAGTTCATCTCGAAACGTGAAGATCCAGGAGCCCGTGGTTCACTACCGGATATATCAGCAGACAACCACTAGCGCCATCCTGCCGCCGAGGGCTGTATTTAAAAAGCGCAATCACCTCTGCCGCTGTCCTCGTCGATACTAACTAAAAGAGACCGGTTGGGACAGGAAGTCCAGGGGAATGAAGAATCCTCAAAGTATTCGCCTATTGACCCGGGAAACCCATGAAAAACTCAAGGGTCGCGGGGAACTGATGACACGACCTCCCGAATGAAACTGTAGCTCTGCAGCATTCTCCATATCCAGACGAATCTAATGCACCTGATTAGAGGCAACTATTAATATTACTTTAGCTCGCATCCGTTCTTGCAGGTAAAGGCCGACCGACTCTCATTTACCTGGAGATTTGATTCATTAGTGTCGGGTTGATGTAGAGCCCCCCCCCTGCCGCACACAAGCCTCAAGCGTGCTTTATCTTACTTAAACCACATATTTATAACCTCCAATGACCCGTAACTAAAATCATTTCGCTAGAAAACGCACTTAGGGAATTCCACAAACAATTCCGAAAAGAAGAGAAGGTTGCTTTCTCTACACGTACTATGTGCATAGTGTATACAGAAAGTATTGCATTGCACTCAAATATTCGATACTGAGATTTCAACCCAAAAAAAGTTGCTATGTTTCATTCACAGGACTTTCTCGACATCTCTGCAACAACTTATTGTTAAAAAGGTTATACTTCAATTTACCTCAGCTAATCGAGAAAAAATTAGCAGAAATAGTCTTATTACTTGCTTCCTTGTAAGTAGCAGCGAAATAAGGGAGTACCATAGGTTAAAATGATAGTCAAAAGCTGGTTGCTATGTGACTCAAGTTCCTTTGTTTGTATGGACAGGAGTTGACAGACTCCTGTATGAGTAAGTACAAGTTTTTCAAAGCTGAAACCAAACACAAGGAATATCTCAAAAACGATCAACTACACGAAAAAAAACATATAACATAAATTGTGTGTTTTAACGTGCTCTATGTTTTTGTGTGGTAAGTTTTTATCCATCTCTTACGGTTTGGCAGTTATGCAAAATTCCGTAAAATGCATCCAGAGGCTATTCCCAAAACATTCATGATATATATTTTATTTGGCATGTAAGTATCTTAAATATAAGACATTTTAATCAAAACCGTTACAGCCATTTTTGAGAAAATCAACATTTTCGAAAAAAGCTCTATGTAACGGGTAGATTTTCTTGAAAATCTTCCAGTCTCATCCTTGGAAGATATCAAACTTAAATACCAAGTTTGGTATTTAACGGTATTTTTGTTTTAGAGCTATGCTATACACAGCCACACAGATAGACGGACTGACAGACACACACACACACCCACACACAGACCTTTTCCAAAAATGCTTTTTTTGGGTTCAGTGGGACCTAAAACATGTATTTCCGCTTAAATCTCGGTATCGAATTTTTGGATGCATTACAAACCTTCTCTATACACTATGTACATAGTACGTGTAGAGAAAGTAAAAATAATTTTCTCATACAGGAAATTGTCAACTCCTGTCCATACAAACAAAGGAACTTCAGTCACATAGCAACCAGCTTTTGAATATCACTTTAACCTATAGTACTCTCTTATTTCCCTTCTACTTACAAGGAAGCAAGTAATAAGACAATTCCTGCTATTTTTTTTTTCTATTAGCATGAAGTAAAAAGTAGCATAAGTTTTAACAATAATTTGCTGCAGAGATGTAGAGAAACTCATGTGAATGGAACACATCAATTTTTTTTTACTCCAGAAACTGAAATTAATAAGTATAGTAGAATCTGCTTTTAAAAACGCCTCAGATTAATTCTTAATTTAATAATAAGGCGTTAGTCTTCGTTCATATTTACTATAGAGTAGTTGAGTACAATATAGAAGGTATTGCTATCCAGTTACAGAAAAAGTAGATGTGCTCCATTCACATGGCTTTCTCTATGTACATTATGCTAATCGAGATAAACATTAGCAGAAACGGATATATTACTCAGTTCCTTTATAAGTAGGTGGAATTAAGGGAACACCCTAGACTAAACCGAGAGTCAAATGCTTGAAAATGGGGATGCTACGGGACTGATTCTTTCCGTCATCAGATGTTCACAAGTTCCCACATGAAAAAAGTATTACCTATTTTAAAACTGAAATAAAAAAAAAGGATATCTTAAAAACGGCCAACTTCAGTAAAAAATTAATATATATCAAATTTTGTGTTTTAACGACTCTATTTTTTGTGTAGTAAGTTATTTTGTATTTTTTATGTTTTACTAGTTATGCAAAATTCAATTAAAATCATCCAGAATAAACAGGTTTTCAAAGGCTATTCCCAGAAAATTCAAGATATACGTTTTATTTGACATGTAATTATCTTAAACATAAGTGATTTTAATCAAAATCGTTACAGCCATTTTTGTGAAAATAAAAATTTTCTTTTTCCATGTAAAGGGTAACTTTTGAAAATCCTTCGTTTTTGAGCTGTGCTGTCTAACTTATATTTCCTGTGAAATCTCGACATCGAACTTTAGATGAAATACAATACCTGCTCTATTCCCTATTTACACTGTACATACAGGGCTACTGAAAGTAAAAATTCTGATGTGCTACACTCACATGACTTTCTCTAGCTGCTCTACAAACAAACTTCTTACAAAAATTATTCTTCTTTCTACACAATGCTAATTGAGATAAACATTAGCAGAATGCTCTTATTACTTAGTTCCTTATAAGTAGAAGGGAACCAAAGGAACGCGCTATGCTAAAGTGATAGTCAAATGTTTTAAAAACTATCGTCAATGCAAATCGCTTGTTTGCTTTGCCAGGAGTAGAGCAAAAGAAAAACGGACATTTCCTGTCTGAGAAAAGTATAAGTACTTTACAGGTGAAACCAATAGCAAGGAATATCTCGGAAACGGTTACGTCCACAACAAAAACGCAAAGGGCATTAAAATGTGTGTTTTGACAAGATCTACATTTTTAGTTTAGTAATTTTTTGTATATTTCTTATGGCTTAGCAGTAAACCAAATTCTGCAAAATTAATCCGGAATAAAAAAGTCTTCAGAGTCTGTTCCCAGAAAATTCAAGATACATACATTTTATTTGGGATATAAATAGCTTTAATATACAGGACTTTAATTGAAATTGTTAGTGCCAATTTTTACATTTAAAGGATGGTTTGGTGTGGGGAATGTTCTTAAAAATCTTTCGGTCTCTTTCTTAGAAGATATTAAACCTAAAGGCCAAGTTTGGTATTTAATGGTCTTTTCGTTTTTGAGTTACCTATGCTATCCATATGCGCACACATTTTCTAAAAATGATTTTTTTTTTGACTCAGGGGATCCTAAAACATATATTTCCATTGAAATCTCGACATCGACTTTTCTGGATGGAATACAATACCTTCTCTATCCAGTATGTACATTGTACATGTGCACTAGAGAAAGTAATAAACATCAACGAAAAACATTAATGAAGATGGGGTATTGTTCTTTAAACTCTTCCTGTCGTATTTTTAGAAGTTGCTGAACTTAAATTTCATATTTAAACGATGTTTACTTTTTGAGTTATGCTATTCACATACATACACACCTTTCCTACAACTGCATTTTTACTTTCTCTACATGTTCTATATTCATAGCTTATAGAGCAGGTATTCTATTTCAGCCATAATTTGACGTTGATATTTCGCCGGAAATATATGATTTGAAGTCCTACTTAGTCCAAAAAATAGCTTTTTTAGAAAAGCGTCCGTAGTAATTTGTTTGGACATGAAAGCTCAAAAAGTATAATGCCAAATACCAATTTTGGTATTTAAGTTTAGTCTCTTTCAAGGATGCTAAACGAAGTTTTCCAAGAAAATACCCTAACACAAACTACCTTTTAAATGGATTTTTATAAATTTTGTTTATCTCAAAATTGCTACAAACAATTTTGATTATAATAACGTATGTTAAAGATGTTTACATCATAACTAAAATGTACATTTTGAATTCTCTGAGAATAGTTTCTGAAGGTATGTTGATTCTGGATAAACTTTGCATAATTTGTAAACCGTTAGAAATAGACAACAACTTACCATAAAAATGTAGATCACAGAAATTTTAAAACACACAATTTATGTCATATAAAATTTTGTTATAGAGTTTTTGGTTTCCGATATATACCTTGTTACTGATTTCAATTTAAACTAAGCAACGTTTCTCAAACGTGGTCACCTTTCGTTATATCTCTAATTCGTCTTAATGACAATGCAAAGCGAACCGAACTTTAATTGTTCTAATGTTGAAAGAATTTAGGAGATTTGACTGTCGCTTTAGCCTATGTATTCTATTATTTCCTTTCTAAGATGTAAATAGCGATTTATTTATGGACGCTCTTTAACTCCTGTGGTTCTCAGCGTTCCATTCTATATTGGGCGTGAAAAAACCTCTTAATTTTGCTCAGAGGTCTCTTTATCAGGCTTCAGGTTCTTTAACGTGCCGTAAATCTGCGACACGGGACCAACGGCTTTACTTCCCTTCCGAAGGAAGCCATGCTAAGGATTTTTACACACGAAAAAATCCATTGTCCTCCGGCGGGTTTGAACCCGCGACCTTGGGTACATGAAATTATCATGGTAGCCATTACAACACGGAGGGCGACATTTTTTCCTGTCTGCTTACAAGGAAGCACATAATAAAACAAATGCTGCTTAAGACAATTTAACTCGATTATCAGGAAGTACGTAAAATAATAAGCTTATCTAACAATAGGGGACCTCAAAACACAAATTTACAGTGAAATATAGTTACAGCTTTTTTTGTATAATAAAGTAACCCTTTTATCTACTATACACATGGTGGAGAAGATAAAAAAGTATTTCTTTAACTCTTCTTTCAATTCACATTATTTTTGAAATAATAAGTGCATTATGTTATTAAAACTTCTGTAAAAATGATAATACACATATTCAACATTACATAAATAACTGGAAACACAACAAAAATAAATATGCATATTTATAGAAACAAACTATTTACAACATCCAAAAGGTTAATAGTATCAAAGAAAGAAATAGAAATATATAAGAAATTTTAGTATGCTAGCAGTGCAAATAAAATAAAATTTCGACCATGGAAGTAGACTCTTAATTTTAGAAAGTGGGTGGCACAGTGACAAAATCACATTTTCAAGCGAGATATACGATTAATACTTTTTTTTTTTTAAGCTTAACGTTCTTTAACCTGGTTGGTCATATCGGACGTGGACTGAAATTTGTGAAATGACACTCAAATGATCTCAGGGTCCATTGAGCTTAAAGTTACTCGACATTCGTCTTCTCAGGATAAGGGAAAACCCCGAAATAACCTTATCCGGGTAACTCATCCCAAGCGAGATTCGATTTTACGACCTTTTGAATGTAAGGCAAACACATTAACACCACATTACCCAGGCGGGCATATTACTTCATTATTATTACTTAGTATTATCGTCAATACTTAATATTATTATTATTAATAATAATATACCGGGAGTAGGTAGAAATATAGGAAGGCCTAAAACGAAAGTGGTTTCAGAGGTGTGTAGGGAACGGGCTAAAAACAGTTTTCACAACAACCGAGCATAATATTTTATTTCGCTTGGGTTTAGCAATGCTATTTACAAGCTGTCATGGCTAGTGTAGCGTACATTGCTTTCAGAAGAACTTTGGTGCATCAAAAGATCATCGCCACATTAAGACACTTGGAAAATCACACAGAAGCTGTAGATCTGTGCCTCATGAACTGACACCTCAACAGGCTCAACGTAGAGTGGGTATCTGTCGTCAGCTTATCCGTAAGATTTGTTGAGAGAATTGTCACTTATGAAAAATAGATATTTCCAAAACCTCGAAACAGTGGCTTGATCCCCGTCAACCTGCCAAAGTCATCATTAAAAAAGAATCGGTTCGGCCCCAAAGTAATGTTGTGTGTCTGGTGGAGTTTTGAAGGTTAATTCTCTGGGAGTTTTTTCCAAACGGGCGGGCGAATAATGCGGATCTTTATTCTCAACAACTGGAACGAGTTCATGCAATTTTGAGACGGAGACACCCAGCAATAGTTAACCGAAACTGAGTTCTATTGCAACAGGACAATGCAACACCCTCTACTGCACGAACAACCATGGAAAAACAGGAATTGGGAGGAATCGAACTGCTACCACACCCAGCATACAGCCCTGATATCGCACCATCAGATTATCCTCTTTTTCGGTTCATGTCCCATTTTTTTCGTGGAATAAGTTCTGACAACATTGAAGCAAGTGGGTCTCACCGATTTCTTCGCATCAAAAACCAGAGACTGGTACCATCATGGGAAAATAAACCTCGCTGAAAGATGACTCAAGATCATATAATCTAATGGTCTGTAGTTTGAAGATTAGTTAATTGCTTTCAGAACAGACTTCAAATAATTGTTTTTCTTAAAAAAAGGACATTACTTATGAGACAGCATCTATATTTTGTGGAAAATATTTATGAATGAAACTGAATTCCTTTTAAGCTACACGGGCAGACGTAGTAAAATACGATAAAGCAATACGCACTGAATTTGTAGGAGAGCATCAAGGATATTTTAGGAGCATTGCATTGTGAATGTTCATTATCGGATAATTAGTTTGATTGATTCATTTAATTGGTGTTAGTAATCCAGACGAAGAGGGAAGTATTTAATTAGCACTCTGTTTTCTTCGCTTCTGTATACCTACTGCATTCAAGTACTACATTCTTTGCTCGAGGCGCATTTATGGAACTGATGTTGGGGTTCTAGAGGAGCTCACAATCGATAAGCCCAAAGGCAAGCAAGAAACACTGCAACCCTTTGCTCCCTTTATCTCTTCTTGCTGCTTCTTTTCACTATATTTCTTTTATGTCAAAACTTTAAAAGCATGAAAGACACGAAGCGGAGCCAAGGGTGAATTTATTCTTCACCTTCTCAACTAATCCTTTTCCTCCCACTGCTCGGACCTCGCTCTTCTTCGCAGTTTTCACCTGCATACAGAAACCAGACACCGAAAAAGCTAAAGGAATTTCCACCGAATTTAAGTTTGTCCAAGGAAAATGTAATATGTAATTTTAATAAGAGAATTAGTTTCTTTAAAGCCATAAGACACCACTTCTAACCCGGATTTTCTTCAACTTTAATATGGTTTAAATGTCTAAATATATCTCTGTTCAGTTTTCTCCATACGCAATTCTTCCTTAAATGATAACTTATGAGTAGAATGTGGTACAAAATAATGACACGTTTTATTCAGCTTAGAAGAAAAATCTGATGTGTTCCATTCACACGACTTTCTGTACATCTCTGTAACATATTATTGTTATAAGCTTATTCTTCTATCTATTTAATGCCAAAACATTAGCAGAAACGGGCTTATTACTTAGTTCCTAAGTAGAATGAAAAATAAAGGAATACACTAGGCTAAACCGCCAGTCAAATGTTTTAAAATGTGGTCGCTATGGGATTAAAGTCCATTTCTTTGCGTGGCCAAGCGTTGACAAGTTTCTGTATGAGAAAAGTTTAAGTATTTTAAAACTGAAATCAATAACAAGAGCCTCTGTAGTCGACTGTTTAGTGAGCTGACTTCTCACTCGGAGGTCCCGGGTTCGATTTCCGGCTGGGGGATTTTTCTTTAGCTAGAATCATTCCCTATCCCTCACATAGTCGGGAAGTATGTTTATGAGAGTGAATAAATAAACCAAACGTAAAAGAACCTAAAGATAACGAGCTGTTTCAAGTGCAAAGCCCCCGATATGAGCTTAGATGTTAAAGGGGCTTTATAAATGAAACAAAAACAAAAAAAAAAACTACAAGGAATATCTTTAACATGGCCAACTCCAAGAAAAAAAAATGTGTATGACAAATTGTGTGTTTCAATCGTGATCTACATTTTTTATTTTGTCTCTCTCTCTCTCTCTCTCTCTCTCTCTCTCTCTCTCTTACGTCAACGCCCAGAAACTGTGGTTGATGCAGCGGTAGTCGCAAATTCAGCCGTAGTTAGTAATGTGGATACATTTTACTATGAGGCTTGACACTAGGGAGCTTTTTATTTATTATCAATCATTATTATTATTATTATTATTATTATTATTATTATTATTATTATTATTCAGTGGAGGGGAAAAATACATCATTCAAACCCAGCCGTAGTGTAATAGCTGGTAGGATGTGTGAAGTATCCCGCTCGGACACGGTGCATCCACTAAAAGAGCACTCCACGTGTTAAACGTACCATGTTGTATATTTCGTATAATTAGCTGGTTCCCGCATAGCACCCCGGTTAGTAAGTGAAATCTAGATGGCTGGCATGCATTGCACGCGCAAGCGTCTGGGATTACCCACAAAACCTGAACAAAACCAAGTACATTCGTTAGAGCTTTTAGTCGCTTACTTTGTTATTTGTTTGCTATGCGATTTAGTAGTAGTGTGCTATGGTTAGGAGTATTTGAACCTTGAGCTTTTAAACTGGCCTCATGCTTCATATACTGTAGAAATGTTTGTACGCGCAATCCGTGAAACCAACAAAAGAGCAAAATGCTCATTGGCTCATTACGTATACAAATGCTAACTAAACACGCTCTATCATTTGTGTTCCCGTTATCACCATTAATATGGGCATATCAGAAAGGTTTCCCTTAGTGCCCTTCAGAGCATTCGTGAGCTGTACAATTACCATCTTTTGGTGCAGCGCATCCAGGACGTTCTCCACATTTTGCACGCTTCTGGTTTTAATGTGGAGTGCGCATGGATTCCTGGACACGTTGGCTTGCCAGGGAATGACACAGCGGATTTGGCAGCGAAATCGGCAGCCACAGAGCCCAGTGTTACCATTACCAGTTCAACAGCAGATGATTTTAGGGTGGTTGTATGGAGTGCCGTATTTTCGGATTGGTCGACTCTCCGTGGTAATAAGCTGCGAGAGGTGAAGTACCTCCCTGCCAACTGGGTAACCTCCTCTCGTTTATCCTGCCGGGATGAGGTGGTATTAGCCCGGCTGCGACTTGGCCACTGTAATTTTTACTCACAGTTACCTTTGTAAACGCGAATCTGCCCCTGTCTGTGCACGCTGTGTGGAGGCACAGTCAGTTCGTCATGTGTTGCTGGAGTAAGGTCTCCTGGGACACATTCGGTCATCTATGGGCATGCCGGAGGTCCTGGCAGATGACACAAGAGCAGTGGACAGGGTTTTTAAATTTGCAGCAAAAGTTTCTTTTACCTTCAGGTTTTAGTGCGGTAGAAGATTTTTAACTTTTAACTAGCTCTTTTAGTATTAACGTGTTGGTTTTAGTCGGAGTTTGATCTCCAGCTCTGGTTACAAGGCTCGACAGCTCTTTTACTTCGGTTTTATACTCCATAGCTCTACTTTTACCTTCAGGTTTTAGTGCGCTAGCAGATTTTTAACTCTTAACTAGCTCTTTTAGTATTAACGTGTTGGTTTTAGTCGGAGTTTGATCTCCAGCTCTGGTTACAAGGCTCGACAGCTCTTTTACTTCGGTTTTATACTCCATAGCTCTACTTTTACCTGTGTTTTATTTTACAATGGTGTTTTCTTATTGACTGTTGCCAAGTTTTAATCATAAGGGCGCTAATGACCTCAGCAGTTGAGTGCCCTTAAACACCATTACCATCATTATAAAGGTTTTAATTTTGGAAAATTCAGGAAACAGGGATAGCATTCACCTTCATAATATTAAAAATCTAATTTTTAATGAGCTGATAGAAAAACGGAAGAGAAAAAAATTAACAAGAACTAGAAAGTTTTTACTTGGAAACATATCTAAAAATAATGTTTCATTGAATTTATTTCAAATATTGTTAATTTAATTGAGTTATGTACTTTTTCCTATTAGGATCAATGAACATTTACTGTCATATTCAAATGACCAATCACGAGGAAGTATACGCTTAAAAAAATCTTATGTGTTCCATTCACATTACTTTCTCTACATCTCTGCAACAACTTATTGTTAAAAAGCCTATGCTTCAATTTACTTCGTGCTAATCGAGAAAAATTAGTAGAACTATTCTCATTACTTGCTACCTTGTAAGTAGAAGGCATATAAGGGAGTACCTTAGGTTAAAGTGACTGAAGTTGATTTGTTTATATGGACAGCAGTTGACAAATTCCTATATGAGAAAAGCACAAGCTTTTCAAAGCTGAAACCAGGAATATCTTAAATATGATCAACTCTGCGAAAAAAATATATATAACAAATTGTGTGTTTTAATGTGCTCTATATGTTCTGTGTAGTACGTTTTTATCCATCTCTTATGGTTTAGCAGCTATGCAAAGTTCCGCAAAATTCATCCAGAATAAACCAATCTCCAGAGGCTATTCCCAGCAAATTCAAGATATACCTACGTCATATTATTTGTCAGTGTACATATCTTTAATATACGATATTTTAATCAAAAGCATTAGAGCAATTTTTAAGAAAATCAAAATGTTCGAAAAAGTTTCATGTGAAGGTAGTTTGCAGTGGGGGAATTTTCTTGGTGTCGCGTGCTTGGAAGATACCAAACTTAAATACCATATTTTGTATTTAACGGTGTTTTCGTTTATGATCTATGCTGTCCACAGACAACACACACACAAAAGGTAAATGGCGTGTTATTTATGAACGCTCTTTAACTACTGTGGTTCTCAGCGTCCCATTCTAGTAAACTGGGCGTGTAAGACCACTTAATTTTGCACAGAGGTGTGTCTATCAGGCTTGAGGTTCTTTTACGTGCCGTAAATCTACAACACGAGAACAACGGCTTTACTTCCCTTCCGAAGGAAGCAATTCTTAGGATTTTTACCCCAGAAAAATCCATCGTTCTCCGCCGGGTTTGATCCCACAACCTTAGACACACACGGATATTTTTCCAAAAATAATTTTTTTGCATTCAGGTGGTCCAAAAAAAAAAAAACAACATATTTCCGGTGAAATCTCGGTATCTTATTTTTGAGTGCATTACAATACCTTCTCTATCTCTATGTACACTGTACATATGGGGCTAGACAAAGTAATAATGTTTTCAAGTTCGGAAATCCACGAAATTGTAAACGTAATGGTACAGAGCAATAAATACCTAATGACAAATTTATTTGATATTCATTGCATTTTAAATATTAAATGCTACATTTTGTATTATGCTTTATTTCCGCAGGTTTATTATTGTGGCAGTGAAGTTTTAAATATGAGCTTTATACTTACGGCATTTAAAAACATACAGAATGTCACGTCGGTCCTTAAAGAAAGAACTGAGAGAGCAATGGAAGTGATTCTTACCTGTTCAAAATATATGACAGCATATGAGGTTGTCTAAAGAGAAGACATTTTATAATGCTTAAGTTAACCAATCTGCTGAGATATTGCAATTAAGGAAATTGCTTTCTGAGAAATTTACTGAACATTTAAAATAAAATCATTATAAAAAGTAAAAAAATTGACGTGTTCCATTCATATGATTTTCTCTATATCTCTGCATGAAAATGTTGTTAAAAAGGTTACGCTTCTATTTATTTCATGCTAATCGAGAAAAAAAATATCAAAAATAGTCTTTATACTGGCCACCATTCAAGAAGAAGGGAGTAGTAAAGGCTAAAGTATTAATAAAACGCTGGTTGCTATGCGACTAATTTTTAAAGCTGAAACCAATAACAAAGGTATAACTCAAAAACGATCCACCCCACGAAAAAAATGTATATAACATAAATTGTGTGATTTAACGAGCTCTACATTTTCTATTGCGTTAGTTTTGTTTCTCTCTTACTGTTTGCCAGTTAATGCAGAGTTCCGCAAAATTCATCCAGAATAATCTTTAGAGGCCAATCTCAGAAAATTTAAGATAAACATTTTATTTGTTAGGTAAATATATTTAATATAAGATATTTCAATAAAAATTGTTAGAGCCATTTTTAAGAAAATCAAAGTTTTAAAAAAAAATTCCATGTAAAGGGTAGTTGGGGATGGCGGAATGTTCTTTAAAATCTCCCTGTCATATCCTTGTAAGATACCAAACTTAAATACACACATATATTTTTTTTTCCAAAAATGTCTTTTTGAGATTCACGGTAAGTCAAAACATATATTTCCTATGAAATCTTGGTATCGAATTTTCGGTGCAATACAATACCTTCTTTATACACTATGTTCATAGTATATGTAGAGAAAATAATACGGAATTATTAAATGATTGCAAAATCACTGGTTTAGTGGAGACGAAGTAAAAACCGGAATTTAGAAAGGAGGTTTGTTTTTCAACGAATGAACTATTTTAGGCACTTAACCCTTAGTTGGCTGCACTACTGTACTGCATATGCCGTTTAAAGCTGGAGTTCTAGTAAAGCATTATATGGGAATAAACCTATAAAATCATTATATAAAATAATAGAGAAAATACAAATGAAAATATATGTAGATCCTTTATATTATATTTTTCTTCCCAATTAAAAGTTTAAATTCTTCTAAACCAGTTTTCATAATGGTGAAAAAGCTACGAAAAAGGTACTACCAAAAAGAAGTTCAAATGGCCATGAGTGTCAGGTGATAGGTAATGGCCTTGCCATCCATTCAAAGCAGGTTTAAATCCCAGTGATTGTGATAAAGGACGGGGAGAGCCCAAGTAAAATAATCGGTGTGATGATTGGAAGCTAATCGGCTTACATCTGACTGTAGTTATGTCAGTTTTGTCTTTTATTTCTGTAAACAATCACTGCAATTTTAGGGCAAAATTGTATATATTTATACCTTATAAAACAGACTTGATTACTTGTCATTTATGATTGAAGGTTAGTATAACATGAAATTAATCCTAGATTACAACCCTACTTGTATAGTTACGCTTAAAACAGCGGAACTTATAGGTACGTGGTTTTATTACGTTTATTTAAAGGTGCGTGACCAAAGACGAAAACTCCAAGCCAATATGATGAGGAAACGTCGTTTGGATGTGCCGATATAACTAACACCTACACAAAGTATAGAGTTGGATGGCACTTGGGACGTGACCTGAATTGTTAGCGTCCATCTTTGAATAATGCCGCAAAGCTCAGAGGCAGAGATTAACCACTGCATTACACGGGTTTGCTTCCACAGCATCCTTCACGGGACTCAGCTCTTTACAACATCCATAAGCAATAGCTTCCTATAATTCTTCGTCTTTGTACAAAATGCTAATTCAGATAAACAACAGCAGAATGTTCTTATTACTTAGTTCCTTATAAGTAGAAGGCCACTAAAGGAATGCGCTATGTTAAAGTGATAGTCAAATGTTTTAAAAGCTGTCGTTAATGCGATTGTCATTACAAATCACTTCTTTCTTTGGCCAGGAGTAGAACAAAAGAAAAACGGACATTTCTTGTCTGACAAAATGTACTTTACAACTGAAACAAATAACGAGGAATGTCTCGGAAACGGTTAACTCCACAACAAAAACCTTAAAGGACATAAACCGTGTGTTTTGACGAGATCTACATTTTTTCTGCAGTAAATTTTTGTCTTTTTCTTGCTGTTTAGCAACTAAACAAAATTCGGCAAAATGCATCTAGAATGAAGAGGTCAACAGAGGCTATTCCCAGAACATTCAAAATATATATTTTATATAGTACATATCTTTAATATGCGGAGTTTTAATCAAAATCTTAAAGCCATTTTTGGAAAAAATAAAAAAGTTCGAAAATTTTCACTTAAACGGCATGTTTGCAATTATCTTGAAAATCTTTGTATCGCATCCTTGGAAGATACCAAGTTTGGTATTTAACGGTATTTTCGATTTTGAGCTGTGATCTCCACAGACACACACTCACGGATATTTCTCTAAAAATGTTTTTCCCAACTCAAGGGACCTCAAAAATGTGTTTCCGGTGAAATCACAACATATAATTTTGGGTGGAATACAATACCTTCTATATCCACCAGTGTACAGAAAATTAAAAGCATTTTTGGAAAGAGTAAATTCCACATATTTATGAGATTTTCATGACCCACAAACGTATATGTTGAATTTTCTGGGAATAGCCTCTGAAGACCTCTTCATTCTGGAAGACTTTTGTATAACTGGTAAACCGTAAGATGGAGATAAACTTGCTAAATAAAAAAAAAAAACCGATGTGTTCCATCAACATGAGTTTCTCTGCAACAAATTATTGTTAAAAACCTTATTCTTTTATTTACTTCATGCTAAGTGAGAAAAAATTAGCACAAATAGTCTTATTACTTACTTCCTTGTCAGTAGAAGCGAAATAAGGGAGTACCATAGGTTAAAGTGAAAGCCAAAAGCTGGTTGCTATGTGACTGAAGTTCCTTTATTTTTATGGACACGAGAGGAGTAATTCCTGTATGAAAAAAGTATGTATAATAAACCTGAAACAAAAAACAAGGAATATCTAAAAAACGATGAACTCTACAGTTTTTGTGTAGCAAGTTCTGTTAGGGTTTAGCAGTAATGAAAATTTTGCTTAAAATTCATCCAGGTTTCTCTTTAGAGGCTATGCCCAGAAAATTCAAGATATACATTTTATTTGTTAGGTAAATATCTTTAATATACGGTATTTTAAACAAATTCGTTACAGCCATTTTTAAGAAAATCAAACAAATCAAAAAAAGTTCCATTTAAGGGTAGTTTAGGGTGGGGGGATTATTCTCGAAATCTTGGTGTCCCATCCTTGGAAGATACCAAACTTAAATACCTCCCGATTTCGTTTTTGAACTATGCTGCCCACAGACAGACAGACTGACACACACACATACACGCGCGCGCGGAAATGTTGCTCAAAATGCTTTTTTTGTACTGAGGGTGTCTCAAAACATATATTTCCGGTGAAATCTCATATCGAATTAAGTTCATTACAATAACTTCTCTATGCTATGTACATAGCACGCATAGAGAAAGTAAAAAAATGGATCTCGTTATAACACAATTTATTTCACATAAGCTTCTGCCGAGTTGAACTTTTCCAAGATATTTCTTGTTATTGAATTCAATTTAAAACACCTTCACTTGTTTTATTCCTGGCGATGTAAAAGAATGTCAATTGTTTCATGTAGTGATACCAGCTTTTAAAATATTTGACTATGACTTTAGCTTAGTCGCTCCTGCTACTGTCTATTGGATTAGAACAATGTGGGTAGACAAACAAGATTTTGTAATACTAGTTTGTTACTACTTATGTTTTACGATTGTATTCTTGGCACATTTCTCTGCATGTATATTTTGCAGCGTGTAAAAAAAATCTGATATGTTCCATTTTCACATGACTTTCTTAACATTTCTGAAACAAATTATTGTTAGAAAGCTTATGCTTCCATTTAATTCATACTAATAGAGAAAAAATTAGCAAAAATACACTTATTACTTGCTTCCTTGTAAGTAGAAGCGAAATAACGGAGTATCATAGGTTAAAGTGAAAGCCAAAAGCTGGTTGCTATGTGACTGATGTTCCTTTGTTTCTATGGACACGAGTTGACAAATTCCTGTATGAGAAAAGCATACGGTTTTACTTTCTTTAGCCCCATATGTACAATGTACATAGGGATAGAGAAGTATTGTATTCCACCAAAAAATTCGATACCGAGATTTTACCGGAACTACATGTTTTAGGACCCCCTTTATCCAAAAAAGCATTTTCAGAAAAAGGGTCCGTGTGTATGTGTGTGTCTGTGAACACGATAACTCTAAAACGAAAAGTAGCTTAAGTACCAAACTTGGTATTTAAGTTTAGTAAATTCCAGGGATGCGACACGAAGGTTTTGAGATAAATTCTCCCACCCGAAACTAGCCTTTACATGGAACTTTTTTCGAAAATGTTGATTTTCTTAAAAATGGCTCTAACGATTTTGATTAAAATATTGTATATTAAAGATATTTACATGACAAATAAAATGTATATCTTGAATTTTCTGGAAATAGCTTCTGAAGACTGCTTTATTGTGGATGAATTTTGCTTAATTTGGCTTAACCAGTAAACCGTAAGAGATAGACAAAATCTTACTCTACTAAAACTTTAGCTATGTCATATACATTTTTCCCGTGGAGCTTACCTTTTTCGAGATATTCCTTGTTAGTTTCGCTTGTGAAGTACTTATACTTTTCTCCGACAGGAGTGTCTGTTTTTCTTTTGTTCCTCTCCTGGCCAAGAGAAGAAGCGATTTGTTATAACAATCGCATAACGACAGCCTTTAAAACATTTGTCTATCGGTTTAGCCAAGTGTATTCCCTTATTTTCTTCCTACTTATAAGGAACTAAGTGAAAAGAACATTGTGCTAATGAGTAGCTCGATAAGCAAGGTGCAGAAAGAAGAATAATCTGATGTAAGAAGTTTTTAGAACAGCTGAGTGTAACACATCAGATTTTTTAAATCTGAAACCAAAAACAAGGAATATCTAAGAAACGATCAACTCCACGAAAAAATGTATTGAACATAAATTGTGTGTTTTAAGCAGCTCTACTTTTTTGTTGGGTAAGCCTTTGTGTATTTCTTACGGTTTACCAGTTATGCAAAATTCCGTAAAAGTCCTCCAGAATAAATTAGTCTTCCCAGAAAAATCAAGCTATACATTTTATTTGTGGGTAAATATCTTTAATATACGATATTCTAATTAACATCTATAGGGTCATTTTTAAGAAAATCAAAATTTTTGAAAAAAATTCCATGTAAAGGATAGTTCGGTTGGGGGGATTTTCTTGAAAATCTTCATGCTGCATTCTTGCAAGATACGAAACTTAAATACCAAGTTTGTAGTTTATTTGTATTTTCGTATTTGAGCTCTGCTGTCCACATATATACACGTGCAGGAACCTTTTCCTAGGATTTTTTTTTTTTTGATTCAGAGGGAACCAAATCATGGTTTGTTAGAAACACACAGCTTAAACACCAACTTAACATCCTTCCAATAGAACACTATATGAAAAACCTCTCGAAGACATTCAACAAATTAAGCATCGTTACTGGTGCTCAAGCATTTAACTGCATATCAAACTCCACACGAAAGGCTGAAATTAAATTACCACAACATTTCTTAACCAGTGACACAAAAGACTCGTGCTAATAACTATTCATAAATTTCATAATCATGTACTTTCTCTATACGTGCTATGTACATAGTGTATAGGGAAGGTATTGTAATGCACCCAAAAATTCGATACCGAGATTTCATCGGAAATAAAGTTTTGAGACCTCCTGAATCCAAAAAAAAAAAAAAAAAAAAAAAACTTTTATAAAAATATCCGTGTGTGTCTGTGTGTATGTGTAAAAATAAAAATAAATATCTCAAAAACGAAAATTCCGTTAAAAACCAAACTTGGTATTTAGGTTTGGTATCTTCCAAGGATGCGACATGAAGATTTTCAAGAAAATCCCCCCACTGCCACCTACCCTTTACATGGAACTTTTTTCGAAAATTTTGATTTTCTAAAAAATGGCTCTAACGATTTTGATTAAAATATTGTATATTAAAGATATTTAGCTGACAAATAAAATGTATATCTTGAATTTTCTGAGAATAGCCTCTGAAGACTACTTTATTATGGATGAATTTGGCATAACTACTAAACCGTAAAAGATGGACAAAAACTTAACACAAAAAAATGTAGAGCACGTTAAAACACACAATTTATGTTATATACTTTTTTTCGTGGAGTTGATCGTTTTTTAGATATTCTTTGTGTTTGGTTTCAGCTTTGAAAAACTTATACTTTTCTCATACAGAAATTTGCGAACTTATGTTCATACAAACAAAGGAACTTCAGTCCCATAGCAAACAGCTTTTGGCTTTTACTTTAACCTATGCTACTCCCTTATTTCGCTTCTACTTACAAGAAAGTAAGAAATAAGACTATTTCTGCTAATTTTTCTCGATTAGCATGAAATAAATAAAAGAATAAGCTTTTAAACAATCATTTGTTACAGAGATATAGAGAAAGTCATGTGAATGGAACACATCAGATTTTTATTGTTTATGTTAGAGGAGCCAACATGGTCAACCTCAAATGTTAATGTATTTAATATTTTTGCTATCTATGGCCTGTAAAGCATAAATGCTAATCTGCCAACACTAAAATTAAAAAAAAAGGGGCACCCAAAACATGTATTTCTTAAAATCTCTGTATGGAATTTTGGACGCGTTACAATACCTTCTCCATACATTATGTACATAATACAAAGTGTTTCTTACAAGGGCATGAACAGCCCCCTCGTAAGCGGCTCACCGGCGACGACGTGAAAAGTGTACATAATGATGTATCAGGACCAAAACAATCCCAAAATTTATAGCCCAGCTGTCTCTCTCCCTATATACGTATTTATGTATGATCTTCGATATGCATATGTTATATACTTTGCTCAATAGCGTAGTGACTAGTACGCTTCCCTCAGCCCCGTTCTTAAAACTGTTTCTGCATAAGCGGGAGTATTCTGACTCAGTCGAGCAGAGTTGAAACGCCATTTGTGATATGTTAGCTTATCCCTAATCATATAGTGAACGTTTAGTGACTACGATCCTAACATGATTATCGACACTTCAACAGCAATCGTGTCGAATTAAAAGAGTGTGCATTCCAATGTCGCTCTGTACATCGCACACATATTTAACATCGTAGTATTGATTCTTGTACCTGTATGACTTTGTGAACCTGCTGTGGTTTGCTTGTGGAAGTTTCTTGCTATGTCATCGACATGAATAAAAAGGAGAGAACGAGCCCTGGTGTCATCAGCTTCAACTGGAAATGCATAGCGTGCAGATGTTGGGTGAGTCTTGACGGAAAGTTCGGAGACATTAGACGTAGTCGTCGCCGCATCGAGCGTCCAACAAACAGTACTACGCATTGTTGCGAAATCATAGAATAGTCGATTGTTAAAAAAATACTGTGTTCTATTCACATGACTTTCTCTACATCTCTGCATCAAATTATTGTTAAAAAGCTAATGCTTCTATTTACTTCATGCTAATCGAGAATAAATCAGCAAATTAGTCTTTATCACTTGCTTCCTTTAAGTAGAAGCGAAAAAAGGGAGTTAAAGTGAACTCAAAAGCTGGTTGCTATGAAGTTCCTTTGTTTGTGTGCACAGAAATTGACAAATTCCTGTATGAGAAACGTAGAAGTTTTTAAAGCTGAAACCTAAAACAAGGAATATGTCATAAACGATCAACTCCACGAAAAAAATGTATATGACATAAATTGTGTGTTTTAAACTGATCTACATTTTTTTTTTTTTTTTTTGTGTGGTAACTTTTTGTGTAACTCATACGGTTTATGCAGCTATGCAAAATTCCGTAAAATTTATACAGAATAAAGTAGTCTTCAGAGACTATTCCCAGAAAACTCAAGATATACATATTATTTGTCAGGTAAATACCTTTAATATACGATATTTTAATCAACATCGTTAGAGTCATTTTTTAAGAAAATAAACTTTTTCGAAAAAAGTTCCATGTAAACGGTAGTTGGGGTGGGGGATCTTACTGAAAATCTTCGTGTCGCATCCTTGGAATAAACCAAACTTTAATACAAAGTTTGGTATTCAATCGTCTTTTCGGTTTTGAGCTATGCTGTCCAGACACGCCCACACACACACTCACTCACACACTCACACTCACACACTCTCACACTCACACTCACTCACACTCTCTCACACTCACACTCTCTCACACTCACACTCTCTCACACTCACACTCTCTCACACTCACACTCTCACTCACACACTCACACACTCTCACAGTCACTCACTCACACACACTCACAATCACACACAGTCACTCTCGCACACACTCACACACACACACTCACTCACACTCACTCATACACACACTCACTCACACTCACATACACACTCACTCACACTCACTCACACTCACTCACACTCACTCATATACACACTCACACACTGTCACTCACACTCACACTCTCTCACACTCACACTCACTCACACACACACTCACACACACACTCACTCACACTCACACACACTCTCACACTCACTCACTCACACACTCACTCACTCACACACACACACTCACACACACACTTTCACTCACACACACTCACACACTCACACACACACACTCACTCACACACACTCACACACACTCTCACACTCACTCACTCACACACACTCACACACTCACTCACTCACACACACACACACTCACACACACACACACTCACTCACACACACTCACTCACACACACACTCACTCACACACACTCACACACACTCTCACACTCACTCACTCACACACACACACTCACACACTCACTCACCCACTCACACACTCACACACACACTCTCGCACACACTCACTCACTCACACACTCACTCACTCACACACACATGGACCTTTTTTGTAAAAATTCTTTTTCTGGATTCAGCGAAACCTAAAACATATTTCCGGTAAAATCTCGGTATCGATCTTTTTAGTGGAGTGCAATACCTTCCCTATACACTATGTACATAGTACGTGTAGAGAAAGTAAAAGCAGGGTTTTATTTGTAAGCAGTGCAATAAAAGAATTGTTTATTGGAGTAATAAACAGTGTTTTTGTTACAATATCCACCTAGAGAGGTTACGCAACGGTATCGTGTCGACTTGCAATTGGTAGCCTGCGGGTTTCCTCGGTTGCTAAACAAATGTTGGTTTGGATACTTCCATCCCCATATCTCCTATCCCGCCTTTCATTACCACATTTCTTTCTCTTTTTACTTTCTCTAGCATGTATGTACGATGCATTCCACCCAAAAATTCATGTCGAGATTTTGCGGGAAATATATATGAGTCCAAAAAATGTATTTTTTGAAACATGTTCGCGCGCGCGGGTGCGTGTGTGTGTCTTTGCCTATGGAGAGCATAGCTCAAAAACGAAAAGATCGTTAAATACCAAACTTAGTATTTAGGTTTGGTATCTTCCAAGGATGCGACACGGAAATTTTCAAGAAAATTCCACCACCACAAACATGCAAAAACATTTTGAAAAATGTGGATTTTTTCAAAATTGGCTCTTCATGATTTTGATTAAAATCTCGTATTTTAAAGATATCTAAATCCTAAATAAAATGCATATATTTTATTTTCTGACAATAGCCTCTGAAGATCTCTTTATTCTGGATGAATTTTGCCGATTTTTGCCTAACTGCTAAACTGTAAGAGATAGAAAAGAAATTACTCTACATAAAATGTAGATCTCGTCAAATTACATCATCTATGGTTTATATTGTGGAGATATTCCTTGTTACTCTTTTCAATTGTAAATATAAGTATACTTTTCTCAAACAGGGAGTGTCCGTTTTTCTTCTGTGCTACTCCTGGCCAAGTTAAGCAGTGATTTGCAATGACAATCGCATAACGTCAGCTTTTAAAACATTTGACTATCACTTTAGCATAGCGCTTTCCTTTAGTTCCCTTCTACTTATAAGGAACTAGGTAATAAGAACATTCTGCTAATGTTTATCTCGATTAGCATGTATAGAAAGAAGAAAAACCTTTTTTTAAGAAGTTTGTAGAGCAGCTAGAGACAGTCATATGAGAGTAAGACATCAGATTTTTCTGTTTCACTGTGACAGAAAGAATTGGGGTAACCATCACCTATGTTGAAGAGTTTTGTTTGCTCCTAAACAGGCTACTGACTTTTGGGTAAAAGTCTTACAAAGACGTGGGAAATCCGTTGGAGTAAAAACGGAGAATTTATATTTAATCGCTTCTTGATCTGGTAATATCAAATGCTCTTTAGACCCTAAATGTATCATAGAACTCCTAAATATTTATTTTATTTTGGTAAAGTACTTTATAACTCTGATTAGTTTAAGTGAAATAAGTTTTTGTCTTCGAAAGTTATTTTGCAACCTTTTCAGTTTGAGTTTTGAAAAATAGTTAATTTCAGCCGTACTAGTTTATTTACTTAATTAATGCACAAACATAAATTCTCTAAAGCTCTCTGAAAAGGTGTGAAACAAAAGTGCAGAATGCTGATAAATATTAAACAACAAAACTGACAGTTATATTGCCCAGAACAAATTAAATAGCAATTTGTGATTTCAGTATCATTTATTAAAAACTAATTTCCGAACAGATCAAAAGGAGCCTTGGTCTACCGCTCGGCCGCTGCGTCTCCCATCTCGGCCCATGACAGACGTATTGGAGGGTGATACGTGGTCAGCGCCTAGTTAATGCGTCCTCATGGCCTGGAGCCGCTACTTCTCCATTATGTAGCTCCCAGGGACCTCACGAGGCTGAGTGCACCCCGTCTCCTAACGGGGGAAAAATCCGCACGCCTGCACCAGGGATCGAACCCAGATATGCCGCTTGGCAGGCAGCTGCGCTACCACCGTGCTAAGGAGACGACCCAATACAAGTTATAAGTACAAAACTCTGATGTGTTCCATTCAATTGACTTTCTCTACATCTCCGTAACAAATTATTGTTAAAAAGCTTAGGCTTCTATTTACTTCACTCTAATCAAGAAAAAAAAAAAAAATAGCAGAAATGGTCTTATTACTTGCTTCCTTGTAAGTAGTACCATAGGTTAAGGTGATAGTCAAAAGCTGGTTGCTGTGTGACCGAAGTTCCTTTGTTTGTATGGACACGAGTTGACAAACTCCTATATGAGAAAAGTATAAGTTTTTAAAAGCTGAAACCAAAAACAAGGAATATCTCAAAAGCGGTCAACAGTACGAAAAACAATGTGTGTGTTTTATCCTGATCTACATTTTCTGTGTGGTAAGGTTTTGTCCATCTCTTAGGGTTTGCCAGTTATGCAAAATTCAGTAAAATTCATCCAGAATAAAGCAGCCTTCATAGGCTATTCCCAGAAAATTAAAGATACACATTTTTTTGTCAGGTAAATATATTTAGTGTACCATATTTTAATCAAAATTTTTAGAGCTATTTTTGAGAAAGTCGAAATTTTCGAAAATTTTTCCATGTAAAGTGTAGTTATGGGGTACGAAGGATTTTCTTGAAAACCTTCGTGTCGCATCCTTGGAAGATACTGAACTTAAATACGAAGTTTGGTATTTGACGGACTTTTCGTTTTTGAGCTATGCTGTCCACAGGCACACACACGGACCTTTTTCCAAATTTTTTTTTTGATTCAGGTGGACCCAAAACATGTATTTCAGGTGAAATCTCGGTATCGAATTTTTGGGTGGAATGCAATACCTTATCCATGCTTTATGTAAAGTAATAAAAAAGTATAGTTAACATAAATATTTGCGCTAAAATGCATTCTCTAAATATTATTTTGCTGCTGATGAGCTCTATTTTGGTTATAAACACTGAATGTTAACCCCATAGTAAAACACCGTTTTAGAGTGCGGATTTATACGTAAATGTCAAATCTAATTCCAGAAGTGCAGCTTAATAAACTCCCAACTTTCAAGGAGAATTTCTCTAGTATTTATTCCAAGCTACTCAATAAACTTGACGAATGGAATTATAGAACCAATAAAAAGTTGACATTTTATTGCGCGTAGTTTAGATAAGCCACAAAACTTGCACAAGTTTAGATTGGTTAGATAGCTTTACGACTTCCCTGAAGTGAGAACACGTAAAAGAAGTAATCAATGCAAATCTCATAAAATCTCCTCTTCTGTGCGACTTTTAGCGCTCAAGTTTTCAGTGTCTTGTTGCCTGAGGGCATGTTCCCATCTTTATCCTGCGACAATATCAGCCTAATTCCATACTGTTAGACAGAATATACCCTAGTCTTTATCCTTGAATAGAAACATGTGATATGTTCCATTCACATGACTTTCTCTACCTCTCTGCAACAAATTATTGTTAAAAAGCTTATGCTTCTATTTACTTCATGCAAATCGAGAACAAATTAGCAGGAATAGTCTTATTACTTGCTTCCTTGTAAGTAGAGGCGAAATAGGTTAAAGTGATAGCTGGTTTCTATGTAACTGAAGTTCCTTTGTTTATATTGGCACGAGCTCACAGATTCCTGTACGAGAAAATTAAAAGTTTTTAAAAGCTGAAACTAAAAACAAGAAATATCTTAAAAACCATCTACTACAGGAAGAAAATCTATATAACATAAATTGTATGTTTTGCTCTATATATTTTGTGTGGTAGGTTTTTTTCATCTCTTACCGTTTAGCAGTTAAGCAAAATTCTGCAATATTCATCGAGAATAAAGTAGTCTTCAGAGGATATTACCAGAAAATTCAAGATATACATTTTATTTTCAGGTAAATATATTTAATCAACTGTATGTTAATCAAAATTGTCGGAGTCATTTTTAAGAAAATTAAAATTTTCGAAAAAGTTCCACGTAAAGGGTAGTTTGGTGTGGGGGGATTTTTCTCAAAATCTTCGTGACGTATCCCTGGAAGATAATGAATTCAAATACCACGTTTGGTATTTTACCGACCTTTTTGAAGATCTTCGTGTTGCATCCTTGGAAGATACGAAACTTAAATACCAAGTTTGGTATTTAACGGTCTGTTCGTTTTTTATCTATGCTCTCCATACACACACACACACACACACACACACATTAGCATACTGACGGACCTTTTTCCAAAAATGTACATAGTACATGTACAGTAAATAAAAATAGATTCTTTCTCCCCGCCACACTTGCACATAAATCATTCCCATGAAAGCTTATGAATTTTATTTTAATTAGGTTAATCCGTAGCCTTCTCGTTAACTGGAAATACACTAACCTAGTACTTGACTCTGAGAAGCAATAGATGTTATATAAATGTTCAAACAACAGTTTTAACAGCAAGGAAACCAGAAGGAACGAAAAGGTCTACTAGATGGTGAAACACATTTACAGAAAAAGGTCCGTGTGTGTGAGTGAGTTTGTGCGTGAGTGAATGTGTGAGTGAATGAGTGTGTGTGAGTGTGTGAGTGAGTGAGTGAGTGAGTGAGTGAGTGGTGTGTGAGTGAGTGTGTGAGTGTGTGTGAGTCCATGAACACGATCACTCAAAAACGAAAAGTCGCTAAAATACGAAACTTGGTATTTAAGAGTAGTATCTTCCAGGGATGTGACACGAAGATTTTGAGAAAATTCCCCCCCCCAAAGTACCCCTTTCACGGAAAAATGTTCGAAAATTTCGATTTTCTCAAAAATGGCTCTAACGATTTTGAGTAAAATACCGTATTTTAAAGATATTTATATGGCAAATAAAATGTTATCTAGAAGCTTCTAGGAATAGCCACTAAAGACATCTTTATTATGAATGACTTTTGCTGAATTTTGTTTTACTGGTAAATCATAATAGTTAGACAAAAGCGTATTACACATAAAATGTATTCAGTTAAAACACACAATTTGGCCAATTCTGAGATATTCCTTGTTATTTGTTTCAGATTTAACATAAAGTTGTAAACTTCTGGCCCTGCATTAAAACGGATTTCGTCCACATGGCAAAGAGCTTTAAAAAGATTTGTCTGTAGTTTTAGCCTAATGTACTCCTTTATTTTCCTTCTAATGAGAAGAAAGCAAGTAATTAAGACAATTTCTGCTAATTTGTTTCTCGATTATCATGAACTGGACATAAGAATATAATTTTTAACAATACTTTATTACAGGGAAGTACAGAAAGTCACGTGAATGGAACAAATCGGATTTTTACTTTCTCTAGCCCCGCATGTACAATGTGCATAGGGATAGAGAAGTATTGTATTTCACCCAAAAATTCCATGTCGATATTTCACCGCAAATACATGTTTTAGGACTCCCTGAATCCAAAAAAGGCACTTTCAGAATCAGGTCCGTGTGTGTGTGTGTGTGTGTGTGTGTGTGTGTGTGCGTGCGTGTGTGTGGACAGCGTGAGTGTGGACAGCATAGCTCAAAAACGAAAAGACGGTTAAAACGAAACTTATATTTAAGTTTGGTATATTCCAAGGATGCGACACACAGATTTTCAAGATCACTCCGCCCCTAATTACCCTTTAGATAGAAAAACTTTCGAAAATGTATATCTTGAATTTTCTGGGAATAGCTTCTAAAGACCTGTTTATTCTGGATGAATTTCGCTTAATTTAGTATAACTAATAAGCTGTGAGGGATAGACAAAAACGTTCTTTGCAAAAAATGTAGATCCTGTTAAAATATACAAGTTATGTCTTATACATTTTCTTCGTGGAGCTTACCGTTTTCGAGGTATTACTTGTTATTTATTTCAGTTGTGAAGTACTTTTCTCTGACGGAAGTGTCCGTTTTTCTTTTGTTCTACTCCTGACCAAGCAAAGAAGTGATTTGCAATGATAACCGCATAACGACAGCTTTTAAAACATATGACTATCACTTTAAGTGCATTCCCTTAGTTCCATTCTACTTATAAGGAACTAAGTAATAAAATGCTGCTAATGTTTATCTCGATTAGCATGTTTTTTAAAGAAGAATTATCGTTTGTAATAAGTTTTTTGTAAGGTAGCTAGAGAAAGTCATGTGAGTGTAACACATCATCTTTTGCTATGTATTTATGCACGCCAAAAGGCGGATTGTATGAAATTCTTTAATTCACATCTTCCAAGTTCTGGAAATAGATTAGCCTGCATAACCTATTAGATAGTACCTTTGACGATGGAAGAATCCTCCCTCGGTCGTATAGATAATTAAACATCCAATTAAACTACAGCGGGTACTTGCAGTGTTGGCGAATAGGAAACCTGACTGGGATTCCAAATGAAATAAATCAGCAAATATGTACTGGAATTTAAAACAGCAACGGAATTCTCAGAAATGACTGATGCCAAAAAAAAAAAAATGCTTCAGATAAAAATTGTGTTATAAATACATCTACATTTTCTGCTTTAAAAAACTTTTTGTCTATGCACTATTTTATAGGACAACACAGTAACAACATCTCTTCCAAATCTAGATAACTTCAAAGACCATTCGCAGAAGATTAAAGAAATATTCAAGTTCTATCGGTCATGAAAATATCTTAATTGCGACATCTTTAATCAAACCGTGAAGTAAATTGATTTGAGTTTTTATTTTTGATTCTCTTCAACTGCTGCGTTTCTTGGGCGTAAAAGACCGCTAAATGTTTCTCAGAGATCTCTCAGGCTTGAGTTTCTTTTACGTGTCATTAATATACGACACAGGATCACCTCCCGTCTGAAAGAAGTCATGTTAAGGATTTTTACTTTCTCTATACGCACTACGTACATAGTGCATAGAGAATGTATTGCACTCCACCAAAAAATTCGATACCGAGATTTCACCGGAAATATATGTTTTAGGGTGCCCTTTATCTAAAAAAGCATTTTCGGAAAAAGGTCCGTGTGTGTTAGTGTGTGTGTGTGTGTGTGTGTGTGTGTGTGTCCCTGTGTCTGTGAACACGATAACTAAAAACGAAAAGTAGGTAAAATACCAAACTTGGTATTTAAGTTACGTATCTTCCAGGGATGCGACACGAAGATATTGAGAAAAATCCCCCACTCCCAACTACCCTTTACATGGAAATGGTTTCGAAAATTTTGATTTTCTCAAAAATGGCTCTAACGATTTTAATTAAAATTTCGTATATTAAAGATATTTACCTGACAAATAAAATGTATATCTTGAATTTTCTGGGAATAGCCTCTGAAGAGTAGTTTATTCTGGATGAATTTTACTAAATTTTGAATAACTGCTAAACCGTAAGAGATGGACAAAGCCTTACTACAGAAAAAATGTAGAACACGATAAAACACACAATTTATGTTATATACATTTTTTTCGTGCAGTTCGTCGTTTTTGTGACATTCCTTATTTTTGGTTTGTGCAATGAAAATCTTATACATTTCTCATACAGGAATTTGTCAATTGCTGTCCATACAACCAAAGGAACTTCAGTGACATAGCAATCAGCTTTTGATTATCACTTTAACCTATGGTACTCCCTTATTTCATCTCTACTTACAAGGAAGTGATATGGCTATTTCTGCTAATGTTTTACTGATTAGCATAAAGTAAATGGAAGTATGAGCTTTTTAAGAACAATTTGTTGCAGGGATATAGAGAAAGTCATGTGAATGGTACACATCAGACTTTTCGTTTTGAACCCGCGACGTTGGGAAACAGAGGCTAACATGTATCACAAGACTACGGAGCACGGCGGTGGAAGTGGAGGTGGGGGTGGAGGTGGGGGTGGTGGAAGTGGGGGTGGTGGTGGATGTGGTGGAAGCGGTGGTGGTGGAGGTGGTGGAAGCGGTGGTGGTGGTATTGGAAGTGGTGGTGGGGGTGGAGATGGAGGTGGAGGTGGTGGAGGTGTGGGTGGAGGTGGAGGTGGTGGTGGGGGTGGAGGAAGTGGTGGTGTAGGTGGTGTTGGTGGAGGTAGTGGTGGTGGGGGTGGCGGTGGTATTGGAAGTGGTAGGGGTGGTGGGGATGATGGTAGTGGTGGAAGTGCTGGTGGTGGAGGTGGTGGTGGTGGAGGTAGTGGAGGTGGGGGTGGTGGTACTGGAAGTGGTAGGGGAGGTGGGGGTGATGGTAGTGGTGGCAGTGGTGGAAGTGCTGGTAGTGGTGGAGGTGGTGGTATTGGAAGTGGTGGAGGTGGTGGTATTGGAAGTGGTGGGGGTAGTGGGGGTGGGGTGGTGGTGGTAGTGGAGGTAGTGGTGGTGGAGGTGGTGGTTGTGGTGGTGGTGGAGGCGGTGGAGCTAGTGGTGGTGGTGGAAGTGATGGTGGTGGTGGAGGTGTGGGTGTGGGTGGAGGTGGTGGTGGTGGTGGCGGTGGAAGTGATGGAGGTGGTGGAAGTTGTGGTGGTGGAGGTGGTGGTGGTGGAGGAAGTGATGGTGGTGGTGGAGGAAGTGATGGTGGTGGTGGAGGAAGTGATGGTGGTGGTGGAGGTGGAGGTGGTGGTGGTGGAGGTTGAGGAAGTGGTGGTGGGGGTGGAGGTGGTGGAGGTAGTGGTGGTGGTGGAGGTGGTGCAGGAGGTGGTGGAGGTGGTGGGGTGGAGGTGGTGGTGGTGGAAGTGGTGGAGGTAGTGGTGGTGGCGGCGGTGGAGGCGGGGGTGGAGGTGGTGGAGGTAGAGGTGGTGGTGGTGGAGGTGGAAGTGATGGTGGTGGTGGAGGGGTTGGAGGTGGTGGTGGAGGTGTGGTTGGAGGTGATGGTGGTGGAGGTAGTGGAGGTAGGGTGTTGGTGGTGGGGGTGGGGGTGGTGCAGGTGGTGGTGGCCTGGGCACGAACTTCCATTAAGTATGTGCCTAGGCTTGGCTGTTTAGAATCAAATTCCAAAATGCTGTCATTCGTCTGTTTGATGCCAAAAACGCTTCCGTCAATAATTTTTACTTTCTCTATACGCACTATGTACGTAGTGTACAGAGTAGGTATTGTACTCCACCAAAAAATTCGATACCGAGATTTTACCGGAAATATATGTTTTAAGGTCCCCTTTAACTAAAAAAAGCATTTTCGGAAAAAGTTCCGTTTGTGTGTGTGTGTGTGTGTGTGTGTGTGTCCTTGTGTCTGTGAACACGATAACTCAAAAACGAAAAGTCGGTAAAATATCAAACTTGGTATTTAAGTTTAGTATCTTTCAGGAATGCGACATGAAGGTGTTGAGAAAAGCTCCCCCACCCGCAACTACCCTTTACATGGAAACGTTTTCGAAAATTCTGATTTTCTCAAAAATGGCTCTAACCATTTTGATTAAAATATCGTATATTAAATATATTCACCTCTCAAATAAAATGTATATCTTGAATTTAATGGGAATATCCTCTGAAGACTACTTTATTCTGGAAGAATTTTACGGAATTTTGTATAACTTCTAAACGATAAAAGATGGACAAAAACTTACCACACAAAAATGTAGATCATGTTAAAACACACAATTGATGTTATATACATTTTTTTTTTTTTTTTGTGGTGTCGATCGATTTTTTAGATATTCCATGTGTTTCGTTTCACCTTTAAAAACTTGCACTTTTCTCTTACAGGAATTTGTCAAATCCTGTCCGTTCAAACAAAGGAACTTCAGTCATATCAATCAGCTTTTGACTATCACTTTAACCTATGGTAATCCTTTATTTCGCTTTTACTTTCAAGGAAAGAAGTAAGAAGACTATTCCTGCTAATTTTTCTCGATTAGCATGGAGTAAATATAAGCATAATCTTTTTAACAATACTTTGTTGCAGAGATGTGGAGAAACTCATGTGAATGTAACGCATCAGATTTTTATAGTAGCATTAGAATTTATATGTTTGTAGTTTTACTTTCGATAAATCTGTTGACCACAACGTTTGAGAAATATCGTGAAAGATTTTCTAAAGGAAACAATTTTACAAATGACAAGTCACTGTCTAACGAATGAATATCTGGATACCCTAAAGGGCCATTCATATTGAAAATCAACCGTAGACTCACAGGCTTAGAATACAGACGCAGAATTAAATGCACCATGCGCATGCTCAATGACAAACGTAAACTAGTAATAGCCAATCAGAAATTAAGACAAGTGAACTGCGCCTTGTGAGTGGTTAGCAAACTAAAATGGCTGGCGGAGACGAGAGTGTGGCAGTAAACTGGTGTTTCATATTTTCGTCTCGTCTAGACGATGGATGCCCTTAATCAAAGACGAATTAACGGAGGAGAAATGAGAGAGAGAGAGTCATCAAAAGAAGCCATTTTAATAACACATCGAGCAGTATTCTCATTGGTTGATTCCGACGACTGCACGTTAACTTTGACGCAACAGCTTGGCGTTTGCAAGCTTCTATGTTAACGTGCTACGGTTATGTCAATGTTACCATTGTGAATGAGCCTATACATATATTGGGTGTAAGCTTGTGTGTCTATCTTACATATACGGTTGATTTTTGAGGTGAATGGCCTTAAAGGTGACGACCACCTTGGACCCTCCACCGTTCTGAGCTATCTCATTCATTTTAGTAGGTGAAAAAAATAAATTCATTTGACTGTGGTCAGCGAGCGGAATTCTCACCCTGAGGTCCCAGTCTCAATTTCCAGCTGGGGCGGAGAAATTTTCTTTAGCCAGAATTATTCCCTATCCCCCACAGAGTCTGGAAGTATGTATGTAAGAGTGAATGTGTCTGTGTGTGTGTTTGAGGAAAATAAACTGATTTAAACCCAACGTAAAAGAACCAACGAGTTGTTTCAAGTGCAAAGCCTCCCGATATGACCTTAGATGTTAAAGGGGCTATATAAATGAAAACAATAAAAAATAAATAAATTCATTTAAGCTTTTTAAAAGTAATCCTTGACTGATTTTTTAAACAGTTCCGGGTTACCAGCGTTCAATAGCAATCAAGTGCTCAACCGAATGCTTGAATAGAAATTGCAAACACACACAGAGTTTAGAGCAAGCCCTCGAACCTTTCGCATTAACAATGCAGTGTTCCCTGAGGATCCATGTGCGGCACAAGTTTGAGGAACTGTTATAGCTAACACGTGCGAGACGAACTCCTCAAAACTGAGAGCCACGCAGACTTCTGCTTGATGAAGCCGTCAGGAATTTGTGATATGCTTCATTACTAGCTGCGTAATTCCCAATTGCAATATTATGAAGCAGCACTGCGCGTTTTCCAAGTATTGATATCGGAGTAATGAAATATTTGCTTGTATGGACAGGGGTTGACAAATTCCTGTATGAGAAAAGTGTACGTTTTTAAAGCTGAAACCAATGGCAAGCAATATCTCAAAAACCATAAATTCGACGAAAAAAATGTATATAACATAAATTGTATGTTTTAACGTGCTTTACTTTTTTTGTCTGGTAAGTTTTTGTCCATCTCTTACGGTTTAGCGGTTATGAAAAATTCCGTAAAATGCATCCAGAATAAAGTGGTCTTCAGAGGCTATTCCCAGAAAATTCAAGATGTACATTTTATTTTTCAGAAAAATATGTTTAATATACGATATTTTAATCAAAATCGTTAGTGGCATTTTTTTGACAAAATCAACATTTTCGAAAAAAAGTTCTATGTATAGGGTAGTTTGGGTTGGGGGGATTGTTCTCATCATCTTTGTGTCGCTACCCTAGAAGATACTGAACTACCTAGTTTGGTATTTTACCGACCTTTCGTTTTTGAGTTGTCGTGGTCACAGACCTTTTTCTGAAGATTTTTTTTTTTGGATAAAGGGGACCCTAAAACATATATTTCCGGTGTAACCTTGGTATAGAATTTTTGAGTGGAATGCAATACCTTCTCTCTATACATAGTACGTGAAGAGAAATTAGGAAAGTCATTTTCTTGTCAATGTTCTCTGCTCTTTGCGAAACAAGTTTCCCAGCAATAGCTGAAAGAAATCATTTTTCGGCCCAAGAACATTAGTCATGTTGTGTTAGAAAGTGTGTCATTTATATTAACAACCTCAAAAATCGATATTTACTAATTTCTTGTCTTTAAAAATACTTGGTAGTAAAGAGTGCTCGTTTACCGTGGATGGAAATAATTTTGCAAAACATCTTACGTGTATACCGTTCACACGACTTTCTCTACATCTCTACAATAAATTATTGTTAAAAAACTTATTCTTATATTTACTTTGGCCTAATCAAGAAAAAAATTAGCAGAAATTATTACTTGCTTCCTCTCTGGATTCAGGGGGACCCAAAACATATATTTCCGGTAAAATCTCAGAATGGAATTTTTGGGTGCATTACAATACCTTCTGTATACACTTTGTACATAGCACGTGTAGAAAAAGTACAACTCTTACTTTGCTCTAGGTAACTATATTAGTTATAAATCCATAAACATGAACACAACATACTGCGGCACGTAATATCCACATTTAGTAGATATTCATTTTTATTACATCTCGTTTTTAAATTTTTTTCGGTTTATGAACCTTCTGTACAACAGAATATACAGTATATGTTCAATATAAGAACATAATAACCACAAAGGAGATTATTGCCCCAGATGGTTACTTAATGAGCGACAATAACTTATAATTTAAAAACGGAAAGAAACAAAAGTAATTTAAAATGTAACCATTATAAGAAAACTTACTAAGAGATCCCTAGCTGTTGGGTTTGTTTGACTGTTTTAGGCATCTCTGGAAATACATACCTGCAATGAAAACAAATAAAACAAAATGTTAGTATTGTGTTAAGAAAACAATGCATGTATAAGATATAATCAAACTGTTCTATTACATTCACATACTTTCTCTAGCCACTAGGGAAGTGTTCTCATCCCAGGTATTTTACAAACGGTCCTCACAATGTATTCACCATCCTGCTAATTACGGCTGCGTGTGATCATTTTTTTCTTTTTATCGTTTCATTTATATAGCCCCTCTTAACATCTAAAGTGAAATTGGGGGCGCTGCACTAGAAACACCTCGTCTGTAGGTTTCTATCATTTTATTTTCCTCAAACACACACGCATTCACTCTCACATACATACTTCCAGACACTGTGGTGGATAGGGAATAATTCTGGCTAAAGAAAAATTCCCCGCCTCAGCCGGGAATCGAACCCAATGTGCTCATTGTTAACATGCTCCAGTAGCGTAATGGTTATATGCTGGAACGTCTAGATGAAATTCTGAAGTTCAATCACGTCTACCAATAAATGAGTTTTTCATTTACTTCTGTTCATGTTTCGAAAATGATTTTGCAAATCATATTTATATATAAATTGTTATTATTATAATATATATATATTTTTTTTTTTTTGTAGTTTAACGTCCTTTAACCTGGTTGGTCATATCGGACGATAAATAGAGTTGGTGAAATGATGCTCAATTGTTCTCGGGGTCCATGGAGCTTCAAGTTACTCGACATTCGTCTTCTCAGGATAAGGGGAAACTTATCCGGGTAACTCACCCTAAACGAGATTCGAACTCACGACGACCTGTTGAATGTGAGGCAGACACGCTACTACCACACTACCCAGGCGGGATTTATACATCGATATAGCAGAAACAAACAGAAAACTGGCGTCTCGTTGACGTCTCGGAGCCAGGAGCAGGAACTAGTCGCCCATACTTCTAGTATGAGCATTTATAAAGTGTAAAGTGCACACGCTACCTACAGTGTGACGAGATCCGACACAACAATGTGGTCACGTGCTCCTGGAATACTTTTGGTTCATTAGGTTTCCAGCAGGAGTCAACCTTATGTAGTTCAAATGCTGAGGTACCCCAAATTAAGCACCACCTCCATTTTAGGCTACTTTCACATAAGTTTCTTACGTTCTCTACACGTACTATGTACATAGTATATAGAGAATATATTGGATTGCACCCAAAAATTCCATGCCGAGATTTAATCGGAAATACATTTTTTGGGTCTCACTGAACCCCAAAAAAGCATTTTTGCTGGAAGGTCCGTGTTTAAGTTTGTGACTGGTCATAGCATAGCTCAAAAACGAAAAGACAGTTAAATACCAACGAAAATTATCAAGAAAATCCCCCACCTCAACTACCCTTTACATGGCACTTTTTTCGAAAATTTTTATTTTATCAAAAATGGCTCACACGATTTTGATGAAAATATCGTATATTACAGATATTTACTAGACAGATAAAATGTATCAGTTTTTAAAGCTGCAACCAAAAACAAGGAGTATCTCAAAACGACCCACTCCACGAAAAAAAATCCATATAACAAATTGTGTGTTTTGTGCATATCTTACAGTTTAGCAGTTATGCAAAATACCGTAAAATTCATCCAGAATAAAGTAGTCTTCAGACGCTATTTCCAGAAAATTCAAGATATATATTTAATTTGTCAGGTAAATTTAATCTACCATATTTTAATCAAAATCGTTAGAGCCATTTTTTGAGAAAATTAAAATTTTCGAAAAAAGTTCCATGTAAAGAGTTGTTGAGGGTGGGGATATTTTCTTGAAAATCTTCGTGTCGCATCCTTGGAAGATACTAAACCTAAATACCAAGTATGCTTTTAGCCAACCTTTTGTTTTTGAGCGATGTTGCCCACAGACACACACACAAACACGTACACACGTACAGACTCGCACGGACAATATTCTGAAAATGCTTTTTTTTGTTTTGATTCAGGGGGTCCCAAAACATCTATTTCCGGTGAAAACTCGGTATCGAATTTTTGGGTTCAATACAATAGCTTCTCTATACACTATGTACATAGTACGTGTAGAAAAAGTAAAAATTTAACATTTTTTGCAAACGAAGCAGTTTTCCACAACACAGACCATGTAAACATGCTTTACTGCAAACCCGCGTGAGGCGGTTTTACAAGTGTAATGGTGTTTCAAATTTGGGTTGCTATATCCATTTTTACTTTCTCTAGCTCCATATGTACAATGTACATAGGGATATAGAAGGTTTTGTAATGTACCCAAAAATGTTATAGCGAGATTTCACCGGAAACACATGTTTTGGGTTTCCCCTGAGTCCAAAAAAAGCACTTTTTAAAAAAAAGTCCGCGCGCGCGTGTGTATGTGTGTGTGTGTGTGTGTGTGTGTGTGTGTTAGTGTGTTTGTGTGGACAGCATAGCCCCAAAACGAAAAGGTCGTTAAATATCAAATTTGATATTTAGGTTTAGAATCCTCCAAGGATGCGACTGGACGATTTCCAAAAAGATCACCATAACAAAAACTGCCCTTTAGATGGAAAAATATTCGAACTTTTTTATTTTCTTAAAAATAGCTAACGATTTTGATTAAAATCGCGTATATTATAGCTATTTATATCCAAAATAAAATGTATATCTCTAATTTTCTGGGAACAGCGTCTGAAGACCTCTTTATTCTGGATGAACTTTACCAAATTTTGCTTAACTGCTAAACCGTAAGAGAATGATAACTCACTACACAAAAAATGTATATCACGTCAAAACACACAATTTCTACCGTTTACGTTTTTGTTGTGGAGGTAACCGTTTCCGAGATATTTCTTGTTATTGCTTTAAATTGTGAAGTACTTAAACCTTTCTCAGACAGGAAGTGTCACTTTTTCTTTTGTTTTACTCCTGGCCAAGCAAAGACGCGATTTGGAATGACAATCATATAACGATAGCTTTTAAAACATTTGACTATCACTTTAGCCTAGTGCACTAACTTAGTTCTCTTTTACCTATAAGAAAAATGCAATAAGAGATTCCTTCTAGTGTTTATTTCGATTAGCATTGCGTAGAAAGAAGAATAACCTTTTGTACGAAATTGTAGAGAGACTAGAGAAAGTCATGAGAGTGTAATACATGAGATTTTTTTATGGCCACTGGGAATCGTTATATTCAATTTGTATAACACAGTTGCCTACTCTAATGGATGAAGTTCCGTTGTATATACGACTAACTATATGGTGCCAACATGATGGGACGTCAGCTCATTCCACCTGTCGTGTAACGGCTTATCTGGATGCCACTTACTGTGAGCAATGGATAGGACGCATGGACCGATATAGTGGCCACCACATGTAATCCCTTTCTACCTATATCTTCTTATGGGGTTAGCACCAGGAATGGCCAATAACGTGTCATCTCATGCCACTGGCCATGTTGCGCCGAGGTGGATGCCAATAATGATTTTGCATTCGCAAATCAACTACAACCACATGGTGGAAACGGTTAAATTGTGAAGGTTTATCTGCGCATGGTGTCTTACTCACTGTTAAATGCACTACGTTGGGAACCAGAGAGGTTCACAACGATCATAATATGGGCTTGCAAACGTTAGATAGCTTGTAAGTGCGTACTGAGTTTTTTACCCCCTTAGAACAATTTATTGACTTTGTTTTGTGTTAAATATAAGATTTATATACTACAATATGATTTAATGATGGCCAATGTTTGTAAGTTATAATTGCAATCTTATGTGTATTTATTTGTAAAGCGTATTTTAACAAGCAACACTTTGTGTTTTAATGAATTTCACATAATTAAGGAAACGACACTTCCATGCAAAATTATCGTCTCGTTAAATTTACTGAACTATTAATTACATTCAAAATGCAAAATTTGAAACTATGACCTTCACCACAGAAGATCAACGTGCACACTGTTGCGCTACGAGAGAATTCATTTCACGCACTGTGGGGCAAAACATCACTCCGGCCGACATTGATGCAACGTGTGTGTGTCAGTGAACCCGCAGGCTGACAAGCCACACCCGGTATATCATTGCGAAAGGTTTGCTATAGTTACTAGAAGCTGATTGCAGGCTTTCATCACCTATTACTAGTAGGATATAGAATACTGGCGCGGTACAGTGAGCACGTCAATACATATTGGTTTTGAAGTGGCATACTCTATCTATTTGGAAAACTCGCAGCATTCAAGAAATCTTATTGAAATGCGTACCAGTTATTATACACACTAATACAAATAGTTTTGCCACATATTAAAATTTTAGCTCACTCGGTTGTTTAAATAATAATTTTTTACTGTCTAAATTCATTGTTCTAAAAAATGAACTACGTGATGCATTTTTACTTTCTCTAGCCCCATATGTACAATGTACAATGTACATAGGGATAGAGAAGGTATTGTAATGCACTCAAAAATTCGATACAGAGATTTCACCAGAAATATATGTTTGGGGTCCCCTGAGTCCGAAAAAAGCATTTTAAAAAAAGGCCCTTGTGTGTGTGTCTTTGGACAGCATAGCCCCTAAACGAAAAGACCGTTAAATACCAAACTTGGTATTTAGGTTTGGTATCTTCCAAGGATGCGACACGAAGATATTCAAAAAAAATCTCCCTACTAAAAACTACCCTTTACATGGAACAAATTTCGAAAATTTTGATTTTCTTAAAAATGGCTCTAACGATTTTGATCAAAATCACGTATATTAAAACTATTTATGTCCGAAATAAAATGTATATCTTGAATTTTTGGGGAATAGCCTCTTAAGACCTCTTAATTCTGGATGAATTTTGCTTAACTGCTAAACCGTAAGAGATAGGGGGGGGAGGGAAACTCACTACACAAAAAATGTACATCACGACAAAATACACAATTTATGTCATTTACGATTTTGTTCTGGAGGTAACCGTTTCTGAGATGTTCCTTGCTATTGGTTTCAATTGTGAGGTACTTAAACTTTTCTCAGACAGGAAGTGTCCGCTTTTCTTTTGTTCTACTCCTGGCCCAGCAAAGAAGTGATTTGCAATGACAATCGCATAACGATAGCTGTTAAAACAGTTGACAATCATTTTAGCATAGCGCATTACCTTATTCTCTTCTACTTGTTAGGAACTAGGTAATAACATTCTGCTAATATTTATCTCGATTAGCATTGTGTACAAAGAAGAATAATCTTTTGTAGGAGGTTTGTGGAGCAGCTAGAGAAAGTCATGCGAGTGTAACACGTCAGATATTTTAAAAATATTTACATACAAAAATCCAGGTTTGCATAAAATTAGTTTGAAAATAGATCTGTCATATTATATAATTGTACGATATCCCTTATTAGTGGTGAAAAGTGATTATTTGTCATACTCCTCAAATGGCTTGATTTTTCAAAATTTAACAACTTATTTAGCATAATTGAGGATTGTTTCGAAAAATTAATCAGGTCATTTTCTTTAAAATTTCTTTGAAAACCAGCACCAACATTTTGAACCAATTAGTGAAAAATTGCATCGTGTGGAACATTTTGGGTATTGAAAAACAGTTTGCAAGAAAATAAGGTATAAAGTTCGGAGAACCTATTAAAAAGCATAAAACTAACCATCTTTAGCTTCAGCTAGTTGGTACTTACACGTCATTTTATAATGAAAGAAAATACATTTTAATTTTTCAGTATTTTTGGCGAAATGTCACAGATATATCACCTTAAGGGAAATAGCTGAATGTGATATGTGGTAACGTATTATAGAGGTACCGGGTTCGTATTCCACCTACAGGTTTTGGTTGTTAAGGAATGGTGTGGAGATATGTGTGTGTGTGTGTGTGTGTGTGTGTGTGTGTGTGTGTGTGTGTGTGTGTGTCCTAACTCAGGATTTTATAAGCATGGATTCTTTCTCAGGTGATGTAAGACAAATGATTTACTTCAGTTCCAGGTTAATATTGAACTCATTTATTCATTTTGGTCGGATTTTCTGCCGTCAAACACATACGCATTTCTCCTAACTTTTCCCCATTTTAACTACGCTTTACACGACCGCGCCTGTCATTTCTTATTACTTTTCACCGTCTGTTGGTGCATCAAAAAATGCTGTTTCTATCACGGCCGTGTGTAGCCCAATCGACCCCACCACGGACTCAAATATCACATCTTACCACCACCACTCTTCCATAGCTAATGCCAAAGTGTCGCTTGACCAGCAAGAGAGTTGTTTCTCTTCTCCCTGTCATGTTCACCCTCGGGCAGCGTAACCTCACCCCTTCAGCTTAATGTCCTTCCTTTAACGGTACTATTCTACCTGGGTCAGCTCGTGACAACTGTTTCTCCTTGTTAAGTTCACTCTCGGACAGTGTAACCTCACTCAATGTCCTTCCCTTAACGGTACTATCCTACCTGGTCACTTGTCAGCTGGTGACAACTGTTTGTTCTTGTTATGTTCACTCTCGGACAGTGTAACCTCACTCAATGTCCTTCCCTTAACGGTACTATCCTACCTGGTCACTTGTCAGCTCGTGACAACTCTTTGTCCTTGTTATCTTCACTCTCGGACAGTGTAACCTCACTCAATGTCCTTCCCTTAACGGTACTATCCCACCTGGTCACTTGTCAGCTCGTGACAACTGTTTGTCCTTGTTATGTCCACTCTCGGACAGTGTAACCTCACTCAATGTCCTTCCCTTAACGGTACTATCCCACCTGGTCATTGTCAGCTCGTGACAACTGTTTGTCCTTGTTATGCTCACTCTCGGACAGTGTAACCTCACTCAATGTCCTTCCCTTAACGGTACTATCCTACCTGGTCACTTGTCAGCTCGTGACAACTGTTTGTCCTTGTTATGTCCACTCTCGGACAGTGTAACCCCACTCAATGTCCTTCCCTTAACGGTACTATCCTACCTGGTCACTTGTCAGCTCGTGACAACTGTTTGTCCTTGTTATGTCCACTCTCGGACAGTGTAACCCCACTCAATGTCCTTCCCTTAACGGTACTATCCTACCTGGTCACTTGTCAGGTCGTGACAACTGTTTGTCCTTGTTATGTTCACCCTCGGACAGTGTAACCTCACTCAATGTCCTTCCCTTAACGGTACTATCCTACCTGGTCACTTGTCAGCTCGTGACAACTGTTTGTCCTTGTTATCTTCACTCTCGGACAGTGTAACCTCACTCAATGTCCTGCCCTTAACGGTACTATCCTACCTGGTCACTTGTCAGCTCGTGACAACTGTTTGTCCTTGTTATGTTCACTCTCGGACAGTGTAATCTCACTCAATGTCCTTCCCTTAACGGTACTATCCCACCTGGTCACTTGTCAGCTCGTGACAACTGTTTGTCCTTGTTATGTTCACTCTCGGACAGTGTAATCTCACTCAATGTCCTTCCCTTAACGGTACTATCCTACCTGGTTACTTGTCAGCTCGTGACAACTGTTTGTTCTTGTTGTGTTCACTCTTGGACAGTGTAACCTCACTCAATGTCCTTCCCTTAACGGTACTATCCTACCTGGTTACTTGTCAGCTCGTGACAACTGTTTGTTCTTATAATGTTCACTCTAGGACAGTGTAACCTCACTCAATGTCCCTCCCTAACGGTACTATCCTACCTTGGTCAGCTCGTGACAACTGTTTGTCCTTGTTATGTTCACTCTCGGACAGTGTAACCTCACTCAATGTCCTGTCCTTAATGGTACTATCCTACCTGATCACTTGTCAGCTCGTGACAACTGTTTGTCCTTGTTATGTTCACTCTCGGACAGTGTAACCTCACTCAATGTCCTTCCCTTAACGGTATTAGCCTACCTGGTCACTTGTCAGCTCGTGACAACTGTTTGTCCTTGTTATGTTCACTATCGGACAGTGTAACCTCACTCAATGTCCTTCCCTTAACGGTACTATCCTACCTGGTCACTTGTCAGCTCGTGACAACGGTTTGTCCTTGTTATGTTCACTCTCGGACAGTGTAATGTCACTCAATGTCCTTCCCTTAACGGTACTATCCTACCTGGTCACTTGTCAGCTCGTGACAACTGTTTGTCCTTGTTATGTTCACTCTCGGACAGTGTAACCTCACTCAATGTCCTTCCCTTAACGGTACTATCCCACCTGGTCACTTGTCAGCTCGTGACAACTGTTTGTTCTTGTTATATTCACTCTCGGACAGTGTAACCTCACTCAATGTCCTTCCCTTAACAGTACTATCCCACCTGGTCACTTGTCAGCTCGTGACAACTGTTTGTTCTTGTTATGTTCACTCTCGGACAGTGTAACCTCACTCAATGTCCTTCCCTTAACGGTACTATCCCACCTGGTCACTTGTCAGCTCGTGACAACTGTTTGTTCTTGTTATGTTCACTCTCGGACAGTGTAACCTCACTCAATGTCCTTCCCTTAACGGTACTATCCTACCTGGGTCAGCTCGTGACAACTGTTTGTCCTTGTTATGTTCACTCTCGGACAGTGTAACCTCACTCAATGTCCTTCCCTTAACGGTACTCTCCTACCTGGGTCAGCTTGTGACAACTGTTTGTCCTTGTTATGTTCACTCTCGGACAGTGTAATCTCACTCAATGTCCTTCTCTTAACGGTACTATCCTACCTGGTCACTTGTCAGCTCGTGACAACTGTTTGTCCTTGTTATCTTCACTCTCGGACAGTGTAATCTCACTCAATGTCCTTCTCTTAACGGTACTAGCCTACCTGGTCACTTGTCAGCTCGTGACAACTGTTTGTCCTTGTTATCTTCACTCTCGGACAGTGTAACCTCACTCAATGTCCTTCCCTTAACGGTACTATCCTACCTGGTCACCTGTCAGCTCGTGACAACTGTTTGTCCTTGTTATGTTCACTCTCGGACAGTGTAACCTCACTCAATGTCCTTCCCTTAACGGTACTATCCTACCTGGTCACTTGTCAGCTCGTGACAACGGTTTGTCCTTGTTATGTTCACTCTCGGACAGTGTAATGTCACTCAATGTCCTTCCCTTAACGGTACTATCCTACCTGGGTCAGCTCGTGATAACTGTTTGTTCTTGTTATGTTCACTCTCGGACAGTGTAATCTCACTCAATGTCCTTCCCTTAACGGTACTATCCTACCTGGGTCAGCTCGTGACAACTGTTTGTCCTTGTTATGTTCACTCTCGGACAGTGTAACCTCACTCAATGTCCTTCCCTTAACGGTACTCTCCTACCTGGGTCAGCTCGTGACAACTGTTTGTCCTTGTTATGTTCACTCTCGGACAGTGTAACCTCACTCAATGTCCTTCCCTTAACGGTACTATCCTACCTGGTTACTTGTCACCTCGTGACAACTGTTTGTTCTTGTTATATTCACTCTCGGACAGTGTAACCTCACTCAATGTCCTTCCCTTAACGGTACTATCCTACCTGGGTCAGCTCGTGACAACTGTTTGTCCTTGTTATGTTCACTCTCGGACAGTGTAACCTCACTCAATGTCCTTCCCTTAACGGTACTATCCTACCTGGGTCAGCTCGTGACAACTGTTTGTCCTTGTTATGTTCACTCTCGGACAGTGTAACCTCACTCAATGTCCTGCCCTTAACGGTACTATCCTACCTGGGTCAGCTCGTGACAACTGTTTGTCCTTGTTATGTTCACTCTCGGACAGTGTAACCTCACTCAATGTCCTTCCCTTAACGGTACTATCCAACCTGGGTCAGCTCTTGACAACTGTTTGTCCTTGTTATGTTCACTCTCGGACAGTGTAACCTCACTCAATGTCCTGCCCTTAACGGTACTATCCTACCTGGGTCAGCTCGTGACAACTGTTTGTCCTTGTTATGTTCACTCTCGGACAGTGTAACCTCACTCAATGTCCTGCCCTTAACGGTACTATCCTACCTGGGTCAGCTCGTGACAACTGTTTGTCCTTGTTATATTCACTCTCGGACAGTGTAACCTCACTCAATGTCCTTCCCTTAACGGTACTATCCTACCTGGGTCAGCTCGTGACAACTGTTTGTCCTTGTTATGTTCACTCTCGGACAGTGTAATCTCTCTCAATGTCCTTCTCTTAACGGTACTATCCTACCTGGTCACTTGTCAGCTCGTGACAACTGTTTGTCCTTGTTATATTCACTCTCGGACAGTGTAACCTCACTCAATGTCCTTCCCTTAACGGTACTATCCTACCTGGTCACTTGTCAGCTCGTGACAACTGTTTGTCCTTGTTATGTTCACTCTCGGACAGTGTAACCTCACTCAATGTCCTTCCCTTAACGGTACTATCCTACCTGGTCACTTGTCAGCTCGTGACAACTGTTTATCTTTGCCATCTTAGACGTGTTTTACAATATTCCTTCCCTAGCAATTTCCAATATACAGTTGACCCCTCTTAGTATAATTTATATCTCCCTTTTAGATAACGTTTACCCCGTGATAAGGCATATACTGTCTGAGATATTACTTCAAAAACCAACATGTACACAAATGCGGACGAACAGAAATCAGAGTCACTTGCACAGAATTAAAGTGATACATTTTACTTTTTAAATAAATATTTAAAACAATGAAATATATTGCAATTTGAATAAAATTCTTAGTCAGTTTTAGGAAATAAAAACTCCGAAAACGTTTCCAAGAATCTTGAAAATGAACTAAACCACGAAGATTGATATCTATTGGGCCCCTATTAAACATTAAATAAAGTATAATATTTAATGTTTTGTCAATAAACACTTAGAATCTTACTCTCACTTGTGTGTGTGTGTGTGTGTGTATATATATATAATTATAATACGGAATAGATTAGAAATGTATTCATTAGCAACTGACCCTGAAGGCAGAAAAAAAAAACAGATTTAGTGACAAGAACTACCTCTTGTAGATAATTATAATAATATACAAAAGGATGTTTAGTCTATCTTCTCGAAAAATATACTTCGACATTAATAGTACTTTAAAGCAGTAATGTAATTACGATACTATTACATTATCGGAAGAAGTACCAACACAGTGCTAAGCGTTCCTTTATATAAGCCCCTTAGAATTTTCCAGAGAACATCCTCGAGTGTTTTGGAGGCAGGGAAACTTCTGGAACATTCTGATAGCACTTCTGGTTTACGCTGAGCGAAAGTTCTGCTTATTTCTGTTTATCTCTCCAACTGGCGGACACGAATCTTTCGTAGCGTGCTAAAAACTACTGGGTGACAATATGATACGCAGTAAAATAGGAAAATATGTGTTCCATTTGCAAACCTTTCTCAACATATGTACAATAAATTATTCTTAAAAAGCTTATGCTTCTATTTACCTCATGCTAATCGAGAAAAAATTAGTTGAAATAGTCTTATTACTTGCTTCCTTGTAAGTAGAAGTGAAATAGGGAATACCATTAGTTAAAGTGATAGTCAACACCTGGTTGCTATGTGACTGAAATTCCTTTGTTTGTATGCACAGCAGTTGACAAATTTCTGAGAAAAGTATAAGTTTTTCAAAATGTGTATAACATAAATTGTGTGTCTTAACGTACCCTACAGTTTTTGTGTGGTAAGTTTTTGTCCACCTAATACGGTTTAGCAGTTGTGCAAAACTCCATAAAATCCATCCAGAATAAAGTAGTCTTCAGAGGCTATTCAAAAAATATATTTTATTTGTCAGGTAAATATCTTTAATATACCACATTTCAATCAAAATCGTTCGAAAAAGTTCCATGTAAAGGGTAGTTTGGGGTGGGGGGATTTTTCTCAAATTCTGTGTGTTGCACCCCTGTAAGATACTAAACTTAAGTAAGAAATATCTCAAAAACGATCAACTCCACAACAACAACAAAATAAATATATATATATATATATATATATATATATATGATATAATCTGTGTGTTTTAACATGCACTAAATTTTTTGTGAGATAAGTTTTTGTACATCTCTTACGGTTTAGCATTCATGCAAAACCACACAAAATTCATCCAGACTAAAGTAGTCTTCAGAAAAATCAAGATATACATTTTAATAGGTAAATACCTTTAATATACGACATTTTAATCAAATTCGTTAGAGCCATTTTTGAGAAAATCAAAATTTTCGAAAAATGTTCCACGTAAAAGATAGTTAAGGGTGGGGCTTCGTGTCGCATCCTTGAAACATACCAAACTTAAACCCCAAAACATGTATTTCCGATGCAATCTCGGTATCGAAATTTTTGGTGCATTACAATACCATCTCTATACACTATATACATAGTACGTGTAGAGTAAGTATAAATGGAATTATAAAAAAATAGCGGTGAAATAAAACCCCAAAATATACAGCAGAAATAAAATGTTATCCCAATTTTGCCTCCTAGGGATGAGATATATAACCACACTTTTTGAAAGTAAACTAAATGACATTCTTTCAATATATCCGCGACGGAGGATATATGAGAAATATCCAGAAGTATATCAAGGGCTCATTTCTAATTCAGATCAGAAGCGATTCTTTGCATAAAGAACATGTGATCCAGCTTAAAGGTGAGGGATGCATCTTGTATGAAGATGTGATGTTCCACCAGATTTTTAAAACGTATTCCTTGATGTGGCGCATTTCGTGACATGGAGCCAAGACATTTACTTTCTCTGCACGTACTATGTACATAGTGCATAGAGAAGGTATTGTAATGCACCGAAAACCTCAGTACTGAGCTTTCACCGCAAATATGTTTTGGGACACCCTGATACAAAAATAGCATTTGTGGTAAAAGTTTCGCGTGTGTGCGTGTGCGTGTGTGGAATGCATTGCTCACAAAGGAAAACACCATTAAATACCAAACTTGGTATTTAAGTTTGGTATCCTGCAATGATGCGACACGAAGATTTTAAAGAACATCCACCCATCCCCAGCTACCTTTTACATGGAACTTTTTTTAAAACTTTTGATCTTGTCAAAAATGGCTCTAAAGATTTTAATTAAAATAAGGTATATTAAAGAAATTTACCAGACAAATAAAATGTATATCTTGAATTTTCTGGGAATAGCCTCTGAAGACTACTTTATTCTGGATGAATTTTACGGAATTTTGTATAACTGCTAAACCGTAAGAGATGGACAAAAACTTGGCGCACAAAAACTGTAGAATACGTTAAAACACACAATTTGTGTTATACACATTTTTTCGTGGAGTTCATCGGTTTTCTTATACTCCTTGCTTTTGGCTTCAGCTTTGAAAAACTTATACTTTCCTCAGACTGAAAGTTGTCAATTTCTGTCCACACAAATAAAGGAACGTCAGTCACATAGCAACCAGCTTTTGACTATCACTTTAACCTATGGTACCCCCTTATTTCGCTTCTACTTACAAGGAAGCAAGTAATAAGACTTTTTCTGCTAATTTTTTCTCGGTTAGCATGAAGTAGAAGCATAAGCTTTTTAACAATACTTTATTGCAGAGATGTAGAGAAAGTCATGTGAATGGAACACATCAGAATTTTTATAGTGTGTGTTTAAAATAGGAGCCTGTTTCAGAAGGACATTATCCACCAAATCTGAAACTCCAATAATTTTGGTCGATCTCTCTGGGTTATATTAAGATGTTGGTTTGGTACCAAGGTAATGACTCCATTTTTTCCCTAAAAAGCTGAGATTGCCCCAAGAATATAAAAAGACCTTTCGTGACAGAACTGATTAGGATATCGATCTGAGTAGTCAAGACATGCTAAGGGTATTGCTTCAAAACTTTTTAACTAAAGTGCATGACTTGTGTTCTCGTGTCTTTCATTAAATTATACACAGATGCTTACTTCAAATGCCCGCGTTTCCAAGTGTTTTTCATTAAAATAGGGTGATGTATCAATTACATAAGTTTACTTGCTGCAAAACAAAGGAATATCTCAAAAACGATCAACTACACGAAATAATGTATAGATCATAAATTGTGTGTTTTAGCGTCCTTAACACTTTTTGTGGGTTAGTTATTGTCCATCGCTTACGATTTAGCAGTTATGCAAAATTTCGTAAAATTCATCCAGAATAAAGTAGTCTTCAGAGGCTATTCCCAGAAAGTTCAAAATAGTCATTTTATTTGTCAGGTAAATGCATTTAATATACGATATTTCAATAAAATCGTTAGAGCCATTTTCCAGAAAATCAAAATGTTCGAAAAAAGTTGCATGTAAAGGGTAGTTTGGGGTGGGGGGAGTTTTCTCAAATTCTTCGTGTCGCATCCCTGGAAGATATTTAACTTAAGTACCAAGTCTGGTACTTTACGGACTTTTAGTTTTTGAGTTATCGTGTTCACAGTCACACGGACCTTTTTCTGAAAATGCTTTTTTGGATACAGGGGACCCTAAAATATATATTTCCGGTGAAATCTCGGTATAGAATTTTTGAGTGTAGTGTATTATTTTCTCAATGCACTCTACAACATAAATTGCCCTTAAATTTATTTATACCTTTAACTACCTTTTAATACAGAACATACGCTTTCTAGAGCCTAATAGGTCTTTAGTCAAGAAAATCTAAATCAATCCATTTCTTCAATACGAGAAAACACGCACTAAATTGGTGATATTTAAAGAAGCCATTAAATAAAATACTTCAAATTAATTTCTTGGCTGAAAAATCTGCTATTGTTACTTTCTCTACACGTACTATGTGCATAGAGAAAGTGTTGTATTCCACCCAAAAATTTGATACCGAGATTTCACCGGAACTACAAATTTTAGGACCCCCTGAATCCCCCCCCCAAAAAAAAAGCATTTTCAGAAAAGGTCCGTGTGTTTCTGTGGACAGCATATCTCAAAAACGAAAACACCGTTACATACCGAACTTGGTATTTAAGTTTGGTATCGTTCAAGGATGCGACACGAAGATTTTCAAGAAAATCCCTCCACTCCAAACTACCCTTTACATGGAATTTTTTCGAAAAGTTTGATTTTTTCAAAAATGGCTCTAACGTTTACAATTAAAATATCGTATATTAAAGATATTTACCTGATAAAATGTATATCTTGATTTTTCTGAAGGCTACTTTATTCTGGATGAATTTTGCGGTTTTGCACAACTGCTAAACCGTAAGAGATGGACAAAACTTACCACACAAAAAATTTAGAGCACGTTAAAACACACAAACTATGTCATATAATTTTTTTTCGTGCAGTTGACAGTTTTTGAGATATTCCTTGTTTTTGGTTTCAGCTTTAAAAAACTTTTTTCAAACAGGAATTTGTGCACTTCTGTCCATACAAACAAAGCAACTACAGTCACATAGGAACCAGCTTTTGACTATCACTTTAACCTATGGTACTCCCTTATTTCGCTTCTACTTACAAGGAAGCAAGTAATAAGACGATTTCTGCTATTTTTTTTCGATTAGCATGAAGTAAATAGAAGCATAAGTTTTTTAACAATAACTGGTTGCAGAGATGTAGAGAAAGTCATGTGAATGGAACACAACAGATCTTTTCTATATTGCTCTTACCTAGCATCATTCCAGCACCAAAACTCTCTTGTTCCTACAATTTGCTACTCCGGCCATCGCAAGAAGTTTCTGAGGTAGTGCTGATATTTGGGTACCTTACCTTCAGCCGTTAACTAATGCTGTATTCAGCAAATAATAATGATTACAAGAAATAACCGGTAAACACAAAACTGATTTGATATCATTTTGTAACAATCCAGATTCTCGTAAAGTAGCAGATAGTAGTCGCCCGGTACCTACAAGATGTCATCCATCAGTGGCGTATAATTGTAATGTCTAAATTGAATACAAAGGCATACTTTAGTACTGAAAACACTCTTTATCCAAACATTCATATACTAATACTCCAAAACAACTTATATAACGTAGTGAGTATAAGATATACAATAAAGCGCTCAGAACCATAATTACGTGCTGAAATCATTAAAAACCCAGCTACTTCCAAGATGCTATTTACACTTTTGTTGAAAGCAACTGAAAAACAAACTTTACAAAGCTATCATTTAGGTACACACAAAATACTAAGGGGTGTGTATATATACAGACACACACACATATTTGATTGAAATCCATGATGAGATGCAGCAATTGCTAAATTCTACACAACAATATTACATAGCCTCCTTGGCCCAGTAGTCAGAGAGCAGACTTCTCACCCACATGTCCCGGGTTCAATTCCCGGCTGGGGCGGGGAATTATTCTTTAACCAGAATGTGAGTGAATGTGTGTGTGTGTGTGTGTGTGTGTGTGTGTGTTTGAGGAAAATAAAACGATTTAATGTAACGAACATACAGACGATTTGGTTCTATTCCAAAACCCTCCATATGACCTTAGATGTTAAAGCAATACTAAAAACAACGAAGCTTATTTGGGAATACAAATTCATACGAGTTCTGAAAATATGCGTAAAACTACTTTACGCACAAAATAATGCACCCCATACTATAACTTCCAAATATCTATTAACTATTTATTATCTATTTATTCTGGCGACTGAATACCAACACCAACGCCGACACCTCTATTTATCAACTTGGTGCTCCATGTTCGGCTGGATAGTATTTCTAGCAATAGAGAGAGCATATTATTATAATTTAAGTTGGTCTAACTGAAAATACTCGTTACACGTGTACGTGATATCAAACATGGGCATTGTGCGTCCTGCAAAGGCTTCATGTTAGGATACTTGACCACGGTTCGGAACACGTGTCATGCTTGTGTATCCAGCATTGGCGATGGGGAATCATTACTGCACAAAGTGGAGAATAGTGCCTCCAAAGAAGACGGAACTCAGGCTCTGAGCTGACAACATAACGCCAACAAAACTTACAGTATTTTCATTTGATATGTATCAAATTCGCTGGACAAGTGGAAGATTCCCATCGATTAAACCACTGCACTCGAATTGCAAAATAATGCAAATTCATGTTGTTCAACTTCGATACGTAAAATTTACGGCAGTCGTTTCGCATTTTAGGTGATACAGGTAAAGGTTACTATAATTAACAGGGTAGGGGAGACGCAGGGAATGGCGGTCATCGCTGTAATGTCGCTTCGTGTTCTGCGCAAACACATCGAACCATTTCAATAGCAACTTCATTGCCGAGTTGTAAGTTTACGAGGTCAGAAGTGTTTTTCTGTAGCTGGCAGTTTTCTTACAATTTCGTCCAGAAAATCATGAGATCGTAAGTATATTTCATTGTTTTAACTTTTTTCAATCTTTTTATAAAATGAGTAGCGTATTTATTGCTGATTATGGGAATAATTACTTTCTCTATACGCACTATGTGCATAGTGTATAGAGAAGGTATTCCACTCCAACCAAACTTGCGATACCGAGATTTCAACGGAAATATGTGTTTTAGGGTCCCCTTTATCTAAAAATAGGGTTTTCGGAAGAAGGTCCATGTGTGTGTGTGTGTGTGTGTGTGAGTGTGTGTGTGTGTGTGTGTGTATGTCCCCGTGTGCCTGTGAACACGATAACTCAAAAACGAAAGTCGGTAAAATACCAGCCTTGGTATTTAAGTTTAGTATCTTCCAGGGATGTAACACGAAGATGTAACACGAAGATTTTGAGAAAAATCCCCCCATCCGCAACTACCGTTTACATGGAACTTTTTTCAAAAATGTTGATTTTCTCAAAAATGGCTCTAACGATTTTGATTAAGATATTGTGTATGAAAGATATTTACCTGACAAATAAAATGTATATCTTGAATTTTCTGGGAATAGCTTGAGAAGGGTATTTTATTCTGGATGAATTTTACGGAATTTTGAATTAACTACATGAAAAATGTAGAGCACGTTAAAATACACAATTTATGTTATTTACAATTTTTACGTGGAGATCACCGTTTTGAGACATTCTTTGTTTTTGGTTTCTGCCTTGAAAAAGTTATACTTTTCTCATGCAGGAATTTGTCAACTGCTCTCCATACAAACAAAGGAACATCAGTGAAACAGCAACCAGCTTTTGACTATCACTTTAACCTATGGTACTCTCTTATTTCGCTTCTACTTACAAGGAAGCAAGTAATAAGACAATTTCTGCTAATTTTTTCTGATTAACATGAAGTAAATAGAAGTATAAGTTTTTTAAGAATAATTTTTGCAGAGATGTAGAGAAAGTCATGTGAATAGAACCCATCAGATTTGTTGTTGTTGTTTTGGTTTGTTTTGAGAGATAACGCTCTATTTCTTGGTTAGGAAGCGTTTTCTGTAACGCTGCTCGTCAAGGTAATAGCGGTCTATGTGACCATGATCCCTTGCGTGTGACCGTCATTCCCTTCAAATTCAACTCAGCATTCACTATTATTATTATTATTATTTGCCGTAAGACAATTCAATCTTCTTACAATATTGTTAACAGTGCTTATGCTGATGAAAAATATCAGCTAAAGACCCTAAAAGTAATTTAAATCATTATATTGCAATGAAGCTCATACAGTCTGACGTAACTAAAATGTGGGCAATAGCACGATTAATTCTATCGGCTGCACTTGGTTAGCGCACCTATACGGCAAACAGCAGATTCAATATGTTAATTTTCCTTATTCATAATTTTCATAACTTGTAGAGGCACTTTTTTTTTTTATCTAACTCCAAATGTTCTAATAAAAGAAGAACGATAAGGTTTAAATGTTTAGCTTCTCTATTTTACGTTACTGTATCTTAGCGACCTGCACAAGCTGGCAATAACGGTCAGTGCAATTTATAATCATTTTGAATTATTAGCACTACTTGGCAATAACTCAGCGTCGTACATTTATTACGCAGTTAGTAAATATTTCTAATGACAACATATCAATTTACAGAAACAATCCTACCTCTCCTTGGGGCGTGGGGGGAGGGGTGCAAGACTCCAACTCTTAAGCGACCATCATTGCCTGCATCTCCCTTAACCAAATCGTTTGTAAAAGTTAAGTTAGAACATACAACCTGTTTAATTTATGTATTTACTTCTTTACTTTTCATACATAGTGTCTTTATGGTACGTGGATGGAAAAGCAATTGCTTTGACCCAAAAATTTGACACTAAGTTTCACAGGAACTACAACTTTTGCGGTCCCCTGTATTAAAAAAAAAACTACTTTCACTACACACTAAATGGTACGCAGGTAGAGAACATAATTCACTCCGCCCAAAAGATTGATATCGAAGTTTCATCGCAAATGTACGTTTTAGAGCTACCCTGAACAAAAAAAAAAAAAAAAAAAAAAAAAATAGAAAAATTTTCGTGTGTCCGTGAACCCGATAACTCAAAAACAAAAATCGGTGAAATACTAAACTTACTATTTATGTTTAGTATCCCCCAAAGATGTGACACGAAGAATACTCTTTATATGGAAAATAAATCCAAAATTTTGATTTTCTCAAAAATTGCTCTAATGAGTTTGATTAAAATGCCATATATTAAACACATTTAAATGAAAAATAAAAATTATATCTTGAATTTTCTGGAAATAGCCTCTGAAGAGCTCTTTATACTGGATGGATTTTTCTGAATTTTGCTTAGCTGAGAACTAAGCCCCGGATCCTTAAGTTCTGACCTATTTTATTCCTGACCTCCTACAGTCCAAACTTCGATTTATTTCAATGTTTTGGTTACCAACGAGTAATATAATTAAATTTTACAGAGCCTAAATTGACCTAATTTTACGTTAGAACTTAATAAAACATATTTTTCGTGATATAACCTAAAACTGTTAAATTCGGTTATTTAAGCAAATAAAAGTAGATTTATGAATATAAGAGTATGTTTAAAACGAAGGGAGACCGTTTGAATAAGGAAACTATTAAATAACTATATTATGAACTTGCGCAATAATAAACTTTAATTAAACCGTCCGCCACAATAATAAGCCAATTAAAACGTCCGCCGTCTCCAGTTATCATTTTCTAGCTATTGTCGAAAGAGGTGGTCAGTGGCACGCGGTATTTCTAAAACGTGTGTTGTTTACATGCCGCAACAATAAGTGAAATAATTCATTTTTTGTGTTTTATTGTAAATTTCCGCAACTTTCTTGACACAGTAATATATATATATATGTACCAATTCAACATATAAAATCCTAATACACTGATATACAGAAACTAATTTTAACTTTTTAGAACCTTAAAATCAGGGGCTTACTGATAACCTTAAAAGAGAGACAAAACCTTGCTACACAAGAAATGTAGATCTCGATATAACACACATATATATTATTTTGTGGAGTTGACCAGTTTTGAAATATTCCTTATTATTCGCTTCAATTTTAAAATACACAAACGTTTCACATACGGGAATTTGGCAACTCCTGGCAATACAAAGAAACAGCTATCAACCACATGGCAACCAGCTTTTAAAACACTTGACTATCGTTTTACGCTAATGGATTCCCTTATTTACCTTATACTCACTAAAATGCAAGCTTATCTCGATTAGCATGAAGTAGACAGAAAAATAAGCTTTTTAACAATCATTTGTTACATAGATGTAGAGAAAGTTTTGTGAATAGAACACATCCGATTTTCATTCGTTTTTTTTTACAAGAATCACTTAACACAGTAGTTAATAATTACGATTGCAACTGAGGAAATTCAGTTCAACCGTTTCTCACAATGTTATTGCATTATAAAATTACTTAAATTTATATTTACACTTTCGCAAAGATTGTTTCATTTCTACTTTCGCTCCCCATACTACGTACATAGTGTATAGAGAAGGTATTGCATTCCACCCAAAAATTCGATACCGAGATTTAACCGGAAATATGTTTTGGGTTCCCCTATATATAAAAAGGTTCGTGTGTGTATGTCTGCATAGCTGAAAAACGAAAAAGACCGTTGAGTACCAAACTTGGTATTTAAGTTAGCTATCATTTAAGGATGCGACACAAAGCTATTCAAGAAAACCCCTCAACCACAACTACCCTTTACATGGAACTTTTTTCGAAAATTTTCATTTTCTCAAAAATGGCTATAACGATTTTGATTAAAATCTCTTACATTTAAGATATTTACATGCCAAATAAAATGTATTTCTTGAATTTTCTAGAAATAGCCTCTGAAGACTACTTTATTCTAGATCAATTTTACGGAATTTTTAATAACTGCTAAACCGTAAGAGATGGACTAAAGCTTACCACACTAAAAATGTAGAGCACATTACATTTATGTTATTTAAATTTTTTTCGTGCAGTTGATCGTTTTTGAGATATTCCTTATTTTTGGTTTCAGCTTTGAAAAACATACTTTTCTCATACAGGAATTTGTCAGCTCCTGTCCATATAAACAAAGGAACTTCAGTCACATAGCAACCAGCTTTTGACTGTCACTTTAACCTATGGTACTCCCTTATTTTGCTTCTACTTACAAGGAAGCAAGTAATAAAGACTATTTCTGCTAATTTTTGCTCGATTAGTATGAAGTAAACAGAAAGTTAAGTTTTTAAACAATAATTTGTTGCAGAGATGTAGAGAAAGTCATGTGAATGGAACACATCAGCTTTTTATAATTCAGCCTATTCAACTGTATAAAAGGAAAAAGCTGTATTACATTTTGCGTTCTAGATATCTTATTGTAAATTATGACGTTAATGTGATGCAACATGTTTCCTTGTCTGCTGTACTGGGTTTTATTCTTTTTGGTGTCCTAGAAAGGTAGGATCGTTAGATTATAATTATATGATTATAATTCAGGATTTCTAAATTTCCATAACAAACAAGATTAAATGATTCCAATCCAATGTTATTTTATTTTACTGTTTATTTCCAACTATTATCTCTTTTGTTAAATATAATTAGAAATCACAATATAAAGTTCTTTTTATTATTGTGGCCCCTCGTTGCATTTAGCCAAATTTTTAATAATAATAATAATAATGTCAATGAGCAGGTAACTAAGCAGAAGAAAGAATTTAAAATGGCCAAATTAAGTAATTTTCCCTCAAACTTTAGATGTCCAAAATTTTTTCTCTCATACAAGATGGCTCCGAACTCGTGTTCCCCTCGATTCACTCACTATGTCGTGTTTCGTGTAATGAAAAACTGGAATTCGCTCACAATGTCTGCGAACACGTCCTTATAAACCCTGCTGGGAAGCGAGATTTCAGATTCTAGTCGAGTTTTTAGACTAAGGCTCCTTCCTGAGCCCTTCCTATTGATTACGGAGACAATATGACTACGTGCCAGGTGAACGACAGGTTTCGAGATTTCGTCAAGGTTAGGCTACCTTTCGTTAGGTTAGGTGTAGAAAATTGACTGGATCGAAATAAGGGGTAAAAATGGAGTTTTTGAAAATCGGCTCTTCTTTCCGTTTGTTCTGTCGGCTTGCGCATGGGCAGCCAATCGACCAATGGTAGAGTCAAATCTAAAACTGAACTAGAATCTGTAATGTGGCTGCTGGGAGAGCGTATAGTTCGTTTCCTCACCACCAGCCGCCAAAGCTGCTTAGAGAAGTAGGAGCAGTGCGCTCTATCCACTTTACTTAGAACTATTGTAGTAATTGCTGAGTGTGCCACTAGGAACGCATGACTGGTAGCCGTTGATCACTTCGCAGGTGTAATTTCTGGCTGCTATACGTACGTACTAGCTTATTGGGCCAGATGAATAAGAATCAGTAAACTCTTATAAGTAAATACTCGACAAGGCAAGTTAAGACTCATCAGTAAAAGTAACTACTGATTTTTAATTGATTAACAGTTTACTTTTACTGAAAATGTTCAATATAAACAAATGAATAGCTGGATACAAGACCTTGCCATGGAGGAGCAAATAGCAGAATGTACGTGTGTACAGCACCAATAACTGAAGGAAATGTAAAGATTATTGAATTTCAAATTTGAGGTTGGAAATTTTATCCAGTCACCTGCCTTTGCTGCAATTCTGTTCGCCAGAAAGTCCGCCGTGGAATGGTGAATACCAAAATCTCCTGCATTTGGATCAATTAAATAGCATAATAAGACTCATTTTCTGATGCGAACTTAATGCTCCACTTCTTGTTTCATCCATAACATCTAAACAACAGTTTGTTAAAAAGTTTACAGTTTCAATTTCAACCTCAGAAACCTTTTTAAATCAATGGAACTAATATCCCTTTTCTTATTGTAGCTCTTTACCAGGAGTAAGATAAAAATGCTGCAATAGATATTGGCAAGTCAACTCTACACCAAACTTAAAAATATTACAGCTATTACTTAACTCAACAAGTAATCACTCAATGTTATTCAAACAAATTATAAGTATTTTCTCGACAAAGTAAATACACAACAAGTAAAAGTAATAACTTATCAGTAATCAGTAATGCTGAACTGTAATTACTTTTGGATTATTCAATTTGTTATCAGTATTAGTTTAAAAGAATGTAAGTAAAAGTGTTTATTGACTTTTATTCAACTAATCCATTGTCCTGATAGAGAGGTGTAAACGGTACAAGTTAATAAATAAATACAAGCCGCAAATCTATTAAGGTCATTCTTCATGCAATCACCGAGTTTAAATGTTATGGGCTGTGACCTGAGAAACCTATCAATTGCGTTATTGACCTGGTACTATGTTTATTTTTACTTTCTCTATACGTGCTATGTACATAGTGTATATAGAAGGTATTGTATTGCACCAAAAAATTCGGTACCAAGATTTCAGCGGAAATATATGTTTTAAGACCCCCTAAATCCAAAAAAAGCATTTTTAGAAACATGACCGCGCGCGTTTGTGTGTCTGTGGGCAGCATAGCTAAAACACGAGAAGTCGATTAAATTTGGCATCTTCCAAGGATGCGACACGAAGATTTACAATAAAATCCCCCGACCCCGACTACCTTTACATGGAACTTAATTTGAAAATTTTGATGTTCTCAAAAATGGCTCTAACGATTTTGAAAGATATTTAAATGACAAATAAAATGTATATTTTGAATTTTCTGTGAATACCCTCTGAAGGCTACTTTATTCTGGATACATTTAACATAGGTTAAAGTGATAGTCAAAAACTGGTTGCTATGTGCCTTAAGATACTTTGTATGGACATAAGTTGACAAATTCCTGTATGAGAAAAGTATGTTTTTCCAAGCTGAAACCAAAAACAAGGAATATCTATAAAACGATCAACTCCACCAAAAAATGTATAAACAAATTAAAAGTAAAACATAAGAGAATCAAAAACTTAAAGATGTATACCCTCTAATTAAACATATACAGATTGCTTGTAAAAATAGAATTAATCCTATATAACATAAATTGTGCATTTTAAAGTGCTGTACATTTTCTGTGTCGTAAGTTTTTGTCCATCTCTTACGGTTTGCCAGCTATGTAAAATTCCGTAAAATTAATCCAGAATAAAGTAATCTCCAGAGGATATTCCCAGAAAATTCAAGATATACATTTTGTTTGGCAAGTAAATATCTTAAATATACGAGATTTTAATCAAAATCATTACAGCCATTTTTAGGAAAATCAAAATTTTCGAAATTTTTTCATGAAAAGGGAACTTTGGAATGGGGGGATTTTCTTGAAAATATTCATGTCGCATCCTTGAGAGATATTTAACTTAAATACCAGGTTTGGTTTTTAACGGTCTTTTCATTTTTGAGTTATGCTGCCCGCAGACACACACACACGAACATTTTTCTAAAAATGCTTCTTTTGGATTCAGGGGAACTCAAAACATATATTTCCGGTGACATCTCGGTATCGAATTTTAGGTGGAATACAATATCTATGTACATAGTACGTGTAGAGATTGCACTGATATTAATGCCATCTGAGTGATGAAGCTGAAAATTAGCGAGCCTACATGACAGATATGCGAGTAGCAAATTCAAGTATTGAGTCTTCATTGATACAGCAGTAATTGTAATATTACCTGAGAGCATAGACATGTACAATGAGCCATAGTGCATTAGGCTTATTGCTTGCGCCAAGCAGAACAAAAGCAACTTTTCCGTCGTCCCCAACACCACGAGTACAATGGATTATTTTCCTTTTGCTTCCAATACATCATGTATAGAGCTTGTTGCACAGGTATTACTGTTGCATATGGAATTTACCCTTGTATCGACGTAAAATATCTCACCTTCCTAGTGAACACTCTAATAACGATAGTGATTTGTTATGATAATAGCTGCAAATTTCAAAATTGTGTATCTTACCTATATTACAGTGTGGGCTAGAATATAATTTACTAATCTAACCAATTAAACGATTAATATACATTTAATTAGTTTAATCGAGTTTTCGAACCGATTAAAGATGTGTGGTGAAACAAACAAAAAATCCCATGACTTTTTCTACATCTCTGAAACAAAGTATTGTTAGTAAGCGTATTTTATATCTATGTAATGCTAAAACATTAGCAGAAACGGTCTTATTACTTAGTTATTTTATAAGTAGAAGGGAAAGAAGGCAATACACTAGAATAAACCAACAGTCAAATGTTTTAAAATGTGGTTGGTATGCGATTGAAAGCAGTTTCTTTGCGTGGGCAGGAATTGACAAGTTCCCGTATGAGAAAAGTTTAAAACTAAGAAGAAATATTTCGAAAACGTCCAATTCCACAAAAAATGTATTTGACACAAATGGTGTGTTTTATCGTGATCTTTATTTATTGTATAGTAGTTTTTGTCTATCTCTTACGGTTTATCAGTAATGCAAAATTCGGCAAAATTCATCCAGAATAAACAGGTTTTTAGAGGTTATTCCCAGAAAATTCAAGATATACATTTTATTTGTCAGGTGAATATCTTTTACATACGGTATTTTAATCAAAATCGTTAGATTACTTTTGAGAAAATACAAATTTTCGAAATTTTTCCCATGTAAAGGGTACTTTGGTTTGGGGGATTTCTCAAAAGCTTCGTGTCACATTCCTTGAAGATACTAAACTTAAATGACAGGTTTGGTATTTCAACGACTTTTTAACGACACACACCCACAGATCTTTTTCTAAAAATGCTCGTTTTGGATTCGCGGGGGCGCAATATATATTTTGCCGGTGAAATATCTGTATGGAATTTTTGAGTGCATTACAATACCTGCTCTATGCACTATGTACATAGAACGTGTACAGAAGTAAAAATATAAGCTATATATCCATGCGCGTTAAATATAATTTCTATAGAATCATTGGCTGATTTACAGACTACAGGAAAGGAAATACCGGACAGCATTTTGTCATGTAACGTAGTGACTCTGAGCTGGAAAGGGCCTTGATGCAACTACCATAAGACATTTCCAGGTAATGTATACAGATGAGCAGATACCAACCATTTTCTAGAAATATGCAGCAGCTCACAATTTAAACCTCAGTTTCTTTTCAAACAGATAAATATACCAAGGCTGCATAGAAATCTACACTGAAGGTTCCCAGTCTGAGTATGGAAAGGGATGTGCTGTTGTATTTCCGAACGCACAATGATATACAAATTACCGGAATCTTACTCCATCTTCCACAGTGAACAATTTGAGCTTAAAAAATCTTTGGAGACAGTAAACTCAAACAGGATATGCGTAATTTTTCCAGATTCCTACAGTTATTTAATTTCCCTTCAGAATCTGTCGTCAGATAATTCGCTGACCAAAGAAATCTAATATTAATACAACAAAATTTGCTTGAAAACAAAGAAGTAACTTTAATGTGGATACCTTTTCATCAGGGTATAAAGGGGAACGAAAGAGCAGATAAAGAAGGAAAAGAACCACCAGTTTATCCCCCTATCCCTATTCCACATGAAGATGCTATACAGTATGTTAAGAAGAAGCTGATACAAAAATGGAAGAACAACTGGATTGAAAATAATCGCAACAGTAAACTGCATGAAGTAAAAAGTAACACATCATTTATTAAAATATTCAAAACTCTCAAGAGATGATACTCACCAGACTAAGAATTGGATAAACTAATCTAACTCATGACTATGTATTCATCAAACAGCAACATCCATCCTGTGAACATTGCAGCCAGAGACTATCAACAGATGATACTCACCAGACTAAGAACTGGACAAACTAAACTAACTCATGACTATGTATTCACCAAACAGCAACCAGAGACTATCAACAGATGATGCTCTCCAGACTAAGAACTGGACAAATTAAACTAACTCTTGACTATGTATTCACCAAACAGCAACCAGAGACTATCAACAGATGATGCTCTCCAGACTAAGAACTGGACAAACTAAACTAACTCTTGACTATTACTCATCAAACAGCAACCTGGGACTATCAGCCGGCATCAACAGATGATGCTCTCCAGACTAAGATCTGGACAAATTAAACTAACTCTTGACTATGTATTCACCAAACAGCAACCAGAGACTATCAACAGATGATACTCTCCAGACTAAGAACTGGACAAACTAAACTAACTCATGACTATCTATTCACCAAACAGCAACCAGAGACTATCAACAGATGATACTCTCCAGACTAAGAACTGGACAAACTAAACTAACTCATGACTATGTAATCACCAAACAGCAACCAGAGACTATCAACAGATGATACTCTCCAGACTAAGAACTGGACAAACTAAACTAACTCTTGACTATGTATTCACCAAACAGCAACCAGAGACTATCAACAGATGATGCTCTCCAGACTAAGAACTGGACAAACTAAACTAACTCTTGACTATGTATTCATCAAACAGCAACCTGGGACTATCAGCCGGCATCAACAGATGATGATGCTCTCCAGACTAAGAATTGGACAAACTAAACTAGCTCTTGACTATGTATTCACCAAACAGCAACCAGAGACTATCAACAGATGATGCTCTCCAGACTAAGAACTGGACAAACTAAACTAACTCTTGACTATGTATTCACCAAACAGCAACCAGAGACTATCAACAGATGATGCTCTCCAGACTAAGAACTGGACAAACTAAACTAACTCTTGACTATTACTCATCAAACAGCAACCTGGGACTATCAGCCGGCATCAACAGATGATGCTCTCCAGACTAAGATCTGGACAAATTAAACTAACTCTTGACTATGTATTCACCAAACAGCAACCAGAGACTATCAACAGATGATACTCTCCAGACTAAGAACTGGACAAACTAAACTAACTCATGACTATCTATTCACCAAACAGCAACCAGAGACTATCAACAGATGATACTCTCCAGACTAAGAACTGGACAAACTAAACTAACTCATGACTATGTAATCACCAAACAGCAACCAGAGACTATCAACAGATGATACTCTCCAGACTAAGAACTGGACAAACTAAACTAACTCTTGACTATGTATTCACCAAACAGCAACCAGAGACTATCAACAGATGATGCTCTCCAGACTAAGAACTGGACAAACTAAACTAACTCTTGACTATGTATTCATCAAACAGCAACCTGGGACTATCAGCCGGCATCAACAGATGATGATGCTCTCCAGACTAAGAATTGGACAAACTAAACTAGCTCTTGACTATGTATTCACCAAACAGCAACCAGAGACTATCAACAGATGATACTCTCCAGACTAAGAACTGGACAAACTAAACTAACTCATGACTATCTATTCACCAAACAGCAACCAGAGACTATCAACAGATGATACTCTCCAGACTAAGAACTGGACAAACTAAACTAACTCATGACTATCTATTCACCAAACAGCAACCAGAGACTATCAACAGATGATACTCTCCAGACTAAGAACTGGACAAACTAAACTAACTCATGACTATCTATTCACCAAACAGCAACCAGAGACTATCAACAGATGATGATGCTCTCCAGACTAAGAACTGGACAAACTAAACTAACTCATGACTATGTAACCACCAAACAGCAATCAGAGACTGTCAGTCAAGCACATCATAACGGAATGTGTTCACTATATTCTAAGTACAGAACCAGCCCTCAAATTCCTCCAGATCTTTAGGCAGCACTCGACAAACCAACCAAATTATTATCATTGTTTAAATACGTAAAGGATTGTAAACTTGCTACTACACTGTAAAATATTGTATACTTTTAATACACTGTTGTATGATACTCTACAAATATAAGTATTATTGTTAGACTTCCAATAATTAATTTTACAAGCTAGATATAATTATTAATTGAATGTGTAAATATTGTATTCAAAGTGTTAAAAATGTCTTATTGCTACATGATTTCGCTATAAGACCTGTGCAGTTAGGTGGCATTAAATAAAAGTATAAATAAAAAAAAAATCTCAGTTCGTGTGTGACTGTTATTCATATTTAGTTTTAAGAAAGGTTTTACAGACGCTGGTGAACTGATGCGACGAAAATTCTTTGCGCCAGTAGCAGGTTTACTGGTACTAGAAATATTGTCACTATAAGAAGGGCATCCTTGCTTCTGAGATTTAAATGTTTCAAGTCCTGGAGCAAAGAGGTCAATGTCGCTTTTCAAAAATGCTTATCATTGAGGAATATTAAAATAGGAAATTAACTCATTTTATGTATTTCCTACTACTTGCAAGCCGTCAAATACATTTAATTACAAGTTAAATTATAAACAAACATTTCTTGTTTATAACATATGGAATTATGCATTCTTATTCTATAATATCAGGCTTTTTCTCGCAATTATATTGCATAACCACGATTAAATTCTCTGTAAAATTATGAGAAAGAAAAATAACTACACAAAAAAAATTGTGATGTCTTCCATTCATATGACTTTCTCTACAACTCTACAAATTATTCTTAAAAAGCTTATGCTTCTATTTACTTCATGCTAAATGACAAAAATTAGCAGAAATAGTCTTATTACTTGCTTTCTTGTAAGTAGATAGGAAATATGGAAGTACTACAGGCTAAAGTGGTTATTATGTAATTAAAATTCCCTTGTTTGATGCACAGGAGTTGACAAATTCTCGTACGAGAAAAGTATAAGTATTTTAAAGCTGAAATAAATAATAAGGAATATCTCAAAACCGATCTACTCCGCTAAAAAAAGATATATAACATAAATTGTGTGTTTTAACGAGCTATACATCTTCTATTCAGTAAGCTTTTATCTAAATCTTACGGTTTAGCATTTATGCAAAATTCCGCAAAATTCGTTCCAAATAAAGATGTCTTCAGAGGCTATTCCCAGAAAATTCAAGATATACATTTAATTTGTCATGCAAGTATATTTAATATGCATTTTAATCTAAATCGTTACAGCCATTTTTTAGAAAATCAAAATTTTCGAGAATTTTTCCCTGTAAAGGGTAGTTGGTGTTGGGAGGATTTTGTTGAAAATCTTCGTGTCGCATCCTTGGAAGATACTGAACTTAAATACTAAGTTTGGTATTTGACACACTTTTTGTTTTTGAGCTATGCTGTATGCTGTGCACACACATACACACACATACACACACATACACACATACACACATACATACATACACACATACACACATACATACATACACACATATACACACTCATACACATACATACATACACACATACACACACATACGCACATACACACACATACACACACATATACACACATACACACATACACACACATATACACACATACACACACATACACACACATATACATACACACATACATACACACATACACACACATACATACATACACACATATACACACTCATACACATACATACATACACACATACACACACATACACACATACATACATACACACACATACACACATACAGACATACACACACATACATACACACATATACACACATACACACATGCACACACATATACATACACACATACATACACACATACACACACATACATACATACACACATATACACACTCATACACATACATACATACACACATACACACACACATATACACACATACACACATACATACATACACACATACACACATACAGACACACACACATACACACATACACATATACACACATACACATATACACACATACACGCATACACACAGACATACACACACATACACACACATACACATCCACACACATACACACACATACACGCATACACACACACACACAGTGTGACACACGGCACACATACGGACATTTTCCCCCCAAAAAATTGTTTTTGGATTCAGGAGTTCTCAAAACATGTATTTCCGGAGAAATCTCGGTATGGCATTTTTGGGTACAAATGAACACCTGCTCTATACACTTTGTACATAGTACGTGTAGAGAAAGTAATAAAATTCGAGTAATAGATTACAAAGATTTGGTTAACTAGTCAAACCTTTTAATCGATAGACAGCTCTAACTACAGCACCTACTTGAAATTATGTGAATTTCATAAATTTATTTAAAAATGCTGTAATTACCTCATCACGTCAGCGCCATGAATTTGCAGGGTTTGTGTATACAATACAAAACTTTATATAACGAGGGCTGTCGAACACTTAAACGTGGTGTCATTGGGGCATCAAATTCTCAAATTTTGGGTTGGAGATGCAACTGTCTTTGAACAGCCGCGTTTTCTAGCTGTTACCCTACTTACAAATCCTTTAATGTAATTATACTACTTTGTTACTGGGGGATTTCACACTGTAACAAGAGGAATAAATAATAGGTATCATGTTTGTTACTTCCGATTGAAATGTATTTGTCCTTTATTTGAACTTTATTTTTTATTGGTAAGTACTTATAGTTTTGAGGAAAATAGGAGTTTAAAGCTTTAATTTATGAAACTGATTGTTTTTCCTTAATGGAACGTAAGACTCGCAGATCAGTATGATCTAGCAAATAATAGGAAATGAATAAGGATATTGAGGATTTGAATATTGCGACACAATTTTGTAGTACAAACCATTCCCAAAGTTCAATTTCATCTGTTTTATAATTGTCTATGTCGATGCTTAATTTCATTAAATGTTTTCGCGTCCTGTGTTGAACTTTGAGCTACTGGGAGTTGATGTCATTTGACCGAGCTTATTACTCTGACAACTTATTTACTAATTCTATTAGCATGACATTAATCTAAATAATACATGTTACATTCAAAAGTTAACAGAAACAAGTTATCATAAGGCTATTTAAACAACAATTCCTTCAGAATACTTCTGTTCCGAGGAAGCCAGTTCTGTCACCGCGTGTCTAGACTGGAGGCCATCTTCAAATACCTGTAGTAGTGACTTTGTCGCATGTACAGTACTTTCTTCAGAATTCAAAAATCTTGACAGAAACGATTATACCATTCATACACCGAAATTTCTTTATCGCCGCTTCATCCTAAGTTTTTTCTATTATTCTTAATGTCTCAGATTTTTTTTAACAAAACACAAACATTTTATGTACGAACATACTCTGTTGCGAACATAATCAAATGCGATAAACGAACATTCACACAACAAAAAATAGTTGCTAATCGAATTCGTTAGAGCCATTTTTAAGGAAATCAACATTTTCGAAAAAAGTTCTATGTAAAAGGTCGTTGGTGGTGGGGGTATTTTTCTCAAAATCTTCGTGTGGCATCCCTGGAAGATACTAAACTTCAATACCAAGTTTGGTATTTTACCGACTTTTCGTTTTTGAGTTATCGTATATTAAAGATATTTACCTAACAAATAAAATGTACATTTTGAATTTTCTGGGAATAACCTCTGATGACTACTTTATTCTGGATGAAATTTACGAAATTTTGCACGACTCCTAAACCATAAGAGACGGACAGGCATCTACCACAAAAAAAAAAAAAATTCAGCACATTAAAACACACAATTTATGTTATATAATTTTTACTTTCTCTATACGTACTATGTACATAGTGTATAGAGAAGGAATTGCACTCCACCCAATTATTCGATATCGAGATTTTACCGGAAATATATGTTTTAGGGTCCCCTGTATCCAAATAAAGTATTTTCAGAAAATAGTGTGTGTGTGTGCGCATCCGTGTCTCTGTGAACACGAGAGATCAAAATCGAGAAGTCGGTAAAATACCAAACTTAGTATTTAAGTTTAGTATCTTCCAGGGATGCGACACGAAGATTTTGAGAACAATCACCCACCCCGAATTACCTTTTACACGGAACTTTTTTCGAAAATTTTGACTTTCTCAAAAATGCCTGTAACGTTTTTGATTAAAATTTCGTATATTAAAGATATTTACCTGACAAATAAAATGTATATCTTGAATTTTCTGGGAATAGCCTTTGAGAGATAGACAAAAACTTAAAACACACAATTCATGTTATATAAATCTTTTTCATGGAGTTGATCGTTTTTTGAGATATTCCTTGTTTTTGGTTGCAGCTTTAAAACACACACTTTTCTCATACAGGAATTGAGCACCTCCTGTCCATACAAAACAAGGAACTTCAATCACATAGCAACCAGCTTTTGACTATCACTTTAACCTACAAAAAACGTCTTACAAGAGATAATTCTTCTTTCAACACCACGCTAATCGAGATAAACATTAGCAGGATTTTGTTACTTAGTTCCTTATAAGTAGACTGAAACTAAGGGAATGCACTATGCTAAAGTGATAGTCAAATGTTTTAAAAGCTGTCGATATGCGATTGTCATTTCAAATCGCCTCTTTGCTTGGTCAGGTGTAGAACGAAAGAAAAATGAACACTCCCGTCTGTGAAAGTATAAGTACTTCACAACTGAAACGAACAACGAATACCTCTAAAACGGTAAGTTCCACGAAAATAATGTATATGACATAGCTTTTGTATTTAGAGGAGATTATATTTTTATATAGTAAGTTTTTTCTATCTCTTACGGTTCACTAGTTATTCTAAATTAAGCAAAATTCATCCAGGATAAACAAGTCTTTAGAACCTATTCCCAGAGAATGCAATATATACATTTTATTTGTGATAGAAATGGCTTTAATGTATGATATTTTAATCAAAATTGTTACAGCAATTTTTAAGGGAAACAAAATTTTCGAAAGTAGGTAGTTAGTGGTGAGGGGATTTTCTTGAAAATCTTTGTGTCGCATCCTTGGATGATACCAAACTTAAATACCAATTTTGGTATTTAACCGTCTTTTCGTTTTTGAGCAATACTGTCTACACACATACACGGACCTTTTTCTGAAAATGCTTTTTTTGGGCTCAGGGGGGCCTAAAACATGTAATTCTGGTGAAAACTCCATATAGAATTTTGGGTGCATCACAATACCTTCTCTATACACTTTGTACATAGTACGTGTAGAGAAAGTAAAAAATCTGATGTGTTCTATTCACATGACTTTCTCTACAACTCTGCAATAAATTATTATTAAAAAGCTTATGCTTCTATTTACTTCATGATATCGAGAAAAAAAAACTAGAACAAATAGTCTTATTACTTGCTTCCTTGTAAGTAGAAGCGAAATAAGGGAGTACCATAGGTTAAAGTGATAGTCAAAAGCCGGTTGCTATGTGGCTGACAGGATAATACGGTTGTTTGTATGGACAGGAGTTGACAAATTCCTGTATGAGAAAAGTACACATTTTTCATAGCTGAAACGAAAAACAAGGAATATCTCAAAAACAAATGTACATAACATAAATTGTGTGTGTTCAAAGTACTGTACATTTGTTGTGTGCTAAGTTTTCTTCCATCTCTTACGGTTTAGAAGTTATGCGAAATTCCCAGAGTAAAGTAGTCTTCAGAGACTATTCCCAGAAAATTCAAAATATACATCTTTTCTGTCAGGAAAATATCTCAAAATAGTTAGAGCCATTTTTGAGAAAATCAAAATTTTCGAAAAAAGTTCCATGTAAATGGTAGATTGGGGTGCGGGGATTTTTCTCAAACATTTCGTGTCGCATCCCTGGAAGAAACTAAACTTAAATACCAAGTTTGGTATTTTACCGACTTTTCGGTTTTGAGTTATCGTGTTCACAGACATACGGACACACAAACACGGACCTTTTTCTGAAAATACTTTTTTTGGATACAGGAGACCCTAAAACATATATTTCCGGTGAAATCTCGGTATAGAATTTGTTGGTGGAGTGCAATACCTTCTCTATACACTATGTACATAGTACGTAAAGAGAAAGTAAAAATCTGAGGTGTTCCATTCACATGACTTTATATCTCTACAACAAATTATTGTTAGAAGGCATCTGCTTCTATTTAGTTCATGATAATCGAGAAAAAATTAGCAGAAATAGTTTTATTGCTTGCTTCCTTGTAAGTGGAAGTAACATAGGTTAAAGGATACTCAAAAGCTGGTTGCTATGTGACTGAAGTCCCTTTGTTTGTATGGATAGGTGTTGACAAAGTCCAGTATGAGAAAAGTATTTTTAAAGCTAAAACTAAGAAAACAAGGAATATCTAAAAATCCATCAACTCTATGAAAAAAATGTACATATCATAAATTGTGTGTTATAACCTGCTCTACATTTTTTGTGGAGTAAGTTTTTATATATCTCTTACGGTTTAGCAGTTATGCAAAATTCCGTAAATTTATCCAGAATAAGGTAAGCTTTTTAAGTTATTCCCAAAAATTGAAGACATTTTGTCAAGTAAAATCTATAATATAGGACATTTTAATCAAAATCGTTAGTAATTTTTGAGGAAATCAAAATTGTCGAAAAATTCCATGTAAAGGGTAGTTTGGGGTGGGGGGATTTTTCTCTAAATCTTCGTGTCGCATCCCTAGAAGATACTAAACTTGAGTTTGGCATTTTATCGACTTTCGGTTTTTGGGTTATCGTGTTCACAGACACGCGGACAAACACACGGACCCTTTTTGTGAAAATGCTTTTTTTTTTTGGATACAGGTAACGTTAAATCACATGTTTCCGGTGAAAACTCTCTGTATCGAATTTTTGGGGTGGAGTGCAATACCTTTTCTATACACTTTGCACATAGTACATATAGAGAAAGTAAAAATGTAGAAACATATTAACACATAATTATTAACTAAAAATAAAAATTGATACTGCAAACCAATAATGCCTTAACTATCCACCATCCCAATGTTTAAAAAGCTAAATTAAAGAAAAGGAGAAAAAAACTAAATTAAATAACCAATTTAAATTAGCGGTAACCGGTAATAGTGCTGGTAGCCGGTAATAGTGCTGGTAGCCGGTAATAGTGCTGGTAGCCGGTAACAGTGCTGGTAGCCGGTAATAGTGCTGGTAGCCGGTAATAGTGCTGGTAGCCGGTAACAGTGCTGGTAGCCGGTAACAGTGCTGGTAGCCGGTAACAGTGCTGGTAGCCGGTAACAGTGCTGGTAGCCGGTAACAGTGCTGGTAGCCGGTAACAGTGCTGGTAGCCGGTAACAGTGCTGGTAGCCGGTAATAGTGCTGGTAACCGGTAACAGTGCTGGTAGCCGGTAACAGTGCTGGTAGCCGGTAACAGTGCTGGTAACCGGTAATAGTGCTGGTAACCGGTAATAGTGCTGGTAGCCGGTAACAGTGCTGGTAGCCGGTAATAGTGCTGGTAGCCGGTAGCAGTGCTGGTAACCGGTAACAGTGCTGGTAGCCGGTAACAGTGCTGGTAGCCGGTAACAGTGCTGATAACCGGCAACAGTGCTGGTAGCCGGTAACAGTGCTGGTAGCCGGTAACAGTGCTTGTAGCCGGTAATAGTGCTGGTAGCCGGTAATAGTGCTGGTAGCCGGTAATAGTGCTGGTAGCCGGTAACAGTGCTGGTAACCGGTAATAGTGCTGGTAGCCGGTAATAGTGCTGGTAACCGGTAACAGTGCTGGTAACCGGTAACAGTGCTGGTAGCCGGTAATAGTGCTGGTAACCGGTAACAGTGCTGGTAACCGGTAATAGTGCTGGTAACCGGTAACAGTGCTGGTAGTCGGTAATAGTGCTGGTAGTCGGTAATAGTGCTGGTAACCGGTAATAGTGCTGGTAGCCGGTAATAGTGCTGGTAGTCGGTAACAGTGCTGGTAGCCGGTAATAGTGCTGGTAGTCGGTAATAGTGCTGGTAGTCGGTAATAGTGCTGGTAGTCGGTAATAGTGCTGGTAGTCGGTAATAGTGCTGGTAGTCGGTAACAGTGCTGGTAGTCGGTAATAGTGCTGGTAGCCGGTAATAGTGCTGGTAACCGGTAATAGTGCTGGTAGCCGGTAATGGTGCTGGTAACCGGTAACAGTGCTGGTAACCGGTAATAGTGCTGGTAGCCGGTAATAGTGCTGGTAACCGGTAACAGTGCTGGTAACCGGTAACAGTGCTGGTAGTCGGTAATAGTGCTGGTAGTCGGTAATAGTGCTGGTAGCCGGTAATAGTGCTGGTAGTCGGTAATAGTGCTGGTAGTCGGTAATAGTGCTGGTAGCCGGTAATAGTGCTGGTAGTCGGTAATAGTGCTGGTAGTCGGTAATAGTGCTGGTAGCCGGTAATAGTGCTGGTAGTCGGTAATAGTGCTGGTAGTCGGTAATAGTGCTGGTAGTCGGTAATAGTGCTGGTAGTCGGTAATAGTGCTGGTAGTCGGTAACAGTGCTGGTAGTCGGTAATAGTGCTGGTAGCCGGTAATAGTGCTGGTAGCCGGTAATAGTGCTGGTAACCGGTAACAGTGCTGGTAGCCGGTAATAGTGCTGGTAACCGGTAACAGTGCTGGTAGCCGGTAACAGTGCTGGTAGCCGGTAATAGTGCTGGTAACCGGTAACAGTGCTGGTAGCCGGTAACAGTGCTGGTAGCCGGTAATAGTGCTGGTAACCGGTAACAGTGCTGGTAACCGGTAATAGTGCTGGTAACCGGTAATAGTGCTGGTAACCGGTAATAGTGCTGGTAACCGGTAATAGTGCTGGTAACCGGTAACAGTGCTGGTAGCCGGTAATAGTGCTGGTAACCGGTAACAGTGCTGGTAACCGGTAACAGTGCTGGTAGCCGGTAATAGTGCTGGTAGCCGGTAACAGTGCTGGTAGCCGGTAACAGTGCTGGTAGCCGGTAACAGTGCTGGTAGCCGGTAACAGTGCTGGTAGCCGGTAACAGTGCTGGTAGCCGGTAATAGTGCTGGTAGCCGGCAGTAACTATTAAAATTAACTTTTACATATTTAAATATATATTTCCAAAAATAAATTTGTTGTGTGTAGTAATTAATTAAACATATGTGTACTAAAACAAAATATAATACTTAACTTCCATAATTTGTTGACAATTTTTGTAACGTAAACATTAAAACTCTCAATTACATACCGTAAAATTCATTTCTCGATACAAGAAGGAATTCAAATTGTGGAAGCATAATTGAAAACTTTCAATTAAGGAAACTCGAAAGTTTTTGGAATATGTGTACGCCTAGTGAACTACCGGAGAAGGGTGCCATGCAGAAATTACTTTAAAATATGATAGATTCCATTCACTCTGCAAATTATGGTTACAAAAGATAATTCCTTTACCTACAACATGGTAATGGAGTTAAACTATAGCTTAAATGGTTGTATTAGTTCCAAGTAGAAGGGAAGTAAGGTAATACACGGTAGTAAAATATTTTAAAAAGCCAGTCGCTGTGTGAAACTACTGAAATCGGTTCGCTTTGGACGGCCAGGAATAAACAGAAGAGAGATGAAACGTCATACAGCGAACAAGATTTCATGAACGCGTTTATCTGAAATACTAAAATACTAACTGAAATAACAGGTACACTTGTAGAATGCTATAAGCAGACAACTGGCATTAATGAAGCCAGAAAGAAAGAACTGCTCTCCTTAACTGAAAAGAAAGTTGTTCCAAAATAGTATTATGAGTTCTACAAAAGTCTGTAGTAGTTTTGATGAATTATTTACATGTTGTTCCATAACTATGCACTTCTGGTGTCAGATAGGATATTTTCTATATTTTTGCACATAGCATACACTTCTTATTACGCAATATAGCTTAAGTTTGCAAAACGCAACAGTTTGTTTCATGCCCAGTATAGGATGGGACGCTGAAAACCGCAGCTGCTAAAGAGCGTTCATAAATAAAACTTCTTTAATTCATTGAATTTCCTTATATATCCTATATGAGCCCTTTTGCTTCCTCAATTCCTCAGAGAGAATATCTGTTGACCAGGGAGAATATTTTATAAAATTACATTTGACTCTTTAAGGGTGAAAGAAATCCACACTGAATGAATTACGTTGTATTATTTTCATACTACAACACATTTACTAGCGACGCATTTAAGCATTTCTGGATAATGCAGTTGCAGCAATTGCTGATCCAAAAGTGAAGTGTCCACGAATATCATAACGCTGACAATGGTTTTGGCATCTAACTCAAAGGATCGATTATGTAATACGACAATACTGCTAACTGCCGCAATTTATGTATATCAGACCGTAATTAGTTGCAAATTTGAACTCATTATCGATTCACGAGCTCACGTAACACGTTTTAACACGCTCTGGCAAGAGACCCGGAAAGCTTGCGGCTTGGAACTGATCCATATCGCTTATCGACTTTGTGTAACCGCATATCAATTCAGTCAACTCGGAACGGAGCACTTTGGCAGCCAAACTTGGAACCCTGCTAAAAGCCCTTGACCCTTGTATACCTGTGTAAGCCCCGTCACAGTTCAGTATAAAACCTTTCTATTTCTCGAATCCTGGTTCAGTTCAATGTAAGTCCCAACACATTTCAGTATAAAACGTTTCTGTTTCTCCAAATCTGATTCAGTTCAATGTAAGTCCCAACACATTTCAGTATAAAACCTTTCTATTTCTCGAATCCTGATTCAGTTCAATGTAAGTCCCAACACATTTCAGTATAAAACCTTTCTATTTCTCGAATCTTGATTCAGTTCAATGTAAGTCCCAACACATTTCAATATAAAACCTTTCTATTTCTCGAATCTTGATTCAGTTCAATGTAAGTCCCAACACATTTCAGTATAAAACGTTTTTGTTTCTCCAAATCTGGTTCAGTTCAATGTAAGTCCCAACACATTTCAGTATAAAACGTTTCTGTTTCTCCAAATCTGATTCAGTTCAATGTAAGTCCCAACACATTTCAGTATAAAACCTTTCTATTTCTCGAATCCTGATTCAGTTCAATGTAAGTCCCAACACGGTTCAGTATAAAACCTTTCTATTTCTCGAATCCTGATTCAGTTGAATGTAAGTCCCAACACATTTCAGTATAAAACGTTTCTGTTTCTCCAAATCTGATTCAGTTCAATGTAAGTCCCAACACATTTCAGTATATCTATCTACTTCTCTAATCCTGATTCAGCTCAATCATAATCTATTAATATTCTTTTATGAAAAAAGAATTTAAAATATCTCCATATATTTCAACTATACATTTGGCACAATTATTAATGAAATGCGAAAACATCACACGCCCTACTGAGGTATCTTTGTTCGATTGTGATGTGGCGAAGTAAAACTTTCGAGAAAAAAAAGAAGAATTAAGTATTTCCATTTCATTACGGTTCCTTTATATACAGGGCTTCTGCATCGAATTAAACGCAGAATTCAACATACCCTAATTTACATCAAATCACTGGGAATGCACAGCATTTTTGAAGTTTGTGTTTTAGACTAACCATTAATTTGATATTTAAGGAGTATTGTTGCCTTGGGCATATTAAACGCAACAATCGTTAGAGTACTAATACTGTCGCATTTGTCATTGGTGAGAGTTTAATTTATATTGTTACAGTAATTAAGAATTAATTAATCTCAACTAATTGGGGTTTGAGCTTACATATTCTTAGGAAAATACAAGCTTTGTTATTAGCTGATGAAGTGTAGTCACTTCATCAGCTAATAACAAACATGGTGGAGAACGGCCACCATGTTGGAATGCCCTTCCAGGGACGTCACTAAATCTATTTGAGGGACGGCAGACCCGTCCTCCGGGGCTATTGTCTTTGACCGTCGGGGGACCTTTATTTTGCTTGTGTGCGTCGCTCCGGGCTCAACAACTGGATCACTTCATCTCTCACCTCGCCTAGACACACCATAACATATTTCTTAAGGTAAGGCTTTATGTTAGTAACCCCATAATCAGAATGATATTGGCCAGGATAAATAGAATAGTTTGCCATCCCCCACCTTTGTAAACCAAACATGCGTAACCAACAGATTATTTAATCTTTCTTAATATATTATCTTAATTCAAGTCCCGCTGTTATCATTGCTCTACCATCTGCCTTCCTTTCACCAATCTCTAACAGCTATACCCCCCCCCCCGTCGTAGAGTCATAATCGCGACATATGGTGGACTTTTCAAAGTTAATTTATTGATAAGTAGAGTTCGATCCCGTACCTCTACTTATTAATCCATCAGGAGAGAGTAAAGTTGTAGCTCGCCCTTTCAAGTTATTGTATTGTAAAGTAGAGTTCAATTCACAAATAGTAGAGTTACACTTATTCTAGCAATATGTCACCCAGAAACCCTGCCTCGATTTTGCAAATGCATTGCAACTCTCCGGACACTTTCTTTTCTTACTATATTACTGCCACAAATGAATATCGTAAATGTAATTTCGTTGCCTGGTGTTTAAATGTATACCTCTGTTTCAAATTTCATTCAGTAGCTTACAAAGTCAACATTTTGTAATAAAAATACGTTTGTGTTTTTATTTAAGTGTAATCTTTGGAGCATATTTAAGGTGATTCTTCTCCTAAGCATTGCAGTTTGCATTAGCCTCGAATCAGTTGCCGATTTTTCAAAATAACACTTTGTTCAACTGCATTTGCCTATGTTAATAATTTATTTAGCCTTTGAATGCTAACGTTTATGGAAATAAAATTTGCAGATATCTTTATGATGTTACTGCAGCGCTTGATTTTCATTGGGAAATGAACAGTCAATATAACAGTTTTTCAGTAGGGCACTATAAATATATGCGATTCGCAACATAATCAATTTAACTGTGGGCCCTTCTCAATTAAATGCCTAAGTACTTCTGTTTTATAGTGTTCCATCACTCATATATAGTTAAACCCATTAACGATGCAAGTATGTACTGGTCATTCAAAATGTGGGCTTCGCAAACTGTACTACCATGTTTCGCCGCTAGAGACATACAAGTAGACCGTTACTGAATAAATACAAACCACCAGTTTTGAAACAATAATCACAAACAGCGATGAGTTCAACTCAAAAAGAAGCCTGTTTTTCACGGAAATAAATGGAGCATAATGTTTCCAAACGAATACCTTTACATATCCATAGAGAAAATAAGTAACATTTGAAACTGTATAAAACGAGACTCTGGTCATATATCTCTAAACAAACTTTCTCTACACGTACTATGCACATAGTGTACAGAGAAGTTATTGTATTGCACGCAAAAATTCCATACCGAAATTTCATCGGAAATACACGATTTAGGGTCGCCTGGATAAAAAGCAGTTTTGGTAAAAGGTCTGTTAGCTGTGTGTGTATGTGTGTGTGAAAGAGAGAGAGAGTTTCCGTGGTCTGTGAAGCTATGAATAGTCAGATTTTTTAGATATTGAATATTGATTAATTCTTATGAATTATCTCCTTATAATACTCGACTACTTGAAGTTGATAATCGAACAACATTACCAATAAAGGTGTTAACACGAATTCTGATTTCATCCGAAGATGTAATTCACTCATGAAAACTTCCAAATCTCGGAGTGAAAGCTGATGCTACTCCAGGACGATTAAATCAAAAGGTCGATAATTAAAAAGTGAAAAGTCGGTAAAATACGAAACTTGGTGTTTAAGTTTAGTATCTTCAAGAAATGCGACACTAAGATTTTGAGAAAAATCCCCCCACCCGAACTATTCTTTACATGGAAAACATTTCTAAAATGTTGATTTTCTAAAAAATGACTAACGATTTTGATTAAAACACCTTATATTAAAGCTATTTATTGGGCAAATAAAATGTATATCTTGAATTTTCTGGGAATGACCTCTAAAGAACGTTTTATTCTGAATGAAATTTGCTGAATTTTGCGTAGCTGGTAAACCGTAAGAGTTAGGCACAAACTTACTACACCAAAATGTAGATCACGTTAGAACACACAATTTATGTCATACGGTTTTTCTTTCTCGTGAAATTGAGCATTTCGGAAATATTCTTTGTTGATGTAATTGTTTTTTCACAGAAACCGTGTGTAGGACAGGCAGAGTCAGACTGAAAAATTCAATGACATAGCCGGGATTTGAAGCACGGATCTCCCGGTCTCTAGGCGGTTGCTCTGTGCTACCATGGCAACATGCCAGCATAACATTGAATGTCTCAACTGACTCGCATGTTTCCCGGTAAACCACAAGGTGATCTCAAACTAATTTGAGATGACAACCCCAATGGCGACTTACAATGTTGCAAGTACTTACAAGTCTCAGGATTCATAGTATAGCCAACTATTATGATCAACTGGTATTGACCAATTGGCATCCAAACCCTGTCCTCCACACGGCTTGTGTGAAAAACAATCAATATGAATGTTATATTGTCTACCAGAATGTAGAAGTGCAGTTTGTTGCGAGGGCCTTTGTTTTGAAGATCTTCGTACTTTACGACGTTTGCGGAGAGCCATTCAAAACAAACGAAGAGGAATGCTGACTTGAGGAATTGTGTTGATCCACACACTGCTGGCACAACCCATCGGCTCCTTGAACAATTTCAATGGCACATTTTCGATCATCCGCGTACAGTCCTAAACTGGAACCCAGCGACTTTCACCTTTTCCTTGAACTGAAGACGTGGCTAGGAGGGCAGCATTTGCAACCCAACGAAGGTCTTCAAAACAAGCTTGTGCACACGTGCTGTAATATTTTCGGTGATTATGTTGAAAAGTAACCATTAGTGTACAAAACTTTTAGTAATAAAATAATTGTTTTCTATGAACTTATATTTTATTTATAGCCTATCGGAGGTTGAAAAAAAAAGGACCCTGGTATTTTGTGAATTATGTTTCTCATACATAAATGTCATCGTCTGTTCCAGTGTAATTGAACTGAAATTTCTGAAGGGCTAGCAAGCACACACAAGTGTATGGAAAGCCATTAAAACAACGTGGCCGAGGTTTTTAAGGTAATCACATTTCATTAGCTTAACTACATGTGCGTCATCGAGGAATCGATAACCTCAATCGGATATCGACACGTAGGACCGCCCTACTGTAAATCATTGCGATGGGCCCGTACTCAATTGGTTATAATATGCCAGTTCCGATTGTAAACCACTCATAATTAGTATTCATGAGATCACTTTGAATTTCAATTGCCCTTGTTTGGGCTCCTCCATCACCCGCGGCGCTATTGAATGTCCGCAGACCCCACTATGAATCGGACCGCACTCCAAATGGAAAAGCGCGCATTCCACTGTCTATGGGTCTTGCATTCCTTTCGCAGCATTGTCTCTGGAATCCCTCTATTCTTCTCTCATTTCTGGAGCACATATTCCAGCTTTAATTATCGTTATTATTGTTCTTGGAACAGTGGAAACTGCGATATTTAAATGAGAGCTTGTAATACCACTGGCAAAACCCTCCCTCGCCATTTTAGACATTTCATTTGCGAAAACATTCAAACCCTAAAACTATTTAAAACATTAAAAGTTTCTTTGGTTCTAAACATAAAAAGATTGTATAAATTAGGGTGAATAATAAAAAATCTGATGTGATCCATCCACATGACTTTCTCTACATCTCTGCAACAAATTATTGTTAAAAAGCTTATACTTCTATTTACTTCACACTAATCGAGAAAAAATTAGCAGAAATAGTCTTATTACATGCTTCCTTTCGAGTAAAAGGGAAATAGAGTAGTACGACAAATTCCCGTACGAGGAAAGTATAGCTTTTTAAAACTGAAATTAAAACAACGAATAGCTCAAAAAAGATCCACTCCAAGCAAAAATGTATATAACATAAATTCTATGTTTTAACGAGCTCTACATTTTCTGTTAAGTAAGTTTTTGTCCATCTCTTATGGTTTGCCAGTTATGCAAAATTCCGTAAAATACATCTAGAACAAAGTTGTCTGACGGGGCTATTCCCATATATACATTTTATTTGTCAGGTAAATATTTTTAATATACGATATTTTAATCAAAATCGTTAAGTCATTTTAAGAAAATCAAAATTTTCGAAAATGTTTCCATGTTAAGGGTAGTTTATGTTAGGATTTTCTTGAACAGCTTCGTGTTGCATCCTTGGAAGATACTAAACGCCAAGATTAGTATTTAACGGTATTTTCGTTCGTTCTTGAGCTATGCTTTCCATAGACATATAGACACACGGACCTTTGTGCAGAATTTTTTTTTTTTTTTTTTTTGATTTGCAATATCATATTAGTACGCTTTATAGTTTATTAGTTTAATTAATAATTTACACAGGTTTAATATAAGAAATATATCTGCTTCAGTAGCCAAGACTGAGCAGATAGCAGAACACAAAACCTTAGGGTGAGAAGTTGCTATTGTGTACACCAAGGTTACTTTCTTTGTTAATACTGCAACATAAATGCCTTTGTGAGAGCAAGCTTTTAGAGCATTAGAGACATAAGTAACAGGGTAATTTTTAGAGAAAGGGCTCTTACCTAAAAGTTAGCAGATCGGGACTTTTCCATTATAGAGAGCGGTTACGCGAGTCAAATACAAAGAACTTCCAAAATTAATCACGTGACAACGTTATTTTCGCGCTTCTTTTCAACCAATCAGGAATGAGCGATGCACAGACAAGAAAATAGGCTACTTGTTACACTTTGATGCATTACGCGGTACCTGTAGGTTGTACGTTGTAGTATGTGAATGCGGCAGTGTTAGTGCCTAAGTATGTGATATTAATGCGCGAAACATTGTAGTTATAGCACGAGTTGAGTTGTCGCGTAATAGGTAAGTACGCAGTAATTACCGATGACCGTCAAAACAAGCACTTAGTAAGCAGAACAAAATAGCACTAGTTATTAACATATATGTCTACGTCTTCAAGAATTATGTCGGGAGTTGCTCGTAGGATTAGCCTCAACAAGTAACAAAGGTGAATAAAAGTATCAATACTGAAAAATCTTAAAGTGAAGTACTTCTGTTTGTAAGTCTAGCCCGTGTCACATACCCCTCAGTGAGAGTCAAATTTGTGTTCTACATGGATGAGCATAGCCGGCGCATCAGAGAACTTCAAAGAGGTATGTACACGCTCGTTTATAAAGTATTTCACGGCGCTAACTCAGACCGACCCCAAGGTAGGCGAAAGATACAGACACAGGTTCAGGGGGACCCAAACATGTATTTTCGGTGAAACCTCGGTGCGTAATTATTATTATTATTATTATTACTATTATTTTCGAATTTTTCGGTGCTTTACAATACCTTCTCTATCCACTATGTACATAGTACGTGTAGAGAAATTAAAAATGGAGAGAAATACTATAGTTAATGAATACAAAATAAATTTCCAAAACGTACTCCAAAATGTGTGTCTGACTTCCTGTCTGTTCTTTAGATTTTGTGCATCCTCAATGTTTCCGTCAGTACGTTAAACGTAGAGAAATATTTAAATGCTATTCATTATATTTTGTTCTTCTTCACTAAATTAAAAAAAATACACCCAGCTTTATTACCGACGGAAGGAAAGATAGAAAGAAAAAAGAAAGGAAGGGATTTAGTGAAAGGGACTATAGCGTTTCCATTTAGAATAGGCGGTTCAAGGTCGTCTAGTAGCTAACCAAGCATCCCCTACACACCGATATCTGTGCACGGGCCTTTCGGCTTACTCTCACTCCAAGGGATTAACAAAGCAAGTACTGCAGAATGGTGGTAAAACATGTGCGCTCTCTGAGAGAGGAACGTGACCTTGAACCGCCAATTCGAAATGAACATAGTATAGTGTGAATTCTAATACATTCGGTTGACGATTGCAACTCGCTAACATTGGATGCGTGCATGTCCCCAATTCGAAAAGTACGTTGTGCATTATCCGTAAGTACACACAGAAGGATTCAAATCTCATATATTGCAAAATATTTTAAATCTTATTAAATGTTTTCATTTAAACCTTTTAACATATTTTTACTTTCTCTATACGTACTATGTAAATGTATAGAGAAGGTATTGCACTCCACCCAAACATTCGATACCGAGATTTCACCGGAAATATATATTTTAGGTTCACCTGTATCCCAGAAAAGCATTTTACGAAAAATGTCCGTGTGTGTGTCCGTGTGTCTGTGAACACGGTAACTCAAAAACGAAAAGTCGGTAAAATACCGAACTTAGTATTTAGGTTTAGTATCTGCCAGGGATGCGACACCAATATTTTGAGAAAAATCCCGCCACAACAAACTAACCTTTATATGGAATTTTTTTCGAACATTTTGATTTTCTTAAAAATGACTATAACGATTTTGATTAAAATATTGCATATTACATATATCTACCTTACAAATAAAATGCATATCTTGAATTTTTTGGGAATAGCCTCTGAAGGCTACTTTATTCCGGATGACTTATGGAATTTTGCATAACTGTAAACCGTAAGAGATTGACGAAAACTTGCCACATAAAAAATGTACAGCACGTTAAAACACAATTTAAGATATATGCATTTTTCTTCGTGGAGCTGATCGTTTTTGAGATATTCCTTGTTATTGGTTTCAGCTTGAAAAAAATTATACTTTTCTCAAATAGAATTTGTCAACTCCTGTCCACGCAAACAAAGGAAAATAGCAACCAGCTTTTGACTATCACTTTAAACTATGGTACTCCCTTATTTCACTTCTACTTACAAGTAAGCAAGTAATCAGGCTATTTCTGCTAGTTTTTTCTCGAAAAGCATGAAGTAAATAGAAGCATAGCCTTTATCACAATAATTTGTTACAGAGATGTAGAGAAAGTCTTGTGAATGGAACACATCAGATTTTTTACTTTTTCTACACGTATACTATGTACACAGTGTATAGAGAAGGTATTGGTTTTGCACCAAAAAATTCCGTACCGAGATTTCACCAGAAATAGATGTTTTAGGGTTCCCACAGAATACAAAAAAAATCAGTTTTAGAATAACGCCCAATTGTGTGTGTGTGTGTGTGTGTGTGTGTGTGTGTGTGTGTATGTATGTGTGGTATTTTCAAGAATTTCCCCCAACTACCCCATACATGCAATATTTTTCAAATTAATTTTTTTTTCTCAAAAATAGCTCTAATGATTTTGAATAAAATGCCTTATATTTAAGATATTATTGACGAATAAAATATATTGAATTTTATGGGAATAGTCTCTGGAGACATGTTTATTCTGGATGAATTTTGCATAACTGATAAACCGTAAGCGGTAGACAAAAACTTATGTAGAGCTCGTTAAAATACACAGTTTATGTTATATCTATTTTTTTCATGCAGTTGACCGTTTTCGTTTTTAGATATTCCTTGTAAATAGTTTCATGTTTAAAATAATTATACTTTTCTCATACGGGAATTTGTCCACTCCTATCCATTCACACAAATGTACTTCAGTCGCATGGCAACCAACTTTTAAAACATTTGAATATCGATTTAGCTTCTACTTACAAGGAAGCAGGTAATAACACCTTTTCTGCTATTTTTTCCCGATTTGCATTAAGTAATTAGAGGAATGACCTTTCCAACAATGCATTACCCGATCATTAATATGTGTTTATCTTATAGGTCAATCAGTAGGTACACAATTATTCACGCCGAGAAGTGGGGGCTCTTCTTAAGCTAGCAATTCTTAAAACAGAAAGCATGCCTGAAGGAAACATTGAAGATATGCCTGTCTTGTTTTTCAGGCAACATATATACGCAACTTCAATTAATACTTATCATTGTAAGAAATTAAATTATATTTATAGTGACGAGATCACAATTACTATATACTGTCATTGAACCAACATTTCTGAACTATTATTATGTTGACCGCAAAATTTAATTTTTATTTCTCAGTAACAGAAGGAAGAAGAATAGGAAAATGTTATATTAAGCAAATAACAAAGAGAAATATTCATAATACGATCCAAAGGAACTCGGGTTATGAGGCATCGATATAATGGAAGCTGTCAGAAGTTTGTAAATTAATTTAAACGGACACCCTTTGATGGTTTCATCGGCAAACAATTATTTAGTAGAAGCCTTTCTAACAGCACATCATTTTATCGTTTGGCAAAGTACTAAAAGAGGAACACGGATGAAATTTTAATGGAACGAATGAAACGAGAAAGATTGGAAATAACTTTCATAAAAAGCCATTTTCTCTTTTTAGTGTGAACGTGGTAGGAGCCGGTACCAGCGAAACCAATTTCTTGGTACATTTCAGACACATTATCCAATGCTTCATTTTTCAAACTGAAGATAGACAAAACTGGAACTTCTAGCTCCATGGACTTAACTTGCGTAAGTTTATTAACCACATTATCACGCAGGCGTTAATGACAATAATACAGAGTGATCTATATAGAACTGACACAACACCCGGTAAAATTGGAGCTTGGTGTGCAATATCCGCACAGGGTCAATTTTTTTAACCAGACTGTGAACACTGCAGAGTACAGACTGGTTTTCATGGAGTTTGTTGAGCAACTGGACGATGTAGAGCTGAGTCAAGGATATTTTCAGCAAGATGACGCTACATGCCATACATCAAATGAATCCATGAATCTAATTGCAAGTTTCTTTGACTACCGGATAATTTCAAGAAACCTGTGGCCACCGAGATCTCCGGATTTGACATCGCCGGACTTCTTTCTATGGGGTTGCTTAAAAGACAGCGTTTATGCCACACATTCCCAGATATTGGACGATCTGAAGCACAACATTTCAAAGGAGATTCAAGCAATTGACAACAGAGTCCTCCAACGAGTGGCCAGTAACATGGAACGACGTGTTTAGTTGTGCCTTATGCAGGATAAAGGGCATTTTACACATTTGCATACAGGTTAAATAATCTCCCAAAATTCCTATACAATTATGTATAATAAGTTGTCGCTAGCACAATTCGTTTTGAAACAATTAAAGAAAGAAATGTTTCAGCTCTATATAAATCACCCTGCATAAAATAGTAAAAATCAAATCCCGCAAATATTCTCTAGTCAAATTCGTTTCGAGTGAACACAACATATTTAAATGATGAATATTAACAAACTTCATATCGAAAAAACCATAACTCCAGAAAAAAATGTGTGTATAAAATAAATTATGTGTTTTAACGTCCTCGACATTTTTTATGGTTTAAGTTTTTGTCCATTTTTGACATTTTTGGAGTTGGTTCACCTGGCGCAATCCACTGTTTTTAAACGTGGCAAAGTAGTGATGTATCCAAGTTTCATCCATGGTAATAAGCCGTCTCAAAAATTCACTGGGATTTTTACGGCAGAGCTCCACATTCTTAACAGAAACAGATTTTCTTTATAACTTTTGATCAGGTGACATTCTCTACTACTCTACAGCAAATTATTGTTAAAACGCTTATTCTTCTATTTACTCAATGCTAATCGAGAAAAAAATTAGCAGAAATAGTCTTATTACTTGCTTCCTTGTAAGTAAAGGGAAATAATGGAGTACCATAGGTTAAAGTGATAGTCAAAAGCTGGTTGCTATGTGACTGAAGTTCCTTTGTTTATATGGAAAGGAGTTGACAAATTTTATAGGTGAAACCAATAACAACGAATATCTAAAAAACGATAAACTCCACGAAATAATGTATATAACAAATTGTGTGTTTTAAAGTGGTCTATACTTTCTATTCATTAAGTTTGTGTCTATCTCTTACGGTTTACCAGTTGTCCAACATTCCTTAAAATTCATCCAGAATTCCAGTCTTGAGAGGCTATTCCCAGAAAGTTCAAGATATACATTTTATTTCTCATAAAATATCTTTCATTTACGACATTTTAATCAAACTCCTTAGAGCCAAAATTCTCAAAACTGTTTCCATGTAAAGGGTAGTTGGAGGTGGTGGAAAGTCTTGAAAACCTTTATGCCGCATCCTTAGAAGTTACAGAACTTAAATGCCAAGTTTGGTATTTCTGAGCTATGCTGCCCACAGACACATACACACTGACTGACGGACAGACTGAAACATACAGGGACATTTTTCAAAAAAATGTTTTTTGTTATTCAGAGGATCTCAAAACATATATTTCTGGTGAAACCTCGGTATGGAATTTTTAGGTGCAATAAAATACCTTCTCTACAGGGTGTTTCAAAAATACGGGGCATAATTTCAGGTATGTATTTCCCACATGTAGACAATCAAAATAGTTCATTATAACATGTGACCGGAAATGCTTCATTTCCGAGTTATGGCCTTCACAATATTGAAAGTCCCACATGTAGACAATCAAAATAGTTCATTATAACATGTGTCCGGAAATACTTCATTTCCGAGTTATGGCTTTCAAAAGATTGGAATTAACTGGAACGTTTTTCTTTCCGCAGGTCTTTGCCGTCAAAGGAGACATTAGGAGGGCGCTCTGATAGTTCATTCTGAGGAAGGTTACATTCAGTGTTCTTTAGGCGTTAAGACTGTGCGACATGTATTCAAATCAAGAGCTGGCAGAGATACACTTCATGTACAGTAAGGCGGACGGCAATGCTGCGCTGGCTCGTCGTTTGTACCAGGAGAGGTACCCACAGCGACAGTGTCCAGATCGGAAGACATTTGTACGTCTCCATTCCCGTCTGTGGGAGTATGGAACATTCACCTCTCCTGGTTTGGGAAGGAGACGACCAAGATCTACAACTCCAGAAGTGCAGGAGGAGATTCTGGAGGCTGTGGACAGCACTCCTTCTATCAGCACACGACGGTTAGCGTTGCAAGTCAATGTTCCTCATACGACTGTCTGGAGACTGTTGAACGAGTATCGATTGTATCCTTATCATTTGCAACGTGTACAGGCCCTGTCACCAGCAGATTACCCTGCACGAGTTAGGTTCTGTCAGTGGCTCTTGCAGCAGTGTGGTGTAAATCCGAACTTTTCTGTCGTCGTATTATTTACAGATGAAGCACAGTTCACAAGAGATGGCATACCAAATTTCCACAATCAGCATGTATGGTCGCATGAAAACCCACATGCAAATGTTGTATCTCATCACCTGGTGCGGTTCTCCCTCAACATGTGGGCCGGTATCATTGGTGATCGATTAGTTGGACCCCAGGTACTTGTAAACAGACTTACGGGGCAGGCGTACACAAACTTCCTGGAAAACACCACACCTGACGTTTTCGAAGACACTCCACTGATCAATCATCAACACATTCACTTCTTGCATGATGGCGCTCCTGCACACTTCAGTCTTACGGCTCGCCGGTACTTGAATCGAAGGTTTCCTGATCGATGGATAGGTAGATTTGGCCCAATTGCTTGGCCTCCACGCTCACCTGATCTGAACCCTCTCGATTTCTACTTGTGGGGCCATTTAAAATAATTGGTTTATTCGTCTCCGGTGCCGGATTTGGAATCCCTTCGGAAATTAACTGTGGCAAGTTGTGAGGGCATACGCAATACACCTGGAGTTTGGGATCGTGTTCGCAGGTCTGTATTCAAGCAGGAGGTGGACATTTTGAACATCTTCTGTAATGACAACAATCTGCGGAAAGCAAAACGTTCCAGTGAATTTCAATGTTGTGAAGGCCATAACTCGGAAATGAAGCATTGATTGTCTTCATGTGGGAATTACCTGAAATTATGCCCCGTATTTTTGAAACACCCTGTATACACGATGTACATAGTACATGTAGAGAAAGTAAAAACATTTATATCGTGAGTAACATAAATTGTATATAATAGCCAATTATTATTATTATGAATATCATAAAAGTAGTGGATGAGCATACATTTATTGTTGGCAGAACATGTACGAGTGTATGTGTTATCACAATTTTCAGTTCCGTACAGAAGAGAAACGCAGAGTGGTTTTGTTTTGTTTTCTACAGACAAATGTTTAATCACTCATGGTAATGTGTGAGACTAATTAAAGCAAAATATTTTCATTCAATATAGTGAATATACATTTTAATGTAACAGAAAAATGTCATGTAAATTGAGGAGTTGTTTGCTTTAATTATAACGACACACAATGTTGTTCAGCTCATGCAGTGTCTTTCTATTGTATAAAAAAAACTCTCAACTGCTTATTACTTTCTCTACACGTACTATGTACATAGTGTATACACAAGGTATTGTATTGCACCCAAAAATTCGATACCAAGATTTCACCGGAAATACATATTTTCGGTCCCCCTAAATCCAAAGAAAGCATTTCTAGAAAAAGGTCCGTGTGTGCGTGTGTGTCTTGGTATTTAAGTTTGGTATCTTCCAAAATTGCGACACGAAGATTTTCAAGAAAATCGCCCCACCCGCAACTACCCTTTACATGGAACTTTTTCGAAAAATTTTATTTTCTTAAAAGTGACTAACTATTTTGATTAAAATACCGTATATTAAAGATATTTACCTGACAAATAAAATGTATATCTTGAACTTTCTGGGAATAACCTCTGGGGACTACTTTATTCTGAATCAATTTTACGGAATTTTGCAAAACTGCTAAACCGTAAGAGATGGACAAAACTTGTTACATAAAAAATGTAGAGCACGCTAAAACATACAATTTATGTAATATACATTTTTTCTAGGAGTTGATTGTTTTTTTAGATATTATTTGTTATTGGTTTCAGCTTTGATAAAATTACAGTTTTTTCATACAGGTATTTTTCAACTCCTGTTGATACAAAGGAACTTCAGTTACATAGCAACTAGCTTTTGACTATCACTTTAACCTATGCTACTCCCTTATTTCGCTTCTACTTACAAGGAAACAAGTAATAAGATTATTTCTGCTAATTTTTATCGATTAGCATGGAGTAAATAGAAAGCTTAAGTTTTTTAACAATAATTTGTTATAGAGCTGTAGAGAAAGTCATGTGAATGGAGCACATTTGATTTTTTTTTCTCAAAATGCTCACAAATAACTGTGTTATGTACCAATGCTAGGGCTTCGTTGCCCCTTCACTGGAAACGTCTAGAAACAGCCGCACATGCAACACAACCGCAGCGGCACAAACACACCCAGACTTAACAATGGTTCCGAAAGAAAGAGTGTTCACTCGCAAGGTGGGGTAACAGTCACAGCTGCGATGTCAGAAGACCATACCGTGACTCAGGGTATCACTAACACTCGTATGCACAACAATTAGCTTTCACTTACAGAGCAAGCTGTGCACTCGGCGATTCTCTGCCCACGAGACTCCTGCACGAAGCCTCTGGTCTAGCATACGGGGACGAACAGATTAGGCGCCGGGCATCAGTTTCTTGGGAATTATAATCCCAGACCGCTGCTTCAGGCTTCCCCGCTTGCCTTGCGGGCATCTTTAACAGCTGCTATGGTTAAGCTCCAATACAAACCTTCTAAGAGTTGCTTGGACATCAACATTTCACACCCCAAAAATAAATTAATTTCAGTAACAAATTACACCAGCTGGCAACCCTTGACGAGCAATCTTGCCGTATTTTCACTCCCCAACCTTATGTACCCCCACCATCCTGTAAGCCTCACACCTACTCAGTACGTTGTTAAACTCTAGCAAGAATAGGTAAACGTCTAACACATTGTCGGGCTGCCCTCAGCCTGCCAACTGCTCATGTCACAATAGACTTTACCTGTTTATTACTTTCTCTACATATGCTATGTACATAGGGTATAGAGAAGGTATTGCACTCCTCCAAAAAATTCGATACCGAGATTTCACCGGAAATATATGTTTTAGGGTCTCCTGTATCCAAAAAAAAAAAGTATTTTCAGAAAAAGGTCCGTGTGTATGTGTGTGTGTGTCCGTGTGTCTTTAAACATGATAACTCAAAAACGAAAAGTCGGTAAAATACCAAACTTGATATTTAAGTGTAGTATTTTCCAGGGATGGGACACGAAGATTTTGAGAAAAATTCCCCCACCCCAAACTACCCTTTACAAGGAAGTTTTTTCGAAAATTTTGATTTTCTGAAACAAGGCTCTAACGATTGTGATAAAAATATCGTATATTAAACATACTTACTTGACAAATAAAATGTACATTTTGAATTTTCTGGGAATATCCTCTGAAGACTACTTTATTCTGAATAAATTTTACTGACTTTTCAAAACTGCTATATCGTAAGAAATGGACAAAAGCTTACCACACAAAAAAGTAGAGCACGTTAAAACACATACTGTATGTTGTAAACCTTTTTTTCGTGGAGTTGATCTTTTTTTTTAGATATTCCTCGTTTTTGGTATCAGCTTTGAAAAACTAAACTTTCCTCATACAGGAATTTGTCCATACAAACAAAGGAACTTCAGCTACATAGCAACCAGCTTTTGACTGTCACTTTATCCTGTTACTCCCTTATTTCCCCTCTACTTTCAAGGAAGCAAGTAATAAGACTATTTATGCTAATTTTTGTCGATTAACATGGAGTAAATAGAAACTTAAGCATTTTAACAATAATTTGTAGCAGAGATGTAAAGAAAGTCATGTGATTTGAACACATCAGATTTTTTTATTACACTTCTGAAGACTACTTATATAATAGGATGTAAAGTAAAGGCACAGGCTCTTCGTTACTAACAAAATTTGCCAATTCGAGTTAATGCCACCTCGCTCTGCTGTTTCTATTGCAATAACACTGTCGGCGCTCCACTTCACATCACCTTGAAGACGTCCTTACCGTAAGGTATGCGAGCACCTTATTAAAATCATATGGATACCATGAGACCGTCTACCTCAATTCTCTTGAAAAGGGATTGGATGGTTGAAAGTAATGCCTAAAACGTTAATTAAGGGAAACCTCGGTAGTGTGTGTTATTTGATTCTGATGAGTACCTTTTAGCGGGACGAACTGTCACATATCAAAATGTTATAAAGGTCCCTTTATTGTAGTAATATATTCTACATTTTAAAACCACTTAATAACACGTAGGTAAATTTCTGAAGCTAAAGGCATGCTATTGAAACGAAGTATTAGACAAGGGGAGTGCAACTGTTTGACGTGGATCCCCGTGCCTCGCAATTCTAGTAATAAATTAATTCTTTAATGCCTGAAATATTAATTACGCTAACAATTAAAATATTTGTTATATCCATTTACTTTTTACTTTCTCTATATATACTATGTACATAGCGTATAGAGAAGGTATTGTATTGCACCCAAATTTTCCATACTGAGATTTCACCTGAAATACATGTTTCAAGACGCCCTGAATAATAATGATAATAAAAAAAAAAGCATTTTTAGAAAAATGTCCGTGTGTGTGTGGGGGGGCAGCATATCTCAAAAACGAAAAGACCGTTAAATACAAAACATGGTTTTTAAGTTCAGTATCTTCCAAGGATGCGACAGGAAGGTTTTCAAGAAAATCCCCCTAACTCCAGCTACCCATTACATGGAACTTTTTCGGAAAATTTTGATTTTCTTAAAAATGCCCCTAACGATTTTGATTAAAATGTCAAATATGAAAGATATTTACCCGACAAATAAAACGTATATCTTGAATTTTCTGGGAATAGCCTCTGAAGACTACTTTATTTAGGGTGAATTTTAGGCCATGTTGCATAACTGTTAAACCATAAGAGATGGACAAAAACTTAACACACACAAAATGTAGAGCACATTAAAACACACAATTTATGTCAGGTATATTTTTTTCGTGGAGTTGATGGTTTTTCACATATTACTTGTTTTTGGTTTCAGCTTTGAAAAAATGATATTTTTCTCATACAAATTCCTGTCTATACAAACAAAGGAGCTTCAGTCACATAGCAACCAGCTTTTGACTATCACTTTAACCTATGGTAGTCCCTTATTTCGCTTCTACTTAGAAAAATGAAAAAATGAAATGACCTGTTATTTATGGACGCTCTTTAACTGCTTTGGTTCTCAGCGTCCCATTCTATACTGGGCGTGAAAGATCGCTTAATTTTGCTCAGAAGCCTCTCTTATCAGGCTTGAGGTTCTTTTACGTGCCGTAAATCTACGACACGGGACCCACAGCTTTACTTCCCTTCCGAAGGAAGCCATGCTAAGGATATTTTAAAAAAATCTTGTGTTCCGCTCACATGACTTTTTCTACAACTCCGTCATACATTATTAAAAAGCATATGCTTCTATTTACTTCCTGCTAATCGAGAAAAAATTAGCAGAAATAGTCTTATTACTTGCTTCCTTGTAAGTAGAAGCGAAATAAGGGAGTACCATAGGCAATAATGATGGTCAAATGCTGGTTGGTATGTAACTGAAGTTCCTTTGTATGGACACGAGTTCACAAAGTGCTGTATGAGAAAGGTATGATTTTTATAGCTGAAACCAAAAACAATGAATATCTCAAAAACAATCAACTCTGCGAAAAAAATGTATATAAAATAAATTGTATGTTTTAAAGTGTTCTACATTTGTTGTGCGGTAAGTTTTTGTCCATCTCTGACGGTTTAGCAGTTATGCAAAATTCCGTAAAATTCATCCAGAATAAACTACTCTTCAGAGGCTATTCCCAGAAGATTCAAACTATACATTTAATTTGTCAGGTAAATATCTTTAACATACGATATTTTAATCAAAATCGTTAAGAGCCATTTTTTAGAAATTCAAAATTTTCGAAAAAACTTCCATGTAAAGTGCAGTTTGGGGTGGGGGGATTTTTCTCAAAATCTTCGTGTCGCATCCCTGGAAGATACTAAACTTAAATACCAAGTTTGGTATTTTACCGACTTTTCGTTTTTGAGATATCGTGTTCACAGACACACGGACTCACACACGGATTTTTTTGGATACAGGGGACCCTAAAATATTTATTTCCGGTGAAATCTCGGTATCCAATTTTTTGGTGGAGTACAATACCTTCTCTATACACTATGTACATAGTACGTATAGAGAAAGTAAAAAAGCCCATCGTCCTCCACCGCGAATGTGAAGTTAGTATGGTAACCACGAAGACAAGTGTGCCTTGGGTACGAGCAGAAGTTGAAGCGAGTTTGTGATTCTGATCATCCAGAATATGAAAGTTTCACAGATAACAAGCAAGGACTAGGCGGATTAACGTTCGCGTCGTACATGTTGCCTTTGGGCGGTAGAAGCCGATTATATCTGCCATAAAGCTTTATCGAGTGATAATGTAATAATAACTTACCTCTTAGGTAAAGCTCTCGTCTTTCTGTGACAAAATGTCTTTTATACCCCCCCCCCCCCGATACTTCTAGCATCAGGTTAAGCTCACTATATACCCTCCACTCTCCCTTCAACCCTTCAGAAATAAAGACTATCATGTGATATGTTGTTTTTTTGCTGGTTCATTTGTGTGAGAGCTTTTCTCAGGGCATACTGGGTGGATTGCAAGAATAGGCAACAACAGATAAATATCTAGCGGAGCCTAACACCTAATCGGTTTGGAATGGGTGCCGATTTTGTTAAAGATGAATAATCAAAAATTTCGAATTTAATTACAGCGTCATATTAAAGAAGGCTTGCACCAACTTCACAGCAAGCTGTACTTCCGGAGTAAACTACTATAAAAGTCAAAACACGGAACTTCCATACAGGATAAACCATTTCCGAAGTTGTTTAATCTTTTCAGACGCTCCCGGAATAAAATGTAGACCACTGTCATGTAGTACCTTACTGCGAAGGTAAGCAGAGGACAAATATGTGATATAGGTGACTGCCTCTGTGGTCGGCGAGCTGACTTTTCACCCGGCGGTCCCGGGTTCGTTTCCCGGCGGGGGCGGGGAATGTTTCTTTAGCCAGAATTACTCCCTATCCTCCACACAGTCTGGAAGTATGTATGTGAGAGTGAATGTGCGTGTCTTTGTGGCAAATAAAACGATTTAAACTCAAGACAACGAGTTGTTTCTGAAGCCCCCGATATAAATGAAATGAAAAACATCTGAAAATCTCACATGACTCTACTCCACAAACTTCTTACAAAAGATTATGTGGGTGCGATTGACTCCCATTGTGTAGCTATCTGATGAACTAGTGAACTTCTACTAAATCGGAAAGGGCAGTACCATGCATCCTCTAATCTTCGATGCAACTAAAATATTTAAGAACATTGCTTCTTAAGATGTTTTAGCTGCTCTCCGTTGTTTCCATCACTCGAAGCATTAAACTGGTCCGTCACTATTTGTTCACAATTTCACTTCAAATATAGCTGATTTACGTCGTGATTTTGCACTCTCTATTATTTACATGGGTTTTTATCCGTGATCGCTCCAACACAAATCAAGAGTTCCGAAAGTAACGAGCTCTTGCTTTGGTAGCAGCAGCTAAAAGAGTAATTTGTAGATGAGCTCTCCAACTACTTCCGGAGCTAACTGCTCCCGTAGTAACTTATTTCTGTATTATGAACTTCTATAGTAAACGTTAACTCCAACATATGTACACTATTCCATATCTGCTAACTTATAGATTATGAAAAGCTTCGTTGTGGGCAAAGTTTGTTTTTGTAGTAAAGTAAGATATTATGTGTTCGTGACTCACCAAACTAAACAGCGAATCCCTTGCCGATCACCGCTAAACGGGTGCTGAACTCTAGCATTACAATGTTTGCGAAACTGCAGCAAGAAGCACAAGAGTAACTAAATTTGAGCGATGCATGCTCTTCTATTAACCTAAGCCCCTCCTACTACTCACTATCCCGCCATAGTTTCTATATTCCATGTCGCCAAATATAATCCTTTATATGACTATCTGAGACTCACTCTTATAAGTTTGACTGCTCTAACCTGAATATTCTTTCCCTTTGTTAATTCTAAAAAACTTGTCTACGAATTTTAAACAACCTTTAAATTTCAGAACGTATTGACTTCCCAGGAATTGAATCACGAGCTTAATAGAGTTCGTGCTTATTTTATTTATTGAATTTTAACTACCTTCATTACTCTGACTGCTAGCTATTTGCTTTCTCTAACGTAATAGATTGATAACTATACTCTTAACATTATGCCTATTATATTGTCACATTATTTCCTTACGGAATAAATTATTAATATAATAAAAGCATAATTCCGGATTCACGTAGAGGGTCATACTTGAATGGTGTAGAAGCCGGATGGAAAATTCGGAAATGAGATTAAAGAATGAGATCAAAGCATCTCCTTTTAGAGAAGAAGCTCAAGCAAAGTATGCTTTGGTTGTTTATTACTCGTATATTCATTCTCTATTAGTATGGGGGAAATGACCCAAGTGTGAAAATACTTTTGAAATTACAAAACAAGGCAGTATGATTAATATGCAATGTAAATAGTAGAGCTCATTGCAGGTCATTATTTGGGAAGTTGAAAACTCTTACAGTTGTTTCCTTATATGTTAGTAAATGTTTTTTTTATGTAAAAAAAGTAATATTGACACATACTTACCCAATAATGCTACTCAAGAATACTATATCAGAAATAATCTACAGTTAAAGATTAACTTATGTAACAACTAAAAACAGTTTTCATGGCTTCGTTGTAAAATTGTGCAATATACTGCCACAGAATATTAAAGACTTGGACACTAATAATTTTAAAATAGCAGCTAAGAGACTTTTATTAGATCTATATTTATATGATTTTCATGAATATTTTAAAGAACTAAGTGGTAGTAATACCAGACCGTGAGTATTGTTTTAAATTTTATTATTTTCGGTTTTATGTAATTGACAATGTCTATGCATTGTACATGCTCTCAGACAATAAATTGTTGATATGCTAAACACGTAACTCAGATGTTTCACAACACTGTGATTCACACTTCGACAGACGTGAAGAAGAGGGTGAATTATCGTATTCTTCGAGGTAAAGTCTGTAGTTGCAATATGTTTTCCTACTTCTCTGCCTCTTGTACTTCTTTATCATTTTACTTCCTCTACTACTTAAAATTTAAAAATCTGATGTGTTCCATTCATATGACCTTCTCTATACCTCTGCAACAAAATATTATTAATTTAATATTCATTCTAATCGAGAAAAAAAAATACATAAATAGTCTTATTACATGCTTCCTTGAAAGTAGAGGGGAAATAAGAGAGTAAGGTTAAAGTAATATTCAAAATCTGGTTGCTATGTGACTAAAATTCCTTTGTTTGTATCAGAAAAGTAAAGCTCAAACCAAAGCAAGTAATATCTCAAAAACGATCTGCTCCACGAGAAAAATGTATATAACAAAAATTGTATGCTTTAACTTGCTCTATCTTTTCTGTGTGTTAAGATTTTGTCCATCTCTTACGGTTAAGCAGTTATGCAAAATTCCATAAAAATTATCCTGAATGAAGTGCTCTTCAATGACTATTCCCAGAACATTCAAGATATACATTTTATTTGTCATGTAAATACCTTTAATATATGATATTTTAAACAAATCGTTACAGCCATTTTTGAGAAAATCAAAACTTTTGAAAAAAGTTTAATGTAAAGGGTAATTGGGGGTGGGGGATTTTCTTGATAATCTTCGTATCGCATCCTTGGAAGATACCAATCCTAAATACCAAGTTTGGTTTTTAACAGTCCTTTCGTTTTTCAGCTATGCTGCCCACAGACAGACACACACACACATTTTTCTTAGTGTTTCTTTTTTTAATTCAGGGGGTCTCAAAACATGTATTTCCGGTGAAATCTCGGTATTGAAATTCTGGGTGCAACACAATACCTTCTCTATACACTAAGTACATAGTACGTGTTGAGAAAGTAAGTATTGCACTTCGCCCAAAAATTCTATACCGAGAATTCACAGGAAAAAGTTTTATACACTCCTTTAATAAATAGAAAACTTATTCTATAGTAATTTGATATGTTCCATTCAAAATACTTTCTCTACATCCCTGAGACAAATTAGTGCTAAAAAGCTTATTCTTCCATCTACTTCATGCCAATCGATTAGCGAACATAGTCTTATTTCTTGCTTCCTGAAAGTAGGAGGAAAATAAGGGAATACGCTATGCTAAAACGATTGTCACATATTTTAAAAGCTGGTTACCATGTGGTTGAAGTCCGTTTCTATGCATGTCTAGGACTTTACAGCTTTCCGTTTTAGAAAAGTATTTTAAAGCTGAAACAAACAACAAGGAATATTTCAGAAATTGTCTTCTCCATGGAAAAAACGTGAATGACATAAATTGTGTGTTTTAACGTGATCTACATTTTTTGTGTAGTACGTTTCGTCTGTCTTACGGTCTACAAGTTATGCAACATTCATCCAGAATAAAGTAGACTTCAGAGACTATTAACAGAAAATTCAAGATACACACCTAATTGTCAGGTAAATATCTTTAATATACGATATTTTAATCAAAATCTTTGGAAGCATTTCGAAATTTTCGAAACATCTATTTAAAGGGTACTTTGGGATTGGGGATTTTTCTCTAAATCTTCGTGTCGCATCCCAGAAAGTTACTAATCTTAAATACAAGGTTTGGATATGTTTCCGGTAAAATCTCGGTATCGAATTTTTGTGTGGAATGCAATACCTTCTCTATACATTATGTACATAGTACGTATAGAGAAAGTAAAAATGTGTACGAGTGTGCGCACGAGCATATCTATAGCTTGAACAACATAATTCAAAAACAAAATGCCCCATAGATACCAAATTCGAAATTTCAGTTCAGTAGGTGTTGAGAAATTTACTCTCTCGCAATTTCATATTTAAGGAAATCTAAACTCAAATCAGGTAATATTTTAAAGGTCTAACAGATCAAATTTATGAACATCTACACCAAAACTAATTTTAATCCAAATTCGAGATTCTAGCCTTCCTTTTCGGCGCTTTTTATTACAATGCCATATCTGAGACATTTCCATTATAAATAATGTATCCAAAATTTCTGCGAATAATTATGAAGTCTTCTCCATTATAGATGACTTTTGTATAATTTGTAAACTTTGAAAGAAATATAAAATTTCGTCAATAAAAAACGAAGTGTGCCAGCATATAACTTATGTCATATCAGAAATGGTTAGCTCTAAATCAAAGGTAATTAACATAAACAATATATGTTTTGACGAGATTGTCATTTTTTGTGCAGTAAGCTTTTGTCAAACTCTTATGGTTTAACAGTCATGCAAAAATCTTTCGGGGCCTCACATGCTCTTCAAAGAAAATGAGATATGTACGAATGTACGCAGGTATGTATGTATGTATGTGTTTGTGTATGTATGTATGTGTTTGTGCATGTATGTATGTATGTATGTATGTGTTTGTGTATGTATGTATGTATGTGTTTGTGTATGTATGTGTTTGTGTATGTATGTATGTGTGTGTGTATGTATGTATGTATGTATGTATGTACGAGTTTGTGTATGTATGTATGTACGAGTTTGTGTGTGTATGTATGTATGTATGTATGTATGTATGTACGAGTTTGTGTATGTATGTACGAGTTTGTGTGTGTGTGTATGTATGTATGTATGTATGTATGTATGTAGGTACGAGTTTGTGTGTGTATGTATGTACGAGTTTGTGTGTGTATGTATGTACGAGTTTGTGTATGTATGTATGTATGTATGTATGTACGAGTTTGTGTGTGTATGTATGTACGAGTTTGTGTATGTATGTATGTATGTATGTATGTATGTATGTATGTACGAGTTTGTGTATGTATGTATGTATGTATGTATGTATGTATGTATGTATGTATGTACGAGTTTGTGTGTATGTATGTACGAGTTTGTGTGTGTATGTATGTACGAGTTTGTGTATGTATGTATGTACGAGTTTGTGTGTGTATGTATGTACGAGTTTGTGTGTGTATGTATGTACGAGTTTGTGTGTGTATGTATGTACGACTTTGTGTGTGTATGTATGTACGAGTTTGTGTATGTATGTATGTACGAGTTTGTGTATGTATGTATGTACGAGTTTGTGTGTGTATGTATGTACGAGTTTGTGTGTGTATGTATGTACGAGTTTGTGTGTGTATGTATGTACGAGTTTGTGTATGTATGTATGTATGTACGAGTTTGTGTGTGTATGTATGTATGTATGTATGTACGAGTTTGTGTGTATGTATGTATGTATGTACGAGTTTGTGTGTATGTATGTACGAGTTTGTGTGTGTATGTATGTACGAGTTTGTGTATGTATGTATGTACGAGTTTATGTATGTATGTATGTATGTATGTATGTATGTACGAGTTTGTGTGTATGTATGTACGAGTTTGTGTGTGTATGTATGTACGAGTTTGTGTATGTATGTATGTACGAGTTTGTGTGTGTATGTATGTACGAGTTTATGTATGTATGTATGTATGTATGTACGAGTTTGTGTGTGTATGTATGTACGAGTTTGTGTATGTGTGTATGTATGTATGTATGTACGAGTTTGTGTATGTATGTATGTACGAGTTTGTGTGTGTATGTATGTATGTATGTACGAGTTTATGTGTGTATGTATGTACGAGTTTGTGCATGTATGTATGTATGTATGTACGAGTTTGTGTATGTATGTATGTACGAGTTTGTGTGTGTATGTATGTATGTATGTATGTACGAGTTTGTGTGTGTATGTATGTACGAGTTTGTGCATGTATGTATGTATGTAAGTATGTATGTATCTATGTATGTATCTATGTATGTATGTATGTATGTATGTATGTATGTATGTATGTATGCATGTATGTATGTATGTGTTTGTGTATGTATGTATGTGTGTATGTATGTATGTATGTATGTATGTATGTATGTATGTATGTATGTACGAGTTTGTGTATGTATGTATGTACGAGTTTGTGTATGTATGTATGTACGAGTTTGTGTGTGTATGTATGTATGTATGTATGTATGTATGTACGAGTTTGTGTGTGTATGTATGTACGAGTTTGTGTGTATGTATGTATGTACGAGTTTGTGTATGTATGTATGTATGTATGTACGAGTTTGTGTGTGTATGTATGTATGTATGTACGAGTTTGTGTATGTATGTACGAGTTTGTGTGTGTATGTATGTATGTATGTACGAGTTTGTGTGTGTATGTATGTACGAGTTTGTGTGTGTATGTATGTATGCATGTATGTACGAGTTTGTGTGTGTATGTATGTACGAGTTTGTGTATGTATGCACGTATGTATGTATGTATGTATGTATGTATGTATGTATGTATGTACGAGGGCCGTTCAGAAAGTAGCCTCCGATCGGTCACAGTGCGGGTAGTGGGGGGAGTAGCGACGCCATCTGTGCATTCACGCACTCAGCAGGTCAGTCGGCATCAAGCCGTGGTCGAGTGAAAGTCGTACCTGCGCTAGTTTAGTGTTTGTGGCCGTTTGAAATGTGTACTGCAATAGAAAACCCCGCCAAATGTGAAGTGCGTGCTGTTATAAGGTGTTTTACAGCCAAAGGATATTCTGCAGCAGCTATTCATCGTGAGCTTTGTGCCGTGTACGGACCAAGAGTTATGAGTGAAGGAGTGGTCCGTGAATGGGTACGTTTATTTAAAAGTGGACGAGAAAACGTTCATGATGAAGAGAGGAGTGGTAGACCATCATTGGTCACGGACGAACTCGTTCAGACAGTTGATGCAAAAGTTCGTGAAAACCGACGTTTCACAATGTCGGAGTTGTCTACTGATTTTCCACAGATTTCTAAGACTCTCTTGTACGAGATAGTGACAGCAAGATTGGGTTACCGTAAGTTCTGTGCACGATGGGTGCCCAAAATTCTTACCGAACACCACAAAACTCAAAGAATGGCCTCTGCATTAGACTTTCTGTCACGTTATGAGGCCGAAGGTGAACCATTGTTAAACAGAATCGTGACCGGGGACGAAACCTGGATTAAGTACGTGAACCCTGAGGCAAAAGAACAATCAAAGATGTGGGCACATTCAAATTCGCCTACCAAACCAATAAAAGCCCGGCAAGATTTTTCTGCCCGAAAATTGATGGCAACGGTGTTTTGGGATGCAAAAGGGGTGTTGTTGGTTGAATTCATGGAACGTAGGACGACCATTAATCAAGACGTGTACTGTGAAACACTAAAACAATTACGACGGGTTATACAGAACAAACGCCGGGTATGCTGACTTCCGGTATCGTTTTTTTGCACGATAACGCCCGTCCTCACTCTGCTCGCAGAACAACAGCCCTTCTTGAGTCCTTCAAGTGGGACGTTGTCAACCATCCACCTTACAGCCCAGATCTGGCGCCAAGCGATTATCACCTCTTCATGCATATGAAGAAATGGCTCGGGTCCCAGCGGTTTGATGACGACGAAGAGCTCAAAGATGTGGTCACAGGCTGGCTCCAGGCACAAGCGGGTGATTTTTATGCAGAAGGAATTTCAAAGCTTGCGAACAGATACGATAAGTGCCTCAATCGTTATGGAGACTATGTAGAAAAATAGTGCAAAGATGTAGTTGTAAGATGTATATATTAAAATATTTTTATTTAACTTGGTGAATTTCTTGCAATCAACCGGAGGCTACTTTCTGAACGGCCCTCGTATATACGAGTTTGTGTATGTATGTATGTACGAGTTTGTGTATGTATGTACGAGTTTGTGTATGTATGTATGTATGTATGTACGAGTTTGTGTATGTATGTATGTATGTATGTACGAGTTTGTGTATGTATGTATGTATGTACGAGTTTGTGTATGTATGTATGTATGTATGTACGAGTTTGTGTATGTATGTACGAGTTTGTGTATGTATGTACGTATGTATGTATGTATGTATGTATCTATGTATGTATGTATCTATGTATGTATGTATCTATGTATGTATGTATCTATGTATGTATGTATCTATGCATGTATGCATGTATCTAAGTATGTATGCATGTATGTATGTATGTGTTTGTGTATGTATGTATGTATGTATGTACGAGTTTGTGTGTGTATGTATGTACGAGTTTGTGTATGTATGCACGTATGTATGTATGTATATACGAGTTTGTGTATGTATGTATGTATGTACGAGTTTGTGTATGTATGTATGTACGAGTTTGTGTATGTATGTACGTATGTATGTATGTATGTATGTATGTATGTATGTATCTATGTATGTATGTATCTATGTATGTATGTATCTATGTATGTATGCATGTATCTATGTATGTATGTATCTATGTATGTATGTATGTATCTATGTATGTATGTATGTATCTATGTATGTATGTATGTATCTATGTATGTATCTATGTATGTATGTATGTATCTATGTATGTATCTATGTATGTATGTATGTATCTATGTATGTATGTATCTATGTATGTATGTATGTATGTATCTATGTATGTATGTATGTATCTATGTATGTATCTATGTATGTATCTATGTATGTATGTATCTATGTATGTATGTATCTATGTATGTATGTATCTATGTATGTATGCATGTATCTATGTATGTATGCATGTATCTATGTATGTATGCATATATCTATGTATGTATGCATGTATGTATGTATGTGTTTGTGTATGTATGTATGTATGTATGTACGAGTTTGTGTATGTATGTATCTATGTATGTATCTATGTATGTACGTACGTATGTATGCATGTATGAATGCGTTTATTTGTTTATTTATTTATTTATTCTCTGCAATTGGGTACTGCCCGGTAATAGAGTTAAGTGTACAAATTTCAATTATAATAATAATCTTAAGTTAATTAAGAATAATACAACATATTATATATACATGTTTTTTACTTAGTCTATAGGTACTATGTACATAGTGTATAGAGAAGATATTGCATTATACCCAAAAATTCGATACGGGATTTCACCGGAAATACATGTTTTGAGACCACCTGAATCCAAAAAAAATCATTTTTAGAAAAATGTCCGTGTGCGTGTGTATGTCTCTGTGTTGTGTGTGTATGTGTGTCTGGGGCAGCATAGCTCAAAAACAAAAAGACCGTTAAATACCAAACTTGGTTCAGTATCTTCCAAGGATGCGACACGAAGACTTTCAAGAAACCCCCCCCCCAAATACCCTTCAGATGGAAAAATTTGCGAAAATGTTGATTTTCTAAAAAAGGCTCTAACGATTTTGATTAAAATATCATATTAAAGATATATACTTGACATATAAAATGTATATCTTGAATTTTATGGGAATAGCCTCTGAAAACTACTTTATTCTGGACGAATTTTATAGAATTTTGTGTAATTGGTGTACCGTAAGAGACAGACAAACACTTACCACACAAAAAATGTAGAACTCGTTAAAAATACAATTTATGTTATGTACATTTTTTTCGTGGATTTGATCTTATTTTGTTTTTGTTTGTTTTTTTTTGTTTCAGATATTCTTTGTTTTTTACTTCAGCCTTAAAAAACCTATACTTTTCTCATACAGGAATTTGTCAACTACTGTCCATACAAACAAAGGAACATCAGTCAGCTTTTGCTATGACTTTAACCTTTGTTACTCCCTTATTTCGCTCCTACTTACAGCGAAATAATACGACTATTTCTGCTAACTTTTTTCTCACTTAGGTTGAAGTAAATATAAGCTTTTTAACAAAAATTTGTTGCAGAGATATAGAGAAAGTCATGTGAATGAATTACATCGGATTTATTTTTAAACACCTAACTACTTATTATTCAGTAAAGTAATACTTATGTCAATTACCATGAAGCCTGAACCTTAATACTACACATTATATATATATTTAAATTATCCCTAAAGGTTAGAGGCCAGCCCTGAAAAGCTGCTACAGGCAATTCATTCCATTCTTCAATGATCCTATTAGCGAAAGAAAATTTTCCTACGTCGGTTCTGTAACTTCTACCCTTAATTTTATACAAATGATCGTTTCGCCCGTAGCATGCAGGGTTTTCTAACGTATGTGTTTTACGCGTAGCTTTTAGCGACTCTCATTTATTCTCTTCGCCTTTCGTAAGCCCAAAATCTTGACCTCTCTTTATGAATATAACCGCCCGTCTCTGTATCAGTTTGATTAACCCTGTATAGTGCCAGCATGCTACTCCATTTTCCATAACTGGCTGCACTAAGATCCCAGCATGCTAGTCCATATTCCATAACTGGCTGCACTAAGGTCCCAGCATGCTACTCCATATTCCATAACTGGCCGCACTAAGATCCCAGCATGCTACTCCATATTCCATAACTGGCCGCACTAAGATCCCAGCATGCTACTCTATATTCCATAACTGGCCGCACTAAGGTCCCAGCATGCTACTCTATATTCCATAACTGGCCGCACTAAGGTCCCAGCATGCTACTCTATATTCCATAACTGGCCGCACTAAGGTCCCAGCATGCTACTCTATATTCCATAACTGGCCGCACTAAGGTCCCAGCATGCTACTCTATATTCCATAACTGGCCGCACTAAGGTCCCAGCATGCTACTCCATATTCCATAACTGGCCGCACTAATGTCCCAGCATGCTACTCCATATTCCATAACTGGCCGCACTAAGGTCCCAGCATGCTACTCCATATTCCATAACTGACCGCACTAAGGTCCCAGCATGCTACTCCATATTCCATAACTGACCGCACTAAGGTCCCAGCATGCTACTCCATATTCCATAACCGGCCGCACTAAGGTCCCAGCATGCTACTCCATATTCCATAACTGGCCGCACTAAGGACTGGTAGGCAATTTCCCTGCACCTTGCGCTCCCCTATATATTTTATTTGACATGTAAGTATCTTTTTACGGCATGTTAACCAAAACCATTGAGCCATTTTTGAGAAAATTGCTGTCGAATCCTTGGAACATGTTGAATTTAAATATCAGGTTTGGTATTTAACTGATTTTTCCTTTTGAATTGTGTTAACCATGGACACACCAGGTGCTTTTCTAAAATGTATTTTTGAAGGCGTTTTAGGGACCCTAAGGAGATATTTTAGTCGTAAAACACATATCAGTATTTTTCTCTTTTATATGAACCCCAAGGCATTCATTTAATTTTTCGACTTGCTTGTCATAAACCTTCCGAGATTAATTTTTCCCCTGTGTCTTAAAACCTTCTCTGTTAGTTTTATAATACGTGAATTGAGCAGCTGTCCACAATAACAATGTAAAAGTTACCTTCTAAGTCTTTCTTTTTCTCTCTTACCTTAAAAATCACATTCACATAACTTTCTGAACATCTCTGTAACACATTATTGTTAAAAATATTATTCTTCTATCTGCTTCACTCTAATCGAGATAAACTTTAACAGAAATGCGTGTATATAACATAAATTGTGTGTTTTAACGTGCTCTACAGTTTTTATGTAGCAAGTTTTTGTCCGTCTCTTATGGTTTAGTAGTTACGCAAAATTACGTAAAATGCATCCGGAATTTTAAGATATACATTCTGTCAAGAAAGTACCGGAAATTGATTATTTAAAAATTCTATTTAAAAGGGGAATCGAAATTGTTGTCGCTAAGTTGGTAACCTTTCCTCTATACCCAGAGTTTGATCGTCATCTGTAATCTAGTTTGTTTACAGTACGCCATTTTATTAGTTCTTCTCAAAGGTGATTTGCGATTTTACGATGGATACAAATATTGAACAAAGAATCTGTCTCAAATTTTGCATTGCAAATGGTATTTCGTGTGCCGAATCGCAGAAAATGTTTCAGAGGGCTTACGGTGAATCGACTTTATCAAAAACACGTATATATAAGTGGTACAGTGCATTCAAAAGTGGTCGAGATGTGGTGGAAGATTTGCCTCGTTCTGGTCGGCTATCAACGGTTTCAACTGTACTGAACATCGCTAAATGGAAGAAAATGGTGTCTGAAAATCGTCATTTAGATCTGAAAGAAACTGCAGCTGAACTTTCTGCGTCTCACGCATCGCTTCGTACCATTTTAAACGATTGTTTGGGTGTGACACGTTTTGCAGCTCGGACAGTTCCGAAAGACTTGAATTTTCAACAAAAACTCAATCGCGTTAGGATTGCTGAAGTCATGCTAGAACGAGCCAGTTCCTACCCCACATTCATGAACCGCATTGTAACTGGTGATGAGACGTGGGTTTACGAGTTTGACACTCAAACCAGTCAACAAGCTTCCGAATGGCGCCTTCCAACTGAACCGAAACCTAAAAGGCACGTCAAACTGGATCAAAACTTAAGGAAGTTGACAGTTTTTTTTTTTTTTTTTTATCGCGGTGTCGTGCACTCAAGAGTTCTTGTCCAGAAGGTCAGATGGTAAATAACGAATATTATCTAAGCATTATGTGGCGTTTGAGAGAACAAATACAGCGAGAAAGGCCAGATTTGTGGAACAACAAACCATGGATTCTGCACCACGACAACGCACCAGCTCACAAGGCTATTATTGTCAACGAATTTCTGGCCAAAAACTCAGCACATTTCATCGAACAACCACTGTATTCACCTGATCTGGCTCCTGCTAATTTCTTTCTCTTTCCAAAACTCAAGTTACCACTTCGAGGCACCCGTTTTCAGTGAATAGAACACATGAAGAAAAATTCGCGGCGATAATTGACATCGATTCCTAAAAGTGCCTTCAAAAATGTTTAGATGATTGGACTATTCGTTGGCATAAATGTATAATATCAAAAGGGGACACTTTGAAGGCGATAAAATAAAATTGGATGAATGTTTCATTTTTTTGTGTTTTATTGACCAATTCTCGGAAATTTCTTGACACAGTAGTACATTTTATTTGTCAGGTAAATATCTGTAATATACAGAATTTTAATCAAAATCGTTAGAGCCATTTTTGAGAAAATCAAAATTTCCAAAAAAAATTCCATTTAAAGGGTAGTTGGGGATGGGGGGATTTTTCTCAAAATCTTCGTGTCGCATCCCTGGAAGATACTAAACTTAAATACCAAGTTTGGTGTTTTATTGACTTTTTGTTTTTGAGTTATTGTGTTCACAGACACACACACACACACACAGACCTTTTTCAGAAAATGCTTTTATTTTGGATACAGGGGACCCTGAAACATGTATTTTGGGCAAAATCTCTCTATCGAATTTTTGGTTGGATTATAATAGGTACCTTCTTTATACACTATGCACATAGTACGTGTAGAGAAAGATAAAATTAAACGCTTGGGTACTTCCTTATGCATGTTAAGGCCGGTCATCATTTTGAGCTATACATAGTCAACAACAGAAAGTTCCGTTGATGCTTTCATCGCAGGAGAAGATGACTCCTAATGTGACTCGCTATCGCAGAATAGAAACACCGAATTCATTTGCGTAACACTGGGGCTGACAAAACCTGTTGCGTTTATAGCTATACAATTACTGCCATTACTAAATTCCCTTGAATAATAGCTTTATATATCCACATAAACAATACAACTCATTCACACTACGGTAAAGATGGCTCTGAAATTATATTAACGCCTGGCTATTTGTATTCTACATAATTATCACGCGACGCTGTAATGATCTATTCCACGTGCAAAGATAAACACGAATCTATCTTCTGAAACGCCATGCACAATGGGTAAATACCAATCTGCCCTCTAAGACCGTTCATTTGCATTATAAGATATAATCTCATTCAGGCATGTCTGTTTATTCCTGGAGGCGTCCAAAAAGTGACATATCTTTGCTAATATTGTTTTCACGTGTCATTCCACCTGTGTACACATCAGAGTTGAGGAAAATCTTATATTTATATTCAAACAGTTTTATTTATATTATTAAATAGGCAAATCATTCTGTACACTTCTTGTTAATAGACTCAAACTTTTTTTACCATACTTAAATATACCGCTGTGGATAGAACAAGAATTGGCGAAAGCCATGGTCAGATACTTAAAAAAGGATTTCGCTAATCCCATGACCTTTCTATAACCCAGAGGAAAAATAAATCTGATGTATTACACTCACGTGACTTTCCCTAGCTGCTCTACAAACTCTTACACAAGATTTTTCTTTCTACACAACGCTAATCGAGATAGACATTTGCAGAATTTTCTTATTACTAGTTCTTTATAAGTAGAAGACAACTAAAGAAATGCGCTATGCTAAAGTGATAGTCAAATGTTTTAAAAACTATCGTTATGTGGTTATCATTGCCATTTGCTTCATGCAAAATCAACAAGAAAAAAGTATCCAGAATAATGAGACTATTCCCAGAAAATTGAAATATAAATTTTATTTGGCATGTAAATATCTTAATTTTCAACATTTTTTCCATGTAAAGGGTAGTTTGGGGTGGGGTGATTTCCTTGTAAATATCTTATACTTAATATATTTACATGACAAATAAAATGTGTAGAGTTTTTTTGGGAAGACATGTTTATTCTGGGTGACTTTTGCGAAATTTTGCAAAACTGGCAAACCGTAAGAGATAGACAAAATCTTATTACACAAAACATGTAGATCACGATAACATATATAATTTATGTCTCACATTTTTAATTCCTCTAGCCCCATATGTGCAATGTACACAGGGATAGAGAAGGTATTGTAATGCACCCAAATATTCGATATCGAAATTTCACCGGAAATATGTTTTGGGGTCCCCAGAGTCCGAAAAAAAACTTTTAATTAAAGGTTCGTGTGTCTGTGAAGGGGTGTGTGTGTGTGTGTGTGTGTGTGTGCGTGTGTGTGTGTGTGTGTGGACAGCATAGCCCCTAAACGAAAAGACCGTTAAATAAACTTGCTATATAGGTTTAGTATCTTCAAAAAATTGCCCACACTACAAACTACCCTTTATATGGAAAACATTTCGAAAATTCTGATTTTCTTAAAAATGGTTATGACTTTGATTAAAATCCCGTATATTAAAGCTATTTATATCCGATATAAAATGTATATATATCTCGAATATCCTCTGAGGACCTCTTTATTCTGGATGAATTTTCCTAAATTTTGCTTAACTGCTAAACCGTAAGATATAGAGATATAGACAAAAACTCACTACACAAAAAAGTTCATCACGTCAACACACACAACGTATGTCCTTTACGTTTTTGTTGTGGAGGAGATATTCCTTGTTATTGGTTTCAATTGTGAAATATTTATACTTTTCTCCGACAGTTTTTCTTTTGTTCTACTCCTGGTCCAGCAACGACAATTGCATAACGATAGCTTTTAAAACATTTGACTATAACTTTAGCCTAGTGCATTACTTTAGTTCCCTTTCACTTATGAGAGCTAAGTAATACAAACAGGGTTTATCTTGCTTAGCATGGTGTGGAAAGAAGAATAATCTTTTGTAGGAAGTTTGTAGAGCACCTAGAGAAAGTCATTTGAGTGTAAAACATTTTTTTTTTTTCGTAGATATGGCTATTTTAAGGATATTGATTTCACTTTTACAATACTTTAACTTTTCTCATACGGAAACTTGTCAACGCTTGGCCACGCAAAGAAACGCATTTCAATCCCATAGCAAACACATTTTAGAATATTTGACTGTCGGTTTACCTAATGTATTATTTTATTTCCCTTCTGCTTATATAGGAACCAAGTAATAAGACCGCTAAATTAAATAGATAGAAGAATAAGCTTACTAACAATAATTTGTTAGTGATGTAGAGAGAGTCCTGTGAATGAAGCGCATCACACTTTTTGGACTTTGGAACGCATATTTCTAGTGAAATCTCGGTATCAAATTTTGGGTGAAATGCAATACTTCCTCTAAGCACTATGTACGTAGTACGTGTTGATAAAGTAAAAATCACGTTCAAACAATGGAACCTTGTGGATTACTTCAGCAAGCAATGTTTTACAGAGGGTTTGGACGAAGAGTCTGGAAGATAACTTAGGGCTTATAATCCCAGCAACCGCCTCTTCAGGTAATACCGGCTTCCCTGCATGTCTTGCGGGCATCCCCGGTAATGAAGGAGGACCTCCAACAGCTGCTACGGCTAAGATCCTTACAATCCTTCAAGAGTTGCTTGGATATCAAAACTTTATAACCCCAAAAATAAAAACTTTTGCAAAATCATTACAACAGCGGTGCTCAACGGCCGTTGAACCATGAGTGGCAACGGTTGAGGAGAAAAACTTGCTAAATCCTGTCGCTCCCCAACCTCATTCTCACCCGCCAACCTGTAAGCCCCACATTTCCGTCAGAACGTGGTTAACTTCTCTTAAAGAATTCCTAATTCTCACGTCTAAGACTCCTCATGCTGCCCTCAGCCTGTCATCTACTCCTCTCGTGTGTTAACTTCTCTTAAAGAATAGGAAAGCATCTAACACTCTCGGGCTGCCCTCAGCCTGCCCTCTGCTCGTGTCATGTGTTAACTTCTCTTAAAGAATAGGAACACATCTAACACTCTCGGGCTGCCAACTGCTCGTGTCCTGTGTTAACTTCTCTTAAAGAATAGGAACACATCTAACACTCCTAGGGCTGCCATCTGCTCGTGTCGTGTGTGAACTTCTCTTAAATAATAGGAACACATCTAACACTCTCGGGCTGCCCTCAGCCTGTCATCTACTCGTGTCGTGTGTTAACTTCTCTTAAAGAATAGGAACACATCTAACACTCTCGGGCTGCCCTCAGCCTGTCATCTACTCGTGTCGTGTGTTAACTTCTCTTAAAGAATAGGAACACATCTAACACTCTCGGGCTGCCATCTGCTCGTGTCGTGTGTTAACTTCTCTTAAAGAATAGGAACACATCTAACACTCTCGGGCTGCCATCTGCTCGTGTCGTGTGTGAACTTCTCTTAAAGAATGGGAACACATCTAACACTCTCGGGCTGCCATCTGCTCGTGTCGTGTGTGAACTTCTCTTAAAGAATGGGAACACATCTAACACTCTCGGGCTGCCATCTACTCGTGTCGTGTGTTAACTTCTCTTAAAGAATAGGAACACATCTAACACTCTCGGGCTGCCCTCAGCCTGCCCTCTGCTCGTGTCGTGTGTTAACTTCTCTTAAAGTATAGGAACACATCTAACACTCTCGGGCTGCCCTCTGCTCGTGTCGTGTGTTAGCTTCTCTTAAAGTATAGGAACACATCTAACACTATCGGGCTGCCCTCTGCTCGTGTCGTGTGTTAACTTCTCTTAAAGTATAGGAACACATCTAACACTATCGGGCTGCCCTCTGCTCGTGTCGTGTGTTAACTTCTCTTAAAGTATAGGAACACATCTAATACTCTCGGGCTGCCCTCAGCCTGTCATCTGCTCGTGATGTGTGTTAACTTCTCTTAAAGTATAGGAACACATCTAACACTCTCGGACTGCCCTCTGCTCGTGTCGTGTGTAAACTTCTCTTAAAGAATAGGAACACATCTAACACTCCTAGGGCTGCCATCTGCTCGTGTCGTGTGCTAACTTCTCTTAAAGAATAGGAACACATCTAACACTCTCGGGCTGCCCTCTGCTCGTGTCGTGTGTTAACTTCTCTTAAAGTATAGGAACACATCTAATACTCTCGGACTGCCCTCTGCTCGTGTCGTGTGTAAACTTCTCTTAAAGAATAGGAACACATCTAACACTCTCGGGCTGCCAACTGCTCGTGTCGTGTGTTAACTTCTCTTAAAGAATAGGAACACATCTAACACTATCGGACTGCCCTCTGCTCGTGTCGTGTGTTAACTTCTCTTAAAGTATAGGAACACATCTAACACTATCGGACTGCCCTCTGCTCGTGTCGTGTGCTAACTTCTCTTAAAGTATAGGAACACATCTAACACTCTCGGACTGCCCTCTGCTCGTGTCGTGTGTAAACTTCTCTTAAAGAATAGGAACACATCTAATACTCTCGGGCTGCCCTCAGCCTGTCATCTGCTCGTGATGTGTGTTAACTTCTCTTAAAGAATAGGAACACATCTAACACTCTCGGGCTGCCCTCTGCTCGTGTCGTGTGTTAACTTCTCTTAAAGTATAGGAACACATCTAATACTCTCGGGCTGCCCTCAACCTGCCCTCTGCTCGTGTCGTGTGTTAACTTCTCTTAAAGAATAGGAACACATCTAACACTCTCGGGCTGCCCTCTGCTCGTGTCGTGTGTTAACTTCTCTTAAAGAATAGGAACACATCTAATACTCTCGGGCTGCGCTCAGCCTGTCATCTGCTCGTGATGTGTGTTAACTTCTCTTAAAGAATAGGAACACATCTAACACTCTCGGGCTGCCCTCTGCTCGTGTCGTGTGTTAACTTCTCTTAAAGAATAGGAACACATCTAATACTCTCGGGCTGCCCTCAGCCTGTCATCTGCTCGTGATGTGTGTTAACTTCTTTTAAAGAATAGGAACACATCTAACACTCCTAGGGCTGCTCTCAGACTGTCAACTGCTCGTGTCGTGTGTTAACTTCTCTTAAAGAATAGGAACACATCTAATACTCTCGGGCTGCCCTCTGCTCGTGTCGTGTGTTAACTTCCCTTAAGGAATAGGAACACATCTAACACTCTCGGGCTGCCAACTGCTCGTGTCGTGTGTTAACTTCTCTTAAAGAATGGGAACACATCTAACTCTATCGGGCTGCCCTCTGCTCGTGTCGTGTGTTAACTTCCCTTAAAGAATAGGAACACATCTAACACTCTCGGGCTGCCAACTGCTCGTGTCGTGTGTTAACTTCTCTTAAAGAATAGGAACACATCTAACACTCTCGGGCTGCCAACTGCTCGTGTCGTGTGCTAACTTCTCTTAAAGAATAGGAACACATCTAACACTCTCGGGCAGCTTTCAGACTGTCAACTATTCGTGTCGTGTGTTAACTTCTCTTAAAGAATAGGAACACATCTAACACTCTCGGGCTGCTCTCAGACTGTCAACTGCTCGTGTCGTGTGTTAACTTCTCTTAAAGAATAGGAACACATCTAACACTCTCGGGCTGCCCTCAACCTGCCATCTGCTCGTGTCGTGTGTTAACTTCTCTTAAAGAATAGGAACACATCTAACACTCTCGGGCTGCCCTCAGCCTGCCATCTGCTCGTGTCGTGTGTTAACTTCTCTTAAAGAATAGGAACACATCTAACACTCTCGGGCTGCCATCTGCTCGTGTCGTGTGTTAACTTCTCTTAAAGAATAGGAACACATCTAACACTCTCGGGCTGCCCTCAGCCTGCCATCTGCTCGTGTCGTGTGTTAACTTCTCTTAAAGAATAGGAACACATCTAACACTATCGGGCTGCCCTCTGCTCGTGTCGTGTGTTAACTTCTCTTAAAGAATAGGAACACATCTAACACTCCTAGGGCTGCCATCTGCTCGTGTCGTGTGCTAACTTCTCTTAAAGAATAGGAACACATCTAACACTCCTAGGGCTGCCCTCTGCTCGTGTCGTGTGTTAACTTCTCCTAAAGAATGGGAACACATCTAACACGCTCGGGCTGCTCTCAGACTGTCAACTGCTCGATGCGTTGTTTCGGAAGACCTCGTATAAGCTTGACAGAACAGTTTGGTTAGCTTCGGAGCACTTGTAACGCCCTAATCCATGTTCAGGAAAAAAGAGGGAAAATATTATACTGTCACTAAAGCTTTTAAATTAAAATGAGAGGAAAAGAGTAATTTTTAAGCTGCCATTACTGCATGAATAAGTAACTAGTCAGCCTATATAAATGGGTTTTAAAACCGGATGGGAAAAGGCGGCCTTTTTCATATGATAGTCATTTCTCACTATCGTATTATATTCTGAAATCGAAAGCATTGGATAGTGCCCTTCACCACTGTCAATTGTTCGTACCATCATCGCAGCGTTTAGGTGTTCCATTCACATGACTTTCTCTGCATCAAATTATTCTTAAAAAACTTATGCCTCTATTTACTTCATGCTAATTGAGAAAAAATTTGCAGATATAGTCTTATTACTTGCTTTCTTGTAAGTACAAGCGAAATATGGGAGTACCATAGGTTAAAGTGATAGTCAAAAGCTGTTTGCTATGTCACTGAAGTTCCTTTGTTTGGATGGACAAGGGTTGATAAGGCTTTTTAAACCTGAAACCAAAAAACAAGAAATACCTAAAAAACGATCAACTCCATGAAAAAAATGTGTATAACATAAATTGTGTGTTTTAACGTGCTCTACATTTTTTGTGTTGTAAATTTTTATCTATCTCTTACGGTTTAGCAAAATTCTGTAAATTTCATACAGAATAAAGTAAGCTTCAAAGCCTATTCCCAAAAAATGAACATATACATTTTGTTTGTCAAGTAAATATTTTTAATATACGATATTTTAATCAAAGCCGTTAGAGCCACTTTTGAGAAAATTAAAATTTCCAAAAAAAGTTCCATTTAAAGGGTAGTTTGGGGTGGGGGATTTGTCTCAAAATCTTCGTGTCGCATCCCTGAAAGATACTAAACCTAAATACCAAGTTTGGTATTTTACCGACTTTTCGTTTTTGAGTTATCGCGTTCACAGACACACGGATACACTGACATACTGACACACACACACGGACCTATTTCTGAAAATGCTTTTTTGGGATACAGGGGACACTAAAACATATATTTCCGGTGAGATCTCGGTATCGAATTTTTGGGTGAAGTGCTAGTAAAAAATGCCCATAGTGACTTTAAATTTGTCAAAAATATTACTAAATTTAGTAAACAATCACAGGTGCTCTATTCACATGACTTTCTGTACATTGTTTGTAACAAATTATTGTTAATATGCTTATTGTTGTATATCGAGGTAAACATTAGCAGAAACTGCTTTGTTACTTAGTTCCTTTATAAGTAGAAGGGAAATAAGGGAATACACTAGGATAAACCGACAGTCAAATGTTTTAAAATGCGGTTGCTATGGTGTAGAAATTCGATTCATTGCCTGGTCAGGTGTTAAGAAGATCCCATATGAGAAAAGTATTAAGGGGAGTGAAATGGACTTTGACCCATATCTCAGTAACTGTTTAAATAGCGAGCTACATTTTTCAAGGTATATTCGGCAACACCTTTCCTATTGACTGATGAAAAATATAATACATCTGCTTATTAGAAGGAAAGGTGTGAATTCTTTAATGAAGGTCTATTGGAAAATTAGCATTTTTAAATTTTAAAAAAATAAACTAATCACATACATAACATTTATCGTTGAAATAAAGCGTATTGAGGTGAAAATATATGGTAAACATTTCAGTCCTTAGTGTCAACTAGTTTCCGAGATAATGGGGCATTTGTATAGAAAATTTTATTCTTCAGAAATTACTTTCGAGCACAAAATTTAACAAAAAATGTGACCCAATTTTCCAAACACAACTTCGCAGTATTTTGAAACTCCTCAGGAAGGAAATATGAGAGAGATGCCAAATCTGCCAATAGCTAAAGTAAAACTTTCCCATCAAAATATAAAAATATCTCTTCTCTAACACTAGATACTATTTATAAAGTTATTGGTGTTTTACGAAGTGAGTACCAGAATGCTGTAAAAAACTACTGCGCAGAGTTATTTTCATTAATAGTTTCAAACTATATACAATTAGCGTACCTCTATGAAAGTTAAACCAAAATGAGCGGGAGATTCCAAATAGCCATAAGCAATAAAAACATGGAAATGGAAAAAAATTATGATCATCCCATTTTGACTCCCTTTAAGTATTTTAAGACTAAAAGCAATAATAAGTGTATTTGGAAAACGGTTAAATTCAAGGAAAAAAATACATGAAACATATATTGTGTGTTTTAACGTGCTCTAAACTATGAATAGTAAGTTTTTGTCCATCTATTACGGTTTACCAATTATGCAAAATTCCGCAAAATTTATTCAGAATAAAGATATCTTCAAGGCTATTCCGAAAAAATGTAAGATATAATTTTGTTTGCCATATCTTTAATACACCATGTATGCATAGAAATCGTTAAGAGCCATTTTTGGAAAAATCAAAACTTTCGAAATTTTTTCCATGTAAATTGTAGTTGAGGGTGGGGAGATTCTCTTCTGAACATCTTTTTGTTACATCCTTGGAAGATACTGAACTTAAATACCAAGTTTGGTATTTAATAAACTTTTCGTTTTGAGATATGCTGTCCACAAACACACACACGGATCTTTTTCTAATTCTTTTTTATTCAGAAGATCCCAAAATATGTATTTCCGATGAAATCTCGGAATCGAATTGTTAGGTGCAATACAATACCTTTTCTGTACACTATGTACTTAGTATGTGTAGAGAAAGTAAAAATTACCTATAACATTAACTTTACATTTATGAAAATATTATATAATATAGGCCTTACTGAAAGCTGTGGGTATACTCTATCCAGTTAACAATCATGGACATTCAGACTCTCTTGAAGAACATTTCGGTACCTTGAAAAAAGTGCTTCCAGTTCACCTGATGTCTGGGTTATAAAGCTCTCCTTGCAAAAGCCCTCTTTAACTCAATACATGCTGAAGTAAAAAGCTATGCGATCCAAAGCAATGGGAAACGTGCTTTGTGTTTGTTGTCATAGCTTTAAGCCCTGGATTGTTTGTTATTTTTTTATTTTTTTTTTTTTAAGGCTTATCGTCCTTTAAACTGGTTGGTTTTATCGGACGATGAATGAAACTGGTAAACTGATGCCCAAATGATCTCGGGGTCCATGGAGCTTAAAGTTACTCAACATTTATCTTCTCAGGATAAGGGAATACCCCGAAAAAAACCTTATCCGGGTAACTCACCTAAGCAAGATTCGAACTCGTGACCTGTTGAAAGTGAGGTAGACACGCTACCACCACACAACCCACGCGGGCATTGTTATATCTTAGTAGTGATTTTTGCCATTAAAATTGAAACGAATAAATTTCTCACAGGTTCAAGTAATATACTTGCAAGAAAAGACATACTTAACTCTTCCCTTAAAAATCTGATGTGCTCCATTCACATGACTTTCTCTACGTCACTGTACACATTATTGGTAAGAAGCATATTCTTCTATATAACATGAGCAGAAATCCCTTTAATTGCTTCCTGGCAAATAATAGACTACTCTAGGCTAACAGTCAAACCTTCTAAAAACTGGTTACCATATGGTTGAAATCCGTTTCTATGCATGGCCGGAAGAAAAATGTGAGCAAAGTATAATTTTATAAATCTTTAACAAAAAACTTGAAATACCTCAGAAATATCCAGGAAAAATCCTACCTGACATAAATTGTGTGTTTTAACAAGATCTACATTATGTATAGTGCGTCTTTTGTCTATTTCTTTCGGTTTACCAGATACGCAAAATCCATCCAGAATAAAGAGGTTTATAGAGGATATTCCCAGAAAATTCAAAATATACATTTTGTCTTGTAAATATCCTTAATGTACGGTATTTTAATCAAAAATTTTAGAGCCATTTTTTGAGAAAATCAAAAGTTTCTAAATGTTTTCCATGTAAAGGGTACTTGGGGTGAAACATTTATCTCAAAAGCTTTGCGTCGGATCTCTGGAAGATTACTTAACTTATATACCAATTTTGGTATTTTACCGACTTTTCGTTTTTGAGTTATTGTGTTCATGGACACACGGACACACGCGCATATGGACCTTTTTCTGAAAAGAATGTTTTTACTTTCTCCACACGTACTATGTACATAGTGTATAGAGAAGGTATTGCATTCCACCCAAAAATTCGATACCGATATTTCACCGGAAATAAATGTTTTGGGTCCCCCTGAACCAAAAAAAAAAAGTTTTAAAAAAAGGTCCGTGTGCGTGTGTGTGTGTGTGTCCAGCATAGCTCAAAAACGAAAAGTCCGTTAAAAGACAAACTTGGTATTTAGGTTTGGTATCTTCCATGGATGCAACAAGAAGATTTTCAAGAAAATCCCTCCACCCCCAATTACCATTTACACAGAATTTTGTTTCGACAATTTTGATTTTCTCAACATGTTTATAAGACAAATAAAATATATATCTTGAATTTTCTGGGAATAGCCTCTGAAGACTACTTTATTCTGGATGAATTTTACGGAAGTTTGCACCACTGCTAAACCGTAAGAAATGGACAAAAATTTACTACACAAAAAACTAAGAGTACGCTAAAACACACAATTTAAATAATATACATTTTTTTCGTGGAGTTTTGATAGTTTTTTAGATATTCTTTGCTATTAGTTTCAGCTTTAAAAAACTTGTACATTTCTCATACAGGAATTTGTCAACTCCTGTCCATACAAACAGATGAACTTCAGTCGCATAGGAACCAGCTTTTGACTATCACTTTAACCTATGGTACTCCCTTATTTCACTTCTACTTACAAGGACGGAGGTAATAACACTATTTCTGCTAATTTTTTCTCGTTTAGCATGAAGTAAGTGAAAGCACATGCTTTCAATAATATATTTTTTTTTGTTTTTCTTCAGAAATGTGATGTGAATGGAACACATCAGATTTTTTTGGATTCAGGAAATCCGAAAATATGCATCTCCGTTGAAATCTCGGTATCGAATTTTTGGGTGGAATGCAATACTTTCGCTACGAGCTATGTACATAGTACATGTAGAGAAATTAAAATACGTCTATAATAATTTAATAAAAAGAGTTAGAAATTATAGAAATAAACCAAAATTGGTAGGAAGTTTGCGTTGATACCAAATGTTAATATTCTACCTACAATGCTACAGAAAGTGTTTTCCCCTCAGCTAGCAGTATCGATATGAACATCGAGAATACGACGAAGAGATCGACGCAGCCGAGAGGCGTTTCCAAACACAGGATTCTCTGTGATGTACAGGTTGCGGTGACTGACTCACATGAGATTCCAGCTCAGTTTGAAAACAGACGCTGGTGTTTGCCTTTGCGGTTTCGGGACCTCCTTCCATGCGATTTCCATTGTAAATTGCTTACCAAAGAAGCAATCTGCCCAGCGGGACAGCGTCAAGCTGCATTATTAACTTGCCCCGCATGTGCGTACAACTCCACCACCCGCATTACTCAATATTCGCTTTCCTCATCTTTGAGCTCACGTACACCTCAAATTTATACAGATGAGTTTGCCTCTAGAGGAATTTATCAAGTGATCAGTGAGCTCACTTCTCACCCGGGTTCGATTCCTGAATGGGGCAGGGTATCTGTTTTTAACCAGAATTATTCCTTATTCCACACAGGGTATGCAAGTATGTATGTGGGAGTTAATGTGAGGAAAATAAAAGATTTAAGCCCAACGTAAAGAACCTACACACAACAAGTCGTTTCTAATGCAAAACCCCCGATATGACCTTACATGTTAAAGGGGGCTATATAAATGAAACAATAAAAAAAAATTATGTATTCCATTCGCGTTACTGTCTCTACATTTCTGCAACAAGTTATTATTAAAATGCTTATGCTTCTATTTAGTTCATACTAATTGAGAAAACATTTGCAGAAATAGTCTTATTGCTTGCTTCTTTAAGTAGAAGCGAAATAAGGGAGTACCATAGGTTAAAGTGATAGTCAACAGCTGGTTGCTATGTGACTGAAGCTTCTTTGTTTGTATGGACAGGAGCTCACAAATTCCTGTATGAGGAAAGTATGTTTTTCAAAGCTGAAACTAAAAACACGGAATATCTTAAAAGCGATCAACTCCACGAAAACAAATGTATATAACACAAATTGTGTGTTTTAATGTGCTCTACATTTTCTGTGTGGTAAGTTTTTCTCCATCTCTTACGGTGCAGCAGTTAAGCAAAAATCTGATGATTACCATTCACATGACTTACTCTATATCCCTGCAACAAACAATTCTTAAAAAGCTTATACTTCTATTTACTTTATGCTAATGAGAAAAAATTAGCAGAAATAGTCTAATTACTCGCTTCCTTGTAAGTAGAAGCGAAACAAAGGACAACCGCAGGTTAAAGTGATAGTCAAAAGCTGGTTGCTATGTCAATGAAGTTCCTTTGTCTATATGGATAGGAGTTGACAAGTTCCTGTATGAGAAAAGTATACGTTTTTCATAGCAGAAACCAAAAATAAGGAATATCTCAAAAACGACGAACTCCACGAAAAAAATGTATATAGCATAAATTGTGTGGTTTAATGTGCTCTACATTTTTTCTGCAGTAAGTTTTTGTCCATCTCTTACGGTTTAGCAGTTATTCAGAATTCTGTAAAATTCATCCTGAATAAACTACTCTTCAGAGGCTATTCCCAGAAAATTCAAGATATACATTTTATTTGTCAGGTAAATATGTTTAATATACGAAATTTTAATCAAAATCGTTAGAGCCATTTTTGAGAAAATAAAAATTTTCGAAAAAAGTTTCATGTAAAGGGTAGTTGAGGTTGGGAAATTTTTCTCAAAATCTTCGTGTCGCATCCCTGGTAGATACTAAACTTAAGTACCAAGTTCGGTATTTTACCGACTTTTCGTTTTTGAGTTATCGTGTTCACAGACACACACACACACACACACACACACACACACACACACACACACACGGACCTTTTTGTGAAAATGCTTTTTTTGGATATTGGGGATTCTAAAACATATATTTCCGGTGAAATCTCGGTATCAAATTTTTTGGTGGAGTGCAATACTTTCTCTATACACTATGTATATAGTGCGTATGGAGAAAGTAAAAATCCGTAAAATTCATTCAGAATACAGTAGTCATCAGAGGCTGTTCCCAGAAAATTCAAGATATACATTTTATTTCTCAAGTAAATGTCTTAAATATATGAGGTTTTAATAAAAATCGTTAGTCTTTTTTAAGAAAATCAAAATTTTCGAAATGTTTCCATGTAAAGGGTAGATTGGGGTGGGCGGATTTTCCTGAAAATCTTCGTGTCGCATCCTTAAAAGATGACAATCTTAAATACCAAATTTGGTTTTTAACGGTCATTTGATTTTTTAGCTATGTTTCCTACAGACACATACAGACACACACACACACACACATTGACAGAGAGACAGACACACACGGACATTTTTCTTCTAAAAATGCTTTGTTTTTGGATTCAGGGGTCTCAAAACTTATATATGCGGTGAAATGCGGTGAAATCTCGGTATCGAATGTTTGGGTGCAATACTATGCACTATGTACATAGTACGTATAGAGGAAGTAAAAACAAAAAAGGATTTGTTTAATACTTAACGCTGTTCTTAAGGAATCCTGTACAAAGGCGTGAGCACTTTGTAAATGAGACACGTCATCACCTCGGATATATGCAACGACACAAAATTCCATGAACCAAATATACATTGTAAATGTAAGACATGTGACCGATATTACATTGAGCTAAGCAAAAATAACAAAGACAATATATGAATGTGCAAATTTTAAATGTATTTTTACTTTAATCCTGGTTATTTGGCTGCAATAAAGTTTATTATAAATGTAAATGGAGGTTTATTCATGGAGGCTCTTTAACTGTTGTGGCTCTCAGCGTCCCATTCTAGACTGGGCGTGAAAGAACGCTTAATTTTGCTCAGATACCTCTTTATCAGATTACGCCTGAAATAATCCATTGTCCTCCGCCGGTTTTGAACCCGCATCCTTGGGTATATCCACGAGTTGAAATGATATTCGGGAAATAAACTTTCCGGTTCAGGATACCTCCCCGGCATTTGCCAGATATGTAAACTGAGAAAACGTGAAAAAGAACCTTGGTTAAAGAGAACGGCACTGCCTGGATTTGAACCGCAGGCCTCTCCTTCAAAAGTGTGTACTTAAATGAAAATTTAAGAATGCACGAAAATAAGATATCATGTCTGAGCACACATTTAACGTTTCAGGAATGTCACTCAGGCACAACAATGATAGATCTGTCAGTCTGTGCTGCCCCCCCCCCAACTCTCTCTAAAAGTATCTCAAAATGATTTCCTTTGAAATGTCATCAGAGTCCCTTTTTTTACATTACCTGTAAGTAAAACTTGCTACTGGCAAATTGAGAACATTTGCTGGAATGCACGTTCAGCGCTCCTTAACTTACACATTTCGGATTGTACTTCTTGCAATATGTTTTCTAAACGTGTTACTTTCTTCTCTAATCTTAACTTGCGACTTCTAAGTGATTAAACTTCAGATTCAATGTCCTCTGTATTTGTAGGTGCTGTGTTCAACGACGAGGGAGAGGTAACAGGATTTTCGCAGATATTTACTTCAAAATTGCTGTTTGTTTCTTCCAACACAGCATTTACTATTGTTTTGCATCTCTGTTTAGAAGCCGTTTTGTCTTCTTTTCTTAGGAGTGTTAACTTTCTAATAAAGTCATTAGACAACTTTAAAAAGCATTGCTTTACCACTTCTAAATTTAATTTTTTAGGAGAAAATTTGAAGATTTCCGCTTTTAAATCTCGTTCATAATCTTCCTCGTCAAAATGTATGGAACGAATGCGCTGGAGAGAAACGATCCTCCCTTCTACAAAACTGAATCCATCACGTACAACACTCACAGGAAGCTCGAACAATCAAAATCCTCAAACACTGTCTTTGTAATGGGAGCGACCGTTACACCAGATGACGCCATCAGCACGGAAGTCTACTGATGAAACCTACCGTATTACTCAATATTCCGTGCAAAAATATAATCGCACTTCAATTGTCGCGGTCATTTCGATCTGCTCTCATCGACAGGCAAGCGCCTACTGCGGCGCTCCAACCAGTAATCCCAACTCATCAACATCAAAAGTAGCTAAACTACTTCAAAAACATAGCTAAAAGTGGCTAAAATTACAAAATATCTGATGTGTACCATTCACATGACTTTCTCTACATCTCTGTAACAAATTATTGTTAAAAAGCTTATGCCTTTATTTGCTTCATGCTACTCCAGAAAAAATTAGCAGAAATAGTTTTATTACTTGTTTCCTTGTAAGTAGGAGCGAAATAAGGGAGTACTATACGTTAAAGTGATAGTCAAAAGCTGGTTGCTATGTGACAAGTTCCTTTGTTTATACGGACAGGAGTTGACAAATTCCTATATGAGAAAAGTATTTCATAGCTGAAACCAAAAACAATAAATGTCTCAAAAACGATCAACCCCACAAAAAAAATGTATATAAAATAAATTGTGTGTTTTAACGTGCTCTACATTTCTTGTGCAGTAAGTTTTTATCTAAGCCTTACGTTTTAGCAGTTATGCAAAATTCCGTAAAATTCGTCCAGAATAAAGTAGTCTTCAGAGGCTATTCCCAGAAAATTCAAGATATACATTTTGTTTATCAGGCAATATCTTTAATATTTGATACCTCAATCAAAATCGTTAGAGCCATTTTTGCGATAGTCAAAATTTTCGAAAAAAGTTCCATGTAAAGGGTAGTTTGGGGTGGGGGAATTTTTCTCAAAACCTTCGTGTCGCATCTCTGGAAGATACTAAACTTAAATACCAAGTTTGGTATTTTACCGACTTTTTGTTTTTGAGTTATCGTGTTCACAGACACACGGGCACACACACTCGGACCTTTTTGTATATAAGGGACCCTAAAACATGTATTTCTGGTGAAATCTCAGTATAAAAATTTTGGCTGGAGTGCAAAACCTTCTCTATACACTATGCACATAGTGCGTGTAGAGAAAGTGTTAAAAATAGCTACAGAAAAGGCTGAATCAATGAACCTAATGAATGAAAAGTATATTCTCCTCATCCTCCTCTTGGTTTCCAACAATTCTCTCAGCACTATACTACTATTTATGTTACACTATCAGCTTCAGTCGTATATTTTACTCAGCATCACAATTTATTGCACATTATACACATCTGTTTCTTGAATACTGAGTTGCAGTTTCAGATGAGCAGCTAACCGTTCGAATTAGGGGATTTCCCGAATCCCGCGTAATGGAGTGTCATTGACCTGTTAAGATCACTCTTGTGACATTCGCACTAAAATAGTTTTAAAATGAAGGAAAAGCAAAATAACGCATGAAAAAGAAATTTATGGCTAAAATATAGCTAATAGCTAACCTCAAAATATTGTAGCAAATCCCTTTTCAAAGTAGACACAATCGCCAAATTGGCAACACTGGCGCCCACTGCGGCACAGCAATACTGCTGTATGTTCCCCAGGCGCTGGTAGACAGCGCTGCAGGCGTGAAACGTCATTCATGCCTATCATCTGTAACATTGTTCACCGGACTTTGGTTTCGAAACACGTCTCGTAATATAATAATAAATATCGTAATTGAGGCAAGTTAAAGGAGTCAATGCGGCTATGGGTACCAGTACGAGTATTAAGCCAAGGATTCGTAGTTGTAATCCTGACTGCACACTTGAATAATTAATTCCTGTTTAACACTTCAACCATACTCACTTGTATTAACAAGACCAATAAATCAGCTAAAGAACTATAGGATGAGTAAATCATTTATTTTACCTTCGGCAAGGTATTAGCAAAACGTCAATTATACGACAAAATAAGACATTTTATTGCAAAAAAAAGTCTAACGTGTTGCATTTACATGTGTTTCTCTACATCTTTGCAACAAATTATTATTGCAAAGCTCATGCTTCTATTTACCTAATTCATTCTAATCGGGGACAATTAGCAGAAATGATGTTATTACTTCATTCCTTGTAATTAGAAGCGAAATAAGGGAGTGCCATAGGTTAAAGCGATAGTCAAAAGCTGGTTACCGTGTGACTCAAGTTCCTTTGTTTGTATGGACAGGAGTTAACAAATTCCTGTATGAGAAAAGTACGAGTATTATAAAGCTGAAACTTATATCAAGGAATATCTAAAAACGCTCAAATCCACGAAAAAAATGTATATAATATAAATGGTGTATTTTAATGAGCTCTACATTTTCTGTTAAGTTAGCCTTTGTCTATCTCTTACGGTTTACCGGATATGTAAAATTCCGTAAAATTCATCCAGAAAAAATTAGTCTTCAAACGCTATACCCAGAAATCTGTAGTTACACATTGTATTTGTTATGTAGGTATCTTTAATATAGGATATTTTAATCAAAATCGTTAGAGCCATTTTTGAGAAAACCAAAATGTTCGAAAAAACTCCCATGTAAGGGCAGTTGGATGTGGGGGGGGGGGATTTTCTTCAAAATCTTCATGTCGCATCTTCGGAAGATAGCAAACTTAAAAACCAAGTTGGGTATTTAACGGTCTTTTCGTTTTTGAGCTATGTTGCCCAGACACACACGCACCTTTTTCCAACATGCTATTTTTGGATTCAAGGTGAGGAAAACATGTATTTCCAGTGAAATCTCAGTATCGAAGTTGTGGGCTCATTGCAATACCTTCTCTATACACTATGTACATATTACGTAGAAAAAGTAATATAATATTTTATATATTATTGAAATTGTGTAAGCATATCCTGTCTACATATTTCGTTAACCTAATAAATAGCCCAGATAAAGTAGTACATAGTGATGAGTCTAGCATCAAAAGAAATAACCAGTGATACGCAACAATCAGAATATATTTCACTGCATAGGTATCTTTATTTCATCGAGAAACCTTTAAAGATTCGTTCCAAGTTTTGCAACTGCATCATTGTCGAAACGAAAAATCCACCACAATGTTTCACGCGTTGCTTGGTTTTTTCAACACCTTCAAATCATGCGGTTCATCTCTTTTTTACTGAATAACCTCTCATTTCTTTTTTACCGCCAATGTACTCTTCAAATAATCCTTCTCCAGAGTTCTTAATTCCTCCTTTCATCATTCATAACCCTCTCGTGCTCTTCTAAAGGAAAGAAGTACTGCGAGAGAAGATTACCCTCCTCTCCCACATCGAGGTCAAGAAAAGCATTTCCTATGTAGCCGCATCTAGATTACTGCAGGATGTTACATAAACATAGGCGGTAGGAAAAGTATGTATTCTCTGCAATTGCAGTCGGCTTCCGTGGTGTAATGGTTACCATTAGCCCAAGGTCGCGGGTTCAACCCCGGCGGAGGACGATGGATTTTTAAGGCGTAAAAATCCTTCGGAAGGGAAGTAAAGCCTTTGGTCCCGTGTCGTAGATTTAAGGCACGTAAAAGAATCTCAAGCCTCATAGGCATCTCAGCAAAATTAAGCGGTCTTTCACGCACAATTTAGAATGGTACGCTGAGAACCACAGTAGTAAAATAGCGTCCATAAATAACACGCTATTTCCATTTTTACTTTCTCTAGCCTTATATGTACAATGTACATAGGGTTAGAGAAATATTGTATTCCACCCAAACTTGGTATTTAAGTTAAGTATCTTCCAGGGATGCGACACGAATATTTTGAGAAAAATCCCCCACCCCAAACTACCCTTTACATGGAACTTGTTTCGAAAATTTTGATTTTCTTAAAAATGGCTCTAACGGTTTTGATTAAGCTATCATATATTAAAGATATTTACCTAACAAATAAAATGTATATTTTGAATTTTCTGGGAATAGCTTCTGAAGACCTGATTATTCTGGATGAATTTTGCTTAATTTGGCATAACTAGTAAACCGTAAGAGATACACAAAAACTTACTATACAAAACATTTAGGTCTTGTTAAAATACACAAGGTATATCATATACATTTTTCTCGTGAAGCTTACCATTTTCGAGTTATCCATTGTTATTAGCTTCAGTTGTGAAGTACTTATGCTTTTCTCAGACAGGAGTGTCCGTTTTTCTTTTGTTCTTCTCCTGGCCAAAAAAGAAGCGAGTTGTAATGACAATTGCATGACAGCTTTTAAAACATTTGACCATTGGTTTAGCCTAGTGTATTCCCTTATTTTCTTGCTACTTATAAGGAACTAAGTAATAAGAACATTCTGCTAATCAGTACCACGATTAGCAAGGTGCAGAAAGCAGAAGAATTTTATGTATGAAGTTTGTAGAACAGCTAGAGAAAGTCATGTGAGTGTAACACATCAGATTTTTTATTTCTGCAATTGGGTACTGCTCGGTGGCAGAGTTAAACGTACAAAATTCACTTGCAATAATAATCTTAAATTAAGAATAGTTTTATTACGTATACATGTTTTTTTTTTTTAAATACCTAACTACTTATTATTCAGTATAGCAATACTTATGTCAATTACCAGCATGTTTATAAACAGTTATTATGAAGGCTCAACATTAATACTATACATTACTAATATACACATTAATAATAATATACACTAATACAGTTTTTGAGATCCTTGATTACTTCACAATATTTACTCACATTAACTAACATTTATTCTCTTTAAATTATTCCTAAACTTCTTTAAGGTCAGAGGGTAGCCCTGAAAGGCTGCTACAGGCAATTCATTCCATTCTTCAATGGTCCTATTAACAAAAGAACATTTTCCTAAGTCGGTTCTGAGCCTTCTACCCTTAATTTTATACAAATGGCCGTTTCGTCCGTAGTATGTTGGGTTTTCTAACCTCTTTCTAACGTCCACCCATGCATTTAAACCAGTATAAGCTTTAAATAGTCCGACAAACCTATGTGTTTTACGCTTAACTTTTAGTGGTTCCCATTTATTCTCTTCGCCTTTCGTAAACCCAAAATCTTTACTTCTCTTTATGAATTTAAGCGCCGTCATGGTATCAGTTTGCTACTCCATACTCCATAACTGGCCGCACTAAGGACTTGTAGACAGTTTCCCTGGACTTTGCGCTCCCCTTCTTCAGTGTTCTCATTAAGAAGTGCAATGTCCTCCACACTTTTCTAGATGTAGAATTTATCTGATCCGGCATTACTTGACAAGCACACTCCCAAATATTTGCAGCTGTGGAGTTTGTTCCCTGTCCATGTGATAGCTATGAAGAATACGAGAGCGCAAACCGTACACATGTTCCCACATAACCTAATTTTAATTAGTTACTACTCTTAGGACGTCGAGCATCATAACGAAAGCCAAAATAGGACAATACGGAGATATACGAGGTGGAAAGAAACGTACTACATTTCTTCTAATATGTGCTTCATAGAAGCATTAAAACAAAAAAGGTCAAATAGAATTTTCTTCTTTGATCAGCCGATTTCGAAAAAATAAAGGGTTTCCGTTTCGAATTGGATGCGTAATTCCTAAAGAACGTACGAAGATAATACTTTGCTTGTTTGTTTATTTTCAGTCACTAAGTAAAAAACACACCTAGGCTGTGTCGTGAAAGAATAAAAAGCTGTTGTGTTCCATTCACGTGACTTTATCTACATCTCTGTAACAAATTATTGATAAAAAGCTGTTGTGTTCCATTCACGTGACTTTATCTACATCTCTGTAACAAATTATTGATAAAAAGCTGTTGTGTTCCATTCACGTGACTTTATCTACATCTCTGTAACAAATTATTGATAAAAAGCTGTTGTGTTCCATTCACGTGACTTTATCTACATCTCTGTAACAAATTATTGATAAAAAGCTGTTGTGTTCCATTCACGTGACTTTATCTACATCTCTGTAACAAATTATTGATAAAAAGCTGTTGTGTTCCATTCACGTGACTTTATCTACATCTCTGTAACAAATTATTGGTAAAAAGTTGTTGTGTTCCATTCACGTGACTTTATCTACATCTCTGTAACAAATTATTGATAAAAAGCTGTTGTGTTCCATTCACGTGACTTTATCTACATCTCTGTAACAAATTATTGATAAAAAGCTGTTGTGTTCCATTCACGTGACTTTAGCTACATCTCTGTAACAAATTATTGATAAAAAGTTGTTGTGTTCCATTCACGTGACTTTATCTACATCTCTGTAACAAATTATTGATAAAAAGCTCATGCTCCTATTTGCTTCATTCCAGAAAAAATTATCAGAAATAGTCTTATTATTTGCTTACTAGTCAAAGGCTGATTGCTATGTGACTGAAGTTCCGTTGTTTGTATGGACAGAGTTGACAAATTCTTGCATGAGAAAAGTATAAGTTTTTCAAAGCTGAATAGAAAACAAGGACTATCTAAAAACCATAAATTCCACGAAAAAATGCATATAGCATAAATTATGTGTTTTAATGTGCTCTGCATTTTTTGTGTGGTAAATTTTTATCCATGTCTTATGGTTAAGCAGTTATGCAAAATTACGTAAAATTCATCCAGAATAAAGTAGTCTTCAGAGGCTACTCCCAAAAAATGCATTTTATTTGTCAGGTAAATATTTTTAATATACGAAATTTTAATCCAAATCATTAGAGCTATTTTTGAGAAAATCAACATTTTCCATGTGAAGGGTAGTTTGAGATGGGGGGGCTTTTTCTCAAAATCTTCTTGTTGCATCCCTAGAAGATGCTAAACTTAAATACCAAGTTTGGTATTTTACCAACTTTTCGTTTTTGATTTATCTTGTTCACAGACAAACGGACACACTCACACACACAAACGGACCTTTTTCTGAAAATACTTTTTTTAGTTACAGGGGCTCTAAAACGTATATTTCCAGTGAAATCTCGGTATCGAATTTTTGGGTGGAGTGCAATACCTTCTCTATACACTATGTGCATAGTACGTGTAGAGAAAGTAAACATTAATTAAACATTCTACATACAATAACTTTACAAGAATACGTTTAGAAAAAAAAAAGATAAGGTTCATCCCATTTCAGGTCATAAACTTCTGAAATACTATAAAGAGGATTTGCCTTCAAGATTGTTCTGATCCTCTTCATAAAGTTTAACAAAGGAAGAGCCTTGATGTTCTGAGGTAAGGTGTTAAACTGACATATATGAGAAACTATGTTTACATTTGTTAATATAGATATCGGAAGATTTTCGTGTGGGGTAATTATAGAACATATTATGTGATGCGTAGAGTAACGTATTTATGACATTACTTTCGGTAGTAATTATGGGATATCACATAGATTTTCGAAATAATTAATCACTTACAAGAATGAAAGGAATATTTTGAGCAGCTTTTTCAGTAACTAGGCAACGTTGCGTTAAGTTTAGTCAGGTTTCTGAAGCGGCTTCTCGATGTAAACACGTCCGTCGCTTACAAACACGACGCAGGGTGGGGGATAATTAGTGCGACTGGCATTGTTTGTGTATACACTGATATAGTGCGAGTGACACCCACACAACCTGCAGCGTTGCAAGTTTGTTTGTCTCTTGTTTTCGAAAAAAAAACTAATTTACCTCTGCAGAAAATGGTCAGAGACCAAAACGTAAGATACAAAATGTGTTCCAAACACGAGATCTGTCACTGGTTTAAATTAATATAATAGCTTCCCTTCCACCAGGAATATGAAAATAAAACTATGAGTTAACCTCTTCAAGTTAAAGCTAAACGGTACACTTCAAAAGTAATTTGTAATATTTGTGTTAATGTTTCTAGGATAAAATTGTTACCACACGTGATGCTCCTATAGTTTCTAAAGAGGCTTCACGAGACCAAAAAAGGTCTGATGTGTTCCATTCACATGACTTTCTCTATCGTTGTAATACCTTGTTAGTAAACTTAACTCTTCTATCTACTTCGTGTTAAAACACAGAAACGGATTTATTTCTTAGTTCCTTTATAAGCAGAAGGGAAATAAGGGAATACACTAGGATAAACCGACAGTCAAATGTTTTAAATTGTGGTTGGTATGGCATTGAAATGCGTTTCTTTGCGAGGCTGGGAGTCGACAGGTTCCCGTATAACAAACGTATACGTTTTTTCAATCAAACCAATAACAAGAAATATCTAAAAAAAAGAAATGCATATAGCACAAATTGGGTATTTTAACGAGATCTACGTCTGTGCAACTATTATCTATCTGTCATGCTTTACCAGTTAAGAAAATATTGTAAAATTCATTCAAAATAAAGACGTCTTCAGAGACTATTCCCAGAAAATTCAAGATATACACTTTAATTTTCATGTAAATATCTTTAATATACGATATTTTAATCAAAATCGTTATACCCATTTTTGAGAAAACCAACATTTTCGAAAATGTTTCTATGTACAGGGTATTTGGGCCTGGGTTGATTTTCTTGAAAACCGTATTGGCATTTAACGGACTTCATTTGAAGCTATACTGCCCACAGACACAAAACATTGACAGACACACACGGAAATGTTTCTAAAAAACACTTGTTTACTTTCTCTACACATACTATGTATATATTATATAGAAAAAGTACTGTAACGCTTCCAAAAACTCGATACCAAGATTTCACCGGAAATACATGTTTTGGGTCCCCCTGAATCCAAAAACAGCATTCCATACTTGGTATTCAAATTTGGAATCTTCCAAGGATGCGATTAGAAGAAATTCAAGAAAATCCTCCAACTATCCTTTACATGGAACTTCTTTTCGAAAAATTTTAATTTCTTAAAAATGGTTCTAACGATTTTATTAAAATATCGTAAATTAAAGATATTTACCTGGCAAATAAAATGTATATCTTGAATTTTCTAGGAATAGCCTCTGAAGACTACTTTATTCTGGATGAATTTTACGGAATTTTGCATAACTGCTAAACCGTAAGAGATGGACAAAAACTTACCACACAGAAAAGTTAGAGCACGTTAAGACACATACTTTATGTAATATATATTTTTTGTGGAGTTTATCGTTTTTTCGATATTCCTTGTTTTTGGTTTCAGCTTTGAAAATTTATACTTTTCTCGTCCAGGAATTTGTCAACTCCCATCTACACAAACAAAGGAACTTCAGTGACATAGCAACTAGCTTTTAACTATCACTTTAGCCTATGGTTATCTCTTATTTCTGTTCTATTTACAAGCAAGCAAGTAATAAGACTATTTCTGCTAACTTTTTCTTCATTAGCATGAAATAAATATAAATATAAGCTTTCTAACAATAATTTGTAGCAGAGATGTACAGAAAGTCATTTGAATGGAAAAAATCAGATCTTTTCTATTTTGCTGACAAAGAACATTTTGTTTTATAACAAAATATTATTTCTAATATGAAAGGAACTAGCATAAATGCTACGCGGTGGAGTATTTTACCAGATAACGGCGCTTTCATGGAGAATTAGGCCGCCAACTGTCGCTCGTGCCACGTTTTCCATATAATTTGAGCAGGAATGTCGTGTTCTGGGACACATCATGCAACCCTTTCATGTACTTCATTTATCATTGCAAAACAAGTCACAACGAGATTCTGCAGTACGCTTTCCTTCCTCGTGAAATTGTTCCACGAATGCAATCCAATTTATTCCACTGCAGCATAAAACGCCTTTAGGGAATTGTTGTGATTGGATGCTACACTAAATTAAACCAAATTTACTTATACGTCACAACACCATTGTAATACAGAAGCTATAAAATTCTCTTCTGTGTCATGAATCAATGAGGAGCTCAAGTAGCGCATTCCCTTTAAGAAAGTAAAAGAGTTTTCCTCAATTTCAGAGCCAATTGCCAACTGCGCGGAAAGTAGGAACAGAAAATTCCTTCAGTGCTGTTGCAATATCAACTTTTTACTTTCTCTACATGTACCAAGTACAATAGTGTATAGAGGAAGTATTGCACTCCACCCAAAAATTCGATACCTAGATTTTATCGGAAATATATGTTTCAAGGTCCCGAAAAGTCGGTAAAATACCAAACTTGGTGTGTAAGTATAGTATCTTCCAGGGATGCGACACTAGGATTTTAAGAAACCCAACATTGATTTTTTTTCGAAAATTTTGATTTTTCCAAAAATTGCTCTAACGATTTTGAATAAAATCTCTTATACATAAGATATTTACATGACAAATAAAATGTATGTCTTGAATTTTCTGGAGACCTCTTTAATCTGGATGATTTTTTTTTTAATTTTGCATAACTGGTAAACCGTAAGAGATAGAGAAAAATCTGATGTGTACCATTCACATGACTTTCTCCATATCCCTGCAACAAATAATTCTTAAAAAGCTTATACTTTTATTTACATTATGCTAATCAGAAAAAATTAGCAGAAATAGTCTAATTACTCGCTTCCTTGTAAGTAGAAGCGAAATAAGGAACAACTGTAGGTTAAAGTGATAGTCAAAAGCTGGTTGCTATGTCAATGAAGTTCCTTTGTCTATATGGATAGGAGTTGACAAGTTCCTGTATGAGAAAAGTATACGTTTTTCATAGCAGAAACCAAAAATAAGGAATGTCATAAAAACGACGAACTCCACGAAAAAATGTACATAACATAAATTGTGTGCTTTAAGGTGCTCTACATTTTTTGTATAGTAAGTTTTTGTCCATCTCTTATGGTTTAGCAGTTATTCAAAATTTAGTAAAATTCATCCAGAATAAACTACTCTTCAGAGGCTATTGCCAGAAAATTCAAGATATACATTTTATTAGTCAGGTAAATATGTTTAATATACGAAATTTTAATCAAAATCGTTAGAGCCATTTTTGAGAAAATCAAAATTTTCGAAAAAAGTTCCATGTAAAGGGTAGTTGGGGGTGGGGGGCTTTTACTTAAAATCTTCGTGTCGCATCCCTGGAAGATACTAAACTTAAATACCAAGTTTGGTATTTTACCGACTTTTCGTTTTTGAGTTATCGTGTTCACAGACACACGGACACACACACACACACACACACACACACACACACACGCACACAAACATACACGGACCTTTTTGTTAAAATGCTTTTTTTGGATATTGGGGACCCTAAAACATATATTTCCGGTGAATTCTCGGTATCGAATTTTTTGGTGGAGTGCAATACTTTCTCTATATACTATGTACATAGTGCGTATGGAGAAAGTAAAAATTTACTTCTCAGAAATGTAGATGTTCATATAGAACACAATTTGCGTCACATACAATTTTTTCATTGGGTTGGTCGTTTTCAAGATATTCCTTGTTTTTGATTTCAGCTTTAAAATACTTTTCTCATACGGGAAATTAACGCTTGGCCACGCAAAGAAACGCATTTCATTCCCATAGCAACCACATTTTAAAACATTTGACGATCGGTTTAGCTTAGTGTATTCCCTTCTACTTATAAAGGAACTAAGCACTACGGCCGTTTCTGCTCATGTTTTAGCATTAAATAGATAGAAAAGCAAGCTTATTAACAATAATATTTTACATAGATGTAGAGAAAGTCATGTGAATGGAAAGCTTGCGAGGAGATAAAAGCAATATTGGATGCTATTTAAGGGATTTTTCGTTATATACTGGTAGTTAGATATGGACATGGACTTTAAAGTTGGTTTAACAGCCGATTTTGATGGTGAGGACCCAGGACACCCAGCAAGAAAAGTCCACGACACTTTTCTCGCTAATAGCAAACGAAACTTGACAAGTGTCAAAGGCCATAGTTTTGTTCACCGCAACGAATATTCATATTTTGCATGACAACTTTGATATGAAAAAATGTATTTCCTAATTGCTGCCGAAATTTCTCAAAGTAGACAAAAAGCAGTGCGGCTTTCAATTTCGAAGCTGTGCTTGGAGCTATATATGTGAAATCTAAAAGTCCTTTTTGCGCCGATAACTAGATTCATAAACTAAGCATCAATTATAACAATTGGGTACTTCCAGTGCGTTTTTTTTTTTTTTTTTTTTTTTGTATAGTAAGTCTTAGTCCATCTCTTACGCTTTCCCAGGTACGGAAACTTTATTCACAATAAAGAGGTCTTTAGAGGCTAATTCCAAACATTTCAAGACATACATTTTATTTGCCATATAAATATCTTTAATATACGGTATTTTAATCATAATCGTTAGAGCCATTTTCGAGAAAATCAAATATTTCGTATTTTTTTCCATGTAACGGGTAGTTTAGGGTGACGGAATTTTTCTCAAAATGTTTGTGTCGCATCTCTGGATGATACTAAACTTAAATACCAGGTTTGGCATTTTACCGGATTTTCGTCTTCGAGGTATTGTGTTTACAGACACACACATACACACGAACCTTTTGGCAAAAATGTTGTTTTTGGATACAGGGGATCTGCAACACAATACCTTCTCTATACAGTATGTGCATAGTACGCGAGAGAAAGTAAAAACCAAATATTGGGGAGAAGTGCGATACGAAGTATAAATTAGAATGACAACTCTGTAAATTTTGAGATTCCGGAAAATTTCCAGCTGTAATGAGCATGGTTTCATTGCATATAATAACCTGAGCATTGTTTTTGATGCTTTACTTCTGAGTTATAAAGCAACATCACGAGAAACTATAGTTAAGTAAACGGTATGGGGTATAAGAAAGTTTTGTTTACCAGACGCTTCTATGTGTATTTAAGATTATAATGAACAACTTCTATCAAAATATCTCAGAATTCTAGTTCACTCTATACGTGAGAATATTTCGCATTCTAAACTTTTTGATCATATATTAAAATAATGAATTTATCTGTCATTAATACCGTCTACAACAAACAACAACGTGACGATTCCTAGCCTTATACACAGTTCTGTACGGTTTAAGTCAAGCCACGAATAAGCTTGAACTACGGAGGTACTGTACTTTAAACAGCCCCAAGCTGGTCCCAAGTGTTAATGTTGTAAAGCCGAGCCTAAGTTCCGGTGCCTATTAAGGACACACACACTCTCGTTCATCATCATCGTCACCATTATTACTATTATTACTATTATTATTATTATTATTATTATTATTATTATTATTATTGTTGTCTGACCTAACGAAACAGCAAACTAATATACATGCACATCGAGAACAGAACCGATGTAAAAATCTAATGCTTACATCTCATTCCTTTTTATAGCTTCTCTTCTACATAACTTCATGGCACGACAGCTCACAAGGCACCTTGGCCTACCGCCCGGCGGCTGCGTCATGGTTGGCGTGCAGTATTGGAGGGTGAGACGTGGTCAGCACCTCGAATCCCTCCCGGCCAGTTAATGCGGTCCTCTTGACCTGGAGCCGCTACTTCTCCATCAAGTAGATCCTCAATTGGCCCCCCAAGGACCTCACGAGGCTGAGTGCACCCCGGACCAGGTCTCCCAGTGCAGGAGAAATATCCCCTGCCCGGTAGCGGGAATCGAATCCATGTCTCCCGCTTGGTAAGCAGCTTCGCTACCACAGCGCAAAGGAGACGACCAATCTTCTACATACTTCATTTGAATCGAGATAAATGTTTACAAAATGGTTGACGGTACAAGAGAGATACTATAACCTGAGCGACATTCCTCATTTTGAAAGCTGGTATTGACTAATGGGATGGAATTATGTATGTATAAAAACTGTGGATCAGTATTTGCTATGGGTCACGCTGTTAAACCACTCGCCTCTCACCTAGACGGCCCGGGTTCGTTCCTAAGCGACCGCAAGAGATTAAAGGGGTGGGTTTTCTCCAGTTTCCTCGCCACTGCATTCAACCGGTGCTCCATCTTCATTTCATGTGTTCCAGTGCCATCGCCACAAGTAGCACAAGCAGGCGTTGAAAATTACAAAAAAAAATAATGATGATAATAATGATGATGATGATAATAATGATAATGATAATTATAATAATGATGATACTAATAATAATGATGATACTAATGATAATGATAATGATGATGATAATGATAATAATAATGATAATAACGATAATAATAATGACGATAACAATAATGATAGTAATAATGATGATAATAATAATGATGATAGTAATAATGATGATAGTAATAATGATGATAGTAATAATGATGATAGTAATGATGATGATATAATGATGATAGTAATAATGATGATAGTAATAATGATGATAATAATAATGATGATAGTAATAATGATGATAGTAATAATGATGATAGTAATAATGATGATAGTAATAATGATGATAGTAATAATGATAATAATAATAATAATAATATTAATAATTTGCTATATCAGAAAACAGACCATAGCCATTTTATAGCAAGAAATAAGAATAACCAATATAACAATTTACGCACGTCTGTTTTTAATCATTCGGATGGAAATGCCATTTTCCATGCATGGCGACGAACAGCAACATATTAGTTAAAAAAATACTCAATTATTTGCAACTCAATGATGCACATTAAAAATAAAAAAATCTGACTTGTTCTATTCACATGACTTTCTCTACATCTCTGCAACAAATTGTTAAAAAGCTTATACTTCTTTTTACTTCATGTAAATCGAGAAAATATTAGCAGAAATAGTCTTATTACTTGCTTCCTTGTAAGTAGAAGGAAAATAAGGGATTGCCATACGTTAAAGTGATAGTCAAAAGCTGGTTGCAATGTGACTGAAGTTCCTTTGTTTCTATGGACAGCAGTTGACAAATTACTGTATGAGAAAAAGATAAGTTGATTAAAGCTGAAACCAATAACAAGAAATATCTCAAAAACGACCCAATACACGAAATTAATTACTCGTATATAACATAAATTGTGTGTTTTAACGAGTTCTACAGTTTGTTTTGTAAGTTTTTCTCCACTTCTTACGGTTTGCCAGTTATAGAAAATTCTGTAAAATCTTCCATAATAAAGTAGTCTTCAAAGGTTATTCCCGGAATATTTAGATATACATTTTATTTGTCAGGTAAAGATCTTTCGTTAGTCAGTTTTATTTTCGAGAAAATCAAAATTTTCGCAAAATGTTCCATGTAAAGAGTAGTTGGGGATGGGGATATTTTCTCTTAAAATCTTCGTGTCGCATCCGTCGAAGTTGCCAAACTTAAATTAAAAAATTTGGTACACAAATATCTTTTCATTTTTGAACTATGCTGTCCAGACACACATACACACCTTTTTCTAAAAACGCTTTACTTAGATTCAGGGGGACCCAAAACAGGTATTTCCGGTGAAATCTCGGTATCGAATTTTTGGGTGGAATACAACACCGTCTCTATGCAGTATGTACATAGTACGTGTAGAGAAAGCAAACAAAAAAGAATCATAGTTTGCACAAATAGTTTCATTACGCTTTTTGCTTTAGGTATAGTAGGGTGAAGCGATAGTCAAATATTTGAAACGCTAGTCTCTATTTGCTATTGTCAAAGCTCTACTATTTACAAGACCACGAGAAACAATAAACAGAATTTGTTGAAGCGCACAAATGTATCGGCGCATGCGTACCAAGTAAATTAGAATTTAATTTAAATCAGATGTTCTTAATAGTTTAATATTTGTGCTCATAGAATCCTAACCATTTCTGGAACAAAATTATATGGAGTTCATCATTTAACTCCTTTATTGAATTTTAAATGCCAGTAACTGACTTTTTATCTGTAGAAAGCGAAACACAACTTTTACATAGTAGTAGCCATATTTTAAGCAAAAAGCAATTCTTTGTGATATCGTCTTCAATATGCTTGCTGCTCTTTCCATAAAACTGAAACAGCTTCACGTACGCCATTACATACAGCAACAGTGCATCAAATGGACCGAAAATATCCTATCCGGAAAATACATTTCAGTGAAAGCTCACCACAATGCTATTGGAACTCTGTCACAAAAATTTATGTTCCCTGCAAGAAGGAAAAACCAGAGGAACTCGTCATAAAAGGGATAGAAAGGGGATCTTGACGCTGCCGATATTGTAACTTCATTAAACCTGCAAAAGGAAGCTCCAAAAGGGCATAAAGACATAAAAATGTCTCTGCGAAGAAGGGAGAGAGATTTAGACAGATGATTTAAGAATAGCAGACGGTTGCAAACCAAAGAATTTTAAAGAATGAAAATCAGCTACGCGACAGCCTAAGGTTTCCAATGCCAGCCAAAAAAAGTCTTGCCTGTTGAATTCAGTATTGCATATTTTGTAGAGAAACAAAGTGAGGTATTTTTGTTAGAATTCTTGGTTGAATTACAGCGTTTAAAAACATTTATTAGTGAGGAGTATAGGAAATTAGCGATGCAATTATTCTAGATTAAAACAAAATAGTGATGCCTAAAAGTTTAAAATAAATATAGACTGTGGCAACAAATGTTTTCTATAGTGATAGAACAGGAACAGTACATTAGTGCCTTTCATCTAGGCGGCCCGGGTTCGATCCCGAGCACCCGCATGTGGGATTCGTGGTGGACAAGGTTTCCCCTGCCAATCATTTCAACAATTGCTCCATCACCATATTTTTAATAATCGATTTCGCTTACGTTTCAAATCATTCACCTCATATTTATGCCTGGCTACGGGCCAACCCCTCGCAACAGGTTCTCCATTCTGTGTTTCGTGCTGTTGGCTCCCCTAGGCATTGAGGGGTCTCAGTGCTACAAATACGGGGAGGGTAATTCGATTACCAATACGAAACGTTAGTTACTGGGGGCTCAAAGTGACCATGTCCTTACAAATCTTGTTTAAAAGGTTACTTTCAGAATCCTATATAATCAATTTTATCGACTTTTCGTTTTTGAGTTATCGTGTTCACAAACGCACGGACTTTTGGACACAATGGACCATAAAACATATATTTCCGGTGAAACCCCGGTATCGCATTTTGGGTGGAATACAATACCTTATGTACATAGTATGTGTAGAGAAAGTAAATATGACTCTGACATTCATAGCCTTGGAAACTAAAATGCAGCATTGTATAGTTGCTAGAAGATCCATCTATCGTACATGTTGCTCCGCGATTCGCTTCGCCAATAGCTTCTGCAGCATTTTGTTCTTCCTCAACGCCTAGAGTGAACAGTTCTGATCTCGTTGATTTTAGATATTCATCTTTAGCCTGCCAACGTAAATTGGAAATTCAACCTTAGGCTTGTTTTTAGGACGAATGTGTTACATATAAGAGAAATTAATTGAGTTAATAAGCACGGTTTTATTACTTTCTCTACACGTACTACTACGTTCATAGTGTACAGAGGAAGTATTGTATTGCACACAAAAATTTGATACCGAGAATGCACCGGAAATACATGTTTTAGGACCCCTGAATCCAAATAAAACACCTCCGTGTGTTTCTGTGGACAGCATAGCTCAAAAACCAAGCTTGGTATTTAAGTTTCACATATTCCAAGGATACGACACGAATATTTTCAAGAAAATCACCCACCCCAACTACTTTTTACATGGAACTTTTTTTTGAAATGTTTGATTTCCTGAAATATGGCTGTAACGATTTTGATTGAAATGTCGTATATTCAAGATATTTACCTCCCAAATAAAATGTAGATCTTGTATTTTCTGGGAATAAACCCTGAAGACTACTTTATTCTGGATGAATTTTACGCAATTGTGTATAAATGCTAAACCGTAAGAGATTTATGTTTTATACATTTTTTTTTGAGTTGACCGTTTTTTACTTTCTCTATACGTGCTATGTATATAGTGTATAGAGAAGGTATTGCACTCCACCAAAAATTTCGATACCGAGATTTCACCGGAAATATATGTTTTAGGGTCCCCTGTTTCCAAAAAAAAAAGTATTTTCAGAAAAAGGACCGTGTGTGTCCGTGTGTCTGTGAACACGATAACTAAAAAACGAAAAGTCGGTAAAATATCAAACTTGGTACTTACGTTTAGCAGCTTCCAGGGATGCGACACGAAGATTTTGAGAAAAATCCCCACCCCTTTACATGGAATTTTTTTCGAAAATTTTGATTTTCTAAAAAATGGTTGTAACGATTTTGATTAAAATATCGTATAATAAAGCTATTTACATGACAAACAAATTTTATATTTTAAATTTTCTGGGAATAGCCTCTGAAGACTGCTTTATTCTCGGTGAATTTTACGGAATTATGCATAACTGCTAAACCGTAAGAGATGGACAAAAACTTACCACACAACACATGTAGAGCACCTTAAAACACACAATTTCTGTTATATACATTTTTTCGTGGAGTTGATTGCCTTTTTTTTTTTTTTTTTAGCTATAAAGACTTATACTTTTCTCATACAGGACTTTGTTAAGTCGTGTCCATACAAACAAGGGAACTACAGTCGCAGAGCAACCATATTTTGACTATCACTTTAGCCTATGGAACTCCCTTATTTCGCTTCTACTAACAAGGTAGCAAGTAATAAGACTATTTCTGCTAAATTTGCTCCATTAGATGAAGTAAATAGAATAATTTGTTGCAGTGATCTAGAGAAAGTCATGTGAATGGAACACATCAGATTTTTCTGATCTCATTGATTCAAGATATTTATCTTTATCAAGCCAACGTAAATTGGAAATTTAACCTTAGGCTTGTTTTTAGGACGTATATAAGAGACCGTATTTGAGTTAACAAGCTCGGTTTTATTTTTGGTTTTGGCGTGGGTTTTACCTTACAAAGGCGTATTAAAGGGTAATACGATTAGGATTGCAGGAAAGCAAGCCTCACGGCGCTGTTTTTATTTAGTTATGCCGAGTTAGTGCTATATCCTGTCCTCAGAGGCAAGAAGGATGTTCGCCGAGGTTGTAAACTGTTCTTTTCCTCTGCATAGCACGCAGACCCGGGTTATTTAGTGGCGGGACCATTAAAGAACAAAGGGGCCCGTTGTTGGCTGTAACATAAGCCCCCGAAATCCCACATACTCTCACACTTGTTTTTATTTATTATTTCCAAGACAGAGAATGCGGGAGATATACACCAGTGCTATACTTCAGGGAAAAGGAAAAAACAAGCAACCCGGCTTCCGAGGAGCCTTACACGGGCTGCTTTCTGCGCCAGGTACCCGCTGTGGTAATACACTGTTGTAGTTTATGGAGGGGCTTAGCAGCACAGCCACAAGATGGAGTTGCTATCGACTTTTCTCATGCTTTTGCTTTCTTTAAAGTATCATTGTACCAAGCACAGGATATAATAAAGATTATGACACATCTTCAGAAAAAATGGAAATGGCGTGTTATTTATGGACGCTCTTTAACTGCTGTGGTTCTCACGTCCCATTCTAAATTGGGCGTGAAAGACCGCTTAATTTTGCTCTCTATCAGGCTTCAGGTTATTTTACGTGCCGTAAATATATGACATGGGACCAACGGCTTTACTTCCCTTCTGAAGGAAGCCATGCTATGGATTTTTACACCCGAAAAAACCCATCGTCCTCCGCCGGGTTTTAAACCCGCGACCTTGGGTATATGACGTTAACATGGTAGCATTACACCACGGAAGGCGACTCATCTTCAGAACGGCAGTGCAAATATCCTTAATAAGCAAAACCACTTGAAGTTTCGCTACTTTTTTGACTACTTAAGTAGTAGCAGCCTAGTTGCAGTGTCAATTTTCCTCGGGTGTCCGTGCATGCTGCCTAAAAATACTTGAATTTAAAATATTACCTATCTATTTATTTTATATATTTTCACAACTTTTGAAACACACACACACAACTACACCACGTATTCACACATATAGATTACTCAAACACCAAATAAGTCTATACAATATTAACACAAATATTTTATCTCTTAGTGCACGAACTTCCATTAAGTATGTGCCCAGGCTTGGCCAGTTTTGTCTGTTTAGAATCAAATCCCAGAATATAAATACTTAGGTCATTCATTTCCTATTTCAACGTTTACCCGCCACGCTATGAAAGCGCTGACATTGTTTTATGCCAATGACATCCTTACTTACCCACGCTGCTGACTGCATGTCATCCTTTCCACACTACGTTATGGGTGCGCGGACCAACAATATATGTATGCTACATTGCGTAGATCATTGCGCTTTGCAGCTGCAAAGACATTATTGGACATTGGTAATGGGAAAATTCCTGTTGATACCTCTACTGGCCTCATTTCGTTTCCACCAAATGTTTGTCACTTTACAACGCCAAAAGAAGAATTAATATCGAAAATGTGCCCAAATATTGGTGTAAATTACAAAAACTGTGCTTGGTTGAGTGAACGAGCCATTTTAGCAGCAATTAATAAGAATGGAGCTGATTTGAATATAAAACATCAGAGTAAAATTGATGGACAAATGCATTCATTTATGACGATCGATTCCATTACCGATCTAAATGAAGTCGTCAATTATCTAACTGAATTACTAAATCCATTAGATTTGCCAAGATCCCGCCACACAATTTGCAGCTCAAGGTAGACTCGGTAATAATTATGCTACGCAATCTCAATCAGCCGAATTTGTGCAACAGAACAAGACTCGCTCTTAAAAAATTATGCAAAATATGATTCAGCTACTATAATCATAGGAAAGGTCAAAGGTGAGAATGTACTCATTCCAAGAATAGCACTGATGCCAACCCTTTCCTTTTGAATTTAAGCGTGTTCAGCTTCCCGTGCGCCTTGCATTCGCAATCCCAAGGATAATCGTTAGAAATGTGTGAAGAATACCTTGAATTGCCGTGTTTTTAGCATTGCAGTTGTACGTTGCGTGCTCGAGAGTCGGCAAACCATTGGCGCTATTCATTTTCTCTCCGGAAGGAAAACTGTACATTACAAGAAATTGCAATAAAGATTGTCAAATTATTTAATTGTATGGCAGTGTTGTAGACGAAAGACGTGTTTTTTCATTAGGTACACCTCCTGTGCGAACCTGGGGCAGGCACTTAGTAGAATATTCGCATATCTTGAATTTTCTGGGAATACCTGTGAAAACTACTTTATTCTGGATGAATTTTACAGAATTTTGTATATCTGGCAAACCGTAAGAAATAGAGAAAAACTTACTTAACAGAAAATGTAAAGCTTATCAAACACAAATTTATGTTATATACATTTTTTTCGTGGAGTTGATCACTTTTGATATATTCCTTGTTATTGGTATCAGCTTTAATAAAGTTATACTTTTCTCACACGGGAATTTGTCAACGCCTGTCCATAGAAACAACAAAACTTCAGTCACATAGCAACCAGTTTTTGACTATACTCCCTTATTTCCCTTCTATTTGCTTAGAAGCAAATAATAAGACTATTTATGCTATTTTTATTTTGTTTAAGCTTAACGTCTTTTAAACTACTTGGTCACATCGGACGATGAATGAAATTGGTGAAATGATGCTCTAATAATCTCGGGGTCCATGGAGTTATAGTTACTCAACATTCGTCTTCTCAAGATAAGCGAAAACCCCTAAAAAAGCCTCACCGGGGTAACACACCCTAAGCGAGATTGAATGTGAGGCATACATGATACCCTCACTACCCGGCGGGCTCTGCTATTTGTCTCGTTTAGCATGAAGCAAAACGAAGCATAAGCTTTTTAACAATAATTTGTTGCAGAGATGTAGAGAAAGTCATGTGAATGGAACATCAGATTTTTTTGGATACAGGATTCGTCAAAACAATAACATACTTCAATTCTCTGGGGAAAAGCTTATGCCTTTATCTGCAAAACTTTATTTTTAAAAAATCTGATGTGTACCATTCACATGACTTTCTCTATATTCCTGCAACAAATTATTCTTAAAAAGCTTATACTTCTATTAACTTTATGCTAATCAGTATAACATTAGCAGAAATAGCCATATTACTTGCTTCCTTGTAAGTAGAGGTGAAATAAGAGAGTACTATAGGTTAAAGTGATAATCAAAAGCTGGTTGCTATGTCACTGAAGTGCCTTTGTTTGTATGGACAGCAGTTGACAAATTCCTGTATGAGAAATGTATAAGTTTTTCATAGCAGAAACCAAAAATAAGGAATGTCACAAAAACGACGAACTTCACGAAAAAATGTATATAACATAAATTGTGTGTTTTAACATGCTCTACTTTTTTGTGTAGTAAGTTTTCGTCCATCTCTTACGGTTTAGCAGTTATTCAAAATTTAGTAAAATTCATCCCGAATAAACTACTCTTCAGAGGCTATTCCCAGCAAATTCAAGATATACATTTTATTTGTCAGGTAAATATCTTTAGTATACGAAATTTTAATCAAAATCGTTAGAGCCATTTTTGAGAAAATCAAATGTTTCGAAAAAAGTTCCGTGTAAAGGGTAGTTTGGGGTGGGATTTTTCTCAACACCTTCGCGTCGCATCCCTGGAAGATACTAAACTTAAATACCAAGTTTGGTATTTTACCTACTTTTCGTTTTTGAGTTATCGTGTTCACAGACACACGAACACACGGACGGACACACACACACACACACACACGGATCTTTTTCCGAAAATGCTTTTTTTAGATAAAGGGGACCCTAAAACATATATTTCCGGTGAAATCTCAGTATAGAAGTTTTTGGTGGAGTGCAATACATTCTCTATACACTATGCACATAGTGCCTATAGAGAAAGTAAAAATTATAATGTTGGGGAAAAAAAGAAAATTTACATGAAAAAGAATGGGTGATTTATTCAGAAGCTTTTCAATGCGAGCTATTCAAAAATTTTACACATGTTCAGAATATACTTATCTACTCTAACTAGCAGAATCGGAAGAATATGGCTCAAGATAACTATTTCAAAAAATATCAGATTTGTGAAAAAAAAAAATTAAAATATCTGAATTTTTACATGGTTAAAATTTTGCAATTTCCATAATTTGCAAACTATAGCTTATAAATCAGGCAGTTCAGAAGTCATTAATATGTGATAGATAAGCATATAAAATGTCAATATTCTAGTTTCAATGGTTCCTGAGTGAAAGGTAAATGTGTATCAGAAAATGTAATATCGAGAAAATTTAACTTAAAAATTTGCAATGCTAATCTGACTTTTCAGGGTCAGAATCATGTGAATATTTATTGCTGGACTCTGTTTGCTTCTCAGCATTCCTCCCATTGGTCCTGGCTTGCTTAGGGGACTGATGGGCAACTCGTTCGGCATGAACATTTCCGTCAGGTTTCTATCATATTAGAAAACAAAGGGGCTGCAACGCTCTTTCCGGGAGCATTTAAAACATTGCGCGCCATGTTTAAAGAATATTTATGCTAAAAAATCTCATGTGTTACATTCACATGACGTTCTCTACATCTCTGCAACAAATTATTTTTAAAAAGCTTATGCTGCTATTTACTTCATGCTAATCTAGAAAAAAAAATAGCAAAAATAGTCTTATTACTTGCTTCCTTGTAAGTAGAAGCGAAATAAGGCAGTACCATAGGTTAAAGTGAAAGCCAAAAGCTGGTTGCTATGTGACTGAAGTTCCTTTGTTTGTGTGGACAGGAGTTGACAAATTCCTGTATGAGAAAAGTAAAAATTTTAAAGCTGCAACCAAAAACAAGGAATATCTCAAAAACGATCAACTCCACGAAAACAAATTATATCACAAATTGTGTGTTTTATGTGCTCTACATTTTTTTTGTGGTAAGTTTTGTCCATTTTTTACAGTTTAGTAGTTATGCAAAATTCCGTAAATTTCAGCCCGAATAAAGTATTCTTCAGAGGCTATTCCCAGAAAATTAAAAATATACATTTTATTTGTTAGGTAAAAATTCTTTAATATACGATTTTTAATCAAAATGGTTAGGGGCAATTTTTGAGAAAATTACAATTTTAGAAAAAAGTTTCATGTAAAGGTTAGTTAAATACCAAGTTTGGTTTGACGGGCTTTTCGCTTTTGAGCTATGCTACACACACACACACACACACACACACACACACACAAGCACATTTTTCCAGAAATGTTTTTTTTTTATATACAGGGGGGCCCAAATCATGTATTTCCGGTGAAATCTCGGTATCGAATTTTTGGGTGCATTACAATAGCTTCTCAATACACTATGTGCATAGTACGTGTAGAGAAAGTAAAAATGAATGTACATTAAAAGTATGCCGAAAATGAAAATTGTCACTTTTGACCCCTTAAGTGCGAGGTTCCGCAGAAAGCAGTCTGAAGTGTGTGTAAGTGCGGTGTGCTCTAGAAGCCACATAAAGCAGTACTCCCCCGAGTGGGGGGGCAGCTCTAGCAATTACCCAACTCCTAACGGCTCTCTCCTTTCCTAATGAGGACTTACTCTCTCCGCTAATGATCACACATTCTTTGTTTCACGCGCGCGCGCGTTCTTCGTCCGTGCTCAGAGCTGGCAGTATCTGCAAGAAAGATACATGCAGGATGCTCTCGCATACATTTCCACTTCTCACTTACTTCTTCAAATTCACCTTTGTGAAGGAACAACTTCCTTATACCCTTAACAGTTGTGGCCATTTTTACATTCTCTACACGTACTGTGTACATAGCGTATAGAGAAGAAGGTATTGTATTCCACCCAAAAGTTCAATACCGAGATTTCACTGAAATACCGTGTGTCCGTGATTTAGTCTCTGTACACGATAACTCAAAAAAGAGAAATCGGTAAAATACCAAACTTGGTATTTAAGTGTAGTATCTTCCAGTGCTGCGACAGAAAATTTTTAGAAAAATCCCCCCATCTAAAACTACCCTTTACGTGGAAAAAAGTGCAAAATTTTGATTTTATAAAACAGTCTCTAACCATTTTAATTAAAATGTAAAGATAATACGACAAATAAAATGTATATCTTGAATTTTATGGGAATAGCCTCTTTATTTCGCAAGAGATAGAAAAAGACTTACATCACAATAAATGTAGATCACGTTAAAACAGACACTTGTTTATTTTTATCGTGTAATTGGCCATTTCTGATATATTCCTTGCTATTTCTTTCAGATTTGAAATACTTAAGATTTTCTTACACAGAAAGATATAAACTCCTAACCCTGCATAGAAACTGATGCAACCACATGGCAAGCAACTTTTAAAAGATTTTACTATCATTTCTGCCTAATGCATTCCCTTGTTTTCCTTCTACTTACAAGAAAACAAGTAATAAGACAATTTCTGCAAATGTATATCGCGATTATCATATAGTAGATAGAAGCATTTTGTAAAATAATTTGTTAAAGCGATGAGGAGAAAGCTATGCGAATGGAACAACTTTTTCTATCACATAATAGAGAAGGCTTGTGTGCTACCCAAAAGTTTATCACACGAAACATACTTATTGACGTCACTCAAATCCATAAAAAAGTCGTGTTTGTGTGTGTTATGTGTACTAAACTCAAAAACAAAGGTTCGTTTACTACCAAAATGACATTTGAAATCAACATCTCCGATGGATGTGACATGAAGATGCCCCTACCCCAAACTACTCATTACTCACACACTATGTTTTGACGGGGTTGATATATTACTGTTTGAGCTAGATGGTGCAAGCAAAAATAAAAAGGGATTCCCTACCCAAACTATCAAGTTTAACGCAAATTGATTGTAAATACTTACTACGGAGCATCTTAAAAGTAATCTAGTTTCTATATTTTCAAACCCACAATAAATATCAAGACGAAGAAATCGGGCTTTATCTCTAGCGAACTAATTTAAAAATGTTGAGTAGCTGTATAACCCGCAAACGGAGAAATATACATAGTATAACCAACGATGATAGTTGAAAAAGAGCCCGTATTATGTATATATCAATATCGCGACCCTTAATTTTACAAAAAGAGCCAGTATTATGTATATATCAATATCGCGACCCTTAATTTTACAAAAAGAGCCAGTATTATGTATATATCAATATCGCGACCCTTAATTTTACAAAAATAAACTGTATCAACAACAAAATAAATTAACTATTTACTTGGTCATCACAGCGATAATAATTGCTATATAAAACAATTGATAGCTTGCACAATATTAAAATCATCTAAATGATATACAAAAATAGTGCAATTTAAAATCCTTTCCATGCCATAAAAAATTACACAAAAATGTAATTATTCAAAGTTTTACGTTTGATTCAGCTGAAGCAACAGTTATTGGTAAAATTAACTCAATTTCGACATCAAAAATTAGTTATATCAAGAATTATAGGATCTGTAAACTTTATTACCACCATAATTAATATAAAATAAATGTAATGGCTTGTTTCTGTTCAAGTATTTTAAAATATACTGTTTGACTGTCCGAGATTTATTCTGAAAAAGAACCTTTATATTCACATGTAGCTGTAAATATGTGCAACTTTTGAAATTAACAGTACCTAAACTTTTTCTACCCTCAAGTTCCTTTGTTTTCAAGATTGAGAGGCGTTTTTATAATAACCAACTTAGTACTCACCGCAAAGTGCACATAGAAAACTGCAACTTACCTGAAAGAAGAAAACAACACATTGTAAAAGATGAACTCTGCAATGGAAACATTGCTTCCACTTTCTTAATAATACAGTAATTTCTATATTTTCATTAATTGCACCCTTCCAGAAAATTCAATGATATCATTTTCGAAGAGCTCACGCGAATTATAAGAATGCCTTTACTTATTTAATTATTTTCCCGAAGCCCTAGCAAGGCAGTATGTACTTTTGTACGTAGACACTCTAGATATAATTTGCGTTTTGTGGAAGCAAGTGGATAAAACAGGTTACATCTTGTTACAAATTAGGAGACAACATCAGGTCACTATTTCTTTATAAATAAGAACCGTGGTTTAATATTGCATGTTGTAGATGCTTCTGATAAAATATTTGTCTGATAAGGTTCATTGCTAAATGCAGATTTATACGTGTATTTACTTTCTCTACACGTGCTATGTACAGTGTCAAGAGAAGGTATTGTATTGCATCCAAAGATTCGATACCGAGATTTCACCGGAAGTACATGTTTAGGGTCCCCCCTTAAACCAAAAAGAGCATTTTTGGAAAAAGCTGCGTTAAATACGAAACTTGGTAATTAAGTTTGGTATCTTCCAAGGATGCGACACGAAGATTTTTCAAGAACCCCCCCCCCCAATCCAACTATCCTTTACATGGAACTTTTTTCGACAATTTGATTTTCTCAAAAATGGCTCTAACAATTTCGATTAAAATATTGTATATTACAGATATTTACCTTACAAATAAAATGTATATCTTGAATGTTTTGGGAAAAACCTCTGAAGGCTACTTTATTCTGAACGAGTTTTACAGATTTTGCATAACTGCTAAACCGTAATAGATGCACAAAAACTTACCTCACAAAAAATGTTATATACATGTTTTTGTGGAGTTGACTACTTTTGAGATATTCATTATTATTGGCTTCAGCTTTGAAAATCTTATATTTTTTTCTCCTGTCCATACATAGGAATTTCAGTCACATAGCAACCTATGATACTCTCAAATTTCGTTTCTACTTACATGGAAGCAAGTAATAAGACTATTTCTGCTAATTGTTTTTCGATTAGCATAAAATAAATAGAAGCACAACATTTTCAACAATAATTTGTTGCAGAGGTGTAGAGAAAGTCAAGTGAATGGAACGCATCAGATTTTTGTAATTAGGAATATCATTCTGGAAGAAATGTTGAAACCACAAACTCTTCGATCTTTATAGTGAGAACATGAACACAGCGGAGAATAGTGACACATGTGTCCTGTGAAACATTTTCAGTCGAACTTTCTCTTTGTATATCCAAAGAAGAAATAATCTTAAAAAAGTAGGAAAATTCTAACAGTAAGAATTTAAAAATAAAAATAAAAATTGTGTACGATATTCTAATAAAACTATTTATGGTGTAGAATGATGCTGTTCGGAAAAGTAAGGCTTTGATGGCCAAGGTTATTGATCTTTCTTTCACAAAAGAACTAAATGTTCCACAGCGTGTTAGGGGCATATGCATAGTGCTGCTAAACCCGTGTCATTGTCACATTAGGTTTTATTAAGAAGATCACATTTCAAGTTTCACAGAATAACTTTGTAACAGTGATCAAAACACACAACAGTTACTTCTCGCAAAATATACTTTATGTTATTCTTATGCCATTTTTCTGTTGTGGTTTTATACGAAGGCCGATTTTTTTCAACCTCCGATAGGCTATAAATAAAAGACAAGTTCATAGAAAGCAATTATTTTATTACTAAAAGTTGTACACTTGTGGTTACCTTTCAACATAATCATCGTAAATATTGAGACATGTATCGTACCTGTGCACAAGCTTTGCCATATCCGCTTCAAAATATGTTGCCGCCAATGATTTCAAATGAACTTTGACGTTGTTTTGAAGATCTTCGTATTTTGAAAGTGCTGCCCTCCTAGCCACGTCCTCAGTTCAGGGAAAAGGTGAAAGTCGCTGGGTGCCAGGTCAGGACTGTACGGCGGGTTGATCGAAAAATGTCCCATTGAAATTGTTCAAGGAGCCGATGGGTTGTGCCAGCAGTGTGTGGACGAGCGTTGTCATGGATCAACACAATTCCTGAAGTCAGCATTCCTCTTCGTTTGTTTTGAATGGCCCTCCGCAAACGTCGTAGAGTACCAAGTTCTTCAAAACAACGTCAATGCTCATTTGAAATCATTAGCAAACGGCAACATTTTTTGAGGTGGGTATTGCAAAACTTGCGCGATAAATGTCTCAATATTTTCGGTGATTATGCTGAAAAGGAACCATAAGTATACAAAACTTTTTGTAATAAAATAATTTCTATGAACTTGTCTTTTATTTATAGCCTATTGGAGGTTGAAAAACGGCTCTCGTATGTTGTGTATAGTACAGTAATGTATCGTAAATTTACATTGCTGTATTTCAATATCTTTATATTTTTATTTTCGTGTTTATCCTTTTATTTCTTTGTTGTTATTTTAATATAGCTTACTATTTTGTATATTACAAAAGCACGTGTGGATCCGTACGATTGTTTATGCTCAATGTATGATACTGTTGTGTCAATAAATACACACCTCTCGCAAAAAATATGAATTACAGCCATTAATAAATTTTATTACAAATTTAACTATATCACAACATAGCAAAAGTAATAAAATTAAACACAGTTCTGGTATTCACATTATTATAGCATAACAATCTCTTAAAACCTTTGAAAAAGTGCTTGCGTTAATTCTTCGTGAAGTGCACTGATCTTATACCGTAACAGTTTATGTCATTTAGAAAAAACGTTGAATAGATTCTACAGGAAATCGACAGGTTTATTATCTAGGTAAAACTTGCCGCGAGACCGCCAACTTGAACCCTACTGTAATTGGCAAACAGGAGCACGGCAACTCCAACGCGGCCATCAGAAAAGAGCAACAATACAATGAAATTCCTCACGCCATGGTTGGACTTACCCAGAAAGAAATGGAAGAAAGGACAGCACACGTGACCCGCTGGTGCTGCTACCTGTGTGGTAAGTTCCGGTTTCTACCTTGCGGTAGCTACACTACTAAAGCCCACGCCCCTCGCGGATTTTTCGAATAGATAAATATGCGGAACATACGCCCCTAGCAGCTAATATTTAGACCGACTGTCATTTATTGTGCCAAATCGGTATAGTACAGATCTTTTGATAATCCGTAAATTAAGGGGACAGGGTGGTCTGAACAACGGAAATTGCATCTTAAGTGAGTTGATTTACCACTGCTATTAAAGTATTCAATTGTTTTTCCAAATATTTGTGTGCATTATTCTATAAATCATGACAATTATTTCAAGTGGTTGATTGCATTAACAGCTTATGTGGTCGAGTCTATAAAAATATTTCATTCAGAAGGAAAATGTACTTTTTTCTCTGATACTACTTGCAATACATAACCACACTTTTGCTCGCTTGTTCGCAGTATAATCAGCTATCTTCTGAACCTCAATTATTTAGTGTGATACAATTTCAGGACCATTATTTTCAATTTCAAAAAAAGTAAAAATGTGGAAAATTTGCAATGTTGTTGCATTCTTAATATGAACAATGTAAAAAGTATAAGATTATCAAGGCTGAAACCAAAATCAAGAAATATCTCAAAAACGATCAACTGCACGAAAAAAATGTATATAACCTAAATTATGTTTTTTAATGTGCTTTACATTTTGTGTTTGGTAAGTTTTTGTCTATCTCTTACGGTTTAGCAGTTATACAAAATCCCTCAAAATTCACCCAGAATAAAGTAGTCTTCAGAGACTATTCCCAGAAAGCTCAAGATAAACATTTTATTTGTTAGGTAAATATACTTAATATGCGATATTTTAATCAAAATCATTAGTCATTTTTAAAAAAATATAAATTTTCGAAAAATGTTCCATGTAAAGTGTAGTTGGGGTGGGGGGTTTTTCTATACAATCTTCGTTTCGCATCCTTGGGAGATACGAAACTTAAATATCAAGTTTGGAATTCAACTGTATTGTCGTTTTTGAGCTATGCTGTACACACACACACACACACACACACACACGCACACACGGATCATTTTTCTGAAAATGCTATTTTTGGATTAAGGGGGACCCAAAACATTTATTTCCGGTGAAATCTCGGTATCGAATTTTTGGGTGGAATGCAATACCTTTTCTATACACTATGTACATAGTACGTATAGAGAAAGTAATAATCAAGATCTGGCCATGTTGTTAAAGCCACCCAAAATAAATGAAGTTTAAAAAAGAAGTGCCACTGTTTATGAAGCGCTGTCATTTTGTCAAAGCTTGTCAAAGTGGACAAGAAAGATCCTGTTCTGTCCTTGAGCGATAAGCGAACTGCAGGTACCGAGTGAACACCAGCAAGCGTTTTCAGTGAGGCTTCTAAATAAATGCTATCGTTTTAGCACATGACTGTCATACCAGCAGCTTTTGTGTTTCAGTTGTTTAATTCTCAAATGTATACTGTTGCTTGCATAGAAGTGAATGATATTCAAATGGAAATGGCGTGCTATTTATGGACGCTGTTTAACTGCTGTGGTTCTCAGCGTCACATTCCATAATTTTGCTCAGGGGCTTGAGGTTCCTCTATGTGCCGTAAATCTACGACACGGAACCAACGGCTTTACTTCCCTTCCGAAGTCAGCCATGCTAAGAATTGTTTACGCCCGAAAAAAATCCATCGTCCTCCACCGGGTTTGAACCCGCGACCTTGGGTATATGAAGTTAGCATGGTAACCATTACACCACGGAGTACAACTGAATGATATTACTTCCAAATATTACAAATATCTTACAAGAACAAAAACTCATCTATATAATTTTCAATAAAAACTAAAGGACGTGGACGTTTACATGTATACACAATGAAAAAAGTGTATTGTGCCCCACTCACATCCCTTTCTGTTTATCTCTGTAACAAACTGATGTTAATAAACTTATTCTTCTATCTACTTCAGGCTAAAACATCAGCGAAACGGTTTTATCACGTAGTTCCTTTATAAGTAGAGGGGAATTAATGGAATATATTAGGCTAAACCGACAGTCAGGTGTTACAAAATGTGGTTGTTATGGGACTGAAACCCGTCTTTTTGCGTAGCCAACTGTTGACAAGCTCCCCTATGTGAAAAGTTAAGTATTTTAAAGCGAAATAAATATGAAGGAATATCTCGAAAACGCCCAACTCCACGAAAAAAAAATGTATATCACATAAATTAGTGTTTCATCCAGATCTATATTTTTTGTGTAGTAAGTTTTATTTCTCTCTTACGGTTTACCAGTAAGGAAAAAATTAATTACTATCATCCGGAAAAAGATGTATTTAGAGGCTATTCCCAGAAAAATCAAAATATACATTTCATTTCGAAACCTAAATATAAGATATTTTAATCAAAATCAGTTGAGTCATTTTTGAGAAAATCAAAACTTTCGAAATTTTTTCCATGTAAAAGTTAGTTTGGGGTGAGAGAATTTTCTTGAAAATCTTCCTGTGGCCTTGGAAGATTCCAAACTTAAAATTCCCAGTTTGGTATTTAACGGTTCATTCGTTTTTGAGCTATGCTGTCCACAGACACAAACTCAGGCACACACACGGACCTTTTTCCAAAAATGCTTCTTTTGGGATTCAGGGGCACCCAAATATGTATTTCCGATGAAATCTCGTAAGGAATTTTTGGGTGGAATACCATACATTCTCTATACACCATGTGCACACTAAGTGTAGAGAAAGTAAACAGATAGAAACCATGCTTATCGAAGTATTCAAAGTAAGTAAAGGACGATGGATAGAGCAATTTTTTATTACTTTCTCTATACGTACTATGTACATAGTGTATAGAGAAAGTATTGTATTCAACCCAAAAACTCGACACCGAGATATCACCGGAAATACATGTTTTAGGATCCCCAGAGTACAAAAGAAGCATTTTTACAAAAAGGTCCGTGTCTGTGTGTGTGTGTGCGCGCGCGCACAGCATAGCTCAAAAACAAGAAGACCCTTAAAGCCCAAACTTAGTATTTAAGTTAGGTATCTTCCAAGGATGCGGCACGAAGATTTTCAAGAAATATCCCCCCACCCCAAAATACCCTTTACATGCAAACAAATTCGAAAATTTTGATTTTCTTAAAAACGGCTCTAACGATTTTGATTAAAATATCGTATATTAAAGATATTTACCTGTAAAATAAAATATATATCTTGAATTTTGTGGGAATAGCTCCTGAGGACTACTTTATTCTGGATGAATTTTACGGAATTTTACACAACTGCTAAAGCGTAAGAGATGGACAAAAACTTCTTACTACACAGAAAATGTAGCTTACGATAAAACACTCAATTTATGTCATATATTTTTTATTTGTGGAATTGATAGTTTTTAAGATATTCATGGTTTTTCGTTACAGCTTTGAAAAACATACTCTTTTCATACAGGAATTTGTCAACGCGTGTCCATACAAACAAAGAACTTCAGTTACATAGCAACCAGCTTTTAACTATCACCTTAACTTATGGTACTCCCTTATTTCGCTTTGACTTACAAGGAAGCAAGTACTAAGACCATTTCTGCTGATTTTTTCTTGATTAGCATGAAGTAAATACAAGCATAAGCTTTTAACTACGATTTGTTGCAGAGATGTAGAGAAAGTCATGTGACTGGAACATACCAGATTTTTATTTATGGAACTACACAAAATCAAAGTATATATATTTATCTAATAAATGATATTAGGTAATAAATATTGTGGCATTTTAACTTTCTCTATTCGTACAATGTACATAGTGAATATAGAAGTTATTGCACTCCTGCCGAGATATCACCGGAAATACACGTTTTGGGTTCCCCTGTGCGTCTGTGGAAAGCATAGCTCGACGAAAAGACCGTTAAATACCAAACACGAACATTTTCAAGAAAATCCCACCACACCCAACTACCATTTACATGGAACCTTTTTTGAAACTTTTATTTTCTCAAAAAAGGATTTAACGATTTTGATTAAAATATCGTATAATAAAGATACTTACATGACAAATATTATGTATATTTTGAATATTCTGGAGACTACTTTATTCTGTATAATTTTTACGGAATTTTGTATAACTGCTAAACCGTAAGAGATAGACAAACTCACCATACAAAAAACGAAGAGCACATTAAAACACACAGCTTATGTGATATTCATTTTTTCGTGGAATTGATCGTTTCCGAGATATTCCTTGTTATTGGTTTCAGCTTTAAAAAAGGTACAGTTTACTCACACAGGAATTTGTCAACTGCTGTCCATACAAACAAAGGATTTTCATTCACATGTCAACCAGCTTTTGACTATCATTTTAACCTACGGTACTCCGTTATGTCGCTTCAACTTATAAGGAAGCAAGTAATAAGACTATTTCTGCTAATTTTTTCTCACTTAGCATGCAGCAAATAGAAGCATAAGTGTTTTAACAATACTTTGGTACAGAGATGTAGAGAAAGTCATGTGAATGGAAAACATCAGATTTTGTACACAATTAAATAGACTAAAAACAACATATTTTATCGGGAACATCCCAATGCCTAAGATAATGCGCCTGAAAGCGGACAGGGAAATTGTTTTGGGTAGTGTGTGTGTGTGAGTGTGTAGGTGTATGCGAGTGTGTGTAGGTGTGTGTGAGTGTGTGTAGGTGAGGGTGAGTGTGTGTAAATGTGTGTGAGTGTGTGTAGGTGTGTGTGCCACTAATCTATTAAAAAATCTAATTAAGATCTATTAAACAAACTCCGTAGCTCTCAACAATGCAACTTTTCAATATTATATTATAGTTGTTTTCTGGGCTCATGGGCCCTGCAGGATGAGGTGTGGGGAGAGGGGAAAGCGATATCTAGTTACCCGGCGAGCTGTTATGCAGTAATCATTCCTACAGATATGTGTATTAACATAGCCTAGCCCACTTAGTATAATAAGGTGCAGAAGTGGTTCAATGTTTTAAGAAGATTTGTATTCTCTTCACCATGTCTGAAGTTAAGAAATGTAAGGTAGTGCATTCAGAAGGGAGTGAGATTATAATAGCGTTATAGATAAATGTGATGAGGAAGCACTGAATAAACGTATTTATATCCAGTGTCACAAGCTGCATGTTATAGTACTGGTGTTTCCATGTCAACGGTAAAGAGAATTCGTAAGAGCTGCGGTTAACAGGAGAAAATAGTGTATTGAGCACTTCTGGAAAAAGAAGAAAAACAATCTAATGCGTTCCATTCAAATGACTTTCTCTACATCTCTGCAAAAAAGTATTGTTAAATGCTTCTGCTTATACATAACCTCATTCGAGAAAAAATTAGTAGAAATAACCATTTTGCTTGCTTCCTTGTAAGCCGAAAGGAAATAAGGGAGTACCATAGGTTAAAGTGATAGTCAAAAGCTGGTTGCTATGTGAATGAACTTCCTTTATTTGTATGGACAGGAGTTGAAAAATTCCGGTATGAGAAAAGTTAAGTTTTTCGAAGCTGAAAACAAAAATAAGGTATACTTCAAACACGATCAAATCCACGACAAAAAGATATACAACTAAAATTGCGTGCTTTAATCTGATCTAGATTTGTTGTGTGGTAAGTTTTTGTGCCTTTCTTACGGTTTAGCAGTTATGCAAAATTCCGTAAAATTCACCCAGAATAAAGTAATCTTCAGGGATCATTTCCAGAAAAGTCAACATAAGCATTTTATTTGTCAGGTAAATATCTTTATTATACGATATTTTAATCAAAATCGTTCGAGCCAGTTTTTAGAACATCAACATTTTTGACAAAAATTGTAATGTAAAGCATAATTTTTGGTGGGAGATTTTTCTCAAAATCTTCAAGTCGCATGTTTCTAAGATACTAAACTTAAATACCAAGTTTGGTATTTTACTGACTTTTCGTTTTAGAGTTATCGTGTTCTTAGAATTACGGACACACACGGACCTATTTCTGAAAATACTCTTTTTGGATATAAGGGAACCTAAAACAGATATTTCCGGTGAAATCTCGGTATCGAATTTTTGGGTGGAGTGCAATACCTTCTCTATACACTATGTACATAGTACGTGCAGAGAAAGAAACTAGACCTGAACATACTGTAGTCCAAATTCTATATAGAATAATACGGCTACCTGAGTTTATATTTATTTATCTAAAAACTCAGTCCATATAATAAACAAAGTGTGTATTTCAATGAATTCTACACGTTTTTGTAGTGAGCTTTTGTCTTTCTCTTACTTACAAAAGTCTCCAGAATGAAGAAGCCTTTAGAGGCTGTTCCAAAAAATACATTACGTTTGGCAGAAAATATCTTAAACATATGGTAATTAACTAAATGCAATTATTGCTAATTTTGAAAAAATAATTTTTTTTGAAAAAATATCATATGCACAGTGTAATGGGGGTGAGGGGATTTTGTTGAAAATCTTTGTGGGGCATCCTTGGAGTAACTTAAATTTAAATACCAAGTTTGATATTAAATATCACCGTTTCGTTTTTGAGCTATGCCGCCCACACATACAACTAATCTTCTTCTTCAGAAAATGAAACAGCGTCGTGTTCAGAACTAGACAGGGAATTAGCCCGACCACTAATCTATTAATATAGGCTGCAATACCGTTTCTATCTGTCAGTGTCACCTTATCTGTACTCATGTGTGTGTTGTGTTCAGAATTGTCACGGTCACTAATCTATTAAGATAGGCTGCAATACCGTTTCTATCTGTCAGTGTCACCTTATCTGTACTCATGTGTGTGTTATGTTCAGAATTGGCACGACCACTAATCTATTAAGATAGGCTACAATACCGTTTCTATCTGTCAGTGTCACCTTATCTGTACTCATGTGTGTGTTATGTTCAGAATTGGCACGGCCACTAATCTATTAAGATAGGCTACAATACCGTTTCTATCTGTCAGTGTCACCTTATCTGTACTCATGTGTGTGTTGTGTTCAGAATTGGCACGGCCACTAATCTATTAAGATAGGCTACAATACCGTTTCTATCTGTCAGTGTCACCTTATCTGTACTCATGTGTGTGTGTGTGTGTTGTTATCAGAATTGGCACGGTCACTAATCTATTAAGATAGGCTGCAATACCGTTTCTATCTGTCAGTGTCACCTTATCTGTACTCATGTGTGTGTTGTGTTCAGAATTGTCACGGTCACTAATCTATTAAGATAGACTGCAATAACGTTTCTATCTGTCAGTGTCACCTTATCTGTACTCATGTGTGTGTTGTGTTCAGAATTGTCACGGTCACTAATCTATTAAGATAGACTGCAATAACGTTTCTATCTGTCAGTGTCACCTTATCTGTACTCATGTGTGTGTTGTGTTCAGAATTGGCACAGCCACTAATCTATTAAGATAGGCTGCAATACCGTTTCTATCTGTCAGTGTCACCTTATCTGTACTCATGTGTGTGTTGTGTTGTGTTCAGAATTGGCACAGCCACTAATCTATTAAGATAGGCTACAATACCGTTTCTATCTGTCAGTGTCACCTTATCTGTACTCATGTGTGTGTGTGTGTGTGTGTGTGTGTGTGTGTGTGTGTTGTGTTCAGAATTGGCACAGCCACTAATCTATTAAGATAGACTATAATACCGTTTCTATCTGTCAGTGTCACCTTATCTGTACTCATGTGTGTGTGTGTGTGTGTGTGTGTGTGTGTGTGTGTGTGTGTGTTGTGTTCAGAATTGGCACGGCCACTAATATATTCAGTCAGATAGGCTACAATACCGTTTCTATATGTCAGTTTCACCTTATCTGTACTCATGTGAGTGTTATGTTCAGAATTGGCACGGCCACCAATCTATTATGACAGGCTGCAATACCGTTTCTATATGTCAGTGTCACCTTATCTGTACTCATGTGTGTGTGTTGTGTTCAGAATTGGCACGGCCACTAATCTATTAAGACAGGCAACAATACCGTTTCTATCTGTCAGTGTCACCTTATCTGTACTCATGTGTGTGTTGTGTTCAGAATTGGCACGGCCACTAATCTATTATGACAGGCTGCAATACCGTTTCTATATGTCAGTGTCACCTTATCTGTACTCATGTGTGTGTTGTGTTCAGAAATGGCACGACCACTAATCTATTAAGATAGACTGCAATACCGTTTCTATATGTCAGTGTCACCTTATCTGTACTCATGTGTGTGTTGTGTTGTGTTCAGAATTGGCACGACTACCAATCTATTAAGATAGGCTGCAATACCGTTTCTATCTGTCAGTGTCACCTTATCTGTACTCATGTGTGTGTTGTGTTCAGAATTGGCACGGCCACTAATCTATTAAGATAGGCAGCAATACCGTTTCTATCTGTCAGTGTCACCTTATCTGTAATCTTGTGTGTGTTGTGTTCAGAATTGGCACGGCCACTAATCTATTAAGATAGACTATAATACCGGTTCTATCTGTCAGTGTCACCTTATCTGTACTCATGTGTGTGTGTGTGTTGTGTTCAGAATTGGCACGGCCACTAATATATTAAGATAGGCAACATTACCGTTTCTATATGTCAGTGTCACCTTATCTGTACTCATGTGTGTGTTGTGTTGTGTTCAGAAATGGCACGACCACTAATCTATTAAGATAGGCTACAATAATGTTTCTATATGTCAGTGTCACCTTATCTGTACTCATGTGTGTGTTGTGTTGTGTTCAGAATTGGCACGGCCACTAATCTATTATGACAGGCTGCAATACCGTTTCTATCTGTCAGTGTCACCTTATCTGTACTCATGTGTGTGTTGTGTTCAGAATTGGCACGGCCACTAATCTATTAAGATAGGCTGCAATACCGTTTCTATATGTCAGTGTCACCTTATCTGTTCTCATGTTTGTGTTGTGTTGTGTTCAGAATTGGCACGGCCACTAATCTATTAAGATAGGCTGCAATACCGTTTCTATATGTCAGTGTCACCTTATCTGTACTCATGTGTGTGTTGTGTTCAGAATTGGCACGGCCACTAATCTATTAAGACAGACTGCAATACCGTTTCTATCTGTCAGTGTCACCTTATCTGTACTCATGTGTGTGTTGTGTTCAGAATTGGCACGGTCACTAATCTATTAAGATAGGCTACAATACCGTTTCTATATGTCAGTGTCACCTTATCTGTACTCATGTGTGTGTTGTGTTCAGAATTGGCACGGCCACTAATCTATTATGACAGGCTGCAATACTGTTTCTATCTGTCAGTGTCACCTTATCTGTACTCATGTGTGTGTTGTGTTCAGAATTGGCACGGCCACTAATCTATTAAGACAGACTACAATACCGTTTCTATCTGTCAGTGTCACCTTATCTGTACTCATGTGTGTGTTGTGTTCAGAATTGGCACGGCCACTAATCTATTAAGATAGGCAACAATACCGTTTCTATCTGTCAGTGTCACCTTATCTGTACTCAAGTGTGTGTGTTGTGTTCAGAATTAGCACGGCCACTAATCTATTAAGATAGACTGCAATACCGTTTCTATCTGTCAGTGTCACCTTATCTGTACTCATGTGTGTGTTGTGTTCAGAATTGGCACGGCCACTAATCTATTAAGATAGACTGCAATACCGTTTCTATCTGTCAGTGTCACCTTATCTGTACTCATGTGTGTGTTGTGTTCAGAATTGGCACGGCCACTAATCTATTAAGATAGACTGCAATACCGTTTCTATCTGTCAGTGTCACCTTATCTGTACTCATGTGTGTGTTGTGTTCAGAATTGGCACGGCCACTAATCTATTAAGATAGGCTACAATACCGTTTCTATCTGTCAGTGTCACCTTATCTGTACTCATGTGTGTGTTATGTTCAGAATTGGCACGGTCACTAATCTATTAATATAGGCTGCAATACCGTTTCTATCTGTCAGTGTCACCTTATCTGTACTCATGTGAGTGTTGTATACGCATTCCTTTCAGGTCCACGAGCTGCCAACATAACTGTACCTCTGTATGAAGCGGATCACAAATTTAGGTAGGAAAATGGTTTAACCAAGAGAGGAAAACGGGCAAATATAAACTACCCTTAGGCTCAGCTTATGTTTACTGTAAATAATGTTTTCCCAATCCTGTCAAAAAGCTTACGTTGTGAAAGCCGTAGTTAAGTCAAAAATGGGAGAATTTTACCCTGCGGCTTGATAATTCCCTCTCGTTTCATGCAGTAATTATAAAGGTTAACAATTGGATATTGGGGCAGTGGGCTGCATTATACCAGTAATACCATTTATCGTAAATCAATAGCAGGTGCAAGCTCACAGCTTACTGGTTCAAAAGCATTACTTTAAATATTGACTTTTTCATATAGTAGTAACTATTAAATGCTCATACCCATAATTTTGAAACTTCTGGAAGTTTTTCTCCGATTATACATTCATCTTACTTTCTCTACTCCCTCATTTAAAACTATTCTTACAAAAGACTACGCCTACATGTTCATGTAAATGGAGATACACTTTTACTATTGTCTGCCCAAGCTTACTTCATCGGCGATGTAAACAAACCAGAATGTATTCTTCCGCGAACACACGTAGACACAGCACGTGGTGTTATCTCTCTTAAATGTATAATGAATAAAACATAATAAAAAAATTGGATGCGTTACACTTACACGACTTTCTTAGCTCTCTACAAACAAACTTCTTACAAAATATATTTCTTCTTTCTACACCATGCTAATCGAGATAAACTTTAGAAGAATTTAATACTTAGATCCTTATTAGGAGATTTAACTAAGGGAATGCACTAGGATAAAGTTATAGTCAAATGTTATAAAAGCTGTCGTTATTCGATTGTCATAGCAAATCGCTTCTTTGCTTGGCCAGGAAAAGAACAAAAGAACAACGGACACTTCCGTCTCATTAAAGTATAAGTATTTCACAACTGAAATTAATAACAAGGAATACATCGAAAACGGTAAGCTCCACGAAAAAAAATGTAAATGACATAAATTGTGTATTTGAACAAGATCTACATTTTTTGTACTGCAAATTTTTGTCTATCTCTTACGGTTTACTAGTTATGTCAAATTAAGCAAAATTCATCCAGAACAAACAGGTCTTTAGAAACTAATCCCAGAAAATTCAAGATGTACATTTTATTTGTGATAGATATGGCTTTAATTCGTGGTATTTTAATCAAAATCGTTAAAGCCGTCTTTAAGAAGAACATTTTAAACAATGTTTCCATGCAAAGGGAAGTTCGGAGTGGGCGATTCTTTGTAAATGTTCGTGTTGCATCCTTGCAAGACACCAAGATACCAAGTTTGGTATTCAGCCGTCTTTTCATTTGTGATCTATGCTGTCCACTCACACACACACACATACACTTACATACATACACATACACACACACATACACATACACATACACACATACACATACACACATACACACATACACACATACACACATACACACATACACACATACACACATACACATACACACATACACATACATACACATACACACATACATACACATACACACATACACATACACACATACACATACATACACATACACGCATACACATACATACACATACACGCATACACATACATACACATACATACACATACACGCATACACATACATACACATACACATACACATACATACACATACTCACATACACACACATACATACATATACATACTCACATACATAGACATACACACATACACATACATACACATACACATACATACACATACTCACATACACACACATACACACATACACATACATACACATATACACATACACATACATACACATACTCACATACACACATACACATACTCACATACATACACATACACACATACACATACACACATACATACACATACACACATACACATACACACATACATACACATACATACAAACACATACATACACATACTCACATACACACACATACACACATACACATACTCACATACACACACACATACATACACATACTCACATACACACACATACACATACTCACATACACACATACACACATACACACATACATACACATACACACATACACACATACATACACATACACACATACACATACATACACATACTCACATACACACATACACATACTCACATACACACACATACATACACATACACACATACACATACATACACATACTCACATACACACATACACATACACACATACATACACATACACATACATACACATACTCACATACACACATACACACATACACATACACACATACATACACATACACACATACACATACATACACATACTCACATACACATACTCACATACACACATACACATAGATACACACACATACACATACACACCTATACATACAGCATACACATACGCACCTACACATACACATACACACATACGCACATACACATACATACACATACACACATACATATACACACATACACACATACATATACACACATACACACATACACACATACACATACACACATACGCACATACACATACATACACACATACATACACACACATACACACATACACATACACACACATACACACATACACACATATACACACATACACATACATACACATACACATACATACACATACTCACATACACACATACACATACACACATACATACACATACTCACATACACACATACACATACACACATACATACACATACACACATACACATACATACACATACTCACATACACACATACACATACATACAAACACAAATACATACACACATAGATACACACACATACACACCTATACATACAGCATACACATACGCACCTACACCTACACATACACACATACGCACATACACATACATACACATACACACATACATATACACACACATACACACATACACATACACACATACACACATACACATACACACATACGCACATACACATACATACACACATACATACACATACACACACATACACACATACACATACACACACATACACACATACACACATACACATACATACATACACATACACACACATACACACCTATACATACAGCATACACATACGCACCTACACATACACATACACACATACGCACATACACATACATACACATACACACATACATATACACACACATACACACATACACATACACACATACGCACATACACATACATACACATACATACATACACATACACACACATACACACATACACACATACACACATATACACACATACACACACATACACATACACACATACTATTACACATACACACACATACACATACACATAAACACACACACACGTACACACACACACACACCTGTTTCTGAAAATATTTTTTTTTTGGAATCAGGGGGTCCTAAAAATGTATTTCCGGTGAAAACTCGAATTCGAATTTTTGGGTGAACTGCAATACTTCCTTTATCCCTGTTCCTTTGCTTGTATGCAAAGTTGACAAATTCCTGTATGAGAAAAACCTATCTCCAAAGATGAAACCAAAAACAACGATCAACTCCACGAAAGAAAATTATACAACATAAATTGCGTGTTTTAACGTGTTCTACATTGTTTGTGTGGTAAGCTTTTGTTAATGTAAGCTTTTACGGTTTAACAGTTATGCAAAATTCCGTAAAACTCATCCAGAGTAAAGTAATCTTCAAAGGCTATTCCCAGAAAATTCAACGTATACATTTTATTTGTCAGGTAAATAGTGTTAATATACATATTTTAATGAAAATCGTCACAGCCATTTTTGAGGAAAATAAATTTTCGAAAAAAGTTCCATGAATAAGGCAGTCGGGGTTTGGGGGATTTTTTTAAAAATCGCCGTGTCTCATCCTTTGAAGATACCAAACTTAAATACCAAGTTTGGTATTTAACGGTCTTTTCTTTTTTGAGCTATGCTGTCCATAGACACACGCACACACACGGACCTTTTTCCAAAAATGCTTCTTTGGATTCAGGGGAACAAAAGACATATATTTCCGGTGAAATCGCGTTATCGAATTTTTGGGTGGAATGCAATACCTTCTCTATACATTATGTACATATTACGTGTAGAGGAAGTAAAACTTCTGATGTGTTCTGTTTGTAAGGAAAGTTTTGTGAATGGAACCATCAGATGTTTAGAAAGTGTTGTGATGTTAAAATGGGCTTCACAGCATAATGTTCAAACTAAATGAAATTGCAAGTGCTGACAGTCTTTACAGCTTAACAAAGTCACTGATTTATATTTAGCGCTTGCTGTTCAAAACATCGTAACGTTTAAAATACTGCGTGGGGTAACGCAATCCCACTCAAGCAGTGATAACCAAATGGCGGCCCACGAATAAGCATATGATTTATTTCTTTTTTGCTTTCTCTATACGTACTATATACATAGTGTATTGAGAAGGTATTGTATTACACACAAAAATTCCATACCGAGATTTCACTGAAAATAAACCTTTTCGGTCCCGCTGAATCCCAAAAAGCATTTTCAGAAAAAGCTCTTGTGTGCGTGTGTGTCTGTGAACAGCATAGTTCAAAAGCGAAAAGACTGTTGAATACAAGTTTGGTATCTTCCAAGGATGCGACACGAAGAATTTTAAGAAAATTCCTCCACCCCCAACTACCCTTAACATTGAACTTTTTTCCAAAATGTTGCTTTCTTAAAAATGGCTTTAACGATTTTGATTAAAATATCGTATATTAAAGATATTTACCTTACAAATAAAATGTTTATCTTGAATTTTCTGGGCATAGTCTCTGAAGACTATTTTATTCTGGATAAATTTTACGGAAGCTAAAGCGTAAGAGATGGACTAAAACTTACCACACAAAAAACGTAGAGCACAATTTGTTATATGCATTTTTTTTCGTGGAGTTGATAGTCTTTTCGATATTCCTTGTTTTTAGTTCCACCTTTGAAAAACTTATACTTTTCTCATACAGGAATTTGTCAACAAACAAAGGAACTTCAGTCACATATTAACCAGATTTTGCTTATCACTATGGCACTTCCTTATTTGGCTTCTACTTACAAGGAAGCAAGTAATGCTAACATTTTCTCCATTAGCATGAAGTAAATAGAGGCATAAGCTTTTTAAAAATAATTTATTGCAGAGATTTAGAGAAAAGCATGTGAATGGAATACATCAGATTTTTTAACTTCCTGCATATTTCTCATTTTATAATTTGATGCTAAATGTCAATATTTTGAAGTATTTCGATCACAGATGGAACTTCTCAACAATGCCACGAGATGTAAATTAGAGAGCCAACCCGGAGACCTGCAGTTAGAACAATGGGAGCTCCAATGTGATTCATCTGTTCAGAGGCAACTGGTGTTGATATTTGGAAACTCATTACACAGGAATATTTTCCACATCTTAGAAACTGGGTTTTAAAACTTACATATGTGAGACTGCCTTCTCTGCTATGACACTAGTGAAATCAAAGTTTAGAAACAGATTAACTGATTCAATGTTATCTCACATTTCCAAGATTGCAGCGTCAGAACTGGAAGTGGATTTTAAATCTTTTGCAAAGAGTTTACCAAACCTCATTGTTCTACCATGACTTGAAGCTTTCCTGGCGGCGGTATGAAAATAACTCTACATCATTCCCTGAAGATGAGAGCGACGTTAGCTGTTGAAAGCTTGGAAATTATTCCAGAATTCACCTGGCTGGTAGCCCGAGAAAAGTTAATCTCATTGTTCTAGTAAAAATCAATAATTGTTCCTTCACTGTGCATGTAATAATATTAAAAATCATATGCCCTTAAGTTGCCATTGCTGTTATTTTATATTTAATATAGTTATACTATTACTTTTCCAAGTCCTCAAGTATTCTGGCGTTCAGTGCATCACTAATTGGCCATCACTGATTTAAATTATGGAATTCTTTACTCCAAATATACGTTAATAAACAAATATAACATGTTTAGTTCTGTTAAAAGCATTTAGTTTGTCACACTTTTCTCATTATTTAATGACTATATATTCTTACACGTTTATCTGGAATCAAATTATTAATTTGTACACAAGCTAAATGTTTCTCAATTTCCTGTGCGACAGTTAATCACTAAACATTCAAATGGAGTGATCGCCGTTCGTGACAATGATCCACCTCTTCCGGTGTTACGTCCGTACGCCCACAGAACCCCATGCATTGTGCATGTCTGATAGACTATTTCCTGTTAACTCTATGCATTCATTCAGCCATTTATAAGGAAGCTGCAATTCTCACCTAAAGCTAACTCTGTTACAAGCCAATTTTTAAAAAAAAAAAAAAAAAAAAAAAAAAACAATCTGATGTGTTCCATTCACATGCTTTCTCTACATCTCTGCTACAACTTCTTGTTAAAAATCTTATGCTTCTATTTCCTTCATACTACTCGAGAAAAAATTAACAGAAACGGTTTCATTGCTTGCTTCCTTGTAAGTAGAACGAAATAAGGCAGTACCATAGGTTAAACTGATAGTCAAAAGCTGGTTGCTATGTGACTGAAATTCCTTTGTTACTAAAGATATGAGTTGACAAATTCATGTATGAGAAAACTATAAGTGTTTCAAAGCTGAAACTACAAACCAGAATTATCTTAAAAACAATCAACTGCAGGAAAAAAATGCTTACAGCTAACAATTTGTGTGGTTTAATGTGCTCTACATTTTCTGTGTAGATAGTTTTTGTCCATCACTTACGGCTTAGCAATTATGCCAAATTCCGCAAAATTCAACCAGAATAAAGTAGCCTTCCCAGAAAGTTCAAGATATACATTTTATTTGTCAGATGAATATTTTTCATATACGATATTTTAATTAAAATCGTTAAGAGCCATGTTTGAGAAAACGACAATTTTCGGAAAAACGTTCCATGTAAAGGGCAGTTGGGGGTGGGGGGATTTTCTTGAAAAGCTTCGTGTCACATCCTTGGAAGATATCAAACTTAAATACCAAGTTTAATATTTAACGGTCTTTTCGTTTTTGAATTATGCTGTCCACAGACACACACATGACTTTTTGATTGGAAATCAAAAGTACTTGATTATACTAAATAAATATTTTATCCTCCACACGGAACTTTTTCTTATTTTTTTATTCAGAGGGATCCAAAACATTTATTTCCGATGAAATGTCGGTATGGAATTTTTGGGTGCAATACAATACCTTCTCTAAACACTATGTACATAATACGTGTAGAGAAAGTAATAATTAAATTGCATTTTTTTTTTTTTTTAAACAGTAGCGGAGTCTGATCAGGACTCCGGTACTGTATCCCTATTTACATTTCCCCCCGTAGGTTTTACTGATTACTGGTTTAACTGTTTATTTTACAAACATATACACATTGCACAAACACATAACACCCATGCCCAAGGCGGGACTCGAAACCACGATCCACTGCCCACGAAGCACCAAAGCGAGACGCTTTAGCGAGCGTGGCCATGGGGACCGGCTCACTTAAAACAAGTATCTGATATATTTACATCCACATGACTTTTGCTACCCATTATTCAAACTATGCTTACAAAAGTGTATTCTATGTAATTTATATTAATAGAGATACCGTTTGTAGAAACGGTTTTATTACACATTTCCGTGTACGCACAATGGAAATAAGGAAATACAGAATGCTTAAGCGATTGCCAAATCTTTTAACAGCTGGTCGCCATGTGATCGTTTTGTCAATCCGTTCTCTATACATAATCAGGAGCGGAAAAGAACGAAAGAAATTAAATTAAATCCGTATCTTTGTTAACGACGCTGCCAAATGCCAGAATCATAACGGAACCGCCGGTGTGTCGAAATTTTGTCCCGCAGAAGTTTCTTAGCCTGCAAGTAAATCAAAAGATATGGTGCTGTCGCTTTTAAGCGCACCTAAAAACCCTGGTCACTGCCGGGTTTGAACCAGCGCCCAACCAAAAGAACGATGCGACGTATTCGTCCACAACCCCTCAGTGCCGTAGATTCTCTGGTGCTGCCGTTATTGCCAGGTTTTGCTGTGTAGTCGAGGCAATTGCAGTGTTACATTTATCAGAGAATTTAATCTTAAATCCGGAAAATATATTTTACGAAAATGAAAAGAAATGGCACCTAATATATCTTTACCTCAGCCTGTTAACCAACCTGGTTAAATCTGGCTCTCTATTACCCGCATCCTCACAATATAATTTCCGAAATTGCAGTACGAGTTACAGAGTCCCTCATTTCAATCGCATTACATGAAGATTTTCTGTTCATTAAAAACATTCTAGACTTGTCTAGGATCATATGTTTAGAAAATCTTTAAAATATTTGTTTTGATAGGGCTTGCGGAAAAACCAGCCCAAAAGATTAATAGAGAAGTGGTTTATTACGGCTAAAGTAAAGCAGAAATGTAAACCTTTCATAACAAAAATCCAGTTTATTTGAAGATGGTAAATATTAAACATAATTACAAGGCCATCATAAAATAGCGCTTACAACACTCTCATCACAAATACATCATGTGAAGTGAGCAAAAGGCTTTCAAACTACAAGCATTATTTAAATAACAAAACGAGGTGCTTAACATTTGAAAGATTTTACATATGAGCAGAACTTCTAGTTTGAAGCCCCTCTGGGTGCTTCCGTTATTGCTACGGTCGAGAAAACACGTCCGTGGGTTTGAGAGGTCGCAGAATTTCATATTCTTCTGCAGAAATTTTTAAATCAATGATATATGTCAACTCTCACGGACTGTTTACACTAATTCCGAATAATATTTAAAGCAAAGAAAAAGTGAAGTTCATTTGGTCTGAGTCAAGCTGCACTCTGTCGCCAAAAGTGTGTCTATTTCACGGCCGGAAATATGCTGTTGGTGGGGTATTGGGAGGAACGCCAGTGATTTAGGATGGGGAGGGGCCAGGTTAAATAAATGGTGGTACAACATACCTGGGTGATAACGGGGCAGGTAAAAGCACCCAGTGTGAGACCTGTTTTGTACATTTTCAAACATATTACCATACTCACCTTTTTTAGCTATTAGTGCACATTATTGTATTTTCAACTTAAAATACACACATTTATATCCCCTTTTAATTGGTGAAAACCATATTTCGGATTTTTAGACATTTTCACCATAGTTTGTCTTAACTAGCAAGGAAGTGTTTCTCGTCTAAAAATATGTTAGCAGTGAAAGGTTAAAATATATTTTGCTATATATTTTATTCACTTGGAAAACTAAACAAATGTTTATCCATTTCTGTTCATCTGAGTCTGGCTATAATATTTTCACCGCGAGAGGGCAGAAACGGGAAGGAAATTGCTGCTAGGCGCGTAGCGGTCGTATATTCTGTGAGCGGAATCAATGATAAGGCAAAACATTTAATGATTATGTATGACTCTTCTAAGAGCAGAGAAGGCTTGGTATAAGTGTTGTATAATCCACTTATTGAACATGGGAAAATATAAATTCAGATTTTAGGGCTATACTGTATTGCAGGCCATGTCTTGGAGATAGGCTTGAGTTATTTAAGATGCTATAATTGTTAAATTGTTCATTTAATATTAGTTGTTCCAGTTATCTGTTGTTAAATTGTTGAAGTGTATATTGTTTAAATATATTATGTTGTATTCTCAAAATCTTCTGACCGGCTGCGTAAGGGTCCCCTTGTATGTAGATTAGTCGGCAATACGTGCTTTGGTATTCATTCTAGCACCTGGGTACGTGATTCTCTAAACCAAATAAACTGTCACTAAATTATTAAGCTGTACGCTCTTGTATATGTTGTTATATGTCACGAGTGACTTATTATGTAATGGAATAGTGTCTGTAGCTCTGTTAATTAAACTTGTGAAGTAAATGTCACTCAGAATTGAATCATTCGTTTTATATTTATGTAATGAGAGGGTCATTCCTAATACCTTAATCGGGTTTTGTCGTGAGCCTCAGGTACCCAGTAATTAAAAATCTAATGTGTTCCATTCACATGACTTTCTCTACATCTCTGCAACAACTTATTGATAAAAAGCTTATGCTTCTCTTTACTTCATGCTAATTGAGAAAAAATTAGTAGAAATAGATTGCTTCCTTGTAAGTAGAAGGGAAATATAGGGAGTACCAAAAACTGGTTGCTATGTGACTGAAGTTCTTTTGTTTGTATGAACAGGAGTTGACAAATTCCTGTATGCGAAAAGTATAAGTTTTTCAAGGCTGAAACTAAATAATAATAATAATAAAAAAAAGGAATACCTTAAAAACGATTAACTCCGCGAAAAAACTGTAAATAACATATATTGTGTGTGCTCTCCTTTACTATTTGGTAATTTTTCTCCATCTCTTACGGTTTAGCAGCTACGCAAAGTTCCATAAAATTCAACCAGAATAAAGTAGTCTTCCGAGGCTATTACTAGAAAATTCCAGATATACATTTTATTTTTCGTGTAAATATCTTTAATATGTAACATTTTAATCAAAATCGTTACAGCCATTTTTGAGAAAATCAAAATTTTCGAAAAAAAAGTTCCATGTAAAGGGTACTTGGGGTTGGGAGGATTTTCTTGAAACCCTTTTTTTCGCATCCTTGGAAGATATCGAACCTAAATACGAAATTTGGTTTTTAACGGTCTTTTTGGTTTTGAGCTATGCTGCCCACAGACACATACACACAGGGAATTTTTTCTAATTTTTTTTCTATTCAGGGTTCTCAAAACTTGTATTTTAAGTGCAATCTCGATATCGAAGTTTTGGGTGCATTACAACATCTTCTCTATACACTATGTATGTACATAGTACGTGTAGAGAAAGTAAAAAGGTCAAGAAACGGCACATGTTGAACATTTAGACATATACTTTTACATTGTATCAATTTATTTTTGAGGTTTATTTTATGCTATGTCTCCAATTCCACAGAACGACTGTCAAGGATGTTTAATAATGTATACAGAGTTTGTTAGCACGTTTGACCGCTGGTCTTGTTTACTAGTGTAGCCAGCTCGTGCTGCTCCCCTATGCCATTGTCTTTTCTGAAAGTTCTAGTGACTCTATATTACGGTTTAAAGTTATAGAAACGTTATGCACAAAGAGAAATTCTGAGTTTATTTCCAGAGAAGCCAAGTTATACATTTTATTTCTCACGTAAACATCTTAAATATATGAGATTTTAACCAAAATCATTAGAGCCATTCTTGAAAAAATCAAAATTTCCGAAACTTTTCACTATTTTCCTTTTTCGGGATGGGGAGATTTTCTTGAAAACTTATTTATTATGAAAGTATCTTAAACATATTGCGACAATGACGTCTATGTTCGTTGTGGTGGGGAGCTGGAATGTGACACATTGTAAACAACGGTGTGACAAAAGAGGAGACTCCGGAACGTGACACAGTGACATCACGAGGTGTTTCCCCAAACTTCGGTTTCCAACTCCTTCGACAAGTATCATGTAGCATGTAACTAAAGTGGAGAAAGGTTGAAAACGTTTTCGGCCTATGTTATCACGGACTCAAGTCTGCAAACTGCCTCTCGATGAGCGCGATTCCCAGAATGTGCTATTGGCTCACATGCAATTAACCGATATTTCCTTCCAATCTTCTTTGAATTCTGCAGCTTTTTAATCGCGCGGCGGGGTATCTCCAAACGTATTGGGCCACCTGGTTTACGACTGTTTCTATATAGTTGACTGGGTTAAAGTGCAATATGAAGTACATCGGTATGCTGGTACTGCAAATGGAATTAATTTTGAACAGAATGATTACTTGATTAGTGTCATGGTCAAAAGTGGTATGAACTGGAAATCACCTTAAATGAAATATGATTTAATGAAAAAATCTAATGTGTTACATTCACATGACTTTCTCTACATCTCTGCAACACATTATTCTAAAAAAGCTTATGCTTCTATCTACTTCATTCCAATCGAGAAACAAATTAGTGGATATAGTCTTATTACTTGCTTTGTTGTAAGTGGAAGCGAAATAAGATTGTACCATAGGTTAAAGTGATAGTCAACAGCTGCTTGCTATGTGCCTGAAGTTCCTTTGTATGGACAGGAGTTGACAAATTCCTGTTTGAGAAAAGTAAAGCTGAAACCAAAATCAAGGAATATCGCAAAAACAATCAACTCCACGAAAAAAAATTATATGATATAAATTGTATGTTTTAACGTGCTCTATATTTTTTGTGAGCTAAGTTTTTGTCAATCTCTTACGGTTTAGCAGTTATGCCAAATTGTGTAAAATTGATCCGGTATAAAGTAGTCTTCAGAGGCTATTCCAAGAAAATTCACGATATACATTTTAGTTGTCAGGTTAATATCTTTAATATACGCTATTTTAATCCAAATCGTTAGGGCCATTTTGAGCAATTTTTTCCATGTAAAGGTTAGTTTGGGATGGGGGGATTTTTCTAAAAATCTTCGTGTTCCATCCCAGGAAGATACTAAACTTAAATACTAAGTATGTTTTTATACCGAATTTTTGTTTTCGAGTTATCGTGTTCACAGACACACGGACTTACCTTTTTCTAAAAATGCTTTCTCAGGATTAAGGGGGTCCTGAAAAATATATTAGGGGTGAAATCTCGGCATGCAATTTTTGGGTGCATTACAATACTTGCTCTATACACCAAATACATAGTACGTGTAGAGAATGTAAAACATTGTAAAAAGAATAAATTGCTATACGTTGCTTTATTATAGTTGACTTTTGTTTTGCACTTCTAGCAGGACCAGGGGGAGGCACTCGTGTAGAAGCTGTCCACGTTTCCTCTACCTAGTCAACGAGGGAGACCATTACGTTTGCTTACATTTAACATAAAACCGCAGAGAGCAGTCGTGCATGGTCACGTGGCCCAGACCGGTAGACGTCAAGTGTTGCGTACTTCTGTTTCCGTCACTCGCTCTGCGACATTCCGCCGCTACAGCTTCCCGGCTCAGGCATTACATCATGGCGTTAAAATATGACAGTCGTCATTTGTTGCTACATTTAAATTAAATGCAAAATGAGTGCCTGTGTTTAATGTTAATATGAGTCTTTTTCAACTTAAAAACAAGTACTTTACACGTACATAGTACGCCGAAAAGGTATTACATTCCACCCAAAAATTAGATGCCAAGTATTCACCGAAAATGTACGTTTTAGGGTTCCCTGAATCCAAAAAATGCATTTTTAGAAAAATCTCCGTGTGTGTTTGATCACGATAACTCAAAAACAAAAAGTCGGAAAAATACCAAACTTGGTATATAAGTTTAGTATCTTTAAAGGACACGAAGATTTTGAGAAAAATTCCCCCACCCTAAACTATCCTTTATATGGAACTTTTTTCGAAAAATTTTATTATCTTAAAAATGGCTCTAACGATTTTACTAAAATATCGTATATTAAATATATTTACCTGAAAATCAAATGTCTATCTTGAATTTTCTGGGAATAGCCTCTGAAGACTACTTTATTGTTGTTGGATTTTACGGAATAATGCACAGCACTTTAAAACACACAATTTAGGTTAATTGCAATTTTTTCGTGGAGTTGATCGTTTTTTTTAGATATTTCTTGTTATTGGTTTCAGCTTTAAAAACTTATACTTTTCTCATACAGGAATTTGTCAACTCCTGTCCATACAAACAAAGGAACTTCAGTCACATAGCAACCAGGTTTTGACTATCACTTTAACCTATGGTACTTCCTTATTTCGCTTCAAGTTACAAGGAAGCAAGTAATAAGACTATTTCTGCTATTTTTTTCTCGATTAGCATCACGTAAATAGAAGGATAGGCTTTTTAACAATAATTTAGAGATTTAGGGAAATTCATGTAAATGGAGCACATCAGATTTTTAGAAATAGGTCCGTGTGTGTCAGTGAACACGAAAACTAAAAAACAAAAATTCGGTAAAATACCAAACTTGATATAGTTTAGTATCTTTCAAGTATGCGACACGAAGGCTTTGAAGAAAATCCCCCATCCCAAACTACGCTTACATGAAAAACTTTCGAACATTTTGATTTTCTCAAAAATTGCTCTAACGATTTTGATTAAAATATCGTACATTAAAGATATTTACCTGACATAAAGTGTATATCTTCAATTTTCTTGGAATAGCCTCTGGAAACTATATTATTTTGGATGAATTTTACGGAATTTTGCATAAATGGTAAACCGTAAGAGACGGACTAAAACTTAGCACACACAAAATGTAGAGCACGTTAAAACACACAATTTATGTTGTATACATTTGTTTCGTGGAGATGGTCGTTTTTGCGGTATTCTTTGTTTTAGTTTCAGCTTTAAAAAATCTCATACAGAAATTTGTCAACTCCTATCCATACAAACAAGGGAACTTCGGTCACATAGCAATCAGCTTTTAACTGTCATTTTAACCTATGCTACTCCCTTATTTCGCTTCTACTTACGATGAAGTAAGTAATAAGACTATTTCTGGTCATTTTTTGTTGAAGAAATGTAGAAAAAGTCATTTAAATGGAATACAACAAAGTTTTCCCTCCTTGAGCCCACAGAGTTACGACTGAAATCCCAAATAAAGACAAGTCCGCTATTTTTAATTATTTTTTTTAAAAAACAGTTGCAGTCTGGTCGGGACTAATAACAGATAAGGGATTTAATAACAAATTAATAAATGCATGTATTGGCAAAAGCTAGAGATGCAATTTAGCTGTTCTTAAATGGATATGATGACTGCAGACAATGATCATGGAGTACTTCGAGTAAAAATTGTATTTTCACTTAATAGACCAGACAATGTATCGGAATTGGCGGGAAATCAGTGATACCTCCCATTTGAGATTCAAAGAATAGCCAACAATGAAGCAAAAACAGTTTACCTCAATTTTTTGACCTGTGCATTGTCACTACAGAATGCAAACATATTGCAAAATGTCCCCCTAGGAGCAAAGTCACAGCAAATTCCGGTATCGTTTATAATTTCTACATACTGTACATATTGCCCCAATCCACTTGTAAGTTAAAAAAATATGCAATAAAACAACTTCTGCAAATGTTGTCGTAGGCTTCTGCGGCCAGTGTCACGCATAATATGGATAGCTTCTGGTTGCTGCCGCGTCATCTTAACCTTCTGCCTAAACTTGTGTCAACGTTTTGCCCATTTGTTGACACTGCCATCGTAATCTTCTGCCTAAACTTGTGTCAACGTTTTGCCCATTTGTTGACACTGCCATCGTAATCTTCTGCCTAAACTTGTGTCAACGTTTTGCCCATTTGTTGACACTGACATCGTAATCTTTTGCCTAAACTTGTGCCAACGTTTCGGCCCTTTGTTGACACTGACATCGTAATCTTTTGCCTAAACCTGTGTCAACGTTTCGGCCCTTTGTTGACACTGACATCGTAATCTTCTGCCTAAACTTGTGCCAACGTTTCGGCCCTTTGTTGACACTGTCATCGTAATCTTCTGCCTAAACTTGTGTCAACGTTTCGGCCCTTTGTTGACACTGACATCGTAATCTTCTGCCTAAACTTGTGCCAACGTTTCGGCCCTTTGTTGACACTGTCATCGTAATCTTCTGCCTAAACTTGTGTTAACGTTTCGGCCCTTTGTTGACACTGACATCGTAATCTTCTGCCTAAACTTGTGTCAACGTTTCGGCCCTTTGTTGACACTGACATCGTAATCTTCTGCCTAAACTTGTGCCAACGTTTCGGCCCTTTGTTGACACTGTCATCGTAATCTTTTGCCTAGACTTGTGTCAACGTTTCGGCCCTTTGTTGACACTGTCATCGTAATCTTCTGCCTAAACTTGTGTCAACGTTTTGCCCATTTGTTGACACTGTCATCGTAATCTTCTGCTTAAACCTGTGTCAACGTTTCGGCCCTTTGTTGACACTGTATTCGTTATCTTGTCTAAACTTGTGCCAACGTTTCGACCCTTTGTTGACACTGTCGTCGTTATCTTCTGCCAAAATTTCGATCCCTTGTTGAGACCGTATCAACAAGGGGTCGAAACGTTGGTAGATGTTTAGACAGAAGATTACGATGACGCGGCAGCAACCACAAACTTCTGCAAATGTTTATCCCGAATAGTTTGATTCTATATACAAGTAGTTTGTAAGAATAATTTGTACAAAAAAGAGTAAAGAAGGTCATCTGAGCGCAAGATTTCCAATTTATAATATTGTATATATTATTTTATACATGTTTTTAAAACGGTTTCGAATATAATTTGACTATATTCGCCAAACATATGACTAGATAGGCCAGCGACTTAAAAACATATCAAGGGACAGGCCCTAGCTGAGTCGTCTGATAAGAGAACACAAATTTGTCCCTTAATCGCTCTGCAACTAAAGCTCCAGCTTTCAGGGCAAACAAAATCAATGTTTATGAGACCGCTGCTGAGAACGGGCAAGCAAAGAAGGACCGAACGTAAAGAGTTGAGTGTGCAGGGTGTGGTAGCAGATTCCGAATAGCTTGCCAAGTCAGTCAGTCAGTGAGCTAGAAATAGATCCGAGCGGTTGGCCATCTTGAGACGCCTGCACTCAGACTTGTCAATGTTTCTTGCGTCTCGCTTCGGCTCACATCCAGTTTCGTAACTTGCACTGGAGCGTATCGAAATGGACAACAGTTCTCGAGCAGTTGTGCTCGTACAAAACTCCACAAATATATCAATACGATGTCAAGTACAGTAATACGTGCTTCTGTATCTATTCTATAGGGTCATTTGAATCACATTAGGAGAAGCAGAAATTCTCCAACAGAATATCTGTTCCAAAAAGTCTTAATGTGCTCCATTCTCAACATCTCTAAACATCTTTGTAAAACTTGTTAATAACCTTATTGTTCTATTTAATACTAAAGCATATGCAGAAACTGCCTTATTACATAGTTTCCTTATAATTTGAAGGGAAATAAGGGAGTACACCAAGATGAACCGACAGTCAAATGTTTGAAAATGGAGTTGCTATGGAATTGAAATCCGTTTCTTTGCGTAGCCAAGCGTTATAAGGTTCCCGTAATACAAAAGGAATATCTCGAAAATGGCCAACTCCACGAAAAAAAAAATCTCATGTGTTATACTCGCATGACTTTCTCTAGCTACTCTACAAGCAAACTTCTTACAAAAGACAATTCTTCTTCCAACATTATGCTAACCGAGATAATAATTAGCAGAGTTTAATACTTAGTTCCTTATAAGTAAAATGAAACTAAGGAAATGTACTAGGCTAAAGTGCTAGTCAAATGTTTTAAAATGTGATTGTCATTACGCTTCTTTGTCAAATTGCTTCTTTGCTTGGCCAGGAGTAGAACAAAAGAAAAACGGACACTTCCGTCTGAGAAATTGAAACCAACAACAAAGAGTATCTAGGAAACGAAATATATCTCCACAACAAAAACGAAAAACAGCCCGCCTGGGTAGTGTGCTGTTAGCGTGTCTGCCTCACATTCAAAAGATCGTGAGTTTGAATCTCGTTCAGGGTAAGTTACCCGGATAAGGCTTTTATCAGGGTTTTCCCTTATCCTGAGAAGACGAATGTCGAATAACTTTAAGCTCCAAGGACCCCGAGATCATTTGAGTATCATTTCACCAATTGCATTCATCGTCCGATATGACCAACCAGGTTAAAGGACGTTAAACTATCCTCCCCTCCAAAAAAAAGACATCTTGTGTGTTTTGACAAGATCGACATTTATTGTAGCGTAAGTTTTTGTCTATCTCTTACGTTTACTAGCTACAACAAAATTCATTCAGAATAAACCGGTTTTTAGAAGCTATCCCAAGAATATTCAAGATATACATTTGATTTGTGATGGAAATGGTTTTTATATGTGGTACTTTAATACAAATCGTTACAGCTATTTTTAAGAAAAACAAAGTTTTCGTAAATTTTCCATGTAAAGGGTAGTTGGGGGTGGGATTTTCTTCGTGTCGCATCCTTGGAAGATACTGAACTTAAATACCAAGTTTGGAATTTAACACTCTTTTCGTTTTCGATTTTGAGTCCACACACATGCACACGGACCTTTTTAAAAAAAATGTTTTTGTGGGATTCAGGCGGACCCAAAGCAAGGGAGAGCTTACATGCAATCATACGCAACCGTATTTTTACTTTGTCTAGACGTATTACGTGCATAGTGTATAGAGAAGGTATATTGTATTGCACTAAAAAATTCGATGCCGAAATTTCACCGGAAGTACATGTTTTGGGTCCTCCTGAATAAAAAAAAATCTGATGTGCACCATTCACATTACTTTCTCCATATCCCTGCAACAAATAATTCTTAAAAAGCTAATACTTCTATTTACTTTATGCTAATCAGAAAAAAAATAGTAGAAATAGTATAATTACTCGCTTCCTTGTAAGTAGAAGCGAAATAAGGGAAACCGTAGGTTAAAGTGATAGTCAAAAGCTGGTTGCTATGTCAATGAAGTTCCTTTGTCTATATGGATAGGGGTTAACAAGTTAAAATATGAGAAAGGTAAAGTTTTTCATAGCAGAAACAAAAAATAAGGAATGTCACAAAAACGACGAGCTCCACGAAAAAATGTATATAACATAAATTGTGTGTTTTAATGTGTTGTACATTTTTTGTGTAGTAAGTTTTTGTCGATCTCTTTTAGCAGTTATTCAAAATTTAGTAAAACTCATCCAGAATAAACTACTCTTCAGAGACTATTCCCAGAAAATTCAAGATATACATTTTATTTGTCAGGTAAATATCTTCAATATACAAAATTTTAATCAAAATCGTTAGAGCCATTTTTGAGAAAATCAAAATTTTTGAAAAAAGTTCCATGTAAAGGGTAGTTGGGGGTGGAGGGACTTTTCTCAAAATCTTCGTGTCGCATCCCTGGAAGATACTAAACTTAAATACCAAGTTTGGTATTTTACCTACTTTTCGTTTTTGAGTTATCGTGTTCACAGACACACGGACACGTACCTTTTTGTGAAAATGCTTTTTTTTGGATATTGGGGACCCTAAAACATATATTTCCGGTGAAATCTCGGTATCGAATTTTTTGGTGGAGTGCAATACTTTCTCTATACGCTATGTACATAGTGCGTATGGAGAAAGTAAAAAAGCATTTTTGGAAAAAGGCCCGTGTGCTTGTGTGTGGGTGTTTGTGTGTGAGTGAGTGAGGACCGCCTAGCTCAAAAATGAAAAATCGTTAAATACCAAACTTGGTATTTAAGTTTGGTGTCTTCCAAGAATGCGACAAGAAGATTTTCAAGAAAATCCTCCACCAAACTAACCTTTACATGGAAAAAATCCGATAATTTTGATTTTCTCAAAAATGTCACTAAATATTTTGATTGAAATATCTTATATTTAAGATATTTACATCACAAATAAAATGTATAACTTGAATTTTCTGGTAAAAGCTTCTGAAGGGCTCTTTATTCTGGAATATTTTTTTAAAGTTTGCATAACTGGTAAACCACAAGAGATTATCAAATCATTACACAACACATTTAGAACGCGTTAAAACACAGAATTTTTATGTGATACACATTTTTTTGTAGAATTAACTATTTCCGAGATATTCTTTGTTATAAGCTGGAACCAGAGAAAAACGCCTGTTTCGTTGTTTTTATCTGTGCAACAACCTATACCCACCTTAGACATGTTCACCCACAGGTCATCTAAGTAATAAATACTCCGCTTCGGCTCATATTCCTTTTTTCGTCACAAAACAATATCGTCCTTTCCCCCACACTTCTGCGGTTTAGGCTTACAAATTCTAACTATATTTATTACATCAAATTATGGAACGAAAATCTTTTCGATTTTGTTAATTCTGGATTACTTAGTTCCTTTATAAGTAGAAGGCAAATACGAGAATACACTAGACTAAACCGACAGTCAAGTGTTACAACATCATGTTGCTATGGAATTGAAATCTCTTTCTTTGCGTGGCCAAACGTTGAAAAGTTCCCGTTTAACTGAAATCAATAACAAGGAACATCTCGAAAACAGCTAACTCTACGAAAAAAATGTATGATATAAATTGTGTGATTTATCGCGATCTACATTTTTTGTAGATTGAATTTTTGTCCATCTCTTACGGTTTACCAGGTTTTCAAAATTCAATAAACATCTTCCAGAATAAAAAGATTATTAGAGGCTATTTTCAAGTAAATTCAAGATATACATTTTATTTGGCAAGTAGATATCTTAAATATACGAGAATTTAATCAAAATATTTAGAACCATTTTTGAGAACGTCAAAAGTTTCGAAATTTGTTCCATGTCAAAGGGTAGTTTGGGGAGGGGGGGAAGTTTTTCAAACTCTTCGTGTCGCCTCCCTGGAAAATTCTAAACTTAAATACCAAGTTTAGTATTTTACAGACTTTTCGTATTATGAGTTATCGTGTTCACAGACTCACTAACACACAGAAACACACATGGACCTTTTTCTGAAAATACCAAGGGCCCTAAAGCATGTGTTTCAGGTGAAAATTCGGTACCAAATTATTAGGCGGAATGCAAATACCTTCTCTATATACTATGTATATAGAGAAAGTAAAGAAGTAAAAAAGAAACAAAAAAAATAATGCAATCCAACTATAAAAGAGACCGTCATTGTTTTTGTCTTAGTCATCCATTCTGACACATTTTGTCCATGAAAAAATTAAAGGAACTAAAACCAGGAACAAAATCAGGAGAGCACTAAAGCATCGTACATTGTATACCAAGGGTATTGATATGTATTCGAAGCAAACCAATATTCATATTCCTGCTATATTTCTAAACCCTTAAAATGTATCCATGCAGAAGAGAGCAAGGTTCCCATCCCCTAAAGGTACGACCTCACCCTTTAGGAGCAGGAAATCCGGAAAGCACGGGATGTATAAGTCAATACTCAATTTTAAATTTAGTCCTGAAAACCATTTTTTAAGTTTGTTATTCAGATTTATTAAACCTTTGATGACTATCAGAGGGGATGAATGGGATAAGGGCTTGATTACGTTTTTAAAAAATCTTATGCGTTACAATCACATGACTCTCTCTAGCTGTTCTACAAACTTCATACATAAGATTTTTCTTCTTTCTGCACCTTGCTAATCGTGGTACTCATTAGCACAATGTTCTTATTGTTTAGTTCCTTATAAGTAGGAAGAAAATAAGGGAATACACTAGGCTAAACCAATAGTCAAATGTTTTAAAAGCTGTCGTTATGCGATTGTCATTACAAATCGCTTCTTTTCTTGGCCAGGAGTAGAACAAAAGAAAAACGGACACTCCCGTCTGAGAAAAGTATAAGTACTTCACAACTGAAACTAATAACAATGAGTACCTCGAAAACGGTAAGCTCCACGGGAAAAATGTATATGACATAACTTGTGTATTTTAACAAGACCTAAATTTTTAGAGTAGAGTAAGTTTTTGTCTATCTCTTACGGTTTACTAGTTATGCCAAATTAAGCAAAATTCATCCAGAATAAACAGGTCTTCAAAAGCTATTCCCAGAAAATTCAAGATATACATTTTATTTGTTAGGTAAATATCTTTAATATATGATATTTTAATCAAAATCGTTCGAGCCATTTTTAAGAAAATCAAAATTTTCGAAAAAAGTTCCATTTAAGGGTAGTTTCGGGTAGGGGGACTTTTCTCAAAATTTTCGTGTTACATCCCTGCAAGATACTAAACTTAAATACCAAGTTTGGTATTTTTTCGACTTTCGTTTTTGAGTTATCGTGTTCACAGACACACAGACAGACAGACAGACAGACAGACACACACACACACACACACACAGATCTCTTTCTGAAAAAGCTTTTTTAATTTCTCTATACGTACCATGTACATAGTGTAAAGAGAAGGTATTTTATTGCACCCAAAAATTCGATATCGAGACTTCACCGGAAATACAGGTTTTGGGTACCCCTGAATAAAAAAAAAACAATTAAAAAGCCGTGCGTGCCTGTGTACCTCAAAAACGAAAAGACAGTTGTATACCAAACTTGGTATTGAAGTGTGGTATCTTACAAGGATACGACACAAAGATTTTCAAGAAAGCTCCTTACCCGAAACGACCCTTTACATGGATGGAACTTCTTTCGAAAATTTTGATTTTCTCAAAAATGACTAAAATTTTTGTTTAAAATATCGTATATTAAAGATATTTACCAGACAAATAAAATGTATATCTTTATTCTGGATGAATTTTACGAAACTTTGTATAACTGGCAAACCGTAAGAGATGAACATAAACGTACCTAACAGAAAATGTAGATCACATTAAAACGCACAATTTATATTGTATACATTTTATTTTCGTGTAGTGGATGGTTTTTTAGATATTGCTTCTTATTGGTTTTAGCTTTAAAAAACTTACTCTTTTCGCATACAGGAATTTGTCAACTCCTGTCCATACAAAGGAACTTCAGTCACATAGCAACCAGCTTTTGACTATCACTTTAACGTATGGTACTCCCTTATTTCGCTTCTACTTACAAGGAAGCAAGTAATAAGACTATTTCTGCTTATTTTTTCTAAATTAGTATGAAGTAAAAAGAAGCGTCAGCTTTTTAGCAATAATTCGTTGCAGATTTTTGGAGTATACATCGAACGCTTTCTAAATTACACAAGCAAAACTCTTTGTATGCAAGAATGTATTCTTGTTTCGCTTTTTGGTGACGCAAGCGGTTGATTAAATGCCAAAGGACGTAAGTACAACGCAGCAATTGTTTTAAGGACATCAACCTGACAACAGTATATTTATTGCAGTTGACTTGGAAGACCCTTCTTGTTAAACTGTCGAGAGATATCCTTTGGATCAATGTTTCAACATCACCATGGAAGCCATTGCAAGGAACGTAGCAAATAACTCACAGACCCATTTAATTGACACTCGAACATTCCGCTGCCGCACATTTTGTATAACATTCACGCTTCGCTTCACAGCGACGACGGAAAAAAATCTGGGTAACGAGCGATTCATTTGCATGAATCTGATAGAGTGCTTTCCATTGTGGATGAACAAAAGCCTTGCGCCGCCGCTGTTTTGATCAATTGGAGAGAAAGCGCTTTTAAATCAAACGGAGAGCAGTGGTCGACCACCAGTCACTTCTGGACGCAACGAGAAAAACAATTGCTGCAACAATGTTGACCGAAGCTGTCGCAGGGAGTCTGTTCGCGAAAATCCTAAAAACCCACAAAACACCCCCTCCCCCTCCAACCACATAACATTGCAGAGGCAGTGCTGCCACACACTGAAAGCAAACCTAAACAAGCACAAAGGACTTAAAATCTATTGTATAACATTTTTATAAAGCGAATATATTTTTGTAAGCTTCATTAACAATAGAAAAAATCTGATGCGTTCCATTCACATGAGTTTCTCTACATCTCTGCTACAAATTATTGTTAAAAATCTAATGCTTCTATTTACTTTATACTAATTGAGAAAATAGTGAATGGCGTGTCATTTATGGACGCTCTTTAACTGCTGTGGTTCCCAGTGTCCCATTCTATACTGGTCGTGAAAGACCGCTTAAATTTGCTCAGAGGCCTCTCTATCAGGCTTGAGGTTCTTTTATATGCCGTAAATCTACGACAAGGGACCTAGGGCTTTACTTCCCTTCCGAAGGAAGCCATGCTAAGGATTTTTACTCCCGAAAAAATCCATCGTCCTCCGCCGGGTTTGAACCCGCGACCTTCGGTATATGGTAAGCATTGCACCACAAATTAACAGAAATAGTCTTATTACTTGCTTACTAGTAAGCAGAAGCGAAATAAGGGAGTACCACAGGTTAAAGTGATAGTCAAAAGCTGGTTGCTATATGACTGAAGTTCCTTAGTTTGTAAGGACAGTTGACAAATTCCTGTATGAGAAAAGTATTTTTAAAGTGTTTTTAAAGCTGAAGCCAATAACAAGGAGTATCTAAAAAAACGACCAACTCCACGAACAAATGTATATGGCATAGATTGTGTGTTTTATCGTTATCTACATTTTTTGTGCAGTGAGTTTTTGTCTATGTCTTACAGTTTCACAGTTAGGCAAAATTCATCGAGAATAAATAAGTCTTCAGAGGATATTCCCAGAAAACTCAAAACATACATTTTATTTGGGATGTAAATAGCTATAATATACGGCATTTTAATCGAAATCGTTTGACCTATTTTTAAGAAAATCAACATTTTCGAAAATGTTTCCATGTAAACGGTAGTTTGTGTTAGCTAATATCCTCGCTAATAATTTATAATCATAATTTAATAATGAAATGGGTCTGTAATTTGTAAATTGATGTTTGTCGCGGTGCTAACTTATCAGCACATACCATCCTTCCTTTGTGACGCACTCATTTGTTTAGTTTGTAATATACAATTGAAATTATTGACTAAATCATCCCCAATAACATTCCAAATATATTTGTAGAATTCATGCGGAATGCCATCACATCCTGGTGTTTTTGACGTTTTTCCTTGTAACAATGCTTCAAGCAATTCAGCCTTTGAAATAGGCTGCTCCAAGGCACTGTTCTCTTCCAAAGACCCTTGCTGAGTAGATTAATTCATCCAGCACAAGCATGCGGTCCTTCGGGTCGCTCTATATATGGCCTTACGTGTTCTTTACGTGATGCTGTGGCATATTGTGGTTATAGTGGGAAACAAGCAGCTAACGCTTCTTTAGACTTTAAAAATGCCTTTGACACATTATACCATCGATACCTGTTTCAGGTTTTGAAGTGGCATGGATTTAGTGATTATTTTATAACTTTTATTGAATGTTTGTATAATGGTGTTACCTCAAGCTTACAGATTAATGGGTTTCTAACTGAAGATATACAAATTAAACGTTCTATTCGTCAAGGTTGTCCAGCTTCGATGATTCTGTTTTCTTTAGCCATAAATCCTTTAATATATCAACTACATGATAAGACACATGGTATAAATCTGAGAAGTAATGCAGATGTTAGTCTTATTCTATCCACTGATTCAAATTTTGCTAATATGGCAACTATTATTGACAAATTTGGAAAAGTATCTGCACTAAAAATTAATGAGGATAAATCTTGCATATTGCCAGTAGGTCCTTGGAGAGTACCACCTGAAATACAACCTTTAAAGACTGTGAAAAAACTTAAAATATTGGGAATATTTATACTGCAAATGTAAATGAAATGCAATCTAAGAATTCGGCTCCTATAGTACAGCAAATGAAATCCATGGCTATACCTGTTTATGTGCTTTCTAAGATATGGTATACAGCACAAATACTTCCCATTACGAAGCAACATCATCGTCAAATTACTGCAGCTGTTAGTTGGTATATTTGGCAGGGAAATATATTCATAGTGCCTGTAGCAACCCTTTATCACCAACCGCGAGAAGGTGGTATTGGTCTTTTGAACATAGAGATGAAATGCAAAGGGCTTTTCATCAGTCGAAATAACAAATTACAAAATAGTGATGGTGCATTTTCTAGTAAGTGGTTACAACACTGGATTGATGTAGGAATACAAAATCCAGAAGGCTAACTTTAAATTACATGCGCCTTTATATTCCAGAAAGAAGCTATCTACCTCCTTAACAATGCTGAACATCGAAGACAACCTATCGTACGCTCATGCTTTACTGCAACAGTTCCCAACCGGTGTGCCCCGGCACCCTAGGGTGCCGTGTGATTGGCTAACGGGTGCCGCGAGATATTGAGATAAACAAACAAAAAATACCTTATACTGAAGCCTTAAGTCTTGTAAGGTCTTGAAATAAAATAAGTCAAATCAATTACTCTCATGCACGGCAGATGGTGTTAGAGGTCGATTCATTTCAATAATTCGGTTATACTCGTATCCCACAGATGGCATTACAGCTATACCCTGCCGAACATTCCCGAGACTACTCGCTTCCTCACGAACATTCCTGAGACTTCGACAGATGAATATATAAAAGTGTACGCCGCTTGGCGCTTTCAGTTGTCTTCCTCGCGTTGATTCACAGTGTTTAGCTATGGATAAGTTCATTGTTAAACGTAAACGCCAGGACAGTGAAAGTGAACAGTCGGCTCCTACTGCTTGCTTTAAGAAGCCAAATCTTACAGTTTCTCCCGGACCGTCGAATTCACCACATAAAGAAGTCAAACGAAAGAAAAGAACATACCAGAACAGTTACTTAGCGTATGGATTTAAGTGGAATAACAACGAGGAAAACCCTATCCCTGTGTGTTTAGTTTGTGGCGAAACACTTAGCAACGAGGCCATGGTACCTAGCAAACTGAAGCGGCATCTTACAACAAAGAATCCTAGTGTGTCACAGAAAAGTGTAATGTATTTTTCACATATATTAGAAGGGGAGAAGAAAACAGCTGTGCGAATGGTAAAGAGAATGACCATAGGTGATACTGCTCTTGAAGCCTCATTTAAAGTAGTAGAACTGATAGCTAAAAAATGAAACCTCATACTCTTGGAGAGGAAAACATTGGCCCTGCATGTCAAGTTATAGTTTCAACAATACTTGGCGAAGGAGCAGCTAATCAAATTTCGAAAGTTCCTCTGTCCAACAACACAATCAGCCGCAGGATATCTGAAATGTCATGCAATATCAACGAACAAGTCACGGAGAAAATAAAAACTTACAGAACATTTGCTTTGCAAGTAGATGAGAGTCTCGATAACTCCTTGATTTTATCAGATATATTGATGAAAAAGATATTAAAGAACAGTTTCTGTTCTGTAGACCGCTGGAGACCACAACCACAGGCCATGATATTTTCGTTTCTATTAATTCCTATCTCAATGACCATGATCTTTCATGGAAAGACTGTTGTGGTATATGTACAGATGGTGCACCATCTATGTCTGGGAAAATTAAAGGTTTTACTGCCAGAGCTCTCAATGAAAATCCATCCATTATTATAACTCACTGTTTTCTGCGTAGAGAGGCATTAGTCGTGAAAGCGTGTAATGAAGATTTTGCTGAGGGGTTTAACCAAGTTGTGAAAATGGTGAACTATATGAAGTCTCGACCTTTAGAGTGCAGAATTTTTGAACAATTATGTCGCGCAACGGATGCAGCTCATATCTCTTTGTTACTTCACACAGAAGTAAGGTGGTTGTCGCGGGGTCGTGTATTGAACCGGTAACAACTTTTTTTAAGGATGAAAATCATGACACATTTCATGAGCTCTTACTAAGTGATTCTTGGTGTTTTGAACTGTCGTATTTGGCAGATATTTTTCATAAGCTGAATGAACTGAATGTTTCGATGCAGGGTCGACATGAAACAATAATCTCCTTAACCAATAAAATGAAAGGTTTTAAAAGAAAACTTAGTTCTTGGAAGTCTGCAGTTCAAAAAGGAGATTTGTCGAACTTTCCATCTCTTCTTAATGTGGCAGGAGATAAAGATCTGGGTATACTGAAAGACCGCATTTGTGATCACTTTCCAACTATTTCCGCTACGAATCTCGACTAGGTTGTCTCAACATTTGATTTCGTAGATAGTGCAGAGGAAATATATTTCACTGCTTGCGAACGAGATGAATTTATTGATCTTTGCGCTGATTCCACACTCAAAGGTAAGTTCACCAAGAGTGAGGCGTCGGTGGCTAGTTTTTGGCTTCAACGGAGAGAGGAGTACCCTAACCTAATGAAGAAAGCAATTAACGCACTTTTGCCCTTTTCAACATCCTATCTATGCGAGCAAGCCTTCTCTGGTATGGTGACAATAAAATGCAAAGCAAGAAATAGACTGAATAACCTTGAGGATGATTTGCGTGTGTCACTGTCAACTGTAAGACCCGACATCACATAATTGTGCTCTAAGCATCAATCACAAGTTTCACATTAATCATTAATCGAACAAAATTTATTGAGGTATTTTTACTCAGTGATTGTAGTAAAGTTTACTGTATTATGTTATGGTGTACGTTATTATTATATAATATTTCAATAAATTAACATATTAAGCTTAATTTTCTTTTAATTCAAGGAAGGGTGCCCCTGGTGTTTAATGTTATTCCCAAGGGTGCCGTGAACTTCAAAAGGTTGGGAAACACTGCTTTACTGTAATGCACCTGAGATGAGCATAATGAAGGTTTTGCCTCTGGACACTCATTTTTCGTATTTATTTCACATTATCTTCTTGAAGCATCTTCCAGTTAGAATCAGATCCTTAAGGTTTCAAGTTGTACCTGATATCCTAGCAGATTACATCAAATTCATCTCACTGATTCTGGTAAGTGCTAGAAAGGTAACGGAGAAGACACAGTAAAACAAAGGTCGTATGAATGTTCTGTTGTACAGGACATCAAGAACCACTTTATGGATTCCCTGAAGAAACTACAGTTAAATCTCTATAAATGGTGCACTCCAAATATTCTTCTTCGACCAGATTTTGTCTTAGCTCAGACTTCAAGACATAACTTTACATTGTGGTTAATAGCAAATACAATGTATTATATATTGCAACACTGTGAATACGTGGATTTAATGGAGTATGTAATGTATATGAAAACAGAGCACGCCAAGCTCTTCTATAATACTTACTCAGCAAAATGTTACAAGACGTATACATTTTTTTTGATTGATCTTAATTCATTAACTGCAATAGAATATAGTAATGTGTTTGTAAGCAGTTAAATATGTGATACCAAAGTGATCTATATTCATAGCTTTTATTATAAGGTATAAAAAAATGGAATAGAAAAACACGGTATTAAAATGAATGAAAACCAAAATAGCGCAGGAAAAAGACATTTATGGCTAAAAATATACCTAAGAGCTAAACTCAAAATTGTGTAGCAAATCTTGCAACACTGTATGCCAGTCGGTCATAATGTGCATTTTCTTCAATTAGATGAAGCTTCCTATACCAGCGGTTCCCAAACTGTTTGCACACACGACCTTTTCAATAATTTAATTATAGGCGAACCCCTCCATTCGACCCACTGCTAAATAATAATTAATTTTCAAGTTCGCGCGCACAGTTCAACAATGTCAAATGTTACACAATAATGCACTTAGTCACATTACCCAATGTTGTATTACTGGATAACTGGTGAAAATAAATATAATATTCCGTTACTTATACATTCTTAAGAATAATAGACATGGTTAAGTTCTTTAAGAACTTAAATGTTTTGAAACCTATTTACAATTTGGTTTCTCGGTGTTGGTTCTCCTAGTGAGAGATGCCAATGCACATTCGGGCGGGAACTAACGCTCCGAAGCTCCGTTAGAGGGCGTGATGAGAGCGGAGGGGAGTAAGTTCACGAATGCGTTTACCATATAATACAGTGTTACTACAAAAGAAATAGACAACTTCAACTGCCTGTAAAACAAAAACTATTAGAGATAGCAACCTAATTATTTTGGAGGTATGTTGAGAAACTCTCAAAGTTTCGTTTGTTACTATTGGTAACGCTGTAGTGTTTTGTTTGTTGTTGCAGAAGCTGAAATGGCGGAAAATGCTGTGGAAAAGGCATATTCCGTGTTGGAATTTGATAGAACGCAATCAGCAACTGTTGTCCAACGACATTTTAGAACACGTTACCACAAAAATGAAATGATGCGCTCACAAAAACCAGCATCGTCTTCATCATGTCGCAACATGTCGATGCAAAAGTCACGCCGTATGACCTTATCTTCTTCACTCACAAACTGCAACATCTGTAATCTGTAAGGCATCATGTGCAGTCGCTTCCGCAAGATTTTCCATACAGTTTGCTGTGGAATTTGTAATTGCATGCTTGCCCTAAATGTCGATTTCTGTGGGCTTCATATGTAGGCAGAACGAACACGTTCAACGTTTTCTTCCGAAACTCTTGGTCTTCCCGAGCTCTTCCCTTTGCACAAACATCCCGTTGTCTCGAATTTTCTATACCAGTCGTAGATTGACTGTCTAGTCGGTGGCGTTTTGTGGTAACGTGTTCTAAAATGTCGTTGGACAACAGTTGCTGACTGCGTTCTAGCAAATTCCAACACGCAATATGCCTTTTCCACAGGATTTTCTGCCATTTCAGTTTCTGCAACAACAAACAAAACACTACAGCGTTACCAATAGTAACAAACAAAACTTTGAGAGTTTCTCAACATACCTCCAAAATAATTAGGTTGCTATCTCTAATAGTTTTTGTTTTACAGGCAGTTGAAGTTGTCTATTTCTTTTGTAGTAACCCTGTATAATAATGACCCTATATTTTGTACAATTAAAATCAATTATTTTGGATTGTTTTTTATAATTGTGTATATTTAAGTGTAATCGGTCAATAATAGAAGTTATTAAGGTTTTACGTATTGGAATCCTTCTTTATATTCATCTATGACCAGTACAATAAAATTGGACAGGCGGTTTTACTTTCTCTAGCCCCATATGTACAATGTACATAGAGATACAGAAGGTATTGTATTCGACCAAAAATTCGATGTCGAGATTTTACCGGAAATATGTTTTGGGTCTTCTGAGTCCAGAAAAAGCATTTTTACTTTCTCTAGCCCCGTATGTACAATGTACATAGAGATACAGAAGGTATTGTATTCCACCCAAAAATTCGATGTCGAGATTTCACCTGAAATATATGTTTTAGGACCACCTGAATAAAAAAAAAACGCATTTTCAGAAATCGTGTGTATGGACAGCACAGCTCAAAAACGAAAAGACGGTTAACTACCAAACTTGGTATTTAACTTTGGTATCTCTCAAGGATGCGACACGAAGATTTTCAAGAAAATCCTTTCACCACCAACTACCCTTTACATGGAAAAATTGTCGAAAAGTTTGTTTTTCTTGAAAATGGCGCTAACGATTTTGATTAAAATACCACATATTAAAGCCATGTCTATCTCAAATAAAATTTATATCTTAAATTTTCTGGGAAGAATTTGTTTTTAGAGTAGCTAGAGAAAGTAATGCTGAGTGTAAAGCATCAGTGTGTGTTTAAGGAAAAGAAAATGATTTAAACCCAATGTAAAGAATCCACACAACGATTTGTTTCTATCCAAAACCCGATATGACCTAGATGTTACAGGGTGCTATATAAAAGAAAGAATTTAAAAAAAATGCATAACACATAAGTGTATCTGATTTTGTCCGCCTACTAATACTATTGTCATACATGAAGCAGAATTCAGGCTCTAATGGGTGTCTTGGCTGTATTTACATACATCACAACACTATAGTCGGCAGAGAGTAAATAAGGGTCAACCGTGTGACCTGTTAGGCAAACAACCGAACGTCTGAGATAGGGAATAACAGCCATTCTAAACACTTTGTCAAATTTTCCTCATGAGCATAGCGTTAGAAAATACAGCAATAAACTCATTTCATCTCTAAACGCTGATACAAAGATTTCCACATATTTACCTCCCCAGAATATGTACTACTTCTAAGTTACTTATTTCCAATTGCACCAAGAGTAGTCAATAGGGTCCTGATAGATGCCGGTACATTTTTACTTTCTCTACACGTACTATGCGCAAAGTGTACAGAGATTTTCACGGAAATACCCGAGTCCAAAAAAAAAAGGATTTGTGGAAAAAAGCTCCGTGTGTGTGTGGACAGCATAGCTCAAAAGCGAAAAGACCGTTAAATACTGGTATTTAACTTTAGTGTCTTCCAAGGTTGCGACACGAAGGTTTTCCAGGAAATTCCCCACCCTAACTACCCTTTACATGAAACTCTTTTCGAAAATTTTGATTTTCTCAAAAATGGTTCTAACGATTTTGATTAAAATATCGTGGATTAAAGATATTTACCTGACCAATAATTTTCATATCTTGTTTCTTATGCGAATAGCCTCTGAAGACTATTTTATTCTGAATAAATTTTAGGAAACTTTGCATAACAGTTAACACGTAAGGGATGGACAAAAACTTACCTCACAAACAATGTAGAACACATTAAATTTACGTAATAGAATTTATTTTCGTGGAGTTGATCGTTTTTGAGATATTCTTTGTTTTTGGTTTCAGCTTTAAAAAATTATACTTTTCTCATACAGCAATTTTTCAACTCGTGTCCATACAAACAAAGAAACTTCAGTCACATAGCAACCAGCTTTTTTTTTTTTAATTGCTTCATTTGTATAGCTCCCTCTAACACCAATGGTCATATCGGGGGCTTTCACTTGTGAAACTGTAGGTTCAGAACATTAGGTTAAACTTTATATTACTAAACACACGCACATTCACTCTTACATTCACACTTTCAGACTCTATGGGGGATAGGGAATAATTACAGTTAAAGAAAAAGTCATTGCCCCAGCCGGGAATCGAACCCGGGACCTCCGGGTGAGAAGTCAGCTCGCTGACCACTCGACCACGGAGGCAGTCTCAACCAGCTTTTGACTCACACTTTAACCTATGGTACTCCCTTATTTCGCTTCTACTTACAAGAAAGCAAATAATAAGACTATTTCTGCTAATTTTTTCTCGATTAGCATGAAGTAAGTAGAAGCATTAGCTTTTTACAATAATTTATTGCAGAGATGATGAAAAAGTTAATGTGAATGGAACGCAACAGAATTTTTAATGTCAAATATAATATCACAAAATGTCACAACATATAATTCATGTTTTATGTTGAGGAAGTGGATCTTTTCTCTGCTACTTATTGTTACATATATGTAGTTGTGTTCTGGGCCCGTGAGCCCTGCAGGTTGAGATGTGGGGAGAGCGGAAAGCGATATCCAGTTACCCGGTGAGCTGTTATGCAGTAATCATTCCTGCAGATATGTGTATTAACATAGCATAGCCTGCTTAGTATAATAAGGTGCAGAAGTAGTTCAATGTTGTAAGAAGATTTATATTCCTTTCACCATGTCGTTTGAAGTTAAGAAATGTACAGTAGTGCATTCTGAAGAGTGTGAAACTATAAGCAGCGTTTTAGATAAATATGACGAAGAAGCTCTGAATAAACAGTATTTACGAGTATATACAGTGTCACAAGCTGCATATTATAGTACTGGTGTTTCCATGTCAACGGTAAAGAGAATTCCTAAGAGCTGCGGTCAACAGGAGGAACTACAGTATTGAGCACTTCTGGAAAAAGAAGAATAACTAGACCTCAACATATTGTTGCACAAATCAATGACTTGAATTGTCATCGTTATACGAAGAAAAATACGGTTAACTCATTTGATATTTATTACAAAAAAAGGGCTATATTATAAAGTGTATGTTTTAATGAATTCTGCATGTTTTTGTAGTGAGTTTCTGTCTTTCCCTTACTTACAAAAGTCACAGAATGAAAAAGACTTTAGAGGATATTCCTAGAAAATTCAGGGCCTAAGAGTGTTTCACTTTTTTTATCTAAGCCGCCCACAGGGGCATACACGCGCACGCACAAAACTAATCTCCTTCAGAAAATGAAACAATGTCTTGCTCAGAATTGGACGGTCATTAATCTATTAAGATAGGCTGCCACACCGTTTCTCTCTGTCAGTGTCACCTTATGTGCACTCATGTGTGTGTTGTGTTCAGAATTGGCACGGCCACTAATCTATTAAGATAGACTGCAATACCGTTTCTATCTGTCAGTGTCACCTTATCTGTACTCATGTGTGTGTTCAGAATTGGCACGGCCACTAATCTATTAAGATAGGCTACAATACTGTTTCTGTATGTCAGTGTCACCTTATCTGTTCTCATGTGTGTGTTGTGTTCAGAATTGGCACGGCCACTAATATATTAAGATAGACTGCAATACCGTTTCTATCTGTCAGTGTCACCTTATCTGTTCTCATGTGTGTGTTGTGTTCAGAATTGGCACGGCCACTAATCTATTAAGATATACAGAAACAGTATTGCAGCCTGTCAGTGTCACCTTATCTGTACTCATGTGTGTGTTCAGAATTGGCACGGCCACTAATCTATTAAGATAGGCTGCAATACTGTTTCTGTATGTCAGTGTCACCTTATCTGTTTTCATGTGTGTGTTGTGTTCAGAAGTGGCACGGCCACTAATCTATTAAGACAGGCTGCAATAATGTTTCTATATGTCAGTGTCACCTTATCTGTTCTCATGTGTGTGTTGTCTTCAGGTCCACGAGCTGCCAACACAACTATATATGCGCGGTATCAACAACATCAACGCCTGTTGTCTCTAGACTCCGTACTAATCCTCGATGACGTATATAGAAGGTGGCACCCTTAGTTACGGTAGCAGTGGCATCTGTTGGCTTTAAGCTTACACACAGCGGGGAGAGGAAGCTAATGTAAATAATCAGTAGGTCGGTAGCTGGAGCTGGCGCAAATGAAATGTCAATACTTGCTCGTCCTTAGTCGAGCCCTAAGCCAATATGTCGGGATTTTATCAGGAAGGCGCCCATGGGAGGCTCAGGGTCTCTAATCAGACAGAACCAGATAGGATGCTCTTCCAAATCGCGACAGACAGAACTCCATTGATTGGCTTTAGCTTCTTAAGGTGGTACACTACAGCACATTGCCTCTAGTGTCGAACAACTTGAGCATAGCAACGAAATGTACATGTTGTCAGTGCAATTAACTAAAATACAAATTATTATTAAAATGCTCATGTTTCTATTTACTCCATGCTAATGGAGAAAAAACATTAGCAGAAATAGTCTTACTACTTGCTTCCTTGTAAGTAGAAGAGAGATAAGGTAGTACTATAGGTTAAAGTGATAGTTAAAAGCTGGTTGCTATGTACGTAAAGTTCCTTTGCTTGTATGGTCAGGAGTTGACAAAATCCTATATAAGAAAGGTTAGTTTCTCAAAGCTGAAACCAAAAAACAAGAAATATCTCAAAAACGACCAACTCCACGAAAAAAATGTATATAATATAAATTGTGGTTTTTAACTTGCTCTACATTATTTGTGCAGCAAGTTTTTGTACATCTCTTACGGTTTGGCAGTTACGTAAGATGTATCCAGAATAAAGTAGTCTTCAGAGGCTATTCCCAGAAAATTCAAGATATTTTGTTTGTAAATATCTTAAAGCAAAGTGTTTGAGCCATTTGTGAGAATATTAAAACTTTCGGAAAAAGTTCCATGTAAAGGGTAGTTGGAGGTGGGGAGATTTTCTTGAAAATCTTCGTAAGGCATCCTTGGAAGATACCAAATTTAAATACCAAGTTTGGTATTTAACGGTGTTTTCGTTTTTGAGCTATGCTACCCCAAACACACACGCATACACGGACCTTTTTCCAAGAATGCTATTTTTGGATTAAGGAGGACGCAAAACATGTATTTCCGGTGAAATCTCGGTATCCAATTTTTGGGTGGAGCGCAGTACCTTCTCTATACACTATGTTTATAGTACTGTAGAGAAAGTAAAAAGGCTTAGTACAATATCCTCAAGAATACAATACGAAAATGGAAGATTTGGAAAAACAAGCAGTGATTAAATACTTCTATTTAAAAGGCTTAACACCTAAAGAAATCAAGGAGGAAATGGATAATACATTGAAAGATTCTGCCCCTTCATATTCAACGATTAAAAGGTGGTTTGCAGAGTTTAAAATTGGACGTACGAGCACTAGTGATGAGCTGTAGATGTGACAACTCCAGAGATCATTGAAAAAAATCCATCGTTTGGTACTGGAAGACAGCAGATCAAAATTGTTTGAGATAGCAGAGGCTGTAATCATATCCAAAGTATCTGCAGGTAATATTTTAAATAATGGTTTGGACTTTCACAAGGTCTGTACGATATGGGTGCCGCGTATGTTGAGACCTGATCAAAAGTTGCAAAGAAAAACTGTTTCTGATAAGAATATGGAACTCTACCATAAAAATCCCAGTGAATTTTTGATATGCCTTATTACTGTGGATGAAACTTGGATACATCACTACACTCCAGAAAGTAAATTACAGTCAAAACAGTGCATTGCGCCAGGTGAACCAACTCCAAATAAGTCAAAGTCAATTTTGTCAGCTAACAAGGTTATGGCGAATGTTTCCGGGGATGCACAGGGAAGTATTTTTATGGATTACTTGGTAAAGGGTAAATGTATCACTGGTGACTACTACGCCAGCTTACTGCAACGTTTGAGTGGTGAGTTGAAAAGAAAAAGATATCCTTTAAAAAAAAAAATTGTTTCATCACGACAATGCCCTGGCGCATCGTTCAGTCATTGCAATGGGGAAAATGTGCTAATTAAAGTTGAAATTGTTTTAACTTCCACCCTATTCGCCAGTTCCAGCAAACAGCGAATACCATCTGTTCCCAAACCTCAAAAAAAATCTTGGAGGACGAAAATTTCACAGCAACGAAGAGGTCATTGATGCGGTAAACAGCTATTTTGAGGACCTTGATAAATCCCACTACAGAGATGGTTTAATTAAATTACAACACCGACATGACAAATGTATTGGCTTTTCTGGAGATTATGTTGAGAAATAAAGGGGAAACAAATTTCAATGCTGTTTTCATTCAGAGGCCCGGGAACTTATAAGCCGACCCTAGTATTTGATGTGTTTAGGTATTAGTGGTGGAAAAAAGTTGTTCTTTTTGCGAAACAGTTTAACCTGTTTCTGTTGCAACCTCGTAACAGTTTCGTGTAACAGAAATTCTCTAAACTGTTTCGCCGCGTTGATCAGCGGAAAATCTGCTGCAGACATGTTATATACCCTTTGGGTACACCGAAGAGGAAATTATCAAATTATGGAAGCAAAGTTTTGTTGCGGGTTAACGAGCGAGAATGACTTTTATAAGTACATTCGAATTTCGCGGATAATATCAGGCGGTAAGTAGTGACAAAACATTTACGCTATTGGGGCACAACAACCGCAGCGCAGTAACTGTTGCAATAAGTGTATTATTGTTTCGTGCGTCTGTTGCGGGCAAAAACCTTGGAATTACATTACCTAGACTCACCGCTGTCGCTTATTGAAACCTCTCGCGCATAGGCAGGTGAAGGGCAAACGTGCTTGTTGCCGTATGTTTAGTACGCTTAAAAAGTGAGCTTTTTTTAAGGGTATTACGACTTAATAATTAACATGGTGCACTTCTATGTTACATAACTGTACCAACCACCGGAAGAATGATTCCGAGATCACTTTCCATCGGTACGCCTAAATTGTAACATTTCTGTTCCAAATTCATTCCGATTTTTTCTCGTGGGTTTCCTTGGTCACTAAGCGAATGATCATTTATTTTAGGTTCCTAATACATACACTAGAACTATTGAGCAAGTCGTCAGCTGCTCCGAGACGTAACAAATTTGTGCCATCGAAATATCACAGACTATACTCAGTGCATTTTGCGAAAAATTGTTTCCATGAGAATAAAGGCAAGATGGTGCTAAACCCTGACACAGTTCCTTTAGTATTTAGTTTCCCTTCTTATTCTGACAAAGGTAACGTGAACGCTAATTTCATTCTCATAACTATTTTGTATATGTTTTATTAAAATTAGAAGGCAGTGTTAAAGTATTAGATTCAGATTCAATATTATAATTTGTTTTAAAAAAAAACGAAATCTCGATTAAGTTAATTTTTCAAATCTGTAATTTCAGACTGAAACACAACCCCGCAGGGTGCAAAAATGAATTTTGTATAAGTGTTAGAACTTAAAGAATATTAAGGAATACTCGATTCTAATTTTAGATTTGTTTATAAATTATTTCAGAAGGCACAGACCATACCCTCCTATTATGCACATATTAATATACCTATGTTATCTAACTCAAATATACCCTAAATACTGATAGAGCATGTTTACTTAACGTCTTAAATATAGTTTACTGAAGAGGAATACAGGTACCCAATTCCACGTTTATTTTATTCTTATACTGTACATACCATCTCTGAAAATCCAGTATCGCATATTATTTTCTGCTAAATCACTTTATTTATTTGTTTGTTTTTATTTATTTACATACCGCCTTAGATAATATCATCGTATTACCACTTTGACGTTCTATAACGACTGCTTAAATATGAGGTGTTCTTTAAAACTGTACTTCTCGATTAACTTAACACACATTCAGTATCGCATTCATATTTCCGGGTTCTTGAGGGTGGGGAAGAAGAATAGCTTCATCAGCCTAGAATCGAACCTAGCATATTTTTCATTTTTAATTCAGCATTTTGACCACTTTACTGCAGATACCTCTTAACAAACCCTCTTTATAATTCTTATTGACAACTTTGGGCATTGAAGTAAAAATGAGAAAGTATGCATGGAATCTTTGAGAAGAAACTGAGAATTATGCTATATGTGATGCGTACAATCCGTTTGTAAAACACTTTAAATGCAGGTATGCGATATTCAAGTTCAATGATAATATTTACTTGTGTTTTGTTCAGTTGTGGAATGAAATTCCGTCTAGTCAATGAAGTGATTTTATTCAACTTCCAGCAGAACATTCAAGGTCTAATTCCTGTGCATAGATGCTGACGATCATAAAGAACGTGTTGCTACAATTAGTTCCTACTCAGGTATCCTTATGACGTAGTTAAAGCTGTTTTAAATGTCACTGTTTTCCCATTACAACCAATGTATTGCGCGCGACCTAGTGGGTCCCTTGCCCTCCACCAGACTTCTTCATATTACGACACTTTATCTGGTCTGCGCAGCTAGGCGTGTAGGGGTTTGGTTACGGGGAAACGATATTGACGCGTCAAGACTCAAGTGACATATAAAAGAACACAATGCACCCAATTTCAGAAATGTTTTATGAGACAGTTTAAGTGGTGAAACTGTTTCAAATAGTAGTTGTGTTGGTGAAACTGTATCAAAAGTAGTAGTATTATTCTTTTCGCATCACTAGTAGGTGTCCCTTGGTGCTTTAAGAGTTGCAGAACTCAACAGGGCTTTTCAAATTTTTAAATTAAAACCCGGCAGGGAAGAGAACTGACGAAGCCGTTCTCCCTTGCAATGAGCGAGACCCGCTAATCATCTGCGATAAGGTCACTCTTGCGAGTTTTAACTTGGAAGAGCCCCGTAAGTGCTGCGCTCTTTTAACATACGAAGGAATATCTGCGCACCTCAAATACGGGACTTTGGGGCACCGGGTGCTATTATACTCGAAAATACATCGCGAAATCTTAGGACAGTCAACATTTTTCAACGGTTTTCAAGAGACAGTCGAGTTTAAGTAACCATCTGGAACAGGCAAGGAAAAGAACAGAAAAATATATAATAAATATGAAGCAATTTGTATATTCAGACGAAAGTGTAGCCAAAATTCCTATGTTTACGACAGCGTACCCCATTACGACGATCGTGTAGCGTAATAGGATCGTTACAAAGATACTCGTTTCGAATCAAGGAGCTATATTACATTTACCTAACCAGTAAAATATAAAAAGCTGAAGTGTTGCATTCCCAAGACGTTTCTACCTGTTCTACAAGCAAACTGCTCTTTGAAAATCTGACGTGTTACACTTACATGACTTTCTCTAGCTGCTCTTACAAATGGGTATTCTGCTCTCTACACAATGCTAATCGAGATAAACATTAGCAGAATGTTCTTATTACTTAGTTCCTTATAAGTAGAAGGGAACTAAAGGTACGCACTATGCTAAATGGATAGTCAAATGTTTTAAAAGCTGTCGTTATGTGATTGTCATTGCAAATAGCTTCTTTGCTTGGCCAGGAGTAGAACAAAAGAAAACCGGACACCTCTGTCTGAGAAAAGTTTAAGTACTTTACAATCGAAACCGAAAATAAGGAATATATCGGAAACGGTTACATCTATAACAAAAACGTAAAGAACATAAATTATGTTTTTGACAGATATCTACACTTTTGTGTAGTAAGTTTTTTTCTAACTCTCACGGTTTAGCAGTTAGGCAAACTTTGGCAAAACTCATCCAGAATAAAGAGGACTTCAGAAGCTATTCCCATAAAACTCGTTAGACACATTAGAAAATCAAAACTTTCGAAAATTTGTCCATGTAAAGGTCAGTGTGTGGTGGTGATATTTTCTTGAAGTTTGGTATTTAACGGGCTTTTCGCCTTTAAGCTATGTTACACATACACACGCAGACTCTTTATAAAAATGCTTTTTTCAGAATCAGGGGACCCCAAAACACACATTTCCAGTGAAATCTGGATCATCGATTTTTTGGGTTTAATACAATATCTTCTCTATCCCTATGTACATTGTACAAACAGGGCTAGAGAAAGTAAAAAGTTTACTTATGCTGATCCAGATAAATATTAGCAGAAATTGCATTACTTGCTTCCTTATAAGCAGACGAGAAAGAAGTGCACTAGGCTAGTGCTGTAGTCTAATCCTTTAAACGCTATCACTATGTGAAACAATTGAAACGTTATTCTCTTTGTTTGGCTAAGAGTAAAACAAAATAAGTATGAAAACGAAAGATAACATCCTGTTTGTGAAATGTTGAAGTAGTTCAAAATTGAAACCAATAACAAGGAATATTTTAGAAAGGGTGAAATCTACAAAAAGATATATCACAAAAAGTGTGTGATTTAACGATATCTACATTTTTGTGTATCCAGTTTTGGTGTACATCTTGCGCTTTACCGGTTAGAAAACAATCATCCAAAATAAAACTATCTGAAGGTGTGGTATTTTAATCAAAATCTTTGGAGCTGTTTTTGAGAAATTAAAACTTTATGAAAAGAGTTCCATGTAAAGGGCAGTTAGTACTGGGGGGAGGGGATTTCTTGAAAGCTCTGTGTTGCATCCTTAGAAGTTAGGTATTTAACGGACTTGGGTTATACTTCTCGATGACAGACAATACACACCCGCACATTTTTCTAAAAAACCTTTTGGGGGTCTCAAAACCTATTTCCAGTGAAATTTCAGTATAGAATTTTTATTGGTGTATAATAACTTAGCTATCTACTTAGTACATTGCACATACGTGCTGGAGAGAGCAATACAATTAATTTTAATATTTTTTTTTCACACAAGCCGTGTATAGGACAGGAGTTGGATAGGTAGAGTCAGACTGAAAAATTCAATGCTATAGCCGGGATTTGAACCATGGATCTCCCGGTCTCTAGCGGTGTGTAGGACAGGAATTGGATAGCTAGAGTCAGACTGAAAAATTCAATGTCATAGCCGGGATTTGAACCACGGATATCCCGGTCTCTAGCGGTGTGTAGAACAGGAGTTGGATAGCTAGAGTCAGACTGAAAAATTCAATGCCATAGCTGGGATTTGAACCACGGATCTCCCGGTCTCTAGCTGTGTGTAGGACAGGAGTTGGAGAGGTAGAGCCAGACTGAAAAATGCAATGCCATAGCTGGGATTTGAACCACGGATCTCCCGGTCTCTAGCCGTGTGTAGGACAGGAGTTGGATAGAGTCAGACTGAAAAATGCAATGCCATAGCTGGGATTTGAACCACGGATATCCCGGTCTCTAACCGTGTGTAGGACAGGAGTTGGATAGAGTCAGACTGAAAAATTCAATGCCATAGCTGGGATTTGAACCACGGATCTCCCGGTGTCTAGCCGTGTGTAGGACAGGAGTTGGATAGCTAGAGTCAGACTGAAAAATTCAATGCCATAGCAGGGATTTGAACCACGGATATCCCGGTCTCTAACCGGTTGCTCTACCACTGAGCTACCATGGCAATACGCCGGCAAGGCACTAAATTCTTCAACTGACTGACATATTTCCCGGTAAACGACCTTACTTCTCTCCTACTTACAAAGAAGCAAATAATAAGGCCAATTCTGTTAATGATTATCTTGATTAGTATGAAATAGAATAGATATAAGGATAAACGTTTTAACTATAATTTGCTAGAGAGGTGCCGAGAAAGTCATGTGAATGTCCCTATTGTCTTTAAGATTACCTTCAACTGTCTAGGCTTTAACTTTGTCTGCTGAACAGTATTTTATTCACAAAAAGAGTTTTTGTAGAGAAAAACCGAGCAACTTTTTGTTGCTACAGCTTTTATCTCCCTCAAAAGATATTGCAGTTTTAATTACTGTTGTGAATAGTTTCTTCTGCGTTCACTTCCAGCCCATGAAACAACGCGTTCGTCCACATTCTGTCTCAAACTTCACGTTGCTAAAGTAACAAGTTCTGGAAATAGCGAAAATGAGGACCACAGTAACTTCATGCAGCAAATAAATAAAATATATTTTTTACTTTCTCTACACGTACTATGTACTTAGTGTATAGAGAAGGTATTGTATTGCACCCAAAAATTAGATATCGAGATTTCACCGGAAATACATATTTTGGATGCTCCTGATTCCAAGAAAACAACGACAAAATTTTGGGAAAAGATCCGTGTGTATGTGTGCGGACAGCATAGCTCAAATACCAAAAGACCATTAATAACCAAACTTGGTATTTAAGTATCTTCCAGGGATACGACACGAAGACTTTCAAGAAAATACCCCGCAAACTACATTTGAAAAATGTTGATATTCGAAAAAATGACTAACGATTTTGATTAAAATCTCTTATATTTATAAGATATTTACAGCCAAATAAAATGTATATCTTGAATTTTCTGGGAATAGCCTCTAAAGGCTATCCTCTTTATTCAGGACGATTTTTGTTGAATTTTGCAAAATGGTAAACCCTAAGAGATAGACAAAAACTTACTACGCAAAAAATGTAGATCGCGACAAAAAAACTCAGTTTATGTCACATTAATATATATATATATATATATATATATATATATATATATATATATATATATATATTTCGTAAAGTTGGTTCTTTTTAAGATACTCCTTGTTATTGATTTCAGTTTTAAAATACCTGCTTTTCTCATACGGGAACTTGTCAACGCAAGGAAGCTGATTTCAGTCCCATAGCAACCACATTTTAAAGCATTCGACTGTCAGTTTATTCCCTCATTTCCCTTCTTCTTAGGAAGTAATAAGACCGCTTCTAGTAATGGTTTAGCATTAAAAAGGTAAAAGAATAATTTGTTATAGTGATGTAGAGAAAGTCATGTAAATGAAGTAAATCAGATTCTTTTCCGTGCACAAGCATTACTCATTTGTTGATTGCTTGTTTTCATTTGACACTTAGGCATTGGCTTATTAAAGTATCTAGAGCATATATAATGGGCGTTCAAAAAGAAACGAGCCGGAGTCTGGAATGCGCAAACCGGTGACAGGCGTGTGTAACGAAGTGTGGTTCCGACCAGAGCGTGGAAGTTCATAGCCCGTCGCTAGAGGGCACGCGTGCACGTCACGTGGCTATAGCAGCAACAATCGTCCAACGCTGCCAGTTGCATTGCAACATTGAAATGAGGCGTCAAAAGACGAGCAAAGACGTGTTCTGAGAGCGGAAGGAGTAGGGGCAACGGACGAATGTCAGAAGTGTACAGCATGTCGCTTGCAAGGGTCAAGGACGGGTGTCGTTAGCCGATGATGCGTGTTCTGGAGCACCACACAGCAGTACCGATGACATCTTCCAGCTGGGTGATGCACTCATTACCCAGAACCGCCGAGGGACAGTGATACCCATAGCCACCGAGGTCGAATTGAGTGTCAGAAGTGTACAGCATGTCGCTTGCAAGGGTCAAGGACGGGTGTCGTTAGCCGATGATGCGTGTTCTGGAGCACCACACAGCAGTACCGATGACATCTTCCAGCTGGGTGATGCACTCATTAGCCAGAACCGCCGAGGGACAGTGATACCCATAGCCGCCGAGGTCGAATTGAGCGTCAGAAGTGTTCACACTTCCTGGGCCATCTGCAGCGCTATGCTAGGGTGGAGAATGTGTTCCTGGCCCGAGATGAGTCATGCTGTCATCACTTTCAACCAGAATCAAAACGACAAAGTCTCCAGTGGAAGCATCCAGAGTCACCACTACCAAAAAAGGCCAAGGCCATCCACACGAATGCAGAAAAGGTTATGCGGACGTGCTTCTTTGACCAAGATGAATCCTTCTGAAACACTTTCTGCAGCACGTGACATCAGTGAGTGCCCAGCGTTACTCACAAACCTTGACCAACCTTCGCCAAGCGATCAAATCAAAACGACCAGGCAATATCACCCGTGGGGTCATTCTGCTCCAGGAAAGACAAAGCCTCTTACAGCCAACAAAGTCGCGACACTCCTGCAGAAATTCAAATGCGAGGTTCTCGGCCGCCCTCCATACAGTCCAGACCTCTCTCCCTGTGATTAGGCCATATTCGGTCCCCTTAAAAAGGCTCTGAGTGGCAAACAATTTGTATGGACAGGAGTTGGCAAATTCCTGTATGAGAAAAGTATAAGTTTTTCAAAGCTGAAGCCAAAAACAAGGAATATCTAAAAAATGATCAGCTTCACGAAAAAAAAATGTATATAACATAAATTGTGTGTTTTAACGTGCTCTACATTTTTTGTGCGTTAAATTTTTGTCCATTTCTTACGGTTTGGTACTTATGCAAAATGTATCCAAAATAAAGTAGTCTTCAGAGGATATTTCCAGAAAATTCAATATATACACTTTGTGAGGTAAATATCTTTAATATACGACATTTTAATCAAAATCCTTAGAGCAATTTTTTTTTAGAAAATCAAGATTTTCAAAAAAAGTTCCATATAAAAGGATAGTTGGGAGTGAGGGGATTTTCTTCGTGTCGCATCCTTGGAAGATGCCAAACCTAAATACCAAGTTTGGTTTTTAACGGACTTTTCGTTTTTGAGCTATACTGCCCACAGACACACACACACACACACACGGACATTTTTCTAAAAATGCTTATTTTTGGATTCAGGAAGTCTCAAAACATATATTTCCGGTGAAATTTCGGTATGGAATTTTTGGGTGCATTACAATACCTTCTCTATTCTCTATGTACATAGCACGTATAGAGAAAGTAAAAAGAAAAGCTCTATAACATGAATTGGTAATAGGCTTGCGGACAGCTGGTTCAAGCAATGATTTGCAAATGACGAAACATCGAAAAACAGCCGGTACGGCAACACTACATTATGAGTTTATTTTTAGAATCAAACCCAAAATAATTTACGTAAAAAATTAGCAGGTGTAATAAGTGCATTATTTCTTAATTTGTTCTTACCAAACAGCTCGCGGTTGTACTTACAGTGTTGAAAACATATTTTGGTAATATAAGTTTTTTTTCCCCTTCATTGCACACTACTTCCTTCAACAAATACTAGAATTTTTTTTTTTTTTTCGCAGTTCTTATAGTTGAAAAGAATAATAGTACAATAGACAGATTTGGATGCTTTCGTTAATGATGGATATCCATTAGCATCGCTTTGTTCCTTTGTTTATTTGTAAACAGAGACCAAACTCATTAGAGAGGGGCTCGCGTGGATTAGACTAGGATCATGGAGGAGCGCAAAAATTGCTGACGAGAATGGTACGAGAATCTGCCCCATTTGCGAGGAGGAAGAGTCGTGGACCACTAACTCAGCAAGATGTAGATACTTACCACGATCTTTTACCACCGTGAATGTAGAGATAGAAGCATGTTGGACGCTACTGGCAGGCACGGAAGACGTGGTGGGGCTAAGTAAATTTATACTTAAGGCAAGACAATTAAACTCTGGGAAGGCTTACAATAGAGAAGAGGGGAGTGGGGGTTTACATATATTATGTCATAAGTATATTATTGTTGTGTATATATATATATATATATATATATATATATATATATATCGGTCGTCTCCTTAGCACGGTGATAGTGCGGCTGCTTACCAAGCGGGAGACCTGGGTTCGATCCCCAGTACCGGCGTGGGGATTTTTCCCCCGCTGGGAGACCGGGGTGCAATGAACCTCAATTGAGGAGATACTTGATGGAGAAGTAGCAGCCCCAGGTCATGAGGACCGCATTAATCGGCCCGGAGGGGGTTCGAAGAGCTGACGATGTCTCACTCCCCAAGGTTCCCCGTGAGCTGTCGTGCCATACAGTTCTGTATATATATATCTTAAGTATATTTGTCTGTTAGAATAGGGTACATGAAAGCTGCTGAATAAGGTGTACTCTGTGTTGTAAATTTAAGTTGCTGTATTTGAATATCTGTCTTTTCGAGTTTACTCTTTTAATTATTTGTTGTTAATGTTTTAATATTGCTTACTATTTGGTATTGCAAAATCACGTGTTGTGTGTGCGATTGTTGAAGTTCAATGTAAGATACTGTTATGCCAATAAATACACTTATTCATTCATTGTTTATTTGAATAGGCTAAATAAGTAGGAACCACTTTCTCTATGGAGACTTAAGTTTTGTGGTATGTCAGAATTTCAATAAAATGTGTAGATACAGCAACATTTTATTAAACTCGGCGGAAAATTAAAGTCAGTGTGTGTGTGTGTGTGTAGGAGTCTACAGAATTCAAGTTTACAAACCGCTACATAAACAATAAAAAGAGAATTTGAAACCATTCAATGTTATTTGAAATCAATAAATAATTACAATAAATGATTTTTAGATTAATAATGATAATAATTTTGCTATGTATTTAAAAGGTACACTATAAATTAAAGTTCTGAGCTAATTTGGTCATATTATAGTGATGTTTATATTAACTTTGTAACCCGCTTGGCATTTGGTTTTTCTTTCTCATCATTAATGCATTGAATTCTAAACATTGTCTTACATTTGGTTTTTATGTTTATTTATGACACTTAACCAACAATAATTATTATACGCATATTGGCCTTCAGGCGAAACCTGATTCGGCAGAGAATGTCTTACATAGAACACACCCATGCACCAGGCGGGAATCGAACCCGCCGTCCCCTGTGCCACGATGCACCAAAGCAAGAGCGGTCATGTGAAACGGCTGACAATAAAATCAGATGTCACTTCCGTACAATTCACTCAGAATAAAGTAGTCTTCAGAGGCTATTCGCCGAAAATTCAAAATATACATTTTATATGGCTTAATCGAAATCGTTAGAACCACTTTTAGAAAACAAAATTTTCGAAAAAATTTCCATGTAAAAGGTAGTTTGGGGTGATGGGATTCTTCTCAAAATCTTCCCTCGAAGATACTAAACTTAAATACCAAGTTTGGTATTTTAGCGACTTTTCGTATTTGAGTTATCGTGTTTAGACACACGGACACACACACACACACACACACACACACACACACACACATACCTACACATGGATTTTTTTCTGAATTTACTTTTTTTGAATATAAGGGACCCTAAAACATATATTTCCGGTGAAATCTCATATCGCATTTTTTGGTGAAGTGCAATACCTACTCTATAGTACGTGTTGAGAAAGTAAAAAGTGAAGGAACAGATTTTGAACAATTGTTCAGTTGTATAGAATTAGGTAATATTTCCGAAAATGAACCTCTTTTTTATAAGGAGTGTTACATTACTCTTAGACTTAGTTTTGTAACTTTTGTTTTCTGTTTTTAATTTCGCAATGTAATGAATAACTTATAATGTATTCTAATACATTACTAGAAGCCATTGCTTCCATTTATCAAATAACTTACCAAAAATTCAAGTTCCTAAATATTGTCGGTTGAGCTATATACATTTGATGTATTTTATGAACGCCCCAAATATCAGATGTGTTTGGCAAATTCCTTCCAAAAGATTTGCTAAGTTTGTTTTTCTGTTTCCAGGGAAACCAATTTTAGCGAACGCTATTCTCTTGGTAATATTTTCCGAGTGATTTGGTAAAATCCTCTGTTTGCAGCAAGTAAACCGCCACCAGGCGGATTGGTATTCCTTTAGGTAGGCGGCTTAAGGCCGTCTGGCGTCGGCTTCATAACGTAAAACATTATTAATAATTCCAAAACCAAATAATATGATATAACGTTGATGATACCTTTGTTTAGTAGCTGATTTCACTGCTTCCTTAAAAGTAACGTTTTCTAACTCCACGAAACGTGTGTACTGGAAATTTACTGCTTATGTGACTTCAGTACCCTGGTTATTGGAGGTGCGCGTCTTATACGGGAGCAAATCCAAGTCTTTGTCCCTATATTTTAGGTAAAATAAGATACAGGCAATTAAACATGTAAATATTATTCCTTACACCTTTTTATTTTTTTACTTTCTCTAGCCCCGTATGTGCTATGTAGTGGATAGAGAAGGTATTGTCATGCAACCAAAAATCCGATACCAGGTATTCACCGAAAATACATGTTTTGGGTCCCCCTGAATCCTAACAAATCTGAAGTTTATTATTCACATGACCTTCTCTATATCCCTGCAACAAATTATTCTTAAAAAGCTTATACTTCTAGTTACTTGAGGCTAATCAGAAAAAATAGCAAAACTAGTCTTATTACTTGCTTCCTTGTAAGTAGAAGCGAAATAAGGGAGTACCATAGGTTAAAGTGATAGACAAAAGCTGGTTGGTATGTGACTGAAGTTCCTTTGTTTGTATGGACAGCAGTTGACAAGTTCCTGTATGAGAAAAGTATAACTCTTTCAAAGCCGAAACCAAAAACAAGGAATGTCTCAAAAACGATGAACTCCACAATATATATATATATATATATATATATATAACATAAATTGTGTGTATACATTTTTCGTGTAGTCATTTTTTTCTCCATTTCTTACGGTTTAGCAGTTATGCAAAATTCCGTAAAATTCATCCAAGAAGCTATTTCCAGAAAATTCAAAATATACATTTTATTTGTAAGGCAAATATCCTTATTATGTCATATTTAAATCAAAATCGTTAGAGCCATTTTTTAGAAAATAAAAATTTTGGAAAAAAGTCCCATGTAAAGGGTATTTTGGGGGGGGGGATTTTTCTTAAAATATTCGTGTCGCATCCCTGGAAGATACTAAACTTAAATACCAAGTTTGGTATTTTACCGAATTTGAGTTATCGTGTTCACAGACACACGGACACACACACACGCGCGCGCGCGCGCGGAAAATGCTTTTTAGTTTCTCTATACACACTATGTACTCGTACATGGTGTATAGAGAAGGTACTGCACTCCACCCAAAAATTCGATACCGAGATTTCACCGGAAATATATGTTTTAGGGTCCCTGTATCCATAAAAAGCATTTTCAGAAAAAGGTCCGGGTGTGTTTGTGTGTGTGCGTGTGTGTGTGTGTGTGTGAAGACAATAACTCAAAAACGAAAAGTCGGTAAAGTACCAAACTTGGTATTTAAGTTTAGTAATTTCCAGGGATGCGACACGAAGCTTTTGAGAAAAACCCCAACACCCCAATATACCCTTTACATGAAATTTTTTTCGAAATTTTTTATTTTCTAAAAAATGGCTGTAACGATTTTGATTAAAATGTCTTATATTGCAGACATTTACCTGACAAATAGAATGTATATCTTGAATTTTCTGGGAATAGCCTCTGAAGACTACTTTATTCTGGATGAATTTTACGAAATTTTGCATAACTGCTAAACTATAAGAGGTGGACAAAAACTTACAACAACAAAAATGTAGAGCACGTTAGAACACGCACTTTAAGTTGTAAACATTTTTTTCGTGGAGTTGAGCGTTTTTGAGATATTTCTTGTTTTTGGTTTCAGCTGTGAAAAACTATACTTTTCTCTTACAGGAATTTGTGAACTCCTGTCCATACAAACAAAGGAACTTCAGTCACATAGCAACTAGCTTTTGACTATCACTTTAACCTATGGTACTCCCTTATTTCGAGTCTACTTACAAGGAAGCAAGTTGTAAGACTAGTTGTGATAATTTTTTCTCCATTAGCATGAATCATTAGCTTTTTAACAATAATTTATTGCAGAGATGTAGAGAAAGTAATGTGAATGGAACACGTCAGATTTTTACGTTCAGTATCTCAATGCTTTGTTTCTAACTGCTTTTGTAACATGCTTGGTTTAATGAAATATATGAGAGAACTTGGTAAAACACTACAGTGTTATTTGGGTTCGTATTGATTCCTTCAGTACGTAAATGCCAACCTTAATATTTTGCAACAAATATAGGCTGATAACATTCATTTAGTCACATCTAAATCAAGTTATCTCTTATATTTAAATATTGAATCGTGTGAGTACTCAAGAAATAATGTCAGTCTCGGTAGGTCATTTTGTTAAACATTGGCCTTGTGATATTAAGGTGTAGAGTTCAATCCCGCCCCAGACCACCGATGGTGTTTAAATGTTCTTAAAGCGACAGTCCCATTCAATAGACTTATTGAAACAAACTTCTGCGAGTCAAAAGTCCAGCACTGGAGAACTTTTTTTTTCTTGTAAACACATTTCCGGAGTCCGGCCGGGACTCCGGCGCTGTATACCCCGTTTCCTCTGTTTGTATTTTCCTAATATTTACTTTGTTTTCTGTTTGATTACCGTTTTGCTGTTTTTTTTTCCAATACACACACATATACCCATGCCCAAGGCGGGACTTGGATCCACGATCCCCTATGCCACGAAGCACTAAAGCGTGACACTTCAACGAACGTGGCTATGGGGACCGGTTAAACTGATATGATCCTGGTAATTTAAAATTGTTTAGAAGGAAACATTATTTTAACTGTAGAATATTTCAAATCGTTGGCATATTTTAATTCATTCAAGCAGCTTGAACAAAAAATCCAGGCCCGCGTGCGCAGTGTGGTGGTAGTGTGTCTGCTTCACACTCAAAAGGTCGGAGTTCGTATCTCGCTTATGGTCACTTACCCGGATAAGGTTTTTTTCGGAGTTTTCCCTTATCCTGAGAAGACGAATGTCGAGTAACTTTGAGTTCCGTGAACCCCGAGATCATTTCACCAATTTCATTCATCGTCCGATATGACCAACCAAGTTAAAGGACGTTAAGCTACAAAAAGAGAACAAGAATCTTAATAATACTAATTAGTAACCAACTGATGACGTCTACTGTTTTCTCTACACAATACATAGCACGTAGAGAACATATTTCTCTCCACCCAAAAATTCGATACCGGAAATACACGTTTTAGCTCTCCTATATCCAAAAAAAACAACATTTTCAGGAAAAGGTAAATATGTTCGCGAGTCTGTGAACACGTTGACTTAGAAACCAAAATACCAAACTTGATATTTAAGCTTAATAAAATCCAAGGATATGTCACAAAGATTTTGAGGAAATTCCCCCCGCTTCAATTACTCTTTTTTGGAAAATGTTTAAAACATTTTCTCAAAATGGCCCTAACGATTTTAATTAAAACATCGTATATTAAGATATGTACGCCAAATGAAATACATATTTTGAATATTCTGGAAATATCATCTGAAGAGCTTACAGATGAATTTAACTGAATATTCCATAAATGGTAAAGTATAACATTTAGATAAAAACTTACTATACAAAAAATGTTTATCTCATTAAAAGATGCAATTTGTGATAATCACTTTAGCCTAGTGTATTCCCTTATTTTCCTTCTACTTCCAAGGAAACAAGTAATTAAGACAATTTCTGTTAATGGTCTTGATTAGCAAGAAGTAATTGAAGAATAGCAATGATATCTTACAGAGATGTAGAGAAAGTCATATGAAAGCAATATCAGATTTCTTTTGGTAATAAAAAATATATTAACCAGGGATAAATCAATTTCTTGTGGGACACTCGTCCTCTAGAGTAACCCAGGTTTCCTTTCCCGTGTTATATGTGCGTCGTGGCGGAGAGGTTACGCCTCTCACCTAGAGGGTTCAATCCCATGCGACCGTAAGTGAGATTTGTGCTGGACAAAGCGGCGCAGGGCAGGTTTTCTCCGGATTCTTCGGTTTCTCCTGCCATCGCATTCCACCGGTGCTCCATCTTCATTATATGCATCACCAGTGTCATCCCCTGCGGTGCCACAAGTTGTAAAACCGGGCGTTAAACACTATCAAAAAATTATATATTCTAGTTATTCCTTCCAAGGAGGTTCGGGTGAGAGGTCATAGCAGAACAACAAAATAATCTTCCAACTGAAAAGCATTAGGTTGACTTCTCTTGTGGTTGAACGTTGCTACACAGAAGATCAGGTCCCCATCTGCTCCAAACGTTTTATTAAAGGAGAAAAAGTTGGCAAACTTGGAGCTCTACATTAATGATCCAACTGGGGAGCGAGTCTGCAACAACGTTTTTTACTACACAACAAAGCTCTCGTCTCTTCTCAGAAAACCCACTGATCCTCTTTTCACAAGCCGATTCGTCTAAAACGGTGAAGATTAAGTGTCGAGTTACCAAGTTCAAGGCAAGAGGCAGACCTCAAATATATGGGTAGGAGTTGACAAGTTCCTGTATGAGAAAAGTATACGTTTTTCATAGCAGAATCCAAAAATAAGGAATATCACAAAAACGACGAACTCCACGAAAAAAATGTATATAACATAAATTGTGTGTTTTAAAGTGCTCTAAATTTTTTCTGTAGTAAGTTTTTGTCCATCTCTTACGGTTTAGCAGTCATTCAAAATTTAGTAAAATTCATCCAGAATAAACTACTCTTCAGAGGCTATTCCCAGAAAATTCAAGATATACATTTCATTTATCAGGTAAATATGTTTAATATCCGAAATTTTAATCAAAATCGTTAGAGCCATTTTTGAGAAAATCAAAATTTTCGAAAAAAGTTCCATGTAAAGGGTAGTTGGGGGTGGGGGATTTTTCTCAAAATCTTCGTGTCGCATCCCTGGAAGATACTAAACTTAAATACTAAGTTTGGTATTTTACCGACTTTTCGTTTTTGAGTTATCGTGTTCACAGACACACGGACACACACACACACACACACACACACACACGGACCTTTTTGTGAAAATGCTTTTCTTGGATATTGGGGGACCCTAAAACATATATTTCCGGTGAAATCTCGGTATCGAATTTTTGGTGGAGTGCAATACTTTCTCTATACACTATATACATAGTGCGTATGGAGAAAGTAAAAAGACATTCTTGACGTACAAGCAACAATACGTAATTCAAGCGTAAGATACAATTTACAAGATTGTAAATTCTTGACGTACAAGCAACAATAGGCAATGCAAGAGTAAGATACAATAACGATTGCAAATTCTTGACGTACGAGCAACAATAGACCATTAAAGTATGACACAATAAAAATTGGAAATTCTAGATGTACAAGCAACAATAGGTAATTCAAGGATAGGATACAATAATATTGGACATTCTTGACGTTCAATCAACAATAAGCAATTCAAGAGTAAGATACAAAGAGATTGGAAATTCTTAACTTACAAGCGCAATACGTTATTCAAGCTAAAGGATACCATAAAGATTGGAAATTCTACAATTGAAACCAACAACAAGGAATATCTCGGAAACGGTTATCTCAAAAAAACGTAAAGGACATAAATTGTGTGTTTTGACGAGATCTACATTTTTTGTGAATCAATTTTTACTTTCGCTACCCATACTATGTACATAGTGTACAGTGAATGTATTGAATTCCACCGAAAAATTTGATACCGAGATTTCACCGGAAATACATGTTTTGGGTCCCACTGAATCCAAAAAAAGCATTTTCAGAAAAAGGTTCGTAAGTTTGTGTGCGTGTGTGTATGTGTATGTGCCTGTGGACAGCATAGCTCAAAAACGAAAAGACCGTTGAATACCAAACTTGGTATTTAGGTTAGTATCTTTCAAGGCTCCGACACGAAGCTTTTCAAGAAAATCCCCCCACCCCATCTCCCTTTACATGGACTTTTTTCGAAAGTTTTGATTTTCTTAAAAATAGCTCTAATAATTTTGATTAAAATATCGTATATTAAAAATATTTACCTGACAGATAAAATGTATATCTTGAATTTTCTGGAAATAGCCTCTGAAGACTACTTTATTCTAACTGAATGTTACGGAACTTTGCATAACTGCTAAACCGTAAGAGATGGACAAAAACTTACCGCACAAAAATGTAGAGCACATTAATACACACAATTTATGTAATATGCATTTTCTTTCGTAGTGTTGATCGTTTTTTAGGTATTCCATGTTTGTAGTTTCAGCTATGAAAAACATACTTTTCTCATACAGGAATTTGCCAGCTCCTTCCTGTCCATACAAACAAAGGAACTTGAATCACGTAGCAACCAGCTTTTGATTATCACTCCCTTATTTCTCTTCTACTTACAAGGAAGCAAGTAATAAGACTATTTCTGCTAATCTTTTCTCAATTAGCATGAAGTAAATAGAAACATAAGATTTTTTGTCTATCTCTTACGGTTTAGCAGTTAAGCAAAATTTGGCAAAATTCATTCAGAATAAATAGATTTTTGAGGCTTTTCACATAAAATTCAACATAAGTATTTTATTTGGAATGTAAATATATTTTATACTTAGGATTTTTATCAAAATCATTAAGAGGCAATTTTAAGAAAACCAAATGTTCGAAAATGTTTCCATGTAGAGGGCAGTTTGTGATGGGGGAATTATCTTAAAAATCGTTGTGTCTTATCCTTGGAAGATACTTAACCTGAATACCCAGTTTGGTATTTAACGGTCTTTTCGTTTTTAAGCTATGCTGTCCTCAGTCGCACACACACACACTAACACTATCGTGCGCGCGAATTTCCGAGCATTATGCTTTTTTACTTTCTCAATACCTACTATGTACTTAGTGTATTTAGAAGGTATTGTAATGCACCCAAAAATTCGACACCGATATTACACCGAAAATACAGGTTTTGAGACTTCCTGAATCGAGAAAAAAAAAAAAAAAAGTTTTAGGAAAATGTTCGTGTGTGCCTGTCTGTGTGTGTGTGCGTGTGTGTGTGCGCCTGCGTGCGCGTGCGTGTGCGTGTGTGTATGTGGGGGGGCAGCATAGCTCAAAAACTAAAAGATCGTTAAATACCAAACGTTGTATTTAAGTTTCGTACTGTCCAAGGATGCGACACGAAGATTTTCAAAAAAATCCCCCAACCCCAAACTACCCTTTACATAGAAAAATTTTCGAAAATTTTGATTTTCCAAAAAATAGCTCGAATGATTTTGATTAAAAGCTCTTATATTCAAAATATTTACATGACAAATAAAATGTATATCTTGAATTTTCTGGGAATAGTCTCTTAAGACATGTTTATTCTGGGTGAATTTTGTGAAATCTATACCTGGTAAATTGTAAGAGATAGACAAAAGCTTATTATACAAAAACTGTAGATCACTATAAAACAATATTTATGTTATATGCATTTTTTTCGTGGAGTTGGCCGACTTAGAGATATTTCTTGTTATAGATTTCCAATTTAAAATACTTATTTTCCTCACCCGGAAACCTGTCAACTTCTGATCAGGCAAAGAAACGGATTTCAATCCCATATCAAACACATTTTACAATATTTCTCTGTTAGCCAGGTGTATTCTCTTATTTCCCTTCTACTTATAAAGTAACTAAGTAATAAAACCGTTTCTGTTAAATTAAATAGATAGAGGAATAAGCTTAGTAACAATAATTTGTTACAGAGATGTAGAGAAAGTCATGTGAATGGGGCACATCAGAATTTTTAATTCACATGACCTTACACACATTTCCGTTAAAATCCCAACATCCAACTTTTGGTTGAAATACAATACCTTCTCTACTTCAAAGTAGGGAGTTGCAGAGAAAGTAAAATGAATCAATGCACTCGAAGGAGTATTTTCGGAACCGGTGTAGCATGTAGATATACCATAAGTTTATGCGCCAGAATAAAGAGAAAAGAAATAGTATAATACCAGCTTTACTCTGGTTTTCATGAACCTGCTGTAAAGAACTTATAAAAATCCGATGTGTTCCATTCACATGACTTTCTCTACATCTCTGCAACAGATTATTGTTAAAAAACTTATGTTTCTCTATGGAGAAAAAATTAGCAGAAATAGTCTTATTACTTGCTTCCTTGTAAGTAGAAGCGAAATAAGGGAGTACCATAGGTAAAAGTGATAGTCAAAAGCTGGTTGCTATGCCACTGAAGTTCCTTTGTATGTACAAGAGTTGAGAAAGTCCTGTTCGAGAAAAGTATACGTTTTTCGAAGCTGAAACCAAAAACAAGGAATATGTAAAACACTATCAACATTATATACATTTTATTTGAAATGTAAACATTTTAAATATAACGGATTTTAATCAAAATTGTTAAATGCATTTTTGAAAAATTAAACATTTTACGTAGGGGGTGGAGGGATTTTTGTGAAAATCTTCTTGTTGCGCCCGTGGAAGGTATTGGACCTAAATGCCAAGTTTGGTATTCAACGCAATTTTCGTTTTTGAACTGTGCTGTTCACAGACAGACACACGGACATTTTTCAAAACATGTATTTCCGGCAAAATCTCGTTATCGTTTTTTGGGTGCAATATCCCTATGTAAATTGTACATACGGGGCTAGAGAAAAGAAATGGATAATTGCAGCTTTACTCTGGTTTTATGAACCGGCTGTGAGGAAGTTATAAAAACTGCAATCTTCCCAAGTAACAGAATAATCTTCTTAAACGCTTAAGAAACAAATAGCGTTTTTGACCCAGTTAATCAGCTGGGGTTGTGGCGCAGTTCCCATTTAACTGATTTGCCACGAGGTCCTGTTATTAGTCTGCTACCTCTTGCTTCTAATAGAGCGATTAAAGGGCTTTTTCTGTCCATTTGCAATAGCTCCCTATAGTGCTGCCCAATTTTGCGTGTAATAACAACAGCAAGCACAAACCCCACACTCTGATTTAAACAGCTTTTCTACCAAGATAATAGACGAGGGCGGCAGAGAGAAGAATAAACGTTCGTTAGTGCGTTTCAAATTGCTTTTTTCTAATTGGAATGTCGTCACTATAATATACAGCCCTATTTGGTTTAAAACGTCGATACTGCGCATCCCCACGTCCCAGATTAAGACTGCTGTCAAGTTCATTCTTGTGCGATACTAAATAAATCCTTAATGTATTGTATTTTGTGAATACTAGCGTTTTATATTCAAATTAAATGACATGTTATTTATGGACGCTCTTTAACTGCTGTGGTTCTCAGCGTCCCATTGTAAATTGGGCGTGTGAAAGGTCGGTTAATTTTGCTCAGAGACCTCTCTATCAGGCTTGATGTTCTTTTACGTGCCGTAAATCTACGACACGGGACCAACGGCTTTACTTCCCTTCCGAAGGAAGTCATGCTAAGGATTTTTACGCCCGGGTTTGAACCCGCGACCTTGGGTATATGAAGTCAGCATGGTAAGCATTACACCACGGAGGGCAACCTGATGTATGCTCTGACTTGACGAATGCGTCAAATGAATTTTTTAGTATTTAACAATGGCTCAAGGTCTGTAAGCCTGATGCCTTGATATTTTACACTCTAGTACTAATTGTAAATGTTTGCGTTGCAAATTCTATAACATAATTTTAAATATGCATTTTAATTTGTTGACATTTATGAGGAGTGCATAATACAATAATCATATTTATAATTACTAGTAGTAACTATTATGTCGATAATTAGAAAACACTCTTTGGTTTTATGTGCATGCAAACAAAACAAAGGAAGTACATATACTTTTATAGAGCACATTAAGTATAGTGCAGTGCCGTAAAGCCCTCAAAAGCAAATGCTGTGATTATATTGTATGTCTATTCTGTTGTTTTTGTAACCCGTGCTTTTAGCACTAGAGCTTTATACATTGTTTTTTTTTTTCGTAATATATAAACATATGTATACATATGTTCACAAGTTCTTTGTTCAGTGGCTTCCTGGCCTAAATGAACCTAGAGAATGTTTTCTAATCTAATCTAATCCATAATGAGAGAACGTAGGCTTTCAGTATAACTAAGAGAGTCCCAGACGTTTCGCTGCGAAACCTTCTCCAAGAAAACTTGGACCGCGCCACTGAAGATGTCCACCGTAGTTGTGGACGAAACGTCTGGGACTTCTAACACCAGCAGACCGCGGCAAAACAGCACGGAAACATCTCTTAGTTTTGTTTACTCACTCCTGTGTGTCTTATATCACATTGCTAACTTCACCGCGACATTTACAGAGCAAGAATTTATCCACAGGCTGTAATTTTAACAAGACGAAACTATAGACACAATTCTTAATATACTGTATCCGTGGTCAAAAGGTCAGCGAGCTGACGTCTCACTCAGAGATCCCGGGTTCGACTCCCGGCTGGGACGGGGAATTGTTTTTTAACCGGAAGTATTCCCTATCCCCCACAGAGTCTGCAGTAATGTATGTGGGAAAATAAACGATTTATCCCAACGTAAAGAACCTAATGCAAAGTCCCGGATTCGATTCCCATCTGGGGTGGGGAATATTTCTTTAACCGGAATTATTCCCTATCCTCTACAGAGTCTGTAAGTATGTATGTGAAAATGTTTGTGCGCGTGTTTGAGGAAAATAAAGGATTTAAACCCAATGTAAAGCATCTAATGCAAAGCCCCGGGTTCGATTTCCGGTTGGGGTAGGGAATTTTTCTTTAAGCAGAGTTAGTCACCATACCCCACAGAGTTTGCAATTATGTTATGTGCGAGTGAATGTGTGTGTATTTGAGGAAAATAAATGATAGAAACTCAACGTAAAGAACCTAATTCAAAGTCCTCCTATATTTTCTTAGATGTTAAAGGATGCTATATAAATGAAACAATAAAACAAATTGTTAATACATAAATTCTGCAAAAAGCATGCAAAATAGGCAAAGCAAAAAGGTCTAATAATCTGTATAAATTAATAATTAATTTCTAAAATACAATTGGAGTCGTATTCAAGCGCATAGTTGTTAGGAGAGCATGTTGTTGTTCTTCTTCTTATTATTATTGTTATTATTATGAAAACCTGTCAGTGCGATTACATAAGACTTTTTTTATTATTGTTTCATTTATATAGCCCCTCTAACACCTAAGGTCACATTGGAGGCTTTGCATTAGAAACAACTCGTTGTCTGCAGGTTCTTTATACTAGGTTCAAGTTGCTTTACTTTGCTCAAACACATAAATATTCACTCTCACATACACACTTTCGGACTCTGTGGGGTCGCCCTCCGTGGTGTAATGGTTACCATGGTAACTTCATAACCCAAGTTCGCGGATTCAAACCCGGCGGAGGACGATGGATTTTTCCGAGCGTAAAAATCCTTAGCATGGCTTCCTTCGGAAGGGAAGTAAAGCCGTTGGTCCCGTGTCGTAGATTTACAGCACGTAAAAAATCTCAAGCCTGATAGAGAGGCCTCTAAGCAAAATTAAGCGGTCTTTCACGCCCAGTATAGAATGCGACGATGAGAACCACAGCAATTAAAGAGCGTCCATAAATAAAACAACATTTATTTTTAGACTCTATGGGAAATAAGGAATAATTCTGGTTAACGAAAAATTCCCCGCCCCAGCCGGGAACTGAACACGAGAACTCCGGCTGAGAAGTGAGCTCGCTGACCACTCGACCACCGAGGCAGTCGCAATAATTTTGTATGCAGTATTGCAGAGGTAACTAAATGTCTTCCTTCTACGCGTCCCCAAGTTAAAATATTTTATTTTGAAGTACACAAAAACTAAGGAGCATAGGGCTAGTGCGGCGCAAGTCTGTTGTAACGAGCATATGGAAGGGGGAACCAATTGTTTTATTACAAGTTACTCACATGTTTATGTTACAAAATATACTGGGGAAAACATGTATACTAGATTCCACTTAACCGAACAGAGGAAGAACCGTTTCGGATGACATACTTTTTCGGATAATCGATTGTAACCATTTCCTCTAATGAATTGAATACCTAATTAATTTACTAATATTTAGTGATAAGAAATAGTCCAATACACAGTTTTAAAAGAGCGGCTACCTTGATTTTGAACGACGCCTGCCCACAGCTCTATCAGGGCACCGTTTGCTATGCTATGTTGGTATTGATTCACTGACGTGTTCCATAATTGCAAGGTATCCAAAAATTCTTGTGTGTTCCATTCACATGACTTTCTCTACATCTCTGCAAATAATTATTGTTAAAAAAGTTATGCTTCTATTTACTCGAGAACAAATTAGCAGAAATAGTCTTATTACTTGTTTTCTTGTAAGTAGAAGCGAAATAAGGCAGTACCATAGGTTAAAGTGACAGTCAAAAGCTGGTTGCTATGTGACTGAAGTTCCTTGATATGGACAGGAGTTGACAAATTCCTATATGAGAAAGGCAAGTTTTTCATAGCTGAAACCAAAAACAATGGAATCTCAAAAACGATCAACTCCACGAAAAAAAATGTATATAACATAAATTGTGTGTTTTAACGCACTCTACATTTCTTGTGCAAAAAGTTTTTATCTAAGTCTTAGGGCTTAGCAGTTATGCAAAATTCCCTAAAATTCGTCCAGAATAAAGTACTCTCCAGAGTCTATTCCCAGAAAATTCGAGATATACATTTTGTTTGTCAGGCAAATGTCTTTAATATATGATATTTTAATCAAAATTGTTAAGAGCCATTTTTGCAAAAATCAAAATTTTCGGAAAAAAAAATCCATGTAAAGGGTAGTTTGGGGTGGGGGATTTTTCTCAAAATCTTCGTGTCGCATCTCGGGAAGATACTAAACTTAAATACCAAGTTCGTTATTTTACTTTCGTTTTTGAGTTATCGTGCTCACAGACACACAGACACACACACACACTGACCTTTTAGTGAAAATGCTTTTTTTGGATGTAAGGGACCCTAAAACATTTATGTCCGGTGAAATCTCGGTATCGAATTTTTGAGTGGAGTGCAATACCTTCTCTATACACTACGCACATAGTGCGTGTTGAGAAAGTAAAAACAAAACATCTGCCATCGATAGTGAGTAATCTAATGGTTCGATTTAAAATTTGAGTAAAAATTTGGAGCCTTTCTAACCTCAAATGTTTTGAATTTCTCGTTCGTTACCATTCTGCAATTATGCCTTTGAGTTTATTTTCATTATTTACTGTAACAAACTTTATTTGCGCGCCTGAGTAGTGTGGTGGTAGCATGTGTGCCTCATATTCAACAGGTCATGAGTTCGATTCTCCCTTAGGGCGAGTTACCCGGATAAGGTTTTCTTCGGGGTTTTCCCTTATCCTGAGAAGACAAATGTCGAGTAACTTTAAGCTCCAAGAGCCCCGAGATCATTTGAGCATTTCACAATTTCATTCATCCTTCGATGTGACCAACCAGGTTTAAGTATGTTAAGCTACAGAAAAAAAAAGAAAGAAAAAAAAACACTTTCTTTTAGCTTAAATCTTAAGCCCAAATAACCACGCTGATCAACACCAACAGTAAAATATCCATTGAACTTCGTCTCGAGCGCGTATGCAAGTACTTGACCTTTGTTATAATAGTACAATGTTTCTGGGAATTTTCAACAGTAAGGTTTAACATGCTCAAATTTAGGGTTGGGGTACAACAGTATTGCAGTAAAGTTATCAAAGCATTCTGTATTTTTTTGCAAAATCTTTCTCCCTGTCTTTTCCATTCTTTTTTTTTTTTTTTTTTTTTTTTTTTTTTAAATTTCTCTAGCCTCGTATGTACAATGCACATAGTGATAGAGAAGTATTATATTCCACCCAAAACTTCGATATCGAGATGTCACTGGAAATACATATTTCACGACCCCTTCAATCCAAAAGGACTATTTTCAGAAACAGGTCCGTATGTGTGTGTGTGGGGGGGGGGTTGGTATTTAACTTTAGTAACTTCCAAGGTTGCGACACGAAGTTTTCAAGAAAAACCTCCGACCCCAACTACACTTTACATGGAAAAAATTTCGAAAATGTTATTTCTCTTAAAAATGGCTCTAACGATTTTGATTAAAATCCTCTTATATTTCAGACATTTTAATGAAAAATAAAATGTATATCTTCAATATCTGAAGAGCTGCTTATTATCGAGGATTTTGCGGAATTTTGCATAACTCATAAACCGTAAGAGATAGGCAAAAATTTAGTTAAGAAAAAGTGTATATCTCGTTAAAACACACAATTTATGTCATATACATTTTTTTCGTGGAACTGATAGTTTTTTAGATATTCCTTGTATTTGGTTTCAGCTTTAAAACACTTATGCTTTTCTCATCCAGGAATTGGTCCTTTCCATACAAACAAAGGAACTTCAGTTACATCGCAATCAGCATTTAAAATATTTTGACTATCGATTTAACCTATGGTACTCCCTTATTTCCGTTCTATTTACAAGAAAGCAACTAATAAGACTATTTCTGCTAATTTTGTTCTGGATTAGTATTGAGTAAATATAGGAATAAGATTTTTAACAACGATTTAGAGATGTAGAGAAAGTCATGTGAATGGAACACATCAGATTTTTTTTTCTCCTGGTCCGAATTTGGTTATTCGCAGTTTAGTTATTTATTTAAGAGTATATATCAAGGTAATTTTGCTCAAATAGAGTTGTTGCCCGATAATATACTAACCACATGAGATTGCAATATGTCTGTTTTCATTGGTTATTAATTTTACATACTTTTGTAAATCAATTCTATTTTGGTAGAGTTTCGCTAGTTTTACAATTCCTTGTCTAGCTTAAATTGACCGAATTATGGCATTCTTCTACAGTTTGCCTGATTTTCCTTAGTTTTCTCAAAATGTCCATGGTCGCGTGGTTAGGTAAGAACTTAGAAATTGCTGCCTGCGCCGTTAAACTCGGACCTGGGCTTAGAAACACATGCTGGAACTGATTACTGGCGTACATCGGCAAAACATAGCATGACTCTGCTTCAAACTATAAATATGTTGTGAAAATCTACTTTTTGCTTTTTCTACACGTACTATGTATACAGTGTGTAGTGAAGGTATTGTATTCAAACTAAACATTTGATACCAAAAGTTCACCGGGAATGCACGTTTTGGGGTCCCCTGTATAAAAAAGTTTTTTCAGGAAAAGGTCGTGTATGTATGTCCGTGAACACGATAACACAAGAATGAAAAGTCGGTAAAATACCAAACTTGGTTTTTAAGTTTAGAATCTACCAGGGAATGGACACGAAGAATTTTAAGAAAAATCCTTCACCCAAACCTACCCTTTGCACAGAAAAAATTTCGAAAATGTTGATTTTCTCAAAATCACTAACGATTTTGGTTAATATACTGTATATTAAAGATATTTATATGGCAAATAAAATTAATATCTTGAATTTTCTGGGAATGGTCTCTAAAGACCTCTTTATTCTGTATGCATTTTGCTGAATTTTGCATAATTAGTAAACCGTCAGAGACAAGACAGCAACTTACCACACAAAAAAAAGGTAGATCACATAAAAACACACAAATTATGTCATATACTTTTTTTTCGTTTAATTGACCATTTCTGAGATATCCCTTGTTGTTTGTTTCAGGTATACAATATTTAAACTTTTCAAATACGGAAACTTTTACGTAAACTCCTGACTGTGCTTAGAAACGGATTTCAACCACATGGCAACCAGCTTTTAAAAGATTTGACAGTCGTTTTAACCTAGTGTATTCCCTTATTTCCCTTCTACTTGCTAGGCAGCAAGTAACTCGACCATCATACAGTAGACAGAAGATATAACAACATTTCTTATCAAGATTGTTGACTCTGACATTTATAATTCTTTGGTCAAATAATGTCTTCCAAATTTCGATAGTATCTTACTCGCCGCAACACACAGAAAATCGCATAGTATGTTTACTAATGCAGCCGATATGGAACACGGTCAAGAGGCGCCGTTAGGACGCAGTTTGTAGAGCACTTCAGCCTTTGCTCACCCAACTCTGTTTTATTCTCGACTTTTCCGTGCGTGAACTCGGTCTGGTAAACAAAAATCCACAACAATTTTGTCCCCTTAAAAGTCAGCAAATTTCCATTTTCCACTCAGCACAATTCTATAAATGAAAAAGCAAATCCTTTTAACTAGGTAAATATAAATTGGGCTCTCTTTATTTCTCGCAGAGCTAAAGAAAACTGAAAAATAACTAACGTAAATTGTATGGCAACGAATTTCTGTGAAAAACTACAGAGAGAGAGAGAGAGAGAGAGAGAGAGAGAGAGAGATTTTAATCCGCTTTCGTTAATTTTGCTGTTGTAAATACCCCGTTAAGAAACAATGAACTTTGACTAAACCCTGCATTGCGTAATAGCTTTGTAGTTATGGGCAGAAAAATCTGGGGGAATAGCCTTATCCATAAACCTAACTGCCGTGCTATTCTTTAATTGGTTTGAGGAAAGGACGAATTAGGTCGGAAACGTAAGCATTTTATCCAAATGGCCAAATATGTCCGTCTCTTATTGATTTTACACCAAAACCTTAACCAATGAACAAATGTCTGTTCCCGGGTCATAGAGTATAAAACGTAAGACAGACAAGACATTATATGGAGGAATGGGTGAAATTGCGTTGTAAACCAGGGTCTCTTTATTGTCATTTGCAAGGGGCAAAGAAACTTGATAACAATCCGAAACTTATTACCTTTATTGAGCAAGCAAAATTGGGCTACAGAGCTATATGGAGTATTTCTAAGAACAGCGCCAAACAGGTGATAGAAAGACTACGAACCGAAGTTATTAGGTGGGTTAGTACAAATAAAGAAAGCACCGTAAAAACTGATTTATACACATGAGAACAAAAATTATTATAAAAAGTCGCATTTGCATTCCTTGGCAACCTTTTAATTTCTCTACCAGTATCCCAAACATCCAAAAAAATTATTTTTACAAAAAGGTCTGTCTGTGTGTGTGTGTGTGTGTGTCTGTGTGTGTATGTCTGTGTGTGTGTCCGTGAACACGATAACTCCAATAAGAAAATTCGGTAAAATACCAAATTTGATACATAAGTTCAGTACCTTTCAAGGATGGGACACGAAGATTTTCAAGAAATCCCCCCCTACCTACACTTTCATAGAAAACATTCGAAAATTTTGTTTAGATCTAAAATGGCTCTGGTGATTTTGATTAATAAAATAAAACGCATATTTTCAATTTTCTAGGAATAGTCTCTGAAGACATGTTTCTTCTAGATGAATTTTGCAAAATTTTCATAATTGTTAAACGTAAGCGATATACATTTTTTCGTGGAGTTGATCGTTTTTGAGATAGTCCACGTTTTTTGTTACAGCTTTAAAAAACTTATACTTTTCCCGGAGGACTTTGTCAACTCCTGTCCTTACAAACAAAGGAACTTCAGTCACATAGCAACCAGCTTTTGACTGTCACTTTAACCCATGGTACTCCCTTATTTCGCTTCTACTTGCAAGTAATACGATTATTCCTGCTAGTTTGTTCTGGATTAGCATTAAGCTGATAGAAGGATAAGCTTTTTAACAATAATTTGTTGCAGAGAAACGGGTTTCAATCACATGGCAACCCGCTTTTAAAAGATTTAACTGCTGTTTCAGTCTAGTGTATTCCCTTATTTGTCTCCTACTTACAAGGAAGCAAGTATTAAGACAATATCTACGAATGTTTATCTGAATTATTATAAAGTAGATAGAGGATAAAGCTTTTTAGCAATAATTTATTGCAGAAATGTAGAGGAAGTCATGTGAATGGAAAACATCCGAGATTTTTTCAACTTCCAATGGGCTATAAATAAAAGACAAGTTCATAGAAAACAATTATTTTCTTACTAAAATTTCTGTAAATTTATTGTTACTTTTCAACATAATCAACAAAAAGATTGCGACATTTATCGTACCTCTGCACAAGCTGTACAATACCCACTTCAAAAAATGTTTCCACCAATGATTTCAAATGAGTATTGACGTTGTTTTGAAGATCTTCGTTGGTTTGAAAGTGCTGCCCTCTTAGCTACGTCTTCAGTTCAGGGAAAAGGTGAAAGTCGTTGGATGCCAGGTCAGGACTGTACGGCGGATGATCGAAAACGTCCTATTGAAATTGTTCAAGGAGCCGATGGGTTGTACCAGCAGTGTGTGGACGAGCGTTGTCATGGATCAACACAATTCCTGAAGTCAGCATTCCTCTTCGTTTGTTTTGAATGGCTCTCCGCAAACGTCATAAAGTACGAAGATCTTCAAAACAACGTCAATGCTCATTTGAAATCATTGGCGGCAACATTTTTTGAAGCGGGTTTTGCAAAGCTTGTGCATAGGTATGATAAATGTCTCAATATTTTCCGAGATTATGCTGAAAATTAACAATAAGTGTACAAAACTTTTAGTAATAAAATACTTGTTTTCCCTGGACTTGTTTTTTTTTTTTTTTTTTTTTTTTAATAGCCTATCGGAGGTTGAAAAAAACGGCCCTCGTATTTTTCATTATTATTACTTCAGAAGAGAACTCCAGGTTTTCTTTCGTGGGGAACACTATGTCACGGTTACTTGATGTAATTCTGTACACAAATTACTCTACAAAAGGAATCTTGCCCCACGGACCGTCGTTTAAGGGGACAATGTACTCCGAAATGGTAAAAAATCTTTAAATTCAGTTCTCTCAAAACAGCATTTTTGCATATTTATGTACCTTTTTCTCAGAAAATATAAGAGCTGGAAGCTAACGCTTTCTGCATATATAACACATACTTAAACTTTCTGAACCACAATCGGGATGTAATAGTATATACTGATGATATTAAGAAAACAACATGACCCACATTTTTATTTTTTGAATCGGCAAATATTTTTTTTTAATTTCTGCTGAAATTATATCACAGCTAAATAATTGAGACTCAGAAGATAGCTGATTATACTAAGAACAAGCAGCAAAAGTGTGGTTATGTATTGCAAGTAGTATTAGAGAAAAAGGTACACGATTTCACTTGTTTTAAAAGTAAGTTTTATTACGTCTCTGCTGAATGAAATACTTTGTATAGACTCAACCACATAAGCTATCAATGTAAACAACCACTTGAAACATTTGTCATGATTTATAAAATAATCCATACAAATTTCTGGAAAAACAATTGAATACTTTAAGAGCAGTGTTTTGTTAGGTGTAATTTCCATTTGTTCACATTATCTTCTCCCCTTAAAGGGTATCTCATGTAGCATTTCAATTATTTGCTTCCCAAAAATTATCTGTTCTAAAATAAAGTTTCGGAAAGATGAATTCGTAACATGGTCTATCAGAGAAAATAAGCGTTAATAGACGCTGTTTATCCAGGGTTTCAAAACCTCCGGTCCCACATGGTTCAGATAACAAGGTTCCTGTGTATGTACGAAGGAAAGCAATCTCGGTGTCGAATTTTTGGGTGCATTACAATACCTTCTTTATACACTATGTACATAGTACGTATACAGAAAGTAGTAGTAATAATAATAGTAATAATAATAATAATAATAATAATAATAATAAATAACCTTTCCTTGGTCCCGCTTATACTCACTTCCTCTGTCCTTTACAACTCCCCCCCCCAAAACACAAAAAAGTAAAGAATAAAATTGATTTAAGCGTCTGAAAAAATATATGTAAAAAACAAAAAAACAGTATCACTCCAATTAATACATTTAAAAATAATAATAATAATGATAATAATAATAATAATAAAAAATCTGATGTGTACCATTCACATGACTTTCTCTATATCCCTGCAACAAAGTCTTAAAAAGCTTATACATCTATTTACTTTATGCTAATCAGAAAAAAATTAGCAGAAATAGTCTTATTACTTGCTTCCTTGTAAGTAAAAGCGAAATAAGGGACAACCATAGGTTAAAGTGATAGTCAAAAGCTGGTTGCTATGTCAATGAAGTTCCTTTGTTTATATGGATAGGAGATGACAAGTTCCTGTATGAGAAAAGTATACGTTTTTCATAGCAGAAACCAAAAATAAGGAATATCTAAAATACGACGAACTTCACGTAAAAAATGTGTATAACATAAATTGCGTGTTTTAATGTGCTCTACATTTTTTGTGTAGTAAGCTTTTGTCCATCTCTTACGGTTTAGCAGTTATTCAAAATTCAGTAAAATTCATCCAGAATAAACTACTCTTCAGGGGCTATTCCCTGAAAATTCTAGATATACATTTTATTTGTCAGGTAAATATTTTTAATATACGAAATTTTAATCAAAATCGTTAGAGCCATTTTTGAGAGAATCAAATTTTTCGAAAAAAGTTCCATTTAGAGGTAGTTGAGGGTGGTGGGATTTTCCTCAACATCTTCGTGTCGCATCCCTGGAAGATACTAAACTTAAATACCGAGTTTGCTATTTTACTGACTTTTCGTTTTTGAGTTATCGTGTTCACAGGCACACGTACACACACACACAAAAACACACACGGACCTTTTTGTGAAAATGCTTTTTTTGGATACTGGGGACCCTAAAATATATATATATATATATATATATATATATATATATATATATATATATATTTCCGGTGAAACCTCGGTATCGAATTATTTGGTGGAGTGCAATACATTCTCTACACACTATGTACATAGTGCGTATAGAGAAACTAAAAAAATAGGACAATGGAAATTATAAGTCATGCCTTTGACTGCTGTTTGCATGCCAACATCGACATTAAGTTCTCTAAAACTGTTTAATATACTGAAATTAATCTTTGACACTGATACTGCAATATTTTCTAAACATTATCCATGTAAAATTATCAATTTGTGTCATTAAAATCTGATATGTTGTATTCACATGACTTTCTATACATTGCTGTAACAAATTATTGTTAAAAAGCTTATTCTTCTATCCAAGATAAACATTAGCGGAAATTATCTTAAATACCTGGTTCCTTTTAAGTAGAAGGGAAATATTGGAGTACACTGGGCTAAAACTATAGTCAAACTTTATAATAGCTAGTTGCCATGCGACTGAAGTCCGTTTCTATGCAGTAGCAGAAGTTTACAACTTTCCGTGTGAGAAAAGTTTAAATATTTTAAATTTGAGACAAATAACAAGGAATATATCAGAAATGGTCAATTCCACGAAAAAAGTATATCACAGAAATTGTGTGTTTTAACGTGATCTACATTTTTGTGTAGTAAGTTTTTGTCTAACTCTTAGGGTTTATTAGTTACGCAAAACTCACTCAGAATAAAGAGGTCTTTAGAGGCTATTCCAGAAAATTCAAGAGATACGTTTTATTTGCCATATAAATATCTTTATTATACGGTATTTTACTCAAAATCATCGGTTATTTTTAGAATATAAAAATATTAGAATTTTTTTCCATGTAAAGGTGTGCGATAATCTTTTCTTAGAGTGTTCGTGTAGCATCTCTGGAAGTTAGCTTTTGAGTTATTGTGTTTACGGATACACACAGACACACACACACACACACACACGGACCTTTTTCCAAAAATGCTTTACGGTGAAACCTCGGTATCGAATTTGTTGGTGGAATGCAATACCTTCTCTTTACACTATGTAGATGGTATGTGTAGAGAAAGTAAAACTTCCGATATGTTCCATTCAAAAATATGCTTTTTATGTAAAAAACAAGTAGAACAGAAGAACTGAGATTATAGCTTCATAGCACGTTTATTTCTGCTCGCAGCCGCGTTTTCCTCTGTGTTTGTTGTTACGAATTTTGTATACTGCCCCCCCCCGCACCCTTAATTATGCGCCCTGGTGGCCCAGGATGGCCGATAAGCGCTCCAGTGGAATCGCCCCCATCTTTTAAACTGCATCCTAATTATTCGCAATTCCCATTGTCTGGTGTGGAAGAATTTTAGAATTCGGCAGAGGACTACAAAAGGAATACCTTGGGAATTAAGGGAGCCTGGGACCTCGGCACGGTGTTTAATATTCAAGTAGCGTATCGAATAAAAGACAAAATTGGTCTTTGTGTGCACGTACGGCCCACAGCCGCGGTGCCCTGCATACCTGCACAACACTAATTATAAGTGTGAAGTATGCTACACGAGTTGCACAAAACATTCCAAAAATTCGTGTTTATCGGAAGCCTAAATCTGCAGCACACAAGCATAACACCTAGCTATTAAGTTTTACTTTAATTTGGCCGCAGTCTCCATGTTTCCCTGTTTAGATAGTAACAAAATCTGATGTGTTCTATTCACATATTTTTCTCTATATCTCTGCAACAAATTGTTGTTTAAACACTTATGGCTTCCACTTACTTCATGCTTATCAAGAAAAAATTAGCAGAAATAGTCTTATTACTTGCTTCCTTGTAAGTAGAAGTTAAATGAGAGTACTATAGGTTAAAGTGACAGCCAAAAGCTGGTTGTTATGTGACTGAAGTTCCTTTGTTTGTATGGACAGGAGTTGACAAATTCCTGAATGACTTTTTCAAGGCTGAAACCAAAAACAAGGAATTTGGTAAGTTTTTGACCATCTCTTACGGTTTAGCAGCTATACAAAATTTCACGAAACTCATCTAGAATAAAGTAGTCTTCAGAGACCAAAGATATAAATGTTATTTATCATGTAAATATCTTAAATATAAGAGATTTAAACAAAATAGAGCCATATTGAGAAAATCAGAATTTTCGAAAATGTTCCATATAAAGGGTAGTTGGGGGTGGGAGGATTTTGTTTAAAATCTTCGTGTCGCGTTCTTGGAAGATACCAAACTTAAATACTAAGTTTGGTATTCAACGATCTCTTCGTTTTTTAGCCATGTCCACAGACACACAGACACGCACACATACACACGGACCTTTTTCCAAAAATGTGTATTTCTAGTGAAATCTCGGTATCGAATTTTGGGGTGGAATGCAATAGCTTCTCTATACACTATGTACATAGTTCATGTTGAGAAAGTAAAAATCTGATGTGTTCCTTTCACATGACGTGTTTTTACCACATGGCAAACAGCTTTTAAAAGATTTGACTCGTTTTAGCATCGTGTATTCCCTCTACTTACAAGAAAGCAAGAAATTAAAGACAATTTCAAGTAATGTTTATCTCGATTATATAGAGCAACATGCTTTTTCAGAATAATTTGTGATGTAGAGAAAGTATGTATATGGAACACATCCGATTTTTGTTTTGTTGTTAAGTTGGTGTTTTCTTCTAGACATTATGCACTTTCTAGATAATGATACCCACAGATATATTTTAGAAACTCTCGTACTAGTGCTGGTTTACTTTCCAGCCATTTTCCTCCTTTCTGTCTTATTTGTGTCCTTTTTACTTTCTCTATGCGTACTATGTACATAGTGTATAGAGCGGGTATTATATTGCACCCAAAATTTCGATACCGCGATTTCACGGGAAATATGTGCTTTGAGATCCCTTGAATAAAAAAAATGTCCGTGTGTGTGTTTGTGTCAGTGTCTGTTTTGTGTGTGTGTGTGTGTGTGGGGGGGGGCAGCATAGCTCAAAAACGAAAGACTTAAAAACCAAACTTGGTATTTAAGTTTGGTATCTTCCAAAGATACGACACCAAGATTTAAAAAAAAAAATCCCACCCCAAACTACCCTTTACATGAAAAAATTTCGAAAATTTTGATTTTATTAAAAATGGCCCTAACTATTTTGATTAAAATTTCCTATATTTAAGATTATTTACTTGCCAGTTAAAATGTGTATCTTGAATTTTCTGGCAACAGCCTCTGAAGACTACTTTATTCTGGATGAATTTTGCGGAATTGTGCATAACTGCTAAACTATAAGAGATGGACAAAAACGTACCACACAAAATATGTAGAGCACTTTAAAGTACACAATTTATGTTATATACATTTTTTTTGTGGAGTTGATCTTTTTTTTTTTTTTTTTTTTTTTTTTTTAGATATTCCTAGCTTTTGGCTTCAGCTTTGAAAAATTTTTAGTTTTCTCATACAGAAATTTGTGAACTCCTGTCTATAGAAACAGAGGAACTTTAGTCACATAGCAACCAGCTTTTCACTATCACTTTAACCTATGGTACTCCCTTATTTCGCTTCTACTTACAAGGAAGCGAGTAATTAAGACTATTTCTGCTAATTTTTTCTCGATTAGCATGAAGTAAATAGAAGCATTAGTTTATTAACAATAATTTGTTACAGAGATGTAGAGAAAGTCATGTGAATGGAACACATCAGATTTTCTCCCTTATGTTGTTCAGCATGTTGCAGTAATATAAAATTGGTCTCCTCTTTATGTCCCGAGTCTTGTTAGCATGATAAGTTTGGTATCTTCCAAGGATGCGACAACAAGATTTAAGAAAATATCCCCGCCCCTCTACTACCTTTAACATGGAGCTTTTTTTCCAAAATTTTGATATTCTCAAAAATGGCTGAAACGATTTTGATTAAAATACCTTCTATTTAATATATTTTTATGACAAACGAAATGCGTATCTTGAAATTTCTGGGAATAGCCTCAGAAGATATCTTCATTGAGGATGATTTTTGCTTAGCTGGCAAACCATAAGCGCTAATGTAGATCTTAGGAAAACACACAATTTATGTCATTTTCATTTTTAGTTTTTGAGATATTCTGGATTTTTCGTTTCAATTTTAGCCACTTGAACTTTTCTCAAACGGGAAGAGGTCTTTCTTTTTGTTTCTCGTTTGTTTTCTTCTGGCAAGCAAACACATTGGAATATGTATTGTTTTACACAGCGACCGGCTTTTCAAGATGAAATCATTGCTTTAGCCTGTCCATTTTCTTATTTACCTTCTGCTTAAAAGGAGGTTACTAATAAGAATAATTCTTGTTATGTTTATCTTGATTAGCATGATGTAAATGAAACATATTTTGAATAAAAGGTTTGTTTGCCGTGCAGAGAGAGAGGAACTCATGTGAATGGCGCACATTAGTTTCTACTTATAAGCGAACAAGGACACTTTCTGCTATTTTTACTTTCTCTACACGTACTATGTACAAAGTGTATAGAGAAGGTCATGCACTCTACCCAAAAATTCGATTCCGAGATTTCACCGGAAGTATATGTTTTAGGGTACCCTTTAACTAAGAAAAGCATTTTCGGAAAAAGGTCCGTGTGTGTATGTGTGTCCGTGTGTCAGTGAACACGATAACTCAAAACCGAAAAGTCGGTAAACTCCCAAACTTGGTATTTAAGTTTAATATCTTCCAGGCATGCAATACGAACATTTTGAGAAGAATCCCCCACCCCAACTACCCTTTACATGCAACTTTTATAAAAAAAATTGATTTTTTTAAAAATGTCTCTAACGATTTTGATTGAAATATCGTATTTACCTAGGAAATAAATTGTATATTTCGAATTTTCTAGGAATAGCCTCCGAGGAGTACTATATTCTGGATGAATTTTACGGAATTTTTAATAACTGCTAAACCGTAAGAGATGGACAAAAACTTACTGCACGAAAAATGTAGAGCACGTTAAAACACACAATTTATGTTATATACATTTTATTCGTAGAGTTCATTGTTTTTGAGACATTTCTTGTTTTTGGTTTCTGCTTTGAAAAACTTATACTTTCCTCATATAGGAATGTGTCAACTCCTGTCCATACAAACAAAGGAACTTCAGTCACTTAGCAACCAGCTTTTGACTATCACTTTAACCTATTCTAGTCCCTTATTTTGCTTCTACGTACAAGAAAGCAAGTAGTAAGACTATTTCTGCTATTTTTTTCTGATTAGCATGAAGTAAATAGAAGTATAAGCTTTTTAAGAATAATTTGTTGGAGGGATATAGAGAAAATCATGTGAATAGAACACAAATTATATTAAGAGAAAGCGTTCCTATAATGGACAAACAAGGTAATAACGACTAAGGAAGGATAAGTTGTGACTGAGTTTGCAGCGAACGATCTATTTTCTGTTGGAAAATTATGGTTAACAAATAGATTAACGTTACTTAATTTATATCTATCGAAATAATTTAGTTGTTGAGTTAAGATGAAGAGACCAAGGATTTTTGTATTCCCACAATCGTTATGAATATTAGCATAACATTTACATGTACAGTCATGGAAAAAACGATATAGCGCTGTAACCTTCCAGTGTCGCTTCGGCCTCACGGAAGCACACGAAGTTACTTAAGCTGGGTTTACACGTGTACGTGCACTATGCCAGAAAACATGCATTTATACAGCGAGGTAAGCCGTAGTTTACTGCTTTATAACATAAAATAGCAACAAGGGAACAATCAAAATAATTGTTTTTCACTAACATGCACAGAAACATTAAAAAATAAGCCATACCTTGATGATAGTTGAGCTGTCCGCTACAGTTCTTTACAAACAGGGAAAAAAGTACTCATAGTGGAAATGGCTCAGACCTACCGTGCTCAATTTGAAACTCAGTGTGCTACCTAGCGTAGGTTCGAGCCCAGTAACCCGCATAGATTTTTATTACCTTGTTTCATATTAATTAATACTCAATAGAACCGATATAGATTACGTTATATGAAGCATTCACTCTGTGCAATATTTGTTTACTGATTGGCTAACGAAGAATGGGAAGCATGGCGCTTATTGTCGAATTCTTTATCAGGAACCAATACAAATGCGAAACACGGTGCAAGACACATCCTGTTAATGTGTTCGGCAAGTCCGGAAATAGCGACCAGTGTAAACCTCGCTGCGATACGAAGTGGGATGAAATAGCCTGCTCTCAAAGTGCGCTCAATCATTTTCTCCATGACTGTATGTATTAAAAACTTTTATTAAAATATACTTTCCTAGGTATAAGCTTTTTCAGTAAAGGCTTAACCCATCATAAGGGAAGAATGCCTTTCTGTCAGGAATGTTCTACCCAGGACAGATTTAGTAAACTTCAAAGTTCCGTGCCGTAGAATTACCCAGAACGCTTTCTATCAGCAGGAGGTTAAAGTGCCTGGCACGGAAATACGAAGGAATTTCCTTATTCTGTTTGACTAAAAGTTTGCGCTTCTCTATACACTATGTACATACTACGTGTAGAGAAAGTAAAAACTACTGATTTTTAGAATGAAAAACTTTTCATATATCATTTACAGAATATTCAAAATATATCTTGAGTACTCCCTCTAATGTGTAAAAATATGAACTGAACAAAATGGTCAGATATGTCTGAGAAAATAAATATATGAAGCATTTTCAATGTAAAAGAGAATTTGGAATAAAGCGATTCTTGAAAAGTATTTATGCTTACCTGGATATAAATGTTTACTGGAATAAAAAACTTGCACGACTTGCAATATTTCAGTGGTACGGTAAAACAGGTTCAAATGCGTTTTTAACTGCTTTCAGTGTAGTCACTTTACGAAGATTAGATTAAAGATTGTGAAAACACGGGTATTTAAAACAGCGCTGTCAATAGTTCATCTGAGGTGGCAGAGTGATAACTTACTTTTCAAAACTTGAACAATGTCTTAAATGTGCATTTTCAGAGTACGTGTCAACACATTTAGACAATTGTTGGGATATGTTAACATGTGTCCAGTCGTAAACTTTCAACGATTCCATCATTTTAGGTTCTTAGTGTGGTTTATAGGAAAATACATTGGCAGTGAGTAGATTGAGTATTACTTTCTCTAACCCCGTATATTCAATGTACATTGGGATAGAAAAGGTATTGTATTCCAAAAAAAAAATTCGTAACCGAGATTTCACCGGAAATACATTTTTTGGGTGCCCCTAAAACCAAAATAAGCTTTTTTATGAAAAGGTCCCTGTGTGTGTGCGCATGCGTGTGTGAGTGTGCGCGTGTCTGTGCACAGCATAGCCCAAAAACGAAAAGGCCGTATTTAACTAAGAATGCGATACGAAGATTTTGAAGAAAATCCCCCCACCCCAACTACCTTTTACATGAACTTTCTTCGAAAATTATAATTTTCTCAAAAATGGCTCTAACGATTTTGATTAAAATGCAATATAATAAAGATATTTACCTTCCAAATAAAATGTATATCTTGAAGACTACTCTGGATGAATTTTACGTAAATTTGAATAACTGACAAACCTTATGAGATGTACAAAAACTTAACTCAACAGAAAATATAGATCTCGTTAAAACTCGCGATGTATGAAATTAAACATTTTTTCGTGGAGTTGATCGTTTCTGAGCTATTCCTTGTTATTTGTTTCAGCTTTAAAATACTGATACTTTTCTCATAGAGGAATTCGTCAACTCATGTCCAAACAAAGGAAGTTCAGTCACATAGCAACCAGCTTTTGCAATTTTTTTCTCGATTAGCATATAAGCTTTTCAACAGTAATTTGTTGCAGCGATGTGGAGAGAGTCTTGTGAATGGAACATATCACATGTTTCTTGGTGGACTTTACAGCCACGTTGCTGCTGGTGGTTTTATTTGTGGCTGAGGTCCGACATAACCTTACCTTTTTTATTTTATCTGGGGACGTTGTATTGCGGCACTGGTTTAATATTGCAAGCATTATGAGACCCAGTGCCGGCTGTGCGTGCAACATTGCTCCCGTACAACAATAAATGTACTTCATTTAATTAAAAGAAGCAGTTTCCTGCGAAATACGACATAAGATGCTCGCTTGTCTGTGGAGCTTATGAAATGTAACTTTTTATGTGCTCCTCCTTCGCTGTGTATCGCTGTACCTTTCAGCTTTACGGTGGACACAAAAGTTACACCACTCAGCATAATACAAAATATCCCTCTTCCATTTACTTCATGCTAATCCAGAAAAAATTAGCAGAAATAGTCTTATTACTTTTTTTTCTTTTTTTTTTTTTGTTTCATTTATATAGTCCCCTTTAACGTCTAAGGTCCTATCGGGGGCTTTCCACTTGAAACAACTCGTTGTCTGTAGGTTCTTTTACGTTGGTTTAATTCATTTTGTTTTTACTCATTCACTCTCACATACAAACTTCCAGACTGTGGGGGATAGGGAATAATTCTGGCTAGAGAAAAATTGCCCGCTCCAGCCGGGAATCGAACCCGGGGCGCCCGGGTGAGAAGTCAGCTCGCTGACCTCTCGACCATGGAGGCAGTCTTATTACTTGTTTCCTTGTAAGTAGAAGAAAAATAAGGGAGTAGCATAGGTTAAAGTGATAGTCAAAAACTGGTTGCTTTGTGACTGAAGTTCTTTTGTTTCTATGGACAGGAGTTGACAAATTCCTGTATGAGAAAAGTTTAAGTTGTTACTTTCTCTACACGTACTATGTACATAGTGTATAGAGAAGGTATTGTATTGCATCCAAAAATTCGATACCGAGAACCACCTGAATCCAAAAAAAGCATTTTAAGAAAAATGTCCATGTGTGTGTCTGTGGGTAGTATAACTCAGAAACGAAAAGACCGTTAAATACCAAACTTTGTATTTAAGTTCAGTATCTTTCAAGGATGCAATACGACGATTTTCAAAAAAATCCCCCCACCCCAAACTACTCCTCACATAAAATAAGTTTCTAAAATTTTCATTTTCTAAAAAATTACTCTAACGATTTTAATTAAAATATCGTATAATAAAGATATATACGTGACAAATAATATGTATATCTTGAATTTTCTGTGAATAGCCTCTGAAGACTATTTTATTCCGGATGAATTTTACGGAATTTTGAAAAACTGCTAAGAGATGGATAAAATCTTATCACACAAAAAATATTGAGCATGTGAAAACACACAATTTATGTTATATAACTTTTTCTTGTGGAGTTGATAGCTTTTAAGTTATTCCTGGCTTATGGTTTCACCTTTAAAAAACATATTTTCTCACACAGGAATTTGTCAACTCCTATCCATACAAACAAAGGAGCTTCAGTCACATAGCAGTCAGCTTTTAACTATCACTTTAACCTATGGTACTCCCTTATTTCCCTTCTATTTACAAGTAAATAAGTAATAAGATCATTTCTGCTAATTTTATTAGATTAGCATGAAGTAAATACAAGCATAAGCTTTTTAACAACATTTTGTTGAAGAGATATAGAGAAAGCCATGTGAATGGAACTCATCAGATTTTTTACAGCTGAAACCAATAACAAGGAATATCTGAAAAACGATCAACATAAATTATGTGTTTTATCAAGATCTATATTTTTTGTGTAGTAAGTTTTTTTCTATACCTTACGGTTTACCAGTTATGCAAAATTCTATAAAAATAATCCAGAAATAAGAGGTCTTTAGAGATATTTTAAGATATATATTTTATTTGTGATGGATTTAATATGTGCTATTTTAATCAAAATCGTTAGAGCCATTTTTAAGAAAAACAAAATTTTCGAAAAATGTTTCGTATAAATGGATTTTAGGGATGGGGGGATTTTCTTGAAAATCTATATGTAGCATCCTTGGTAGATACCAAGTTTGGTATTTAACGGTCTGGTTTGGTTTTTAAGTTATCCTGTTCACAGACACAGAAGGACCTTTTTCTAAAAATACTTTTCTTTTGGATTCAGGGGGTCCTAAAACATCTGAAATCTCAGTATTAAATGTTTGGATGCAATACAATATCTTCACTATACACTATGTACAGATTACGTATAGAGAAAGTAAAACGTACTATTTTATATTTCTATCGTTGGAGAAAGCAGAATATAAGTGCATTTATAATAATCAAATAATTTCTTTTCCGAGAGCATTTACTTTGCATAGACATTGTCAATTACATAAAACAGGAAAGTAATAAAATTTAAAACAATACCCAGAGTCGGGAAGTAGTAATACTTAGTGCTTTAATATATCCATTGGCATCTTATAGACATAAATCTAGTAAGTCTTTTAACTGTTATTTTAAAATTATTAGTGTCCAAGTTTTTGATGAGCTGTGGCAGTATGCTATACAATGTTACACCAAAGTATGCCGTCATAGATGGCGTAGATACTTGCTCCAAGGAAAGAATTTCCCGTGGACACTAGAGGGCTATTTGGTTTAACGAGACGTTTATCGTCCTCTTTTTGCAGGTCCAAACGCAACCTGAAGCCAGGAACTCCTTGTGACCTGTCTGCCTGCTGTGGGGCGCAATAGAACTCCGGTAGGCCGCAGTGTCCCCGTCTTATATTGACAACCCTAGAAACTTTATTTCTCATGTCTGTGCATTTATTGTGATCCCAATAAAAGTTCACATACCTTATATACAAGTAGGTTTAGGGCAACCCCGATCAGTGGGTAATGCCGGTAACGCAGTTATCTGCATTACCGTCGCAGCAGTGCTCTACTAGTGTGTATTGCACTCTGTAAATACGTCTTTTAAAACAGTGCTAACAATTTGCTTAGAAGTGTTGTGACAAAAATAAGTTAAACGCACTTTTTATATAACTTGTGCTTGAAGAACACAGGAAAATATACCATATTAAATTTATTACACAGGTCGTTTGAAACAGACACCAAACGAAGATAGCACTCGATTAGTTTACACTTTGTCTTATCCGAAATTTGATGTCGCAACTTTCAAACCCTTCTATTTTAAGTTTTATGTGTGTTTAAATATCGCACACATTTGAGATTAGCCAGTGAAGGAACAACGGTTGTCACACGCCACGTAAACAACCTCAGAATATGTTATACGAAACACATAATAAAACCCACATGCTACGTTTTCCATTACTAAGGTGACCTGTGCCGCGCCGGCGTATCTATCAAACCACGCCTAAACCACGCGACCGGGACCTTCGCTACCAACTGGCATCTCTCTTGGAGTGGGCCAGGCATGTGCCATTTGGTTATGTATGACTGCCATGGTGATTTTATGGCAAATTTTGTATGTGCCGAAATTAAAGATGAAAATTATATTCACGTATCACGTAAGGTATGATCAACAAGGTCCACATCTTCGTTTGGTGTCGTTTTGAAACACCTTGTATGTTTTTAGGGTTTTGCGAAAAGTTCACGATTCTCTTAATAATGTAGCATATGTTCGTTACTGACGTAGTAATAAAACAAAATGTGTGTTGGGGTAATGAGGGTCAGCCGGTCACATGTCCGTCATACCCTCAACTGACTGGCAATGTAGATGACACTTGAGATCATTAATTAGCTTCACTATAAAACTATTGTTAGTTATTAATTATTTAGCACTGTATAATTAAAGATTACAAACGGTTATTAACGTATGCATTTAACAGACTAAATTCAGCTTGAAGAAGAAATAGAAAGCTGACGCCAAGATAGTAGAATGGTGTGAGAAGCGCTTTGTTAGAAAGGTTTCTTTTGTCCAGTGTCACGTACAACCGGGTCACGACGGGGGTAAATCTTAAAATTCGGAGGACAGTAATTTTCCATTGTACAAAACGTGTTACATGAGGGTTGTAGTGCACTCTGGGATGAGAAAACTGACTTTTGGGTAATATTTACGTCAGTTGCGCGGCCTTTCTGTCCAATCAGAAAGAAGCCGCCATGACGGTATTTTTAGTATATATAAAGAGCCCGAGAAGGCACATCGGGACTGTCTTTTATCTGCTATCAGGCTGTCTGCTGTCGGTTGCTGTATGACGCCGTCATGCTGATCTTGTAATACTGTCGTTTGTCGGGCTGAACGTTACTTCTTCGCACAAAGTTAAGCACGAAAACTTAGTAATGTCCAGCGCTCTAAGTGTATTTAAAGTCAGTGACGTGTGTTAAATTACATTGTATAAAGCAGAATCAAGGAAGAAGTAAATATAAATACGTGTTATTAGTCAAGTATTAAAGTTCCTAACCAGTGTTTAAGTTAGCAGAATTGTAAAGCAAAGTGCTTATCTCGCCTCTCCTAGTAAGAAATAAACTCCAGGAAAGTTACGCAAGTCTTTAACATTATAAGATCGCTCCCTGAACTACCCCCATTAGCTGCAGCACCCCGAGAGAGTCAACTATTGTACAGACTGGGTAACGCCGAGGCAAATTCACCCGTAATAGACTCACTTCACCAGGTACGTGGATCTACTCATAGGTAGTGGAGTGAGTCTTGCTAACGTCATCAATCTGGGCTCGAAGCGGAGAACGAAGTATCTGGTGTTTTGAATGTGGAAATAAGGCCACCGCACAGGGCACCCAACGTCTCAGCCCACCACACACTAACATAGGTACAGTACAGGAACCTGGGGAGATCTTAGCCCCAAAGACACAGAAAGGATAGTTTCTGTGACCAATTGAGAGCGAAGTAAGAACAAAGCAGTGATATGCGCAATGGTGCTACAGGTAACTACGTTCTACCCATGTTCAGAATTCCACGGCAGAGGGATATACTGAAATTCTGTTATATTGATGTACTGAAATTCTAGAATAAAATGTGTTCTTTTATATGTATTTTAATGATTTTTAAACCTAAATATCAGGTTCCAATACAGTGACCGGCATTACCCGCTTGTGTGGGTAATTCCGGTCAGTGACACCACTTAGAATTTTGTATCATTAAGATAAGAACTATTTTTTTTTAAATAAACTTCTTCTTTGTATACACTTAGGAAAGGAACCAAACTAACAATTGACATAAAAATAAGACATTTAAACTCGTACTCTAAGCCGAACATAGCAACTTTGCTTAAGTGACCGCCATTACCCCATTCTCTCTTATGTGGAATACTTTATATTAAAGTTGTAAAAGAATAGTATTAGTAATTACTTTAAATGAATTCTGAATTTGTCTTAGTATTTCTTTGCATTTGTTTTTGGCCTACTGCAAGCTTTAAGACCATTTCACAATTCCGAAAATATGAAAATGTAGCACAGAATGGTTATTTTCCAACACTGTATCTCCACTGAATTTTATCCAGTGAAAGGCAACAGAGGTTTTTGTATTCCCTAGTTTGGTTTGCTTTTCCTCTTTCTTTGGCGCAGAACGGTCCCCACGATATAAAAAGGGTTTCCCGTTTGCTGCTACATTTTGGTTTTTTAAGGAGATTAAGAACGAACAATGAAGAACGATAGAGGAACAAAAAGGTAAAAAAGCAGTTCCGAAACGAGAGCTTTATAAAGAAATGGTTGCTTTTACGTTGTTAAGTCCACAAACAACATGGGCAAAGTAGAAGATGAAAAGTTCTGAACGCGCTTATGTTCTTATATTGCCTCCTCATGTGGCTGCAAAGATGTTCCCTGACCTAGCAAGCCAAGTTTATTAAAACACAAAACCTCTCTCTTGGACCACAATGTTCATATCAATATCATGCTTGCTGTTTCACAGCAGCTTCTTCATTTAAATTACTTTATTATTATTATTATTATTATTATTATTATTATTATTATTATTATTATTATCATTATTATTATTATTATCATCATCATCATCATCATCAGCTTCTTTATATTTTATCTACATGTACTATGTACATAGTGTATAGAGAAGGTATTGTACTGCACCCAAAAATTCGATACCGAGATTTCACAGGCAATACACGTTTTAGGGTCCCTGTATAAAAAAGTATTTCAGAAAAAGGTCCGTGTATGCGTGTCCGTGTGTCTGTGAACACGATAATTCAAAAACGAAAAATTGGTAAAATACTAATCTAGATATGTATGTTTAGTATCTTTCAAGGATGCGACACGAAGATTTTGTGGAAAATCCCTCCACCGCAAACTACCCTTTACACGAAAAAACATGACAAAGAAAATGTTTATCTTGAATTTTTTGGGAATAGCCTCTGAAGACCTCTTTGTTCTGGATGAATTTTGCTGAATTGGTAAATCGTAAGAGATAGACAAAAACTTACTGCACAAAAAATATACGTCTCAATAAACGACATAATTCATGTCATATACATTTTTTTCGTGGGGTTGGCCGTCTCCAAGATATTCTTTGTTATTAGTTTCATTTCAAAAGACAAACTTTTCTCATACGGGAATTTGTTAACTGCTGATCATGCAAAGAAACAGATTTCAATCCCTTAGCAACCACATTTTGAAGTACCAGAGCCAATTACATGATAAATTGCGATAATATTTAGTCATGTATAAACGTCTGCTTAAAATGACCCGGGAATCATGTAGTAAACACGTGGAATAAAGACTATTAAAATTGTTTGTAGCAACATCCTCAAAATCCAGGGTTTTGGCTAAGCTCTCCTCAGTTTTTGCTTTATCCACTAAGCAGGAAATTCGTAAATTTATTTTAAATATAAAATTTTATATTTATTGAAAACTGCATGACAAAGGAATTAAAATAAGGGAGTAATGTGCAAAATGGAACTGATACTGAAAAAGAGCTTGTAGCGGGATCTCAGCTTTCGTATCCTTCTCCGCCGTCTTGTGCTCAGTAGTTGATGAAGATTCCACTCCTAATATCTGCTAGCTAATTGTATCTCAGGGTGCTTTGTGGGTGTGGCGAATATTAAATAATACTGCATTTTCCCTTTCTAGTTTAATTCATTATATCATAGGTTTCACGCGCGGCTAGCTTCCGTTAAATGCTTTCCCTTCACTTAAATTATTAACGAGGAGCCTAATCTAACCATCTGCACATCGTTCCCCCACCACCTAAGCACGTGGACGTGCTCACAACACAATGTAAGTATATAAGAGTAACCACATAGACCAGACCAGAGCAGTTGGCAGGCTGAGGGCAGCCCGAGGTGTGATAGACGTGTCCCTGTTCTCGGAGAGAACTTAACCACGTTCTGACGGAATTGTGGGATTTGCAGGATGGCGGGTGAGTGTTGGGGTTTTAGGAGATACGCTCTCGCTTATATACTGCCACTGGGTGACGCCAATCTTCGCGCCATAAAATGTAACAGTATCTTGTTTGGTTCCTTGGAAGCATCACTTCACGTGTTATGAAAATAAAATGTGTCAAGTTTTACTAACATCGCATCCACATTACGCGTTTGGGAAAACCCAAAGCTTCCCTCTCACTTTAACTTCCTGCTTGCTTTGTCTATTTCTCCAATTCCCTGTTATCCCTGGAGGACAGGTCACTACGCCTGCTTCACTTATTTCTATCTGTCATTTTCTGTTCTACATTATTTAGCCTAAACCTGTGCTCATTAGCAAGTGGTGGTTGGTGGACTGTTACCTGGAATTCAGCTAGCTTGCTTTGCCTTAATTACCTAAGTTACAATTTGGTTTTGTACATGTTTCTACTACTAAACATTCACAACTATTTTACTTTGCTTTCTATCCAACTATAACATTATATACAATTTCCCTTTTATGTATGTCCTCCTACAAACTGCAAAAAGGGACCCAAAACACGGCTAGGACCGTTTATTTTGTTTTCTTTGCAACAACTGCCATTCTCATCATTTCAATGACGAAACAAAATTAAGGTGCATCTCCTGAAACATCCAGCCCTAATTATACATAAGCTTTAGGTGCATCTCCTAAAACACCCAGCCCTAATTATACATAAACTTTAGGTGCATCTCCTAAAACATCCAGCCCTAATTATACATAAGCTTTAGGTGCATCTCCTAAAACATCTAGCCCTAATTATACATAAACTTTAGGTGCATCTCCTAAAACATCCAGCCCTAATTATACATAAGCTTTAGGTGCATCTCCTAAAACACCCAGCCCTAATTATACATAAGCTTTAGGTGCATCTCCTAAAACACCCAGCCCTAATTATACATAAACTTTAGGTGCATCTCCTAAAACATTCAGCCCTAATTATACATAAGCTTTAGGTGCATCTCCTAAAACATCTAGCCCTAATTATACATAAGCTTTAGGTGCATCTCCTAAAACATCCAGCCCTAATTATACATAAGCTTTAGGTGCATCTCCTAAAACATCCAGCCCTAATTATACATAAGCTTTAGGTGCATCTCCTAAAACATCTAGCCCTAATTATACATAAACTTTAGGTGCATCTCCTAAAACATCCAGCCCTAATTATACATAAGCTTTAGATGCATCTCCTAAAACATCCAGCCCTAATTATACATAAGCTTTAGGTGCATCTCCTAAAACATCTAGCCCTAATTATACATAAACTTTAGGTGCATCTCCTAAAACATCTAGCCCTAATTATACATAAGCTTTAGGTGCATCTCCTAAAACATCCAGCCCTAATTATACATAAGCTTTAGGTGCATCTCCTAAAACACCCAGCCCTAATTATACATAAACTTTAGGTGCATCTCCTAAAACATCTAGCCCTAATTATACATAGACTTTAGGTGCATCTCCTAAAACATCCAGCCCTAATTATACATAGACTTTAGGTGCATCTCCTAAAACACCCAGCCCTAATTATACATAAACTTTAGGTGCATCTCCTAAAACATCCAGCCCTAATTATACATAAGCTTTAGGTGCATCTCCTAAAACATCTAGCCCTAATTATACATAAACTTTAGGTGCATCTCCTAAAACAACCAGCCCTAATTATACATAGACTTTAGGTGCATCTCCTAAAACATCTAGCCCTAATTATACATAAGCTTTAGGTGCATCTCCTAAAACATCTAGCCCTAATTATACATAAGCTTTAGGTGCATCTGCTAAAACATCCAGCCCTAATTATACATAAACTTTAGGTGCATCTCCTAAAACATCTAGCCCTAATTATACATAAGCTTTAGGTGCATCTCCTAAAACATCCAGCCCTAATTATACATAAACTTTAGGTGCATCTCCTAAAACATCCAGCACTAATTATACATAAGCTTTAGGTGCATCTCCTAAAACATACAGCCCTAATTATACATAGACTTTAGGGCTCCACGTTACTTCTTTAAAACATTTGTGCATACAAAACACCTTCTATCTTAAAAACTAAAATAATAAAAGAAAACGAAGCTAAAGGATAAAACGGGGAGAAAAATCTGCAGAGAATTTCACCACGCCACCCACTTGTGAAATAAAAGTTTGTGATAGGTTAATTCGTTGCTTCAACACCTGGTTTCGATTCCCTAGAGGTGCATAGCCAATTGCAGAAAACAAGAGCTAGCATCTGACGGTAAGATGAAAACATAAAATATTCGTGAGTGCTCACCAAACGATCTGGCAACATGGAGAAGCGAAAATAGAGCTAGATGCGAGGCCACGCCTTCTCAATAATTCATCGCTTTCATATAGCCTCGTGCGAGATGAATAACTTTGTTTCCAAACTTTGTAGCCCGCCTCTTGAGAATGCTGTATGTTAGCCATGAAAAAATGTGCCGGCCAACATGCAAAACTGCCTAAATTTAAACTAAAATTCTACTTTAGAGCCTAAAAAATCAGAGATAATAAAGCTGTTTCTAAAATACCATAATACTCACAATACTTTTCACGTTTATACGTTCATAGCGTTGTAAGAATAACTACAACATGACAAATACCTGAGGTAATGTAAGAAATATTTTATTTACGTCCACATATAAATGTGTGCATCATATTATGTATTCTGCTGAGTGTAAACCATAGCAAAGTTTCTTGAAAATTTTCAAACATTTTAAATAGTAATTTTTATAAAAAAAGAATTGTGGTTAACCTTATGTTCTCAGATCGTCGATACTTTAAATACAACAAAATGGCTGCTATTTGCTCTAAATGATTTTACTCGACTGATTTTTCTTACAAATTTAGACATTAAAGGAAAATGTTTCACACGCAATTTGTAAACTCTTTTCAAAGTTTCAGAAGAATCTCAAGAGGAAATGATGAACTGTTATGTTTGTTAATTTGCAAATGAACACATTTTTTAAAAAGTTATACTCGACGGTAACTCCAAAAAAAATAGAGTTGCTGAGTAGTATGTACAAATAGTTTCCGCAACTATGGCGAGTTTTCAGTACCATAAAACGGATTGGCTCAGGGCAGCTTTGGTCGGCAATCTACCTAAGAAAAGGTACTTCGATTTAGATTTTAACTTTTAAGTGTTAAACTAATAAGACGGATAGTAACACCAGAAGAGAAGCCATGATAAAGGAAACGTCATGTACAGGAACCTCTAATATATGGGGAGGTTTTGAAACAAATCAATCGGGACATATAGAACATTTAAAACAACGCAGCAATAACGAAGATGATGAACGATCTGAGAGAAACAAAATACTTAAATACTTACAAATTAAGTAGAACAAACTTTTGTCTAGAATAAACGCAATGATTAACTAGTGGAATAACTACTTTTCTAGATGAAAAATAGAAAATATACATAGATTTAAGGACTGCATAATTAAAGGAACGTATTACTAGATTTAAGCCGATGTCCCATGGTCAAAATTTGGTCGAAAAAATTTTATACAACGTAAACGTTGTGTGCAATTTCTCCGTACCATTCCCACGGGAGTGTGTATTGGTCCAAATATTTCTCGCATGCACATGAACAGCTGATAGAAAATGGTGGAGGTTGCTGATCCACAATTATTTACGTTCGCTGTCGCAAGCTTAGTTTATCCATTGCAAGATCATATTATAATAGAAAGAAAAAATCTATAAAGAGGCGTTGGTGGACTAGACTACGGCAGTAACGTAGGAATGCAGGCCAAGGAAGAGGTGTACTACATATGCTGCAAAATGAACTCGTTTCTGACTCTGTTTAACTTCCTTAGAACGGACGAAAATTTGTTTGGAAAGTTGCTGTGCTTAGTTGAAAAAATCACTCGCCAAGACACAAATATGAAGACGTCCATACCAGCAAATCAAAGGTAGATTTTTATATTTTGTTGAGAAAAGAAGGTTAAGTACAAATGCATCCGATAAAATACATTTTCTGGGGTTATAAATACCAGAGTCATTACTTCATAAATCTCTGCCGCACAAAAAAAAATGAGAGGTGTACTTCAACCATAGGTCAGCTACTATAATACTATTATTTAGGACAATTGTCACACAAACAATCGCGTTGGCGGGAAGGAAGACTCAGCGCTGTCATCTTATTACGTCAATACCACTCATTGGTTGATTTCATACGTTTGGACCAAAATTTAGAATCCGCTGTATCCTGTTGTAGCAAACTGGAATTGGACCAAAACATGGGACAGAAATTGTATACAATGAAATTATCCGATGTCCCACAATCCAATTTGTAGTTTGAAGAGTATGGGACCAAAATATTTGACCTGGGACATCGGCTTTAGAATTAATTGAGGATATATAAATGTTATACGAGTTTATACCCTCAAGAACGAAAATGTGAAGATTCTGAAACATCTTGTGAACAACTATAAAAAGAATAAATAAATACAGGGTTATTGAAACAGAAAGAACAGATTTCAAATATTTATTGCTTCCAAACTACAAAAGATAGAAACGTGATTCCAACGTTCATGGAGATAGAAAAGTGTACAATTTTGTAATATGCATTCAATATGAGTCCCGTATGTTACACGGCATATGTCAAAACGGTGGCTCATTTCTTGCCACACACGAATCAGCTGGTCTCCAGTTATCGAATTCACAGCTTCAACAATTCGATGTCGTAGATCTTCAAGAGTAATAGGCATTGGAGGGATAAAAACACCTAACCCCATAGATAAAAATCACATGGAGACCTGGGAGGCCACCGGCGATATAGTTGATCTGCTCCTCCTCTCGCAATCCAACGCTCTGCAAACGTGTTATTCAAGTAACGTCGGACGTGGTAAGAGAAGTGAGGCGGGGCACTATCTTGCATGAAGAGATTTCATTGAAAAACATTAATCGTTGGATAAAATTGTCTTCTTCCAGATCTTCTAACATGCAAATGTACAATTCGTACCTTTTGTTGTGGTCGCCAGGATTCAATGCTTGCAATAACTGCAGTTTGTGAGCAGACGATGTATTGGAACTCGCCATACCGTTGCTTGCTTGGGCTCCTTTCGTATAGTGTACGAATATGTTCGACATTCGCGTCGGATGTGCGAGGACGTCCCGTGCTTTTCCTTTTGCACATGCAACCATCTTCTACCAATTTTCGATGCCACTCGTAAATTTGCTTGTGACGCGGCGATTGTTTATTAATTTAATAGAAAAATGCTCGTTGAACTGCAACAATGAAATCTAGCTTTGCTAATTGCAGCACACAAAATTATTTCTCTTGAGGTGTCGCCGCCATTTCACTACAGACATACAGCAACAACAAACAACAGCGCCAATGCGGCCGTGATTGGAACTTCTATCCGCGCTGTTTCAATTCTAAACTTTTCTCTCTCCATGAACGTTGGAATCATGCTTCTATCTTTTGTAGTTTGGAAGCAATAAAAGTTTGAAATCTGTTCTTTCTTTTTGAATAACGCTGTATAATAAAATATGTATATATTTATAGTAGGAGATTTGAAGAGTAAGAAATGTGGTAGGTATAATAGACACATTTAGTGATATAACTTTAAATGTAAATGGCAAATTAAGAGATTTGGCTACTTTCACAATTAAATTGCAAATATCTTCTTGGGACGGGAAATCGCTGTGTGATGTGACGTGAGTCTTACAACTGGGTTCGAAGCGATATCCTCGCGTACTGGTTAGCTGACACTTCTCTGTGAGAACCTTGGTTAGTGTTTTAGTTTGGTGCCTAAACATATTTTTAGCGAGAAGGCGGAGACTAATTATTGGTGGACATTACGTTCATTAAGTTACTAAAGAATTTGATTTTGTTCGATGAAGCTCCGATAAAGTTCCAGGCACAACACGTTGAGTACGGAATGCTGGTCAGTTTCTTGTGTTTGCAGACAGATGTGTGGAGGTAAATATATAAATAATGTACAGTAACTTATCTTTTAGGCGGGAAGTTCAACCCGACAATCCAATTATTTTATTGATACAGTTTTTATGTGTGTTTCTTTTCTACTTAAAATTTTAATATACTTTAAGATACATATTTGTAAACGCACATAATAGAATAGGTGTGTACAAGTATTGCATCTATGAGCCTTGGAAGTTTTAGTGAGGAAAAATAAGCAGAAACTGTGATTTTTGTAGACTATTTCGGATGGTGAAGTCGTCTTTGAATGGAAAAATCTGATGTGTTCCATTCACATGACTTTCTCTACATCTCTGCAAAAAATTATTGTTAAAAAGCTTATGCTTCTATTTACTTCATTCTACTCGAGAAAAAAAAATAGCAGAAATAGTCTTATTACTTGTTTCTTTGCATAGGTTAAAGCGATAGTCAAAAGATGGTTGCTATGTGACTGAAGTTCATTTGATTGCATGGACACGAGTTGACAAATTCCTGTGTGAGAAAAGTATGGTTCTCAAAGCTGAAACAGTGAACTAAAAACAACCACCTCTACAAAAAAAAAAAAAAAAAAAAAAAAAAATGTATATAACAAATTGTGTGTTTTAAAGTGCTCTACTTTTTTTTTGTGGTAAGTTTTTGTCCATCTCATAAATTTTCGTAAAATTCATCTAGAATAAAGTAGTCTTCAGAGGCTATTCCTAGAAAATTCAAGATATAATTTTATTTGTGAGGTAAATATCTTAAATATACGATATTTAAATCAAAATCATTAGAGCTATTTTTGAGAAAGTCAAAATGTTTGAAAAAAGTTCCATGTAAAGGGTAGTTGGGGGTGGGGGATTTTCTTGAACATCTTTGTGCCAAATATTTGGAGAGTACCAAACTTAAATACCAAGTTTGGTAAATAACGGTCTTTTCGTGTTTGAGTTATGCTGTCCACAGAGACACACACACACACACACACATACACGCACACACGGACCTTTTTCCAAAAATTTTTTTTTTATTCAGATGGACCCAAAACCTGTATTTCCGCGAAATCTCGGTATCGAATTTTTCGGTACAATACAATACCTGCTCTATACACTATGTGTAGAGAAAGTAGGCACATTATCAGACTTTTAACAGCAATACGCTGAGGTAAAGTGCATTAATGCCCAGTTAGTGTTCACGAGATCTCAAGAGTCATGTCAACATCTCCCATTGTGTGTTAGTAACAAAGACCACGTGCTCGGAACGCTCCAAATGAAATTAGACGCGCAAGTTACGAACTATGACCAGTTATTATCCACTTAAACAACTGCTGGAGGGAAGGGGCGAAGTTGTTAAAGGGTAAACTCCTCCTGCCTTTGCTGACCTCGAAATCCGGGATAAACTCTAAGGAACGTCAGCTGGTGTAGTCTGGCGCGTTAATATTCAGTGATAGCCATAAAACGTATCCATGCCGAGTGATGACAATATACATTTGTGCATTGGGGATAACTGTTTTACTTTCTATACACGTACTATGCACATAGAGTATAGAGAACTTTTTGTAATGCACCTAAAAATTCGAAAACGAGATTTCACCAGAAATATATGTTTTGAGACCCCCAGAATAAAAAAAAGGCACTTTTAGAAACATATCCGTGTGTGTGTGTGTGTGTGCGCGCGCGCGCGCGTGAGTGAGTGTGGGGGGAGGGGGTGCAGCATAGCGCAAAAACGAAAAGCCCGTTAAGAACAAAACTTGGTATTTAGGTTTGGTATCTTCCAAAAATGCGACACGAAGATTTTCAAGCAAATCCCCCTACCTCCAACTACCCTTTACATAGAAAACTTTTCCAAATTTTTTATTTTCTAAAAAATGGCTCAAACGAATTTGATTAAAATATCGTTTATTAAAGATATTTGCCAAACAAATAAAGCTTTATTCTTTCATTTCCTGGCAATAGCCTCAGAAGACCGTTTTATTCTGGATGAATTTTCCTGTATTTTGCCTAACTGCTATACCGTAAGAAATAGACAAAAACTTCCCAAATAAAACACGTAGAGCACGTTAAAACGCACAAATTATTATGTATACATTATTTTCGTGGAGTTGATGGTTTTTGAGATATTCCTTGTTTTTGGTTTCAGCTTTTAAAAGCTTTCGTTTTCCATACAGGAATTTGTCGACTCCTGTTCATACAAACATAGGAACTTCAGTCAAATACCAACCAGCTTTTGACTATCACTTTAACCTATGCTACTCTCTTATTTCGCTTCTACTTACAAGGAAGCAAGTAAAAAGACTATTTCTGCTATTTTTTTCTCGATTAGCATGAAGTATATAGAAGCATAAGCTTCTAATAATAATTTGTTGCAGAGATGTAGAGAAAGACATGTGAACATAAAATGGAATAATATAACTAAATGTATATATTTGCTGAAACTACAAGCAAGAGAAAATGACATAAAATGGCAAAACAATGATAAAAAACGACCCAAAATATGCAATTTAGGATTCATGATAAGAATGTATGTAGAGGATAGCAATAATGCAAAGGTACAAGGTTCATAGACAGCTTGTCAATGGAATGCGGACTGTTACCAAATATATTTATCAAATTATCACGGCTTTTCATAAAAATGTGATGTGTTCCATTCGTAGGACTTGCTCTACATCGCTGTAACAAATTATTGTTAAAAAGCAATCTTCCATCGACTTTATGGCAATCGAGATAAACATTAGCACAACTTGTCTTAATTACTTGCTTCCTTGTAAGTAGAAAGCACACTTGGCTAAAACGATAGTCAAATCTTTTAAAAGCTCGGTGCCATATGTTTGAAATCCGCTTCCATGCTGGTCCAGGGGTATACAAATTTAATAAATAACAAGGAATATCTTGGAAATGGTAAATTCTACAAAAAACGTATATGAAATAAATTGTCTGTTTTAACGTGATCTACATTTTTTGTGTAGTAAGTTTTTTTTTTCCTATACCTCATGATATACGTTATGCAAAATTCATTCAGGATAAAGATATATTTAGAGGCTATTTCCAAAAAATTGCAAATATACATTTTATTTGCCATAAAAATATATTTACCTTACGGTATTGCAATCAACATCGTTATATCGATTTTTGAGAAAATCATAATTCTCGAAATTTTTCCCATGTAAAGGGTAGTTTGGGGTGGGGAAGTTACTCAAAATCTTCGTGTCGCATCCCAGAAAGCTTCTAAACTTAAGTACCAAGTTTGGTATTTTGCTGACTCTTCGTTTTTGAGTTATCGTGTTCACAGGCATACGGATATTTTTCCAGGTATGCATTTTTTGGATGCATGGGATACTAAACCGTGTATTTCCGGTGTAATTTCGGTACCGACCTTTTGGGTAGAATGAAATACCTACCTTATCTATACAGCATATGCGTAGCACGTGTAGAAAAAGTAAAACAGATTCGAAAATTCCAGAAGGTAAAACTAAATATATTTTATTCATTCACCACTGAATTTGAGAGCCAATTCACTAGAAGATTAGAGTGTGTTTCTTTCCAGCAGAGCAGAAGTTTCTGCTGGTAATTTTCATCTGCTCGGCAAGTTGGAGAGTTGCAAAGTTTAATTTACAGCAGAGTTTTATTTAAGTTAAAATAAAACATTTCATATCTCTCTCATCCAACTTTATCTATGCAAGTGTGCTTGGCTTATCCCTAGTTATAAATTTACATCCTCGAGAATATCTCTGCGCCTCTTGCAATTGCACTTCTGGCTGCTGAAAGATTAATGAGCGAGTAGCACAAACTTCTTTCCCAAACTGGATATAGGCCACGGTTACCATAAAGAGGGCGCTAAACCCTCGCAACAGCAACGCAAAGTAAGTGGCGCCAACACATTCCATAGCGCTCAAGTTATATATCCTGCAATATTAAGTAATTGTACTTGACTCAGTTTTTTTCACTCATACAAATTATAGATGAATTTAACCAAAAAATGGATATGAGCTAAAAATTCTGTTGTATAACGGTTGTATGGATATGTACGCCTCTCTCACTCTCTCTCTCCCATTGTCTCATACACACTCTTACCCTCTCTCTCTTTCTCTGTCTCTCTCTCTCTGTCTTGCTCTCTGTCTCTCTCACACACTTTTATTCACTCTCGCTCTGTCTCACACACACTCTTACTCACTCTCTCTGTCTCATTTTTACTCACTCTCTCTTAGTCTAAAACACACTCTTAGTCACTCTCTCTGTCTCACACACACTTTTATTCACTCTCTCTGTCCAAAACACACTCTTACTCACTCTCTCTGTCTCTCTCAAACACTTTTATTCACTCTCTCTCTCTGTCTAACACACACTTTTACTCACTCTCTCTGTCTCACACACTTTTACTCACTCTCTCTCTCACACACACTTTTACTCACTCTCTCTCTCACACACACTTTTACTCACTCTCTCTCTCTCACACACACTTTTACTCACTCTCTCTGTCTCACACACACTTTTACTCACTCTCTCTGCCTCACACACACTTTTACTCACTCTCTCTGTCTCACACACACTTTTACTCACTCTCTCTGTCTCACACACACTTTTATTCACTCTCTCTGTCCAAAACACACTCTTACTCACTCTCTCTGTCTCTCTCAAACACTTTTATTCACTCTCTCTCTCTGTCTAACACACACTTTTACTCACTCTCTCTGTCTCACACACACTTTTACTCTCTCTCTGTCTCACACACACTTTTACTCACTCTCTCTCTCTCTGTCTCACACTCAGTTTTTCTCACTCTCTCTGTCTCACACAAATTTTTATTCACTCTCTCTCTGTCTAACACACACCTTTACTCACTCTCTCTGTCTCACATACCCTTTTACTCACTCTCTTTGTCTCACACACACACTTTTATTCACTCTCTCTCTGTCTAACACACACTCTTACTCACTCTCTCTGTCTCACACACACTTTTACTCACTCTCTCCATCTCACACACACTTTTACTCACTCTGTCTCACACACACTATTATTCACTCTCTCCCTGTCTAAAACACACTTTTACTCACTCTCTCTGTCTCTCTGTATCACAGACACCCTCTGACTCACACACACTCTTACTCTGTCTCTCTGTCTTACAGACACTCTCTGACTCACACACTCTTACTCTGTCTCTCTGACCCTCACACACTCTTACTCTGTCTCTCTCACACACACTCTCTGATTCACACACACTCTTACTCTGTCTCTGTCTCTCTGACTCACACACACTCTTACTGTCTCTCGGTCTCACATAACACTCTTACTCTGTATCTGTCTCACACACTCCCTGTCTTACACACTCTCTGACTCACACACACTCTCTGACTCACACACACTCTCTGACTCACACACTCTCTGTCTCACACACTCTGACTCACACACTCTCTGACTCACACACCCTCTTACTCTGTCTCTCTGTTTCACACATTCTGTCTCTGTCTCTCTGACTGACACACACTCTTACTGTCTCTCTGTCTCACACACTCTTACTATCTCTCTGTCTCACACACTCTTACTGTCTTTCTGTCTCACACTGACTCACACACACTACCACTCTGTCTCTGTCTCACTTACACTCACTCTTACTGTCTCTGTCTCACACACTCTCTGAATAACACACACTCTTAGTCTGTCTCTCTGACTCACACACTCTCACTCTGTCTCTCTGTCTCAGAAACTCTCTGACTCACACACTCACACTCTGTCCCTCTGTCTCACACACTCTTACTTTGTCTCTGTCTCTCTGACTCACACACACCCTTACTCTGTCTCGCTGTCTCACAGACACTCTCTGACTGATACACTCACACTCTGTCCCTCTGTCTCACACACTTTCTGACTCACACACACCCTTACTCTGTCTCACAGATACTCTATGACTCACCACTCTCTTACTCTTTCTCTCTGTCTCACACACTTTCTGACTCACACACACCCTTACTCTGTCTCACAGACACTCTCTGACTCACACACTCTTACTCTGTCTCTCTGTCTCACATACACTCTCTGACTCACACACACCCTTACTCTGTCTCTCTGTGTCACATACACTATCTGACTCACACACACCCTTACTCTGTCTCTCTGTCTCACAGACACTCTCTGACTCACACACACTGTTACTCTGTCTCTCTGTCTCACATACACTCTCTGACTCACACACACCCTTACTCTGTCTCTCTGTGTCACATACACTATCTGACTCACACACACCCTTACTCTGTCTCTCTGTCTCACAGACACTCTCTGACTCACACACACTGTTACTCTGTCTCTCTGTCTCACATACACTGTCTGACTCGCACACACTCTTACCCTGTCTCTCTGTGTCAAAGACACTCTCTGACACACACACACTCTTACCCTGTCTCTCTGTGTCAAAGACACTCTCTGACTCGCACACACTCTCTGTCTCACATACACTGTCTGACTCACACACACTCTTACTCTGTCTCTGTCTCACATACACTGTCTGACTCACACACACTCTTACTCTGTCTCTCTGTCTCACAAACACTCTCTGACTTACACACACTCTTACTCTGTCTCTCTGTCTCACATACACTGTCTGACTCACACACACTCTTACTCTGTCTCTCTGTCTCACATACACCCTCTGACTCACACACACTCTTACTCTGTCTCTGTCTCACATACACTCTCTGACTCACACACACTCTTACTCTGTCTCTCTGTCTCACAGACACTCTCTGACTCACACACACTCTTACTCTGTATCTCTGTCTCACAGACACTCTCTGACACACACACACTCTTACTCTGTCTCTGTCTCACAGATACTCTCTGACTCACACACACTCTTACTCTGTCTCTCTATCTCACAGACACTCTCTGACTCACACACACTCTTACTCTGTCTCTCTGTGTCACATACACTCTCTGACTCACACACACTCTTACTCTGTCTCTCTGTGTCACAAACACTCTCTGACTCACACACACTCTTACTCTGTCTCTCTGTCTCACATACACTCTCTGACTCACACACACCCTTACTCTGTCTCTCTGTGTCACATACACTCTCTGACTCACACACACTCTTACTCTGCCTCTGTCTCACAGACACTCTCTGACTCACACACACTCTTACTCTGTCTCTCTGTCTCACAGACACTCTCTGACTCACACACTCTTACTCTGTCTGTCTGTCTCACATACACTCTCTGACTCACACACACTCTTACTCTGTCTCTCTGTCTCACATACACTCTCTGACTCACACACACTCTTACTCTGTCTCTCTGTCTCACATACACTCTCTGACTCACACACACTCTTACTCTGTCTCTCTGTGTCACATACACTCTCTGTCTCACATACACTCTCTGTCTCACATACACTCTTACTCTGTCTCTCTGTCTCACAGACAGTCTGACACACACACACTCTTACTCTGTCTCTCTGTCTCACATACATTCTCTGACACACACACACTCTTACTCTGTCTCTCTGTCTCACAAACACTCTCTGACTCACACACACTCTTACTCTGTCTCTGTCTCACATACACTCTCTGACTCACACACACTCTTACTCTGTCTCTGTCTCACAGACACTCTCTGACTCACACACACTCTTACTCTGTATCTCTGTCTCACAGACACTCTCTGACACACACACACTCTTACTCTGTCTCTGTCTCACAGATACTCTCTGACTCACACACACTCTTACTCTGTCTCTCTATCTCACAGACACTCTCTGACTCACACACACTCTTACTCTGTCTCTCTGTGTCACATACACTCTCTGACTCACACACACTCTTACTCTGTCTCTCTGTGTCACAAACACTCTCTGACTCACACACACTCTTACTCTGTCTCTCTGTCTCACATACACTCTCTGACTCACACACACCCTTACTCTGTCTCTCTGTGTCACATACACTCTCTGACTCACACACACTCTTACTCTGTCTCTGTCTCACAGACACTCTCTGACTCACACACACTCTTACTCTGTCTCTCTGTCTCACAGACACTCTCTGACTCACACACTCTTACTCTGTCTGTCTGTCTCACATACACTCTCTGACTCACACACACTCTTACTCTGTCTCTCTGTCTCACATACACTCTCTGACTCACACACACTCTTACTCTGTCTCTCTGTCTCACATACACTCTCTGACTCACACACACTCTTACTCTGTCTCTCTGTGTCACATACACTCTCTGTCTCACATACACTCTCTGTCTCACATACACTCTTACTCTGTCTCTCTGTCTCACAGACAGTCTGACACACACACACTCTTACTCTGTCTCTCTGTCTCACATACATTCTCTGACACACACACACTCTTACTCTGTCTCTCTGTCTCACAAACACTCTCTGACTCACACACACTCTTACTCTGTCTCTGTCTCACACACACTCTCTGAGTCACACACACTCCTACTCTGTCTCTGTCTCACACACACTCTCTGACTCACACACACTCTTACTCTGTCTCTCTGTGTCACAAACACTATCTGACTCACACACACTCTTACTCTGTCTCTCTGTCTCACAGACACCCTCTGACTTACACACACTCTTACTCTGTCTCTCTGTGTCAAAGACACTCTCTGACTCACACACACTCTTACTCTGTCTCTCTGTGTCACAAACACTCTCTGACTCACACACACTCTTACTCTGTCTCTCTGTCTCACAGACACTCTCTGACTCACACACACTCTTACTCTGTCTCTCTGTGTCACAAACACTCTCTGACTCACACACACTCTTACTCTGTCTCTCTGTCTCACATACACCCTCTGACTCACACACACTCTTACTCTGTCTCTCTGTCTCACATACACTGTCTGACTCACACACACTCTTATTCTGTCTCTCTGTCTCACATACACTGTCTGACTCACACACACCCTACTCTGTCTCTCTGTCTCACAGACACTCTCTGACTCACACACACTCTTACTCTGTCTCTCTGTCTCACACACACTGTCTGACACACACACACACTCTTACTCTGTATCTCTGTCTCACAGACACTCTCTGACTCACACACACACACACACACACACACACACTGTTACTCTCCAATTTTTTCCCCGCTGGGAGTCCTGGACCGGGGTGTTCTCATCCTCGTTAAGTCCCTGGGTGACCAATTGAGGAGCTACTTAATGGAGAAGTAGCGGCTCCAGGTCGCGAAGACCGCATTAACCGGCCGGGGGGATCTAAGCGCTGACCATGTCTCAGCCCACAATACTGCACTCTATCCATTGCGTCTGTAATGGAGCGAGATGGGGGACGTAGCGGCCGGGCGGTAGGACAGGGCTCTTAGAGAGCGGTGCCAGGAGTTTTCTGAAGGTACCTTATTTAATTTTAAATTGTCTAATACAATGGTGTATGAGTGTGTGCGGGGAGAGAGGGAGTGAGAGAAATGGGGAAACATATGGCGGGAATATGTGGATAAGTAATTTATTCGGCACGCACCATTGTTATTACAATATATGTTTTAAAATACACAATTTTAACACAGTTTGGACATTTAATTAAAAATACTTAGAGTAATACAGTATTTGTTTCCTCGTCTTAGCTTAATTTAAAATGTATCAAACTTTATTACTATTATGCTCATATCTGTATGGTTTACTCTGATAATTAGCCCCAACTTCTGCTAAATGGCTCCCGTTTGCTTTAGGATATGGAACGGAACAAGTCACGCGCGTGTTGCGCGGTTTCATAGAAAGTCATGTGACCATTTAGCAAAGATTAGGTACTTGTCCAAAACTTGTAATTAAATAAGTGACACGTAAATAAATTGCAGCTTCTGGCATTTGAGGGACGTGCAGTAACACGCCTCTTCAGCGATGAATATATGTTTGCGGAATAAAAATCTGATGTGTTCCATTCACGTGAATTTCGCTACATCTCTGCAATTAATTATTGTTTTTAAGGTTATTCTTTTATTTAATAATGTTAATCTAGATAACTTGGCAGAAAAGGATTTATTACCTGCTTCCTTATAAGTAGAAGGGAAATAAGGACCATCGACTATGTGATTGAGGTACCTTTGCTTCTATGGACAGTAAATGAAAAATTCCGTATGAGAAAAATATGATTATTAAGCTGATACTAATAACAAGGAATGTCCCAAAGCGGCCAACTTTACGAAGAAATGTATGACATAAATTGTGTGTTTTAACGAGCTCTACGTGTTTATCTTTGAAAGTTTGTCTATCTCTTAAGGTTTCCCAGTTTTGCAAAATTCCTTTAGAATAAACAAGTCTTTAGAGGCTATTGCCAGAAAATTCAAGATATATATTTTATTTGTCACATAAATATCCTAAATATAAGAGGTTTTAATCAAAACCATTACAGCTATTTTTAAGAAAATCAAAACTTCCGAAATTTTTTGCAAGTAAAGGGTAGTTGGGGGTGGAGGAATTTTCTTGAAAATCTTCGATGTCGCATCCTTGGAAGCTACTGAACTTAAATATCAAGTTTGGTATTTAACGGTCTTTTCGTTTTTGAGCTATGCAGTCCCCCCGCCCCCCACTCACACAAGAGCCGTTTTCCAAAAATGCCGTGTTTTTTTTGTTTCAGGGGAACCCAAAACATTTATTTTCGGTGAAATCTCGGTATCGAATTTTTGGGTGCAATACAATACCTTCTCTAAACACTGTACATAGTACGTGTAGAGAAAGTAATAAAAAGGGGCTGCCAGTATATCAGGTTTTCTGCTCGTGGTAATAGAAGACGGAAATAAAGCAAGTACCAAAATGGCCTTCCTGAGCACAGCTAGGTTGAAAGCGTGTGTTGTGAAACTACCAGTCAGTTAGAATTCCGCCGGAGGGGTTTGTACCCTTAAGTGGCAGTGCGGCACTTCACGTAAATGTTAAACCAAACTTGGCCCGGTCTAAGTGACGAACAGATGGCGGTCGCTATTCAATCATCTGATATTGCCATGAGATGACGAACATCTATAGCAAATGTTCTTTTGTTTTTACTTTCTCTATACCAACTATGTACATTGTGTATAAAGAAGGTATTGTATTGTACCCAAAAATTGGATACCAAAATTTCACCGGAAATACATGTTTTGAGACTCCCTGAATCCAAAAAAGCATTTTTAGAAAAATGTCCGTGTGTGTGTGTATCTGTGGGCAGCATAGCGCAAAATCGAATGAACCGTTAAAGCCCAAACTTGGTATTTAAGTTTGGTATCTTCCAAGAATGCGACACGAAGATTTGCAAGAAAATCCCCTACCCCAAACTAGCCTTTACATGGAAAAAATTTCGAAAATTTTGATTTTGTTAAAAATGGCTCAAACGATTTTGATTGAAATATCATATATTAAAGATATTTACCTGACAAATAAAATGTATATCTTGAATTCTCTGGGAATAGCCTCTGAAGACTACTTTATTCTGGATGAATTTTACGGAATTGTGCATAACTGCTAAACCGTAAAGATGGACAAAAGCTTACTGCACAGAAAATGTAGCTCGCGATAAAACACACAGTTTATGTCATACGCTTTTTTTCGTGGAGTTGATCATTTTTAAGATATTCTTGATTTTTCGTTTCTGCTTTGAAAAACATACTTTTCTCATACAGGAATTTGTTAACTCCTGTGCATACAACAAAAGAACTTCAGTTACATTTCAACCAGCTTTTCGCTATCACTTTAACCTAACTTCCACTTACAAAGAAGCAAGTAATAAGATTATTTCTGCTAATATTTCTCTATTAGCATGAAGTAAATAGAAGTAACAACTTTTTTAACTACAATTTCCTACAGAGATGTAGAGAAAGTCATGTGAATGGAACACATCAGATTTTTTTTATTATTGTAGCAAACAAAATCACCTTTAATTGTGTATAGGAATTAAAACCTGGCAATTTTTGAGTTAAATATACATAACAGATTCACTGAGTCGGAAAGCCGTATCTTGCCGATGTTAAAGTTTGACCCAGCAACTATTTAACACAATGAGCTACATCCAGCAATACCTTACTGTTCATTGATGAAAATTATAATGCCTCCCATTATTAAAATGAAAGGTATGATTTTTTACTTTCTCTGTAGGCACTATGTACATAGTGTATAGAGAATATATTGCACTCCACCAAAAAATTCGATACCGAGATTTCACCGGAAATATATGTTTTAGGGTTCCCTTTATCTATAAAAACCATTTTCGGAAAAAAGTCCGTGTGTGTGTGTGTGTGTGTGTGTGTGTGTGTGTGTGTGTGTCTGTAAACACGATATCTCAAAAACGAAAAGTCGGTAAAATACCAAACTTGGTATTTAAGTTTTGTATCTTCCAGGGATGCGACACGAAGATTTTGAGAAAAATCCCCCCACTCCCAACTATGCTTTACATAGAAGTTTTTTCGAAAATTTTTATTTTATCAAAAATGACTAAAGATTTTGATTAAAATATTGTATATTAAAGATATTTACCTGACAAATAAAATGAATATCTTGAATTTTCTGAGAATAGCCTCTGAAGAGTAGTTTATTCTGGATGAATTTTACTAAATTTTGAATAACTGCTAAACCGTAAGAGATGGACAAAAACTTACTACACAAAGAATGTAGAGCACGGTAAAACACAAAATTTATGTTATATATTTTTTTTTTTCGTGGAGTTCGTCGTTTTTGTGACATTCCTTTTTTTTTTTTTTTTTTTTTTTTTTTGTTTTGTTTTGTAATTTAACGTCCTTTAACCTGGTTTGGTCATATCGGACGATGAATGTAATTGATGATATGATGCTCAAATGATCTCGGGGTCCATGGAGCTTAAAGTTACTCGACATTCGTCTTCTCAGGATAAGGGAAAACCCCGAAAAAAACCTTACCCGGGTAACTTACCCTAAGCGAGATTCGAACTCACGACCTTTCGAACGTGAGGCAGACATGCTACCACCACGCTACCCAGACGGGTGATTCCTTATTTTTGGTTTCTGCTATGAAAAACTTATACTTTTCTCATACAGGAATTTGTCAACTGCTGTCCATACAAACAAAGGAACTTCAGTGATAGGGCAATCAGCTTTTGATTATCACTTTAACCTAGGGTACTCCCTTATTTCACCTCTGCTTACAAGGAAGCAAGTAATATGGCTATTTCTGCTAATGTTTTACTGATTAGCATGAAGTTAATAGAAGTATAAGCTTTTCAAGAATAGTTTGTTGCAGGGATATGGAAAAAGTCATGTGAATGGTACACATCTGTGTAGAAAATGTTACCTTTTAGAAACTGCTTTCAGTCATTAAATTAAAAGAAAATGTAACTTAACTTTCCAAACACAAATTTGCGGTATTTTGAAACTCTCAAATGAAAGAACTATGAGCGGGATGCCAATGCTGCCAATAACTAAAGTAAAATTTTGCAATAAAAATAAAAAAAAAATCTTCTCTAACACTAATATTTAAAAACTATGTTTTACTAAACGAGTGTACTAAAATGTTCTAAAAAAAACTGCTATGCAGGATTATTTTCAACGATATTTTTAAACTATTAACAATTAGCGTGCCTGTATAAAAGTTGTACCAAAATGAGCGCGAGATTCAAAATTGTGATATGCAATGAAAACAGAAAAAAGTTATCGAAGTTCCATTTCGGCTCCTCTTAAGCATTATTCATTACAAACCCTGAGGCTTTGGTTATGTAATCTGACAAACATTTTTCAAGAGAACTTTTACCAAGCTCCTCTGTATATAATGCTGACGCAATGACCGAATCCTCATAAGTTTACGTATAGATAAATAAATGTAACACGACACACTCTGATATTGCCAATGCAATGAATGAAGCTAACACTCTTGGAGAAAATCTGTGTTACTGGTAACACTTTTTCGGTTTTAACATTTCACTTCAGTAAGCTATCACTTGATTCTCGTGACGTAGCGGCCCTCGAGGGTGAAAGACAAGACCTCTGTAATCTCTCACCTTATGTCGCCACTATCACCATAATTACACTCTTGAGGCGATATCTAGCATTGCGGACCAATAGCCATGTTTTATTTGTGTTTTGTTTATGTTATTTCTCCTTGGTTACTTTCTTGAGAAGATAGAATTTTTTGGCGGTTTTGTTTTCATCAGTAGATTTTTAGTTTCTCTGCACGTAATATGTATATAGTGTATAGAGAAGGTATTCTATTGCACCTAAAAATTTTATACCGAGATTTTACCGAAAATGTAGGTTTTAGGGTCCTCTGTATTCAAAAAAAGCATTTTTGGTAAAATGTGCCTGTCTGTGTGTGTGTGTGTGTGTGTGTGTGTGTGTGTGTGTCTGTGTGTCTGTGAACACAATAACTCAAAAAATAAAGTCGGTAAAATACAAAACTTGGTATTTAAGTTTGGTGTCTTCCGAGGATGCGACATAAAGCTCTTAACAAAAATTCCCCACCCCAAACTTCCTATTGCATGGAAAAAAAATTGAAAATTTTGATTTTCTCAAAAATGGTTCCAACAATTTTAATTAAATTTACTGAGAAATATAATGTATATCTTGAACTTTCTGGGAATAGCCTCTAAAGATCTCTTTATTCTGGATGAATTTTGCGCAATTGGTAAAACGTAACGGACAGACAAAACTTACAACATAAATGACGTAGATTTCGTTAAAACAAACAATTTAGGTCATATACTTTTTTTTTTTTTTTTTTTCTTCAAAGAGTTTACCATTTCTGAGACATTTCAAGTTAAATCTTCCACATTTAAAATACTTAAACTTCTTTTTTTTTGTTCAGTTTTCTGCTGGCCATGCATAGAAACGGATTTCCGCCACATGAAAATCAGCTTTTAAAAGATTTGACTAACGCATTAGCCCAGTTTTTCCATTATTTTCCTTCTACTAAGAAGGAAGCAGTTAATTAAGACAATTTCCGCTTATGTTTATCTCTATTACCATGGAGTATATAGAAGATTATGTTTTTTAACAATAATAAGCCACAGCGATGTAGAGAAAGTCATGTGAATGGAACACACAAGACTTTTTCATATGGCGACGAGCTGTTTAATTTTTTGTCAATAATCTGTTTTAGCAATGGAAAGGTTTTGCAGTAACTAAGGAAAGCTTTGAAAGCTTTTACACTTCTCCTTCTGACTTCGTCGGGGAAGGAGGTCCAGGAGAGGCTAAGGTTAAGGGATAACATTCCTCGTCATTCCAAGGAGATAAATGGTTCGAAGAATTTGTGCTTGCAAGTAATAATTACGTCGGATAATGGATCTGTTACATTTTTCGACCAGATAGTTTATTTTTCCGGAAGCATTGTCGGAATATTTTTAGTTCAAGTAAAGAAGAAAGCACATAGCGCACAAGGGAAACGTAAGTAGGAAAGTGAGGATTTTTTATGGGAATAGACATTTCCTAGGGAATGCAGTCGATTTTCAGTTTGAAAAAGAAGGATAGCTTTCAAATTTGGAACTGTGATGAAAACCTTTGAATAACAGCAAGCTTAGGTTAATAGATAATAACATGTTGAACTTTACAACCAGTAAATCTCTGCACCATGTACGCGCCCTGAGTAAAAGAGATCTCAATAATATGGGTTCTACCGACTGACCTGAACCCGGACAAGCCACGTTTTAAATCCCTGCTGCAACTCTTAAAACATCTAATATCGCGCCAGCAACGCATATGCTAAATTGTTAACTCGCTCAGTCGAGTGTGCTCGCTTATATAACCGCCGGAATTCTCCAAAGAGTTCTAGAATATTTGGAAGACGAAGGGAGTTTAACATTTCCAGAATATTCTGCTTATCTCTATATACTATCGCTGAATATTGGAGATGATGTATCTCCTAAACCGACCAACGACTTGATCCACAGCTGTATCACATTGCGTTTTATGCAAACGGCTGTAAATTTTCCATTAATCAAAGAAGGGGGTAAAAACTGAAAAGTATATCGCTTTATAAAAATTTCACTATATTTGGTGTCATAGTTTATATTATTTTAATTGATACTGTAAAAACTTCCTTTGTAAACCTAAATATAACAAATATATTTGCTATTTGTTTTATATTTTACACTTACTTTGAGAAAAGTGCACGATAAGTTTAAAAATCTGATGTGCTGCATTTAGATGACTTTCTCTGTGCATCTGCAACACATTATTGTTAAAAAGCTTATGCTTCTATTTACTTCTTGCTAATCGAGAAAACATTAGCAGAAATAGTCTTATTACTTGCGAAATAAGGGAGTGCCATAAGTTAAAGTGATAGACAAAAGCTGGTTGTTATGTGACTGAAGTTGCTTTGTTTGTATGGACAGGAATTGACAAACTACTGTATGAGAAAAGTTAAGGTATTTTATAGCTGAAACCAATAACAAGGAAAATTTCAAAAACGATTAACTCCAAGAAAATATATAGCATAAATTGTGTGTTTTAATGTGCTCTCCATCTTTTGTACGGTGAGTTTTTGTCCAGCTCTTACGGTTTAGCAGTTATGAAAAATTCCATAAAATGTATCCATAATATAGTAGTCTCCAGAGGGCATTCCCAGAAAATTCAAGATATATTTTACCTGCGATGTAAATAACCTTAATATACGGTGTTTGAATCAAAATTGGTAGAGCCATTTTTTAGAAAATCAAAATTTTCGAAAATTGTTCCATGTAAAGGGTAGTTTGGGGGGGGTTCTTGAAAATCTTCGTGTCGCATCCTTGAAAGATACTGAACTTAATTACGAAATTTGGTATATAACGGACATTTTGTTTTGGAGCTATGCTGTCCACAGACACACGGAGCTTTTTTTGGACTCAGGGGGACCCAAAACATGTATTTCCAGTGAAATCTCGGTATGGAATTTTTGGGTAGTTTACAATACCTTCTCTATACACTATGTACACAGTACGTATAGAGAAAGTAAAAAATCAGTACAACTAAGTTAACAGCACATATTTGACTTAAACAGTAGTCACCAGAACCTGCAGTAATGATGGATATTAATAATTACAGTCAATGTTTTACCTATAAACCAGAAGTTAAATGCATTATTAAGAAGTAGACACATGTTGTAAACTTGATGAACCCACAACAAGGCTGCCATTTAGTAAAGAATATCCAGCAAACTCAGTAATGTTGCCAGCAGTTGAGAAAATACCCAAAACTTTCCTGAAACATTTTATTGCGCAGTATCGATTCAACCTAACACCATAGCTACGTTTGGATTGCATTTTAAAAGCAAATCGTTGTTTTGTGTATTGTTTGAGTTTTTACTTTCCCTGCACGTACTATGTACACAGACTATAGAGAAGGTATAGTATTGCACCCAAAAATTCGATACCGAGATTTCACCAGAAATACATGTTCTCGGTCGCCCTGAATCAAAAAAAAAAAGATTTAGAAAAAGATCCGTGTGTAGATATGCGTGTGTGTGCACAGCAAAGCTCAAACATGAAAACGCTGTTAAATACCAAACTCAGTATATAGTTTAGTGTCTTCCAAGGTTGCGACACGAATATTTTCAAGAAACCCCCTCCCCGCCCTCAACTACCCTTTACATGGACCATTAGTCGCCCTCAATGGTGTAATGGCTACCTTGCTAACTTCATATACCCAAGGTCGCGGAATCAAATCCGGCGGAGGACGATGGATTTTCGGGCGTAAAAATCCTTAGCATGGCTTCCTTCGGAAGGGAAGTAAAGCCGTTGGTCCCGTGTCGTAGATTTACGGCACATAAAAGAACCTCAAGCCTGATAGAGAGGCCTCTGAGCAAAATTAAGCGGTCTTACACACCCAGTATACAATGGGACGCTTAGAACAATAGTAGTTAAAGAGCGTCCATAAATAAAACTCCATTTCATTTTACATGGAACATTTTTCGAAAATTTTGATTTTCTCAAAAATGGCTATAAAGATTTTGATTAACATATCGTGTATTAAAGATATTTACCTGATAAATAAAATGTTTATTTTGAATTCTCTGGAAATAGCCTCTGAATACTACTTTATTCTGGATGAATATTTCGAATTTTGCATAACTGCTAAAACATAAGAGATGGACAAAGCTTATCATACAAAACATGTGAAGCACGTTAAAATACACAGTTTATTTTATATAATTTTTTTTCGTGGAGTTGATCGTTTATTACATATTCCTACTTATTGTTTTAGCTTTGAAAAACATACTTTTCTCATACTAGAATTTGTCAACTCCTGTCTATACAAAGCAACTTCAGCCACATAGCAACCACCTTTTGACTATCACTTTAACCTATGCTACTCCCTTATTTCACTTCTACTTACAAGGAAGCAAGCAATAACAATATTTCTGCTAATTTTTTCTCGGTTAGCATGAAGTAAATAGAAGTCAACTCTTCCATTGCCACGTGACATTCGAATTAAAGAGTTCCCCGAATGGTCTGGAAATGACGTGGGTGATGATACTATCTCTGGACAGACAACAATACATTGTTCCTCCTCCACCCCGTTCCAAGAACCATTGTTTGTATATTTAAATTTCTGTTTTGCAGTACCGAAAATATGTTTTAGTGAACGCTGTATAACACAGCTGCGTGTAGGACTGTGAACACGTCCAAAAATATCACTTTAGCCTGAAATAAACAAAAACCAGATGGCAGTAACTAGTCGTACCAACTTGAGTATTGCGAACCAGAGTGATAAAGCTTTCAGGGCCTTTCTCAGTATGAATTTTTACTTTCTCAATACGTACTATGTACAAGATGTATAGAGAAGGCATTGCATTGCACCCAAAAAATTATCAGAAATAGTCTTATTACTTGCTTCCTTGTAAGTAGAAGCGATATAAAAGGAGTACCATAGGTTAAAGTGATAGACAAAAGCTGGTTGCTATGTGACTGTAGTTCCTTTGAATGGACAGGAATTGACAAAGTTATTATTATTATTATTTATTTCTACTGGTTCATTATTATCATTATTATTATTATTATTATTATTATTATTATTATTATTATTATTATTATTTCATTCCCTCTGGTTCTATTATTACATTCCTATTGTTTCTATTTTATTATTGTTGTTTCATTATTTTTTTGTTAGTGTATAAAGCCCGCTTTTACCGCTTGTGGCACCGCAGTCGATGATAATGGTGAACATGGAATGAAGATGGAGCACCGGTGGAATGCAATGGTGGGGGGAAAAGGAGGAGCCGGAGAAAACCTGCCCCTCCGCCCCTTTGTCCACCACAAATATCACATGCGGTCGTTTAGGATCGATGGGTGATAGGCGAGAGGTTTACCCACTCGACCACGGCTCGGCCCATTGATGTTTCATTTCCCCAGTTCTATTATTATTATTATTATTATTATTATTATTATTATTATTATTATTATTATTATTATTATTATTATTATTATTATCACACTAACTTTTAGTTTGAAGTTTATTTATAAACAAGCAACAACACGTGTTACATTCACATACTTTCTCTACCAACAAACTATTCTTACAAAACCGTATTCTGCTAACTACTTCAAACAAATCCAGACTTAAATATGTAATGGTTCTATTACATATTTCCATGTAGTACAAAAAGAAAAGGCTAATATACCAGGCTGAACGGACGATTAAATCTGTTCACTGTTGTCACTTTTAAATTATAAGTATTGGCAAATTTGAACTTATAATGAATGTTAGGAAATGGTTAACTCTACAAATTTAGACTTTGCTGACAGCGGAAACAAAAGACTCCTTTACAGGGATGTGGGGCCCTTGTCTGTTTAGTAACAGCCCGACAAGGACAGACAATGAATGTGTGTGAGACAGAATATCGGATTCTTGTCAAACAGCAATTTCCCCTTTGTGTCTCTTTCCCCGGAGATTTTCTTCTGTGTGGAAAACAGTTCATTTTTGTGCAGTAAATCTATTTGTTTCGGTTTATCAGTTATACAGAAGTCATCCAGTTGTGTAGAGGACTCAAAACGCTATTGACAGCATATTAGCCCGCTGGGTATGTTATCAGTTTAATTATTATTTTTGCATAGGTTTCATATAGGAAATATCTGCCAAGACTGAGCAGATTGTAGACAAAAAACCTTAGGACGATGAAGGTTGCTATTAGGCACGCCAAGGTTATTCTCTTTGTTAATGTTAGTAACACAATTGTCTTTGTAGAACAAGATTTTTAGGGCATTAGAGACATAAGTAACAAGGTAAATTTTAGAGAAAGGTTTGTCCCCTAAAAGTTAGCAGAGAGGGACTTTTTCATTATAAAGAGCGGTCACCCGAGTTGAATACAAAGAACTTACAAAGGTAGACACGTGACAACGTTATTTTGGCGCTTCTTTTATCCAATCAGGAATGAGTTCAATATTGAAGATTTTAGGTATTTAAGCGATGCGCTTACAAGGAATTGGGTTATTGTTATTGCTACTTATTTTTCGTGCTAGACGCGTGATGCTGAACGCGGTACGCTATAAGCTGTACGTACGTGAACGAGGGTGTAAGTGCCTGAGTATGTGATATTGCGCGATATATTGTAGTTATCGCACGAGTTCATTTGTCGCGTAATAGGGAAGTACGCAGTAATTACCGATGACTGTCGAAACAAGAACTTAGCAAACAGCAGGAAATAACACTAGTTATTAATATTTCTACGTCTTTAAGAATTATTATGTCGGGAGTCACTCGTAGGATTAGAGCCTCAACAATCAACAAAAGCGAATAAAAGCATTAATTTAGTGGGACCTAAAGTGAAGCACTTTTATTTTTAAGTCTACTCCGTGTTACATACCCCAGTTATTCCTTCTCCCCTCAGTGAGAGTCAACCTTGTGTTCTACAGGGACGAGCAAAGCCGGCGCATCAAAGGACTTTTCAGAGGTATGTACACGTCCGTTTATTAAGTATTTCACTGATGCTAAGCTAGACCGAGGTAGACAAATGAACGGCGATATATTCACACAAAACGGACAGCGACAAAATTAAAGATATACATTTTATTTATCAACATATCTTAAACATAATGTATTTAACCAACAAGTTAGTGGTTTTTGAGAAAATATGTGTCTTAAAATTTGTGTGTGAAAAGCGTAGTTTTGGTTTATTTGTGTGGTTGTTTTTTTTTTTTTTTTTTGTTTTTTTTTTTACTTCAATGTCGCACCACAGAAAGCTGCAGAACTTAAATATGAAGTTATCTTTTATCAATTTTTGGGTCCTGGGTTTCTGTTTCTTCATATATACGCGCACGCACACAGTCGACGAACACACACAATGCTTTTTATATATTTATTTATATATATAAATTTATTTTAATTCTTTGGTCATTCTGGGAGTTTTAACTTGCGAAACAACTAAAAGGTGTTTCTTAGTCGCAGAACTGCAGGTTCTAATGTTTATTTTATCACTTTACACATTAAACACGTTCACTCCGCGTCAGCCAGGAATCGAAATCGGGAATATGGGCTCAGAAGTCTGAATTCTGCTCTATCGACGGAGGCATAGGCTTTTCTGTTTTACTTTCTCTACACGTACTATGCACATAGCGTATAGAACAGGTATTGTAATGCACTCAAAAATTCAATACCGCGATTTAATCGGAAATACATGTTTTAGGACCCCCTGAATTAAAAAAAAAAAAAATCATTTTTATAAAAATGGCCGTCTGTGTATGTATGCATGTCTATGGGCAGCATGGATAAAAAACAAATAGTCCGTTAAATACCAGACTTGGTACTTAAGTTCAGTATGTTCCAAGGATGCGACGCGAAAATTTTCAAGAAAATACCCCCCAACCCCAAGTACTTTTTACATGGACAAATATTCGAAAATTTTGATTTTCTCCAAAATCGCTAAAACGATTTTGATTAATATATCGTATATTAAAGATATTTATCTGAAAAATAAAATGCATATCTTGAATATTCTGGGAATAGCCTCTGAAGACTACTTTATTCTGGATGAATTTTGCGGAATTTTGTATAACTGCTCAACCGTAAGAGATAGAGAAAAGCTTACCGCACAAAAAATGTAGAGCACATTAAAACACACACTTTATGTTACATAAAAAAGCTTTAAAACACTTATACTTTTCTCGTACTCCTGTCCAAACAAACAAAGGAATTTCAGTCACATGGCAATCAGCTTTTGACTATCACTTTAACGTATGGTACTCCCTTATTTCACTTCTACTTACAAGGAAGCAAGTAATAAGACTATTTCTGCTAATTTTTCCCGATTAGCATGAAGTAAATAGAAGCATCAGCTTTTTAACAGTAATTTGTTGCAGAGATGTGAATGGAACACACCTCCTTCAGTTGGCCGATGATGACATCTAAAAGGTCGTCCCACAGTTGGTCCTTATCATATCTCCACGGTTGTGGCCCTCGCGAGCAATGAGTACTCTTCTGGTTTTTCAGGAAGTGGGACATTACATAAATACCACGTGATTATTATACCTTTCATTGCTTTTAGTAACTTCTCAAACCGGCGTTAGTACCAACTACACATTGAAACAGAAATAACTCTATGAAGCACGCCACAAACTGTATAGCGAATGTATAAATTGCTTGTGTCTCGACGAAGTTTTGTAATTTGAAGGACGTGTCTTGGGTACGTATTGCTCTTGTGAAACAAGGATTACAATCGGGTTGTCGCGATCCATACAGGTTTTCAACATCGACTCCGAAATTTACATCTGGAAACTGGCTCCAGCAACACACATATGAGGGGAAGTGTCCCCTTGCTTTGTTTAGCAGGACCATATGTCCGCCAACCTGGGGCGGGCGGGCATGCAGGTTTTACGTTATTTTCAAGATTCTACAATGTTACTGTTTGACAACGTGCTTGACAATAATTATTACTATTACACCATTAATAATTACCTCAGTCAATAATGAACTGCCTCAGTAGGGAAGAAACGCTACCAAGTGTTGGCCGATGATGATCAACCTGAGCTGAACCGCACCGGTGAAGACATCAAAAAGGTAGCGAAGTATCACTAACCGTACCAACTGACCCGTACGATAACACTTGACATATCTGTTATATGTCATGTAGGGCAAAGCCCCAGTCTTTGCACGCTCCAACGTAAATTTATATGGACTTTCGGTTACTGTGAGAAATCCGATAAAGTTAACTTTACCACTTGTTACCTTCATTCATTGAAATTTTAATTATTTTGCGGTCAGTTAACATCATAAAGTGATGAGAAAGATGGTTCACATTCAGGACGTGCTGAGGGCAACCTGGTGAGCACTGATAAGCGGCCTTACGTCACATCAGCGAAGATGGTGACAGGTGGTCCTTCTGACCATCTAATCCTGCCTTCTCCCGGGGTACTGATGTAAGTATATTCCTTCTCTATATTTAGTCTTCTAACTTATAACACTAGTAAGTTCTCCATATTCTACTTTTACCTTCTCTACACGTACTATGTACATAGTATATGGAGAAGGTATTGTATTGCACTCAAAAATACAACACCCATATGTGTGTGTCTTTGGACAGTACAGCTCAAAAACGGAAAACCTTTAAATACTAAACTTAGTATTACTATCGTTAAAATATCGTATATTAAAGATATTCACCTGAAAAATAAAATGTATAGCTTGAACTTTCTGGGAATAGCCTCTGAAGAATACTTTATTCTGGATGAAATAAGGAATTTTGCGTAAAATCTAAACCGTAAGAGATGGACAAAAATTACTACAAAAAGTGTAGAGCACGTTAAAACACACAGTTTATGTTATATACATTTTTTTCGTGGAGTTGATTGTGTTTGAGATATTATACTTTTCTCATGCAGGAATTTGTCAACTCCTGTCCATACAAACAAAGGAACTTCAGTCACATAGCAACCAGCTTTGGACTATCACTTTAACTTATGGTACTCCCTTATTTCGCTTCTACTTACATGGAAGCAAGTAATAAGACTATTTCTGGTAATTTTTTCTCGATTAGGATGAAGTAAATAAAAGCAAACGCTTTTTAACAATAATTTGTTGCAGAGGTGTAGAGAAAGTCATGTGAATGGACACATCAGATGCTTTTAATAGTAGCAGCTAATTTTGTCAAACGATAATTTTAAAGAGTTTTAAATACATAAAAGCAATTTTCTTCCCAGAAACAATGTACTCATTTACAATATAAAATGTTCGTAGGAAGGGAGAACACGCAGATGTTGTGAATGTGAAAAATAAGCAATAAATAAGTATAAAGAACCCTCAAAGGCCTGGTTCCTTCCCGTAGAGCATTTATTCAAAGAGGTGGAAATAATGGAACATCTAGGAATGACCCCCGTCTTTACCGGATTTGTTTGCATAGCACTATCTGGCGAGGGTTACATGAACTACGTATTCGTGACGTCACACATTTTAGCTTCCTTTGGCTCACAGTACCGTGGAGGAGAAGTGAGATAGGAGGGGCAGAACCTCGATCTGGATGGAATACAGATTACGAATGTTTTTCCATTAATTTTCGTATAGTGATTTTTATATTTCTTATTTATGTTTTTAGTTCGGAATTCTATACGCAATTCTTATCTTATCAGTAGCGTGTTTCTACAGTGTGCGCACAAAGTCTGTATACTCCTATATTAAATTCAAACTGATGTGAAATAAAAGTACAACTTTCCAATATGTAATTAAATGTTCCTCCTTACATGTTAGGACTCCAAAACATCAGTATGTGCCCCCCCCCACTACACAGCCGCCATGTTCTCGTGTTCATCTTACTCAACATCATTGGAGTCTGGAAAGCTACTCGCACCGCATTTTGCAGTTCACCAGTTGAATGAATGAATAAGTGTATTTATTGACATAGCAATATCATACATAGAATTTCAACAATCGCACGGGTCCACAGACCGTACGTGCTTTTGTAATACACATTACAAGCAATATTAAAACAACAATAAAGAATTAAAAGAGTAAACAAAAAATATAAAGATATTCAAATATAGCAATTTAAATTTACAGCACAGAGTACACCTTCAGAAATGCACCCTCTTATAATAGATAATTACACTTAAAAGACATCCTCTGGTAGCTCAGTTGGTAGAGCGGTGGACTATAGTTGCGAAAATGAAAATCAGACAGTTCACCAGTTGTAGCGTACCGCTGCTTCTCTTTGATGTAACCCCATAGTGCATTATCTGGAGTTATTAGATCAGGGCTCTTTGGAGGCCATGTGAGATTGTCCGATCCTCTACCGATCCAATGATTTCCAAAGACTGCGTTCGGACGTTGTCGAACAGCCACTGCGAAGTGAGCTGGCGCCCCTAAACACTGTTTAAGATTCCCGCAGTTTGCAGCTGTGGGAGGAGCCAGTCATCAATCATCTGGAGATAAGTGTTATGATTAAGAGGACCATCAAAAACATATGGGTCAAAGAGATGAGTTTCTGTCATTCCGGCCCAGACCATGACATGTGGTCGGTTGCGCTCGATTTGGATTTTCTTTTCCCCAGAAATAAACATTGCGGTTACGGGAACTGCGATAAATCGCACATTCGTCTGTGAACATGACTTTTGCTTTCTCAGACATCTTTGGAATTGTTGCAGCATCCGCCCACAAGCATTCACACGTGTCTCCATATCAGCATCTGATAATTCATTCACAGTCAATGGACGCCAACACTTCAATTCAGATCCACTTGAATGTGTTTCCTCATGGTTGATTCCGGTGCCCCTAACTCTGCAGCACGTTTCCTTAAGGATTTAACCGGAGATTGTTGGATAGATTTTTACACGTCAGCACAAAGTCTGGTGGATGGTCTTCCACTTCTCGTCGCGTCGCGAACACTGCCCGCTAAAAATGTTTTCCGTTCCCACGGTAACAACGTCTTCTTTGTTGGTGCTGCCTTCACAACGAAATCGTCCATGACATGTTTCATTGATTTGCCATTAATTTGAGGCTCATGATCCCACGCAGAGGACACTCCTTGTGTAATCACTTGTATCAGCCATTCTTTCTCAATATCTCGGCATCAACTAATTTGATTCATAAGATTTGTTGGTTTGCTGTCACAAGAGCAACAACAATCGAACAATCGAAGTCGTCAACAATGGGTAGCTGACAGGAGAATAATATGAATATATACCAGCCTAAAAAAAACATATTTATTCACGTAATTTTAAAGTTAGTGCAGGGGTAATCGGACTTTGTGCGCGCACACAGGAGGTTAACTGTTAGAAGGCAAGCGATGACAGTTCCGTGGTTACGAAAATAGTCCCTTTACCGCACGAGAAAGCGGAATGATACATTGTTTACATCAGAACCAATTCATGCGCTGAAAAGAGTCTAGCAGCTGCTGGTGTTGCTCGCCTTAGTCATACGATTATATTAATTATAATCACTGCAAACCTTTTAAGAATGTTCTCTTGATCATATTCTTTAATTGTAGTCTAGCTGTGCTTGGTACTTTGTCATGTCTAGGAGAAAAGCGAACGCTAACCGAACACAGCACCTGCAACTGCCAGTTCGTTTGTGGCTGCGCCCGTTATCTGTGAATAAAACACAGACTCTGACGGTACAGCATCCTGTGCTGAGAGAGAACTGCGGTTCCTGTGAATTTCAACTTTATTGCCGGCAGCCATCTGCAACATGCATTTGTTTCACCAGTGTCGACAATCGCAAGAGAGCAAGTTACGTTAACCCCGAAGAGTTGCTACATTTATAATTAACGATGTTCTACACAGTAAAGCGTATACAAAAATCTGATGTGTTCCATTCACAAAACTTTCTCTACATCTTTGTAACAAATTATTGTTAAAAAGCTTATGCTCCTATTTAAATTAGTAGAAATATTTTTATTACTTGCTTCCTTTAAGTAGAAGCAAAATAAGGGAGTACCATAGTTTAAAGTGATAGTCAAAAGCTGGTTGCTATGTGACTGAAGTTCTCTTGTAGGTATGGACAGGAGTTGACATCACTGTATGAGAAAAGTATGTTTTTAAAGCTGAAACCAAAAACAAGGAATATCTCAAAATTGACCAACCCCACAGAAAATGTGTATAACATAAATTGTCTGTTTTAATGTGCTCTACATTTTTTGTGTGGTAAGTTTCTGTCTATCTCTTACGGTTTAGCAGTTTTACAAAATTCCGTAAAATTCATCCGGAATAAAGAACTCTTCAGAGGCTATTCCCAGAAAATTCAAGATATACATATTATTTGTCAGGTAAATATTTTTACTATACGATATTTTAATTAAAATCGTTACAGACATTTTTGAGAAAATGAAAATTTTTGAAAAAATATCCATGTAAACGATAGTTGAGGGTGGAGGATTTTCTTGAAAATCTTCGAGTACCATACTTGCAAGTTACGAAACTTAAATCAAGTTTTGTATTTAACGGTATTTTCGTTTGAGGTATGTTGTCCACACACACGAGTGCGCGCGCGTGGCCATTTTTCCAAAGATGCTTATTTTTGGATTCAGGGGGAACCAAAACATGTATTTCCGGTGAAATATCGGTATCGAATTTTTGGGTGCATTACAATGCACCCAAAAGTGCAGTAGAGAAGGTAACAAGTATTAAAATGTATATGGAAATAAATTGAAATTGAATTGAGACAAAGAATAGAGCAACGTAATTATAAAGTTCTACACAAATACAACATATATATTCATTTGTTTTCATTCCTACATTCATACACACGTACCTATATGTTTATTTCATTTACAGTTCACGTCCTTCAGGCCCGAAATGATGAAAGAATAATTTTCAGAGCAAGCAAAATCCACATTATTTAGGCCATCCAACTCAAACACAACGGGAGAACCTGCTGTGTTAAACTCACACGACATTCTCTAGCTGGTCTACAAACTTCTTACAAAGGACTATTCTTCTTTCTACACAGTGCTAATCTCGTTAAACACTAGCAGAATGTTCTTATTGCTTAATTCCTTATCAGTAGAAGGGAACTAAAGGAATGCGTTATGCTAAAGTGGTAGCCAAATGTTTAGAAGCTGTCGTTATGCGAGTTTCATTGCAAATACTTCACAATTGAAACCAATAATAAGGAATATCTCGGAAACGGTTTCCTCCACAACAAGAACGTTAAGGACATAAACTGTATGGTTTGACGAGATGTACATTTTTTGTGCAGTAAGCTTTTGTCTATCTCTTACGGTTTAGCAGTTAAGCAACATTCGGTAAATTCATCAAGAATAAAGAGGTCTTCAGAGGCCATTCCCAGAAAATTCAAGATATACATTTTGTTTGTCAGGTAAAAATCTCGATATTTTGATCAAAATCTTTTGAGCCATTTTTCAAAAAGTAAACATTTTGGAAAATTTGTCTATGTAAAGGGTAGTTTGTGGTGGGTGGATTTTCTTGAAAATGTTCGTATCACATCCTTGGAAGATACTAAATCTAAAAATCAGTTTGGTATTTAACACGATTTTCTTTTTTGAGCTTCGTTGTCCACACACAGACACCTGACCTTTTTTCTAAAAATTCTTTTTTGGATTAAGGGCGACCCAAAACATGTATTTCCAATGAAATCTCGGTATCGAATTTTGGGTGCATTACAATACGTTCTCTAAACACTGTGTACACAGTACATATAGAAAAAGTAAAATTGAAGTCTGTGTAGAATTAAATAATACAAGTGTTATCAAACTGTCCAATTCTTAAAATGGAATTTTGGACAAATTTGAGTTTTTGGGAGGACTGACCTGAGTTCTCTTTTGTCACATACTAATCCAACAAGGAAAAGTGGATGTCAATTGGGTATAAATAATGTGAAATAAAGTTTATAGACTATTAAGTTTGTAAGTTATTGCCAACTTCTTTGTATTTTACTTTCTCTACACTTACTACGTATATAGTGTATAGAGATATATTCTATTCCATCCAAAAATTCGATATCGAGATTTCTCCGGAAATATATGTTTTAGGAGCCCCTGAATAAAAAAAAATTCGGAAAAAGGTCCGTGTGTATGTGTCTGGACAGCATAGCTCAAAAACGAAAAGACGATTGAATAGCAAACTTGGTATTTAAGTTTCGTATCTTCCAAGGATGCGACACGAATATTTTCAAGAAAAGCCCCCCACCCCAAACTACCCTTTACATGGACAAATTATAGAAAATGTTTATTTTCTCAAAAATGGCTCTAACGAATTTGATCAAAATACCAATACTACAGCCATTTTCATCACAAATAATATGTATATATATTCTTACTACAAAAGCGCATTGTAAAAATCATGAAACGTGTCCCCATAAATTCATCAACAAAAGCAGTGTTCAGAGAGTTCCGTATTCTACCACTAACTTGGAGACTGTTATTTTCATTCATAAGAATATATCACATTTTAGCAGGAATTCTGACTACCAGTCCTATAATACCAGGGGATCACAAAACTTGCACTTCAATCATCAAAGCAGTAAAACCTGTCAGCAGAGTGCACTACATCAAGGGCTATCTCTTTATAACAAGCTCCGGGTAACTGGAAACTCTTACATCAGAAACAAACCATCTCTTAACCCACATGTTATACAATATAAATGACTTCATGACTACTGCATTTTCCTAAACTTGTATTAACCATTGTGTAAATTATTAATATCTCGTTTATGTTTTTTTAAATTGCACATACTAGTTGTAAGTTGTATTACAAAAATGTCAATTGTAATTTGTTACCTGACGAAGCCCTTGAATTCATGTAATTCTTTTGGTGAATAAAAATCTTATCTTATCTAAGTAATAAGACTATGTCTGCTATTTTTTTCTTGATTAGAATGAAGGAGATACAAACATAAGCTTTTTAACAATAACTTGCTGCGGAGATGTAGAGAATGTTTTCGGCAGTCATTGAACACAACACTGCGCTATGCAGATTTGGATAATCGAATTTTTGAGCTGAAAATATCGGTGGTCAGCAAATACTGGCTCAAAAATTCTTTAGTACAAGTTTGAGAGTGCTACTGGAAGGGAATAGTGGTTCAAAATTCCTGAAGCGAAGTACGTGTGAATTCTAGTTGTAAAGATCATATGGGAAACATGAAGTGTGGTATTTTCTAGTACATTCAGTCATTATTTTTACTTTCCCTACACGTACTATGTACATAGTGTATAGAGAAGGTATTTTATTGCACACAAAAATTAGATACCGAGATTCCAACGGAAATATATGTTTTAGGGTCTCCTATATCCAAAAAAAAGCATTTTCACAAAAAGGTTCCTGTGTGTTTTTGCGTCCGTGTGTCCATGAACACGGTAACTCAAAAACGAAAAGTCGCTAAAATACCAAACTTGGTATTTAAGTATAGCATATACAATTTATTTGTCAAGTAAATATCTTAAATATGCGAGATTTTAATCAAAACGTTCGATATTTTTCCATGTAAAATGTAGTTTTGAGTGGGGGGATTTTCTTGAAAAACTTCGTGCCGCATCCTTAGAAGATACCAAACTTAAATACCAAGTTTGGTTTTAACGGTCTTTTCATTTTTGAGCTATCTGCCCACAGACACTAACACACACAGACAGACAGCCATACACACACGGACATTTTTCTAAAAATGTTTTTTTTTATTCAAAACATATATTTCCGGTGAAATCTCGGTATCGAATTTTAGGATGGAGTGCAATACCTTCTCTCTACACTATGTACATAGTGCGTATAGAGAAAGTAAAAGGTGTGTGAGTGTACTGCATAGATCTAGAACGAAAAGATCTTAAAAGATAGTTGGTATTTGTTTAGTAACTTTCAAGGATGCGACACGAAGATTTTCAAAAACAATCCTTCACCACAAACTACCCTTTACATGGAAAATGTTTTTGAAAATTTTATTTTTCTCAATAAATGGGTCTAACAATTTTGATTAAAATGTCCTATGTTTAAGATATTTACATCACATATAAAATATATATTTGAATTTTCTGGGAATAAACTCTGAAGACCTCTGTATTCTGAACGAGTTTCGCATAACATTTAAACAGAAAGAGATACCCAAAAGCTCTCAACGCAACAAATATAGATCGGATTAAAACATAATTTATGTCGTTTTTTTATTTATTTATTTATTTATTTATTTTTTTTGTACAGTCGACCCTTTTTTAAATATTCCCTATTATTGGTTTCAGTTTAAAACTGCCTGGCTTTTCTCAAACGGAACAATTTAAAGCTACCCGAACCTCAATTGTTTCACAGAGCGACCAGTTTTTAAAAGATTTGACTATCGTTTTAGCAGACTGTATTACCTTATTTCCCTGTCTTAAAATGAAGCAAATAATAAGATCGATTCTGCTAATGTTTATCTCGATTAGCATGATGTAGATAATATTAATTATACAAGTGGATAAATAGAGTTTATCCATGAGTAGAACAATTTAAAACGCGACCCGAAGGGGAAGTATAACACATATCTTATCCTACAGACACGATAAAGTATATATGACAATATTCATTTAATGATTTTAAAACAGATAGTAATAAATTAAATAAGGAGTTAGGCATTGAATTGCGGCGTTCTTATAGTTATAAAAGGTGGTAGGCTATGTATGAATACTGTTTTTGTTTTTATTCCTGCTGGTTTCAAATTGATTGAGTTCACGATGGACGTTGAGAAGGTTAATATATCGGCTTCAAAGGATACATTAACTGAACCAAAAGAAGCAGTTGAGGCTTTATTACCGTCGACTTTGCGGAAATTATACGAAAAAGAGTTTCAGAAATTTAAGGATTGGCAGATACGAAGAAATGTTCAGGGCATTAATGCTGTTAAACGGTTATAGAATATTTGTAATAATCAAACATTTATTTACTCACTTTATTCCACCCGTTGTGCTAATAACTATCACTTTGATTTAAAGCCCAAGTTTTCTTGTCGTTTCTGCATAGCAACGGTGTCTATTACAAGTGTCTGTATAGCAACGGTGTCTATTACAAGTATCTGTATAGCAACGGTGTCTATTACAAGTGTCTGCATAGCAACGGTGTCCATTACAAGTATCTGCATAGCAAAGGGTGTCCATTACAAGTGTCTGCATAGCAAAGGGTGTCCATTACAAGTGTCTGCATAGCAACGGTGTCCATTACAAGTGTCTGCATAGAAACGGTGTCCATTACAAGTGTCTGCATAGCAAAGGGTGTCCATTACAAGTGTCTGCATAGCAACGGTGTCCATTACAAGTGTCTGCATAGCAACGGTGTCTATTACAAGTGTCTGCATAGCAACGGTGTCTATTACAAGTGTCTGCATAGCAACGGTGTCTATTACAAGTGTCTGCATAGCAACGGTGTATATTACAAGTATCTGCATAGCCACGGTGTCTATTACAAGTATCTGCATAGCAACGGTGTCTATTACAAGTATCTGCATAACAACGGTGTGTATTACAAGTATCTGCATAGCAACGGTGTCTATTACAAGTGTCTGCATAGCAACGGTGTCTATTACAAGTATCTGCATAGCAACGGTGTCTATTACAAGCATCTGCATAGCAACGGTGTCTATTACAAGTATCTGCATAGCAACGGTGTCTATTACAAGTGTCTGCATAGCAACGGTGTCTATTACAAGTGTGCATAGCAACGGTGTTTATTACAAGTGTCTCATAGCAACGGTGTCTATTACAAGTATCTGCATAGCAACGGTGTCTATTACAAGTATCTGCATAGCAACGGTGTCTATTACAAGTATCTGCATAGCAACGGTGTCTATTACAAGTATCTGCATAGCAACGGTGTCTATTACAAGTGTCTGCATAGCAACGGTGTCTATTACAAGTATCTGCATAGCAACGGTGTCTATTACAAGTGTCTGCATAGCAACGGTGTGTATTACAAGTGTCTGCATAGCAACGGTGTGTATTACAAGTGTCTGCACAGCAACGGTGTCTATTACAAGTGTCTGCATAGCAACGGTGTCTATTACAGGTGTCTGCATAGCAACGGTGTGTATTACAAGTGTCTCATAGCAACGGTGTCTATTACAAGTGTCTGCATAGCAACGGTGTGTATTACAAGTGTCTGCATAGCAACGGTGTCTATTACAAGTATCTGCATAGCAACGGTGTGTATTACAAGTATCTGCATAGCAACGGTGTCTATTACAAGTGTCTGCATAGCAACGGTGTGTATTACAAGTGTCCGCATAGCAACGGTGTCTATTACAAGTGTCTGCATAGCAACGGTGTCTATTGCAAGTGTCTGCATAGCAACGGTGTCTATTACAAGTGTGCATAGCAACGGTGTTTATTACAAGTGTCTCATAGCAACGGTGTCTATTGCAAGTGTCTGCATAGCAACGGTGTCTATTGCAAGTGTCTGCATAGCAACGGTGTCTATTACAAGTATCTGCATAGCAACGGTGTCTATTACAAGTATCTGCATAGCAACGGTGTCTATTACAAGTATCTGCATAGCAACGGTGTCTATTACAAGTATCTGCATAGCAACGGTGTCTATTACAAGTATCTGCATAGCAATGGTGTGTATTACAAGTATCTGCATATCAACGGTGTCTATTACAAGTATCTGCATAGCAACGGTGTCCATCACAAGTGTCTGCATAGCAACGGTGTGTATTACAAGTATCTGCATAGCAACGGTGTCTATTACAAGTATCTGCATAGCAACGGTGTCTATTACAAGTATCTGGATAGCAACGGTGTTTATTACAAGTATCTGCATAGCAACGGTGTCTATTACAAGTGTCTGCATAGCAACGGTGTGTATTACAAGTATCTGCATAGCAACGGTGTCTATTACAAGTATCTGCGTAGCAACGGTGTCTATTACAAGTATCTGCATAGCAACGGTGTCTATTACAAGTATCTGGATAGCAACGGTGTCTATTACAAGTATCTGCATAGCAACGGTGTCTATTACAAGTATCTGCATAGCAACGGTGTCTATTACAAGTATCTGCATAGCAACGGTGTCTATTACAAGTATCTGCATAGCAACGGTGTGTATTACAAGTATCTGCATAGCAACGGTGTCTATTACAAGTATCTGCATAGCAACGGTGTCTATTACAAGTATCTGCATAGCAACGGTGTGTATTACAAGTATCTGCATAGCAACGGTGTCTATTACAAGTATCTGCATAGCAACGGTGTCTATTACAAGTATCTGCATAGCAACGGTGTCTATTACAAGTATCTGCATAGCAACGGTGTTTATTGCAAGTATCTGCGTAGCAACGGTGTCTACTATAAGTGCCTGCATAGCAACGGTGTTTATTACAAGTATCTGCATAGCAACGGTGTCTATTACAAGTATCTGCATAGCAACGGTGTCTATTACAAGTATCTGCATAGCAACGGTGTCTATTACAAGTATCTGCATAGCAACGGTGTCTATTACAAGTATCTGCATAGCAACGGTGTGTATTACAAGTATCTGCATAGCAACGGTGTCTATTACAAGTGTCTGCATAGCAACGGTGTCTATTACAAGTGTCTGCATAGCAACGGTGTTTATTGCAAGTGTCTCATAGCAACGGTGTTTATTGCAAGTGTCTCATAGCAACGGTGTCTATTACAAGTATCTGCATAGCAACGGTGTTTATTGCAAGTGTCTGCATAGCAACGGTGTCTATTGCAAGTATCTGCATAGCAACGGTGTCTATTACAAGTATCTGCATATCAACGGTGTTTATTGCAAGTGTCTCATAGCAACGGTGTCTATTACAAGTGTCTGCATGGCTACGGTGTCTATTACAAGTGTCTGCATAGCAACGGTGTCTATTACAACTGTCTGCATAGCAACGGTGTCTATTACAAGTATCTGCATATCAACGGTGTCTATTACAAGTGTCTGCATAGCAACGGTGTCTATTACAACTGTCTGCATAGCAACGGTGTCTATTACAAGTATCTGCATAGCAACGGTGTCTATTACAACTGTCTGCATAGCAACGGTGTCTATTACAACTGTCTGCATAGCAACGGTGTCTATTACAACTGTCTGCATAGCAACGGTGTCTATTACAACTGTCTGCATAGCAACGGTGTCTATTACAACTGTCTGCATAGCAACGGTGTCTATTACAACTGTCTGCATAGCAACGGTGTCTATTACAAGTATCTGCATAGCAACGGTGTCTATTACAACTGTCTGCATAGCAACGGTGTCTATTACAAGTATCTGCATAGCAACGGTGTCTATTACAACTGTCTGCATAGCAACGGTGTCTATTACAAGTATCTGCATAGCAACGGTGTCTATTACAAGTGTCTGCATAGCAACGGTGTCTATTACAAGTGTCTGCATAGCAACGGTGTTTATTGCAAGTGTCTCATAGCAACGGTGTTTATTGCAAGTGTCTCATAGCAACGGTGTCTATTACAAGTATCTGCATAGCAACGGTGTTTATTGCAAGTGTCTGCATAGCAACGGTGTCTATTACAAGTATCTGCATAGCAACGGTGTCTATTACAAGTATCTGCATAGCAACGGTGTTTATTGCAAGTGTCTCATAGCAACGGTGTGTATTACAAGTATCTGCATAGCAATGGTGTGTATTACAAGTAACTGTAGCACAAAATAATAATCTTTTGTAAGAATAGTTTGTGTTTGAGGCAGCTAGAGAAAGTTATGTGAAGAAACACATCAGATGTGATATACAAACACATATGTGCCTACTCAGTTGCTATTGTTTATTTATCTTATAGGTTAACGCCATAACACGGTAGGTCATCTCGGACGATGAATGAAAGAAATGAGTCAAATGACACTGAAATGACTCCGGGTATATAGATACAGCTTAAAGTTGCATTCGCTTTCTCAGGATAAGGAAAAAAGCTTAACCGCGTAACTCACCCTGACCCCGGGGTTCAAACTCGGGACCTCTTGATGGTGAGGCTAATACTGAAATGACCCCGGGTATATAGATACAGCTTAAAGTTGCATTCGCTTTCTCAGAATAAGGAAAAAAGCCTACCCGCGTAACTCATCCTAACACCGAGGTTCAAACTCGGGACTGCAGACACAGCAGTAACTGTCACTTGGAGAAGTGTAAGGTAACTCTCTGAGGACTCAAACCTTCTTAATTCTTTTGTGCTACTCTATACGAAGTTCAAATTAGATGGTGTATTAATGTATGTCCATCAGTAAAACAAAACTTCAATGGCAAAAGAAGCAGGAAAATCGGTTTTACCTATATATCCACTTACAGTTTTTACTTTCTCTACACGTACAGTCACGCTCAGAAAAATCGACTGGCGCTGATGTCAATGTTTAGATACGCCACATGCCTATCGCAGAGACACCTCAGGGCGCCTTACGAACTAGCAGGAACATGTTCCGGTAGCTCAATGCTCATAGTAAAAGTGTCGCTAGATGTCAGCACAAACCAAATATTATAAACCTGATGGCAGGTGGTCCAAATCAGTAATATCACTACACAGTACACTGATTTGTATTTTGCGCGGCTTCAGTTCTTGCTTGGCGCACTTTTAAATTGTCCTCATACATATGAGGAAGGCTCTTTTCCCAATTGAAGTAGGACTGTCAACAATGTCTAGGCTAGATCCTGAAGATATCTTCTGGGTTAAAGGTGTTATGGTAATGCATATTGGTTTCCAAACTCCTACCGCTTTCAAAAGTGATTTAATGCATAAAGGCTATAAAACAAAATTGATGTTCAAATTTAAAAACGGAAGAGAAAAACTAGATTTTCACATTTCATTAACAATAATCAATTCTCACTCACATTTGTATTGTTAAGGGCAACAATATCGGATGAATATGGCACCTTGCGTGCGAGTGCAAGAATCTGGACTGCGATGGATACGGCACTTTGTCCATTCACATTTATTTTTTTGATTTCATAACATTTTAAAGATGTATCCCACCCATGCGGTACTGTAATTTTATGATGCCAGAAATTCTCAAAACTGTTTCAGTGCTACGGAGATGATCTGGAAAACAACACTGTGAGCAAAAGTTCCGGATCGGAATTAACAATGCAACTAACGAATTTCATTTTATTCCATTCAGGAATTGCATTTCTTTACCGTATTATATTCTGGAACCAGCGCTGAATTTATGTTAGTTACATCGAACATGTTTCTAAAACACTAGCTGGAACTATCACTAAAGTTAGCTTAGTATACATATTTCTGATAGACAAACAATGGCGGTTGATATTACAGACAGCATTACGGCATGACCATTTAATTATACTTGGTTATTCCATGTTTGATTTTTCATAACTTTAGCAAATATCGGGTCATCAAGAACTTCCTCCGCACCTTGCTGCTGGCCACCGCTCGATAATTAAGATATTTTCTACTAATGCTTATCTTGACTAACATAAGATAGAAGTAAAAGCTTCTTAACAATAATTTGTTACAGCAATGTAGAGAAAGTCATGTGAAAGTACCTAGCGAGATATTTTTTGTAATAAAAAGTATGCAACATGGAATTGTTAAAGCAATTTCAAACTCTGTTTGAATGAGAATAGCGTTTCATTTCTTTATAATTTGTTATTACATTACTTTGAGCACGTAAGCAGAAATAGTATTCCTTTTTGCATCACTTATCTAGAAAGTACCTCATGTTGCGTGGTGAAGTGTTTTTCTAATGCGTTAAACCACTTGGATTATTGAGAAATATCGTTGGGCGGGCGGGCGGGCATCTGATAAGGCGCTAGCGGAAATGCTCCGCTGGAGGTGATGGGGTATTAAAACCGCACGCGCCAGGAGACTAAACCATCTGGCGCTGTCGAAAACATCCGTTCCCTCCACAGCTGAGTTTCCGTTGGCCTCTCTTCACTTTGAATTTTTCCGCACGTAATCAGCCAGAGATGCTGAAATCTTGACAGCTGGTGTGAGTAGCGTGTTATTTTGGTCAGCATTTCGCAGAAACGCTCTTTGGCGGCGATTCGCTACAAAACTCTGATGTGTTATACTCAGATGACTTTCTGCACATCTCGGTAACAAATTATTGTTAAAACGCTAATGTTTCTATTTACTTCATGCTAATCGAGAAAAAATTAGCAAAAAGTCTTATTACCTGCTTCCCTGTAAGTAGAAGCGAAATAAGGGGGTTAATAAATAGAATAAAATCTGTATATTAAACCCTGATGACTAATTACTCAAACCAGAGTAAAATATCCCAAATTTTATACATTTATTACTACTTATACCAATTACAAATTCAAATTTACAGGTATAAACTTAACCTAACTTAGCCTAACATTTTTATAAATACCAATTAAAATCATAATTATTGCCAATTGAACTCTGTGTTAATATTTAATTGATACAATTTAAATTTAATTAATATTAATACTGTTACAATTTTGTATTTTAATATATATTAATAATTTGTATTTAATTTTAGCGTATAATTTTACTATTATATGATAATTAAGGTTTATTTTGTATTATTTATTTATATTATACACATATTTTATTTTAAAAACCATTATATTATTTTAATTACTATTCCATTAAGTGATTTAATTATATTACTCTTACTATTATTATAGTATTACTTAAAATGTTATACATATAATAACTGTTTTATTTATAAAATTTAAAATAGAAAGTATTAGTTCAAAAACTTTAAAATACCAAATTATAATTATTTTTAACTTTATATTTATATTTATTTAAATTATCTAAACCTTAATATTATTATTATTTCCAATTATATCAAAATCCCACAATTTTAAAATTAAATAATTATATTTAAAAATTTCAAAACCATACATATTCAATGTAAATTTATATTCTATTTAAATTTACATTAAATCCAAAATTCGAAACATAATTTCCACTTATATATTTTAATTAAAACCTTTTAAAATATTTAAGTTTAATTCAAATTTAGGGTTTAATTAAACATTTAAAATCTAAATGTAATAATTTTAAATTACCGGTATCTAGTAGTTACAATAACTGGTATCCGGTTACCTACTCTACCCATAGCCGGCAGCATAAGTACTAGTACTTATAATTTCTATCTTTTAACTATCGACATTCAATATTCATCATAATTCTATGAAAGTCACTTATTGTATTGCTCTATAACTGCAACTTTTAATTTCACTACACTCCTATACAAATTTGAGTGTAATTATTTGGTAGTTAATTTCTACACTATTGTTCTCATATCACACTTAATTGCACCTTCTCACTTCACCCCAAAACCCCATTTTCTCACTTCTTCCTGGAACCCCATTTCCCACTTCGTCCCGAATACTGTATCTTCTGCCTTGCTCCCAGGATCGCCATCTCCATCAAACCTACATCTTCCAGCGCATATCATCTTCTTCTGCTTCATCGCCACTTTCCCCAAATTTCCATTTAGCTGCTCTCTGGTTCTTCTGCTTCTACTCCGCTAATTATATGCAATAATATATGCACTTGTTATTATTATTCTCATTTCAATATCGTTTCCTCTTGGGTGTCGCAGGGGCCGCTAAATATCTCCCTGCATGCCTTCCAATTCCCCTCTCTCAGCTAATAATTAACATACCCTACAAGGTTATTTATTACATCTAAATCGGCTACTTCTAAATTTTTCAGGGTCTTAACCTCGAAATAAGGGGGTACCATAGGGTAAAATGATACTCAAAAGCTGGTTGCTATGTGACTGAAGTTCCTTTGTTTGTATGAGAAAACTAAGTTTTCCAAGGCTGAAACAAAAAAAGGGAATATCTAAAAAATGATCAACTCCATGAAAAAAAAAAAAAAAAACATATAACAAAAATTGTGTGTTTTAATGTGTTCTACATTTTTTTAGGTAAGTTTTTCTCCAGCAGTTATGAAAAATTCAGTAAAATTCACCCAGAATAAAGCAGTCTTCAGAGGCTATTCCCAGAAAATCCAAAATATACATTTTATTTGTCAGCTAAACATCTTTAATATGCGATATTTTAACCTAAATCGCTTAGCCATTTTTGAGAAAATCAAATATTTGCGAAAAAAGTTTCATAAACAGGGTAGTTGGGGGTGGTGGGATTTTCTTGAAAATCTTCGTGCAACCTTGGAGGAACAAAAACCTAAATACCAAGTTTGGTTTTAAAAGGACTTTTCTTTTTTGAGCTATGTTGTCTACAAACACACATACACGGACATTTTTCTAAAAATGCTTCTTTTGGATTCAGCGGGTCTCAAAACATGTATTCCGGTGAAATCTCGGTATCGAATTTTTGGGTATTTTACAATAGTTTATCTATACACTATGTATATAGTAGGTGTAGAGAAAGTAATAAATGGCTGCATTTTATTTAAGGAAATATGTTGGATAAATGTTTGTTTCACAAGTAACATCAAAGAAATGAAATTAAGATATGGCTCGGTTTAGATGCAGCTCGAGACAGGATCATTTCGTTTTTGACTTGCCATCAATGGCACACAAATATGAACCTGAGCCAGCCTTTATAGATATTTGACGACAACATTTATCATTATATTATTCCTTCCCATAAATAATATGGGCTTTATCTGTCAAGATTTGTGATAGACAAAGTGGCGCAGGGGAGGATTTTCTCCAGGTTCTCCGGTTTTCCCCACCATCGCATTCCACCGGTGTTCCATCTTCGTTCCCGTATCATCAGTGTCATGTGATGTGTTCCATTCACATGACTTTCTCTACATATCTGTAACAAATCATTATTAATAAGCTTATTCTTCTATCTCCTTCATGCTAATTGAGAGAAACAGTTTTATTACTTAGTTACTTTATAAGTAAAAGGGAAATAAGGGAATACTCTAGACTGAACCGCCAGTCAAATGTTTTAAAATGTGGTTGCTATGGGATTGCAATCCGATTTCTTGCGTGATCAGGAGTTGACAAGTTCCCGTATGAAAAGAATATAAGTATTTTAAAACAAACTAATAACAAGGAATATCTAAAAAACGGCCAACTCCACGAAAAAAAAAGTATATAACAAAAATTGTATGTATTAAAGAAATATACATTTGTTGTGGAGTAAGTCTTTGTCTATCTCTTTCGCATTATCAGTTATACAAAATTCATCTAGAATAAAGAGGTCTTCAGAGATTATTCCCAGAAAATTCAAGATATACATTTTTTCATCTAAATATCTTTAATATATGGTATATTAATAAACATCTTTTGAGTCATTTTTGAGAAAATCGAAATGTTCGAATTTTTTTGCATGTAAAGGATGTTTGCGGATGGGTGGGATTCTCTTGGCAATCTTTGTGGAGTATTCTTGGAAAATACTGAACTTAAACCAAGTTTTGGTATTTAACGGACTTTCCACACACACAAGACACACACACACGCGCGCGAAAATATTTCTATTTTTTTTTTTTTTGATTTAGGGGATCCTAAAACATATATTTCCGGTGAAATCTCGGTATCGAATTTTTGAGTGCATTACAATACTTTCTTATATACACATTGTACAAAGTAGACAAAGCGCACCGAAATTAAGGTGTTCTCAATCGGTCATTTTAACAAATCTCTTTAGCCCGCCTGGGTTGTGTGGTGGTAGCGTGTCTGCTTCACATTCAAAAGGTCGTGAGTTGGAGTCTCGCTTAGGGCGAGTTACCGGATAAGGTTTTTTTTTTTTTAAGGTTTTCCCTTTCCTGAAAAGAAGAATATCGAGTAACTTTAAGCGCCATGGACCCCGAGATCATTTGAGCATCTTTTCACCAATTTTATTCATCGTCCGATATGACCATCCTAAATAATAATAAAAAAAATATCTCTTCATTGAGTTTCATAATTGATTCTATGTAAAGTGCAGAAGAACACCAATAGTCGAGTGGCGGTTAAATTAAAGGGACTTTTATTAATGAACCCTTTAAACCTGCTGCAGTTCTTAGCGTCGCTTCAACACTGGGTGTGAAAGACTGCTCAGAGGCCTATTTGTCACGCTTGAGGGACTTTTATGTGACACGACACCAACGGCTCTACTCCTATTCCAAAGGAAGCCATGCTAAGAGGTTCTACGTCAGAAAAATGCTTTGCACTCCGCCAGGGTTGAACCCCTGCCGATCCCCATGGCCGTGCTCGCTGAAGTGCCTCTCTCTGGTGCTTCGTGGCGCAGGGGATCGTGGTTTCGACTCCCGCCTTGGGCATGAGTGTTTGTATGCTTGTACCTGTGTGTATTAGAAACAAAAAGTAGAAACGGTAATCAAATAGAAAAACAAAAGAAATGTTGGGAAAATGGAAAAACGATGAAAAAGGAATACAGCGCCGGAGTCCCAACAAGACTCATATATATATGCCAAAATATTTTCACAGAATATGTAGATTACTTAAATAAGTAATTTGTGAAAGGAGAATTATGACCTGTTTGTTGAAATGTCGAAGTAACGGCTATAAGTTTCTGAAGTGCGAGTACGCCACTGGCTAATTTATCAACCATTAGAGAGCATAACACGAAAACCGAAGGGACATATTACAGCGTACCTCTCTAGCGTAGTGTTTATCATACTGGCTTTCAAGTGAAAGATAGTTTCCGAGTTCGGGTCTCGTTCACGTATCGCGGCACTTCGTCTGCAATGGAAAAAATAATAGTAATAAACATTTACTCTATGACAAGAATCGAACTCATGACCTTTGGGATAGCAGCCTCCCGCGTTACGCATTAAGCCGCCAGAGCAGCTGAAAAAACGCCTCCAGAGTAGGCTACATAACCCAAGAACTTAGTTGCTCAGTGTCGCACTGTCAAGTGATTAGTTCGAGATTTTACTGATTTTTGCAACATTACATCTTGAGAACGCTAGTAACGAACTGCTAAAACTCGATATTTCTATACTCGGGCAGCAGTTTTAAACACCTTCAAAGCCATTGTTTCAACCTGCTTTGCTTTAGCATCGACTTATAGCACCTGATAACGTAGCTGCGTTATGTATATCCGGGGACCATGCATCGCCGATCTCAAATTGTTTATATCAGTCACGTGCACAATCTCGCAAATTATTGTGGTGTAGTTCATTAACACCTGTATATACGAGGGTTATCCAGAAAGTGACAGATGATTTGGCATAACTAAATAATAACGAAAGATATCAACATAAAGCTTTATTTACAGTACCTTACTCTATCGTCACTGCTATCAAGGTATTTATTGTCACGTGGTACCAGTTTTTCAATGCAGATGCTATACTTTTCTACCACCAAAGAACTTATTCGTTGTTTTGAGTGCACAAAATGTTTGGCCAATCGAATGTTATAAGCAAATAACGCAAGTGTATAGTGATAGTGCACGATAGAGACGAGTCTTCAGTGAGGAAATGGCACATAATTTAAGAGAAATTAAGGATGAACCAGTGTGTACGAAAAAGACTGGAGTGGAAGTTTATCAATCATTATGGAGGAGTTAAAAGCAAATATTGATAAAAGAATTAAGTACAACCAGTGTTTTACTTAGACCCGAACATGGCTTTTTGGAAGGAAAAATTTCACAATCGATGAAGACCTTAAAGTGGCAGTGACATCTTGGCGGTGGAAAAGTATAATATCGGCATTGAAAAACCAGTACCACGTGACAATAAATACATTGACGATAGAGTAAGGTAGTGTAAATAAAGTTGTGTGTTGATAACTTTCCTTATTGTTTAGTTATATCAAATCGTCTGTCACTTTCTCAACCACCCTGGTATATATAAAGCCGCGCGCAACCTTATGAATTAGAGGCTAGCATGTTAAAATCCTCTTAAAACATAATAAAATAAACGAACAGATTAACAAGATGTTAATCCTTTACAAAAAAAATTAATTTAATGTCCACAATAAAGTTCTCTACTACTATATTTCTTTTATAATCCAAAATCCCTGTTCGACGACTATGTTGTATGCATGCTTGCTTAAATTCCGGTAACTCTCAACTTTGCAGGTAGAATAGGACTCAATAGAATTTATTCATTCCGCTCCGAAAACTGAATTTATATCCAGTACCTAAGTGAATAGCATTTGCTGCTTACCAAGCGGGAGACCTGGGTTCGATTCTCGGTACCGGCGTGGAGATTTTCCCCCTCCTGGGAGACTTGTTCCGGGGTGCACTCAGCCTCATGAAGTCCCTAGAGGACTAATTGAGATTCTACTTGATGGAGAAGTAGCGGCTCCAGGCCAGGAGGACCGCATTAGGCGGCCGGTAGGGTGGGGGTTCGTCTCACCCTCCAATACTCCCCAACAATGGCATCTGTCCGAGATGGGGGATGCAGCGGCCGGGCGGTAGGCCAATATTTCTTGTGGACTGTCCTGCCATGGAGTTATTATATGTTTCAAAATGTTTCACATTTTCAGCGATATGTATAAAACATACCAACTGCGATTTTCCACATTAATGTGTCGTATTGGTACTGCTGTAAAGAACGCATCCGTTAATGCTACAGCACCAGTCCACACACAGATGTATCAATATTGCCACAGATGTGCGCAGTGTGGTGAAATATGTGCTGCATGAGGCTTAGCGCTTCCTTCAGTTGGACATTGAACTTAGAAAACAGCGTTTCATAACGTCATTTTTCCATGTTCATTGCAATTAACTACACCAATGACTACTAAATGTACACCGAACATATGCCCCTCTACGTCACTGCTTCTTAGACCTACCTATGCCGGCGCAATAGCTTATGTCTTATGCTAATTTTTATTTTCTCTACACGTATTATGTACATAGTGCATAGAGAAGGTATTGTATTCCACCCAAAAATTCGATACCGAGATTTCACGTTTTGGGATCTCTTGTATGCAAAAAAGTATTTTTAGAAAAATGTCCGTATATGTTTGTGTTTGCGTCCGCGTATCTGTGAAAACGATAACTCAAAAATAAAAAAATCGGTAAAATACCAAACTTAGTATTTAAGTTTAGTATCTTCCAGAGATGCGACACGTTCAGAAACATTCTCTCACCTCAAACCATCCTTTGCATGGAAAACATTTCGAAAAAATTTATCGTCTCAAAAATTGCTGTAACGATTTTGAGTAAGATACAATGTATATTAAAGATATTTATATGGCAATTAAAAGATACATCTTGAATTTTCTGGGAACAGCTTTTAAATACTGAAGTTTGCGCAAATGGTAAGAGATAGAAAAAAATTTACTTCAGAAAAAATGTAGATCAAGTTAAAACATGCAATTTACACCCTATACTTTTTTTTTTGAATTGACCATTTCTGAGATATTCCTTGTTATAACAGACTTGACATTCGTTTTAGCGTAGTGTATCCCCTTACTTTCTTTCTACTTATAAAGATACAAGTAATTAAGGCAAATTTTTTCACATAAAATACATGTTTTAGGACCCCCTGAATAAAATAAAGTCATTATTAGAAGAATATCCGTGTGTGTGTGAGGGGGGGTAGCATAGCTCAAAAACGAAAAGTCCGTTAAATACCAAACTTGGTATTTAAATAACGTTTCTTCCAAGAATGCGACACGAAGATTTGTAAGAAAATACCCCCACCACAAATTACGCTTTAAAAATTTTGATTTTCCCATAAATGGCTCTAACGATTTTGATTAAAATTTTGATATTTACATTCCAAATAAAATATATATCTTGATTTTTCTGGGAATAGTCTCTAGAGACCTCTTTAATGTGGATGAATATTGCCGAATTTGGCTTAATTGCTAAACCGTAAGAGTTAACCAAAAAGTTAGTGCACAAAAAATGTAGATCATGTCAAAAAGCACAATAAAATTTGTGTCGTTTACAGTTTTGCTGTGGAGGTAACCTTTCCGAGTAATTACTTCTTATTGATTTCAATTGTAAAGTACTTAAGCTTTTACCACTCAGGAAGTGTCCGTTTTTCTTTTGTTCTACTCCTGGCTAAGCAAAGAAGTGATTTGCAATGACAATCGCATAACGACAGCTTTTAAAACATTTGACTATCACTTTAGCATAACGCATTCCTTTAGTTCCCTTTTACTTATAAGGAACTATGTAATAAGAACATTCTGCTAATGTTTATCTCAATTAGCATTGTGTAGAAAGAAGAATACTCTTTTGTAAGGAGCTTGTTTGTAGAGTCATGTGACTGTAACACATCAGATTTTTTAATTCTGAAAAAATAGCTTTCTTAAGCTTGTTTACGAGCCTTAATGAAAGCTTGCAATTTCGAGAGCAGTAGCGATGTATGTTCCATTGGCAGTTCACACGAATCATTATTATGATCCTTTTTATAAAGACACTTATTAACATATATTTTCGTTTTGATTTTAATCTAAGTCCCACATAGGATGGATGAGAATGTGAGTCTATGATCAAAATGGAGTTTTAAAACTGTGTCATTGGAGGGTTTCAGCTAAAGAAGTGAGAAACGCTACAAAGAAGACAAGCGACTGCGACAAAAAGGTAATTTAATCAAGGGCTTGGAGCTCTTTCTTAGAAAAGTGAGGGGAAACGTTTGTTAAGAAAGGAAATGAAAATCCCAAGCCTTAAATGCGACAAAGAAAATGTAAAATTGTTGCAAGACTGGAAATGTACAATTCCTTGTGATGAACATCGGCTGAGATTGCACAGTTTATGGAAAAGAGCTGGTCACATATGTGAAAACATGCTGCCTTTAATCAACACAAATGTGTGTAAGTAACCTGCAGAATAAATAGGAAGGCCTCTGCTAAATTACGTACCACAACATGCAATCGGAGCGTGAAGCGAAATAATACTGCAACTTGTTACTAAGCTTGACTGGGTTTTATTCTTCTAGGTGTTCTAGAAAGGTGAGGCCGTTTCAGATGCTAATATCTTAGCAATTCTAAATGCAAAGAGGATTAAATTATTCCATTCCAGTGTTTGTTTTGCTTAACATCCTTTAACCTGGTTGGTCATATCGGACGATGAATGAAATTGGTGAAATGATGCTCAAATGATCTCGGTGTCCATGGAGCTTAAAGTTACTCGACATTCGTCTTCTCAGGATAAGGGAAAACCCCGAATAAAATCTTATCCGGGTGAGTGCGATACCGAAACCTCCCACGGTCGTCAGAAAAATAGCCCCGAAGCCTCCAGGACCTTTAAAGGTCCCTAATTACATAGTCCCCAAACCTCCCCAAAGCAGGTAGTCTCCCGGGGGAAACAGGTAACAGTTGCAGTTTGGTGTTTATAATATTTGATGAAGCATTACACACTTCTAGTGGAAGATGTTACTTCTTCCGTGTTTTCTCTCTTCAGTTGCTGCTATATTAGTTCTGATGGCCTTTCACTTATATCGTCCGTAGCTTTTCTCTTCAGATCACAAAGTATTTTCTGAATCTGAATTTTGACACTAGGTGGTGCCGCGTGGTTGTGGTGCTCTTGAATATCCAGAACATCTATTTCTTCAATGGAAAAGGTTTTAAGAGAAACTTATCGCGCTACCCCACTTCTGGAATCCGAAAGTGTAACCGCTCTGAAGTAGACTTTTCCTTCTTGCCCTATTCACCGTAATTTCAGTCTCGTCGGTAAACATGTTAACTGTGAACTAATTTGCCGTACACTGAAAGAAATCAAGGAAAAAATTAGGCATACCCATTCCAACCCACCTGCTGGCTAGTTACACATGTTTCGCGGATGGCTTGGGGGTTGTTCCATTCCACCCCACCTGCTGGCTAGTTACACATGTTTCGCGGAAGGCTTGGGGGTTGTTCCATTCCACCCCACCTGCTGGCTAGTACACCGGTTTCGTGGAAGGATTGGGGGTTGTTCCATTCCACCCCACCTGCTCGCCAGTTACACATGTTTCGCGGAAGGATTGGGGGTTGTTCCATTCCACCCCACCTGCTGGCTAGCTACACATGTTTCCCGGAAGGCTTGGGGGTTGTTCCATTCCACCCCACCTGCTGGCTAGTACACCGGTTTCGTGGAAGGATTGGGGGTTGTTCCATTCCACCCCACCTGCTCGCCAGTTACACATGTTTCGCGGAAGGCTTGGGGGTTGTTCCATTCCACCCCACCTGCTGGCTAGTACACCGGTTTCGTGGAAGGATTGGGGGTTGTTCCATTCCACCCCACCTGCTCGCCAGTTACACATGTTTCGCGGAAGGATTGGGGGTTGTTCCATTCCACCCCACCTGCTGGCTAGTTACACATGTTTCGCGGAAGGATTGGGGGTTGTTCCATTCCACCCCACCTGCTGGCTAGTTACACATGTTTCGCGGAAGGCTTGGGGGTTGTTCCATTCCACCCCACCTGCTGGCTAGTTACACCGGTTTCGCGGAAGGCTTGGGGGTTGTTCCATTCCACCCCACCTGCTGGCTAGTTACACATGTTTCGCGGAAGGCTTGGGGGTTGTTCCATTCCACCCCACCTGCTGGCTAGTTACACCGGTTTCGCGGAAGGATTGGGGGTTGTTCCATTCCACCAAGTTTCGCGGAAGGATTGGGGGTTGTTCCATTCCACCCCACCTGCTGGCTAGTTACACCGGTTTCGCGGAAGGCTTGGGGGTTGTTCCATTCCACCCCACCTGCTGGCTAGTTACACATGTTTCGCGGAAGGCTTGGGGGTTGTTCCATTCTACCCCACCTGCTGGCTAGTTACACCGGTTTCGCGGAAGGTTTGGGGGTTGTTACCTGCTAAGCTTACCTGGGTACGGGAGGCTTCGGTCTTGCGCCCATCCGGATAACTCACCCCAAACGAGATTCGAACTCACGACCTTTTGAATGTGAGGTAGTCACGCTACCACCACACTACCCAGGCGGGTATTCCAGTGTTGTTTAGTTCACTATTAGAATTTAGCTTGCGTACAGGTCTGAGTATTATCCTTTCTTTAAATTAATTAGTACGAGGGCAGTCCAGAAAGTGCCAGACGTTTTGGCCTGTTGTGGTGACGAGAATGGCTAGAGTCGCCATCTTGGTGTCACACTCTGATGATGAATATTTAAGTGACAAATACCGTAATAATCATTGTATTTATAACTATTATAATGTATTTCATTTTGTGTATATTAATGTGTGTGTTTTATATTCAATTTAAACTGATGCACACTTTAAATGAATTGTTTAGTATTTAGCAATGACACAAGGTCTGTAAAGCCTGATGCCTTGATATTTTACACTCTAGTGCATAATTTTAAATTGTTTTGCATTGTAAATTCTATAACATATTTGTAAATATGTATTGTAATTTGACATTTATGAAGAGTACATAATACAATAATCATATTTTAGTTTTATTTAATTACTAGTAGTAACTATTATGTCGATAATCAGAAAACTATTATCTTACATTACATCAGTGTTACATATAATAAAAGTATACATTTATACATTTAACACTCATTTTTAATATTCTTTGTTTTTATGTACATACAAAAAAAAAAAAAAAAAAAGGAAGTACAAATGCTTTTATAGCGCACATTAAGTATAGTAGAGGCCTCAAAAGCAAATTTGTGATTATATGTCTATTCTGTTATTTTTGTAACCCATGCTTTTAGCACTAGAATTTATTGTTCTCTCTTTTTTCCCGTAGTATATAAACATACGTATACATGTATTCTAATCTAATCTAACGTTCCTACATCCAGCTGTGATAGTCTTCCTTACTTTGTGCGCTGCAATAGAAAATGTGAAGTGCGGTCCGTGATTAGGTTTTTGTTGGCTAAAAACAACAAACCAATTGAAATGGAATGTCAACTTGATGATGTTTACGGGCAAGGAATAGCCGAGTGAGGTAATGTGCCGTACCAATGTTACGACGAGGCCTTGTGACTGATCAACTGACACAATGGCCGTTTCAGAACTTTCGGAACATTTCACGGAGTTTCTTTTGCAGCGCACATTTTGACAACCGCAGACACAGTATTCAAGCTCCCACAGGTGGATGTAGGAACATGGCGGCTCTAGACCTACCCATCGTCCCGACAGGACAAAACGTCTGGACGGCTCTCGTAATTCAATTGACAATATAACGTTTTTCTGTGCGACGCCTCGTTACAGTTAACCAACATTTTAATTCAAATATCAATGAGCCAGTAACAAAGCTCGATTAATTTTACTACAAAATGTTACCTCTGATACAAGATGGCACCGACCTTGTGTTCCCCTTGAGGCACTCACTATTGCGGTGAACAAAACTGCTCACACTCACAATGTATGCGTGCGAGATCTATGAGCCTAGGTGGTGTTGCTGTGTACCTACCCTAATAAGGGCTTAACCAGAGGAGAATGGTTTAGGTTTCGGGTGAAGTGCTAGATAGGCTCCTTGAACGGTTGCAGGAGCAGCATCCTTTTCCTCTGGTGTTTAACTTGTGAAAAATTATTTTTTTGGAGAATTTTGATTGACCACTCCTAATTATGGGAGGGGGGTACTTGGTTTAACTGTTAGCTGGTTTGAAGCCGCTGTTTCCGGGGGTGACCGGGTAACCCGATACCGCCTGTACCGGCGTTCAGTAGGTAAGTACTCCCCCAGCGATCTGACAAGTGCGTTCTCATGTTCGCCCAATCTGGCTTAAACTTTCTGAGCCCGGTGCCTAATAATATCTTCCACAAGAGGGCCGAAGTTTCATGTTGTAGCCTCAAAGGGAAACGTCGACATACAGAATATATGGACCGGAGTCCTATATTCTTTACCCGCTGTATCAAAGAAGGCAGGAGGCTGCTGCCATGCCCCACACTTCGCAGGCGTTTAGTATCAGGGAGACTATTAGCGTCTTGAAAAGATGTAGCTTTAAGTGAACCGGCATCTGGGAGGCCAGTATAGGGTAAAAGGAGCCCGACGTTCCCCGCACGTGTTTACGAAAAGTTAGACCCTTATCAAGAATGACGTCTAAGTATTTGATAGCATTTCCCCATTCTATCCTCTGGCCTTGGTAGGAAAAGTTGGGTACCTGGGCTGCGTTTTCTGGTGAACAGAACAGCATGACTTTTGCCCGGGTTAACGGACATCCGCCACTGTCTGCAGCAATACAATATCTGTGAACACGCCCTTATAAACCCTGCTGGGAGTGTATATAGTTCGATTCTTCACTATCAGCCGCTAAAGCTGCTCAGAGAAGTAAGAGCAGTGCGCTCTATCCACTTTACTTAGAACTAGTGTAGTAATTGCTGAGTACGCCACCAGAGACGTATGACTGGTAGCCGTTGGTCGGTTTGTAGGCGTAATTTCTGGCTGCTGTATGTTTGAAGCCAGCCACCTCAGCAACTTGCACTTATAGAGAGGCGTAAACGGTATAAAGCAAAGGTATAAAAAGTAAAGAAAGTTTAAACTGTAACCAAAGTTTATTGAACAATGAATAAATAGTATTGTCAAAGTCCTTATAAAAAGTGTGCGTAAAGTATATGTGAGCATAATTTCTTGAAATTGCATTGCTATGGCTCCTAGATTGGTTTTCAAGTACACTTTCATTGTCCGCATACTAGTCAATTAGTGGAAGCATTAATCGATTTCAGAGCCTCACATTTACGGATATTTTTGTGAACTAGAGGTTTGTATGAAATTCCTGTTAGAACTGAAAATTGCATTAACGAAGATTAAGTTCATAAATGAAAGATCTCGGAAGGAAAAATAAACGAACGGGCAAAAGTTTCTGGTGTAAAAACACCGAACAAGAGGTGGATTATCTGCGGCGGCGGCTCAAATTAGCAACCGTCGCTAATTAGCGAGCCAAGTCGGGTGTTTAGTCTAATTTCAATGTTACATCTCAAACTTTTTGTCCAGTTCTAAAATGCAGTCCGATCACCTGTTTTTATTTGCTTTTTACTGTCGTGTTCATTAGCAACCCCCTCCTACTCTACAATCATTACTTGGAACTGGTCTTCTGTAATTGCCTGCTGCAGCGGATCCATCAAGTGTATCGGAATTTCGAGTGTCTCATTGTGCTATACGTTCCTTAATTATACTCTTCAGATGCAACTATAGTAGACACAGCGAAAGAATATTTGAAATACTTACATTTAATTTGTACATTTAAATATTGTTGTAATTACGGAAATTTTTGAATGATTGAAGCACTCTGCACATACTAACAAGTTATGGGCGTTACTATACATATCTTCAACGGCAACGATGCTGAACTTGATCCAAATAGTGTGTCAAAGTAGGGTTTCTTATGTTATTTTTAATTTCTCTACACCTACTATGTACGAGGGCCGTTTATTTTCAACCTACGATAGGCTATAAATAAAAGACAAGTTCATACAAAACAATTATTTTATTACTAAAAGTTTTGTACACTTATGGTTACTTTTCAACATAATCACCGAAAAAATTGAGACATTTATCGTACCTGTGCACAAACTTTGCAATACCCGCTTCAAAAAATGTTGCCACCAATGATTTCAAATGAGTATTGACGTTGTTTTGAAGATCTTCGTATTTTACGACGTTTGCGGAGAGCCATTCAAAACAATCGAAGAGGAATGCTGACTTCAGGAATTGTGTTGATCCATGACAACGCTCGTCCACACACTGCTGGCACAACCCATTGGCTCCTTGAACAATTTCAATGGGACATTTTCGATCATCCGCCGTACAGTCCTGGCCCAGCGTCTTTCAGCTTTTCGCTGAACTGAAGACGTAGCTAGGAGAGCAGCACTTTCAAACCAACGAAGATCTTCAAAACAATGTCAATGCTCATTTGAAGTCATTGGCGGCAACATTTTTTGAAGCGGGTATTGCAAAGCTTGTTGTGCACAGGTACGATAAATGTCTCAATATTTTCGGTGATTATGTTGAAAAGTAACCAATCATAAGTGTTCAGAACTTTTAGTTATAAATTAATTGTTTTGTTGTCATAAAGTTAGAATGGCACCCATGAACAGAAACCTATACCACTGACACATTCACATCATTTTCTGAATGGACAAATTAAACAAGGGTAAACGGAGTTTTCCTGAAAATTAGTAGTAGAAATAGTATTTATTAAATTTACAATAATCGATTACATTTGCGTCACACACAGTCGCATGGGTCGGGTGACTGTACATGCTGTCTAAAAATACTCGAATATAAAATATTACTTACATAGATATTTTATATATCTTTACAACATTGGAGACACACACACACACACACACACACTTTCACACGCTCGGTACAACAGAACCACAGAACAATAAAAGAAATAACACACACATACACACACACACTTTCACACGCTCGCTACTACAACAGAACAATAAAAGAAATAACACTGATATCACACGCACACACACACACACACACACACACAGCCACACAGACACTTACACCACGTATTCACACATATAGATTACTCAAATACTAAATAAGTCTAGACAATATTTACACATATATTTTACCTCTCAGTGCACGAACTTCCATGAAGGATGTGCCCAGGCTTGTCTGTTTAGAACCAAATTCCAGAAATTGCAGATGTGACCTGAAAATTGAACTCGGGCAGCGATGTTTTATTATTGTAAAATACTAGCGCACAAGTAATTCTAACTCTTGCTCAAACCTTTTGGGTTTGCATGTTTTCTGGACGCTTCATACCCGTGAATTCTTAGCATTGCACACGGAAGCTATGACGTAACATTTCCTGGGGGTTTTCAGCCACGCCTTCAAATGAACGTTTGCAAACAGCTGGGCATTGTTGCAACAATTAAACCAACATCACTGTGTTTGCCAGAACTGTTTCAGCAGGGTCTTTGGTATTAGGAAACAGAACTGCTCAACTCAACTTTACGGTGAAGCTTTGACTCTAGATTGCAAACTCATTTTGCAGGTAACCTCTATTTACCCTGACTATAATTCCAAAATTACGCTGCATTCCTTAAATGCACATCATGTCCAGGTAAAAATAATTGACTCTCCCTAAAGTATCACTTAGAAACCTTTTATTTTAAGATATCATTATGTTATTCAAGTTCTTCAGTTTGGTTATATTAATTCCTTTGAGTAAATGATACATGACAACCCAGAAAATCAAACCGTACCATCTGCTGTATTTTAGTAATATAATATTATGTTATATCTTTCCCGAAATATTCTCCGCGTGATGAACATAGTTTCATTTATGGGTGTTGGAAGAATTTCTTGATTGGTTATTTAATTTCTGAAATCCTCTCTATAAAGTGATTTGTTTATCCGTAGTCACTGCGAATGTAAATGTACATACAGGATGTTAATGAACTACACCCAAATAATTGAGGACCGTTTTAAAAATTTTACTGACAACGTTTTTTTATTCTTTGTTTACTCTAAGGCTTTTGATGTAGTACTTCCGGGAAAAATGTTAATAGTTTCTCTTTTTGAGATGCATTTATTGATAGGCAGTACAACTACTTTTGTTGTTTTATTTATTTGGTAAAAAAGTACGATAAAACTTCAGAATTTCACAAAACTCAACATAACCATTTTTTGAAATGCACATAACTTAAAATGTCTAATTATTTTTCATTTACAATTGGCAAAAACCTCATCAAAATCATTAATGTGTGTTTTATAATAATGCTTAAATAGAGCTGAATTGAAAATTGGTTAGTTTAGACACATTTAACAGTAATTTGTTCAAAATTAATTATTCATATACAGAAAAACTTCAATGTAGGAATAAACTTTTTTTTCTTTGCAATACCCCAAATCACTGAAATCTGAATGTACAAAATCTCAATCATAATCCATCCTGTTGTCAGAATCTTTGCCACATCATACTGACCCTCTTCCGATTCATTATGGAACTAACTTGTTCACGTCATCAGCTTTCTTCTTGCTGACAGGGTTCAGCATTGCAAGTTCAGGAATTGTCTGTCTTGCCTTAAACACTTCAACTTCTATTGGTGCAGATAAATAAGTGTTTTGTACGTAACACTGTGCACGATCATTACAAGTTTTTTGCATGTAAATATTCGCACCTCTGTAATTTTAAAACGTCATTTACCTCTTGCAATATTTTTCGCACTCAATTTCAAATCATAGGTATGTCAACCTTTACCCAAAACATTTACCTCCCCAAAGTTGAGTTTCGTGAACACTTAGGAAATGGAGATGCTGAGTTTCGTGAAAACGCACTATATTGAGGCGCTCTTTTCAATGGGAAAATTTGAGTATTGTAATGTTATGAAAAGTGCACTCTTTTCCTCTCATAATTGACAAGAATCCGACACAACCTACATTTTGAAAAAAATGGCGTTTGTTGAGTTTTGTTAAAACGATCTTCAATTTGCGAGATTGCGCACGAGACTGATATAAGTAATTTGAGATCGGCGATGTATGGTCCCCGGATAAACATAACGTTAAACATGTGGGTATCAGTTGCTGATAAGTCGCTGTTAAAGCAAAGCAGGTTGAAAAAACTGCTACCCGCGTATAGCAAGTACAATCGTCCAGCCTTAGCAACTTGGAGGTCCCCGGAGAGGAGGAGGCACATCTCACGAAGAAGTCCTAACAATATCTAGCGAAACATATTTCCGCAGTACAAATGTCACCGATCTTTTGCAACACTCCGACCGCCGCGCCTGGTTCTATAACCAGACGCTTAAGATGAAACAGAATGAAAGGAAATAATTGACAGAAAAGTTGTGTTAGAATCACTAAATTTTCATCTTCCGACCCGTAAACTGCGAAAAATATCCATGGTCAGAGTGGCCAATACGCAATACGAACTTCCTAAATACGAGCCACCGCTGAACTAGCTCAAGGCTTTACTCTCTCTCTCTCTCTCTCTCTCTCTCTCTCTCTCTCTCTCAATATTGCAGTATGTTTAATTTTAGAGAATATTTCGTACGCACAGAATCTTACTATATTCTGATTTGCGACTAACATCACAAACGAAAGAAGTTTTTGTTTGCTGATAGTTTTTCTTCTTTCTCTTAAATGGACATCGAAGTGATAGATATAATTATCTATACTTGTAAATCTTTTAATTTCTTTGTAGAGACATTACTGGTAATAAAAGTTCTGCAAAGTTTTACTAACATAACGTTTCATATTGGATATATTAATTGGTTTATTAAATTTAAATAACATTAAAATTCATCTTCTCCTGCAGATACTGATCAACATGCACCACTTTTTAAAATTACATTCTTCCCCCGTATCTTTGACTGGTTGAAATTTTCCAAAATTTGAAAGAGAAAAAAAGGTTATTTTTCATCACAGAGTGGAGAAAAAAAAATAAAAAAAAATCTCTACATCTCAGCAGCAAATTGTTAAAAGCGTTTCCTACTATTTACTTCATGCTAATCGAGAAAAATCTGATGTGTACCATTCACATGACTTTCTCCATATCCCTGCAACAAATAATTCTTAAAAAGCTTATACTTCTATTTACTTTATGCTAATCAGAAAAAAATAGCACAAATAGTCTAATTACTCGCTTCCTTGTAAGTATAAGCGAAATAAGGGACAACCGTAGGTTAAAGTGATAGTCAAAAGCTGGTTGCTATGTCAATGAAGTTCCTTTGTTTATATGGATAGGAGTTGACAAGTTCCTGTATGAGAAAAGTATACGTTTTTCATAGCAGAAACCAAAAATAAGGAATGTCACAAAAACGACGAACTCCACGAAAAAATGCATATAACATAAGTTGTGTGTTTTAATGTGCTCTACATTTTTTGTGTAGTAAGCTTTTGTCCATCTCTTACGGTTTAGCAGTTATTCAAAATTTAGTAAAATTCATCCTGAATAAACTACTCTTCAGAGGCTATTCCCAGAAAATTCAAGATATGCGTTTTGTTTGTCAGGTAAATATGTTTGATATACGAAATTTTAACCTAAATCGTTGGAGCCATTTTTGAGAAAATCAAAATTTTCGAAAAAAGTTCCATGTAAAGGGTAGTTGGGGGTGGTGGGATTTTTCTCAAAATCTTCGTGTTGCATCCCTGGAAGATACTAAACTTAAATACCAAGATTCGTATTTTACCGACTTTTCGTTTTTGAGTTATCGTGTTTACAGACACACGGACACACACACACACACACACACACACACACACACACACACGGACCTTTTTGTGAAAATGCTTTTTTTGGATTTTGGGGACCCTAAAACATATATTTCCAGTGAAATCTCGATATCGAATTTTTGGTGGAGTGCAATACTTTCTCTATACACTATGTACATAGTGCGTATGGAGAAAGTAAAAATTAGCAGAATTGGTCTTATTACTTGTTTCCTTGTAAGTAGAAGCGAAATAAGTAGAGTACCATAGGTTAAAGTGATAGTCAAAAGCTGGTTGCTATGTGACTGAAGTTCCTTTGTTTGTGTGGACAGGAGTTGACAAATTCCTGTATGAGAAAAGTGCAAATTTTTAAAGCTGAAACCAAAAACAAGGAGTATCTCAAAAACGATCAACTCCACGAAAAAATGTATGTGACATAAGCCGTGTGTTTTAACGTTCTCTACATTTGTTGTGTAGTAAGTTTTTATACATTTCTTACGGTTTAGCAGTTAAGAAATTTCCGTAAACTTCATCCAGAATAAAGTAGTTATCAGAGGCTATTCTCAGAAAATTCAATATATACATTTTAATTCTCAGATAAATATCTTCAATGTACGATATTTTAATCACAATTTTAGACATTTTTGAGAAATACAACATTTTCCAAAAAAGTTTCATATAAAGGGTAGCCGGAGATTGCGGGATTTTTTTGAAAATCTTCCGCGTTTCTACCTTCGAATATACCAAATTTAAATACCAAGTTTGATATTTAACGGTATTTTCCTTTTTGAGCTATGAAGCCACAGACACACACACACACGGACGTTTTTTTCTAAAAATGCTGTGTTTGGACTCAGGCGGACCCAAAACATGTGTTTCCGGTGAAATCTACGTATCGAATTTTTGGGTGCATTACAATACCTTCTCTATACACTGTGTACATACTACGTGTAGAGAAAGTAAAACAGCGCATGATTACACAAACTATTTTTTAGCACTAATGTATGACTAATATCACAACTCAATGCATAAATTTTGTTTCTGTAGTACTTTTGGAAAAATGAGTATATTTCTAGCTTTATTTTTATGGAAGAACACAAATTTTGAATATGGAAAAACAAAAAAAAATTGACCCTGAGAAGAATGGTTATATAGATTGACATAGAGAGTAATTTAACCACCGTAACGCTTTAACGATGGCGTGCAAAACATGCGTTACATCCGGACTAGGAGAATAAAATATTGCAAATAAAATATGTTAAAATATGGTGCATTTTTAACCAAAAACCCAAAAAGAGCATTTCTTTGTCTTCTTAACAGAAAGTGGTGTAAAGTACACCTGTTCACAAAAGAATTGGTATTCGACCAATCAGAAGTGAAAGTAATATTGTGAAAGCGCAAGTATCGATTATTCTCGTTTGATCGACAACGATACTAGCGAGAGTTTAGAAAGAAGTAAAAATGTCTGACACTAGTAACAGTGACATTCAACTTGCACCCTCAAGAAATTATAACAAAAGCACTCAATATTACCAATAACTTGTTGCCACAAAAGTCAAGAAAGGTGTACGAGAAATTCTATTCACAATTCATGGATTGGAGAATATCAAAAGGCATAAATTCGTTCTCACAAAACGTATTACTAGGGTATTTCGAAGAATTGTGTCTAAATATGCAATCATCGATCTCAATTTGTTTTAGTTTTCAATGTCTATAATGTCTATACTTTTTTTAGGTTCAAGTGTGTCGCATGGTAACAGCTGTTTATAGGAAAGTAATCAATATCTATGCGTCTGCGTAGTACGTCCTAACAATGCTAGCAACTTTGTTTGACACAGGTGCTACAAGGTCATTGTTTTTTGTTTTTTTTTTATTGTTTCATTTATTAGCCCCCTTTAACATGCATATTGGGGGCTTTGCATTAAAAACAACTCGTTCTTTACATTGGGTTTAAATCGTATTTTATTTTCCTCAAACACACACACACACACACACACACACACACACACACACACACACACAATTTACTCTCACATACATAGCACCAGAATTGTGGGGGGACAGAAAATAATTCTGGTAAAAGAAAACTTTCCCGCCCCAGCCGAGAATCAAACCTGGGACCTCCGGATGAGTAGGGTCATTATATTGTAACCATGGATAAATAAATAACGATTGTAATAATCACTCAAACCAGAAACGAACATTTATGAAACCTTTCATTTAGATACATAGTCGAACGTAAACAGTCGTATGAAATTTTGCTATAACGCTCGCTCCGTTAATAATAATAACAACAATAATAATAATAACAATATTCGCGTTTTAATTACTGCCATTATAGTCTAGTTGCATTTTATACTCGTGAACCACAAACTAGTATGGCCTTGCGACGCCAAAGGGGTCCGAGGCTACAGCTTCAATGTCTCCTAGGCAGTAGCTTCTACCACACACACACACACACACACACACACACACACACGCGCGCTGCTTATAGCTCGTGCGTCATAAACAAAAGGACTCGCCTCAGTGCTGGCTGGAGTGGATGATGGCACACAAAGAAAACGATAAATGCTATCCTTTCTATGCACCCTTCACAGGTTCTTCGTCTTCACACGTGACGGCAGCACCTGCCCACCCGACTCGCTCAAGCGATGAAAAACTAAACACTCATATGATTCTGGTTATCACCGCTTTTATATCAAAATAACTATGCAATGTGTCAGCGTGATTTCAACAATCACAATTTCCTTTGTCATCTCATGGATCGATTTTCTGACACTTAAAAGTCGAGGAGAATTCAGTATACTTGAGTAAATCTAATAAGAAAACGTTTCCGTTACAATTTTAACTCATTTAAATAACCTTACCTTTGAAATGTGTCGAGATTTTAGGCGAAGTTGCTTTTCTTTTAGAAACTTTATAACAGTTAGATAAAAAATCTGAAGTGTTCCATTCACATGACTTTCTCTACATCTCTGCAACAAATTGTTGTTAAAAAGCTTATGCTTCTGTTTACTTCAAGCTAATGGAGAAAAATTAGCAGAGATTGTCTTAATACTTGCTTCCTTGTAGGTAGAAGCGAAATAAGGGAGTACCATAGGTTAAAGTGATAGTCAAAAGCTGGTTGCTATGTGACTGAAGTTCCTTTGTTTGTATGGACACGAGTTGACAAATTCCTGTATGAGAAAAGTATGTTTTTTAAAGCTGAAACCAAAACAAAGGAATATCTAAAAAGCGATCAACTCCACGCAAAAAAATGTATATGACATAAATTGTTTCTTTTATCGTGATCTAAACTTTTGTATAGTAAGATTTTTGTGTCTCTGTAGTTATGCAAAATTACATAAAAATTATCCAGAATAAAGTAGTCTTCAGAAGCTATTCCCAGAAAATTCAAAATATGCATTTTATTTGTCATGTAAATATATTTAATATACGATATTCTAATCAAAATCGTTATGAGCTATTTTTGAAAAGATCAGAAACTTGGAGATTTTTTTCTATGTAAAGGGTAGTTGGGGGTGGGGGGATTTTCTTGAAAATCTTCGTGTCGCATCCTTGGAAGATACTGAACATAAATATCAAGTTTGATATTTAACAGACTTTTTGTTTTTGAGCTACGCTATCCACAGACACACACACACACACATGGACCTTTTTCCAAAAATGTTTTTTTGTTTTGGATTCAGGTGCACCCAAAACATGTATTTCCGGTAAACTCTAGGTATTAAATTTTTGGGTACAATACAATACCTTCTCTATACACTATGTACATAGTACATGTAGAGAAAGTAAAATACTCTTTCGTAGATCACGTATAACATTCCGCAACGCTAAATGATATTAATTTCCAGATGATTTTCTTAAAATACGAGAGTTTAGTTTTAATAAACAGTAATTAAGGAGGGGTCTTATCTGGAAATATCCGTTATAGTTAATGTTTAGATGTCATACAGTAAATCAGCTGTTTGCTGACAAAAATATTAAATAAGTGTTGGTTTATTCTTGAGATTTTGTTTGACTTTTTTTACTTTCTCTACACGTACTATGTACATAGTGTATAGAGAAGGTATAGTAATGCACCCAAAAATTCCATACCGAGATTTTACCGGAAATATACGTTTTAGAACACCCTGAATAACAATAATAATAATAATAATAATAATAATAATAATAATAATAATAATAATAATAATAATAATAACAAAAAGTTTAGAGTAATGTCCGTGTGTGTGTGTGTGTGTGTGTGTGTCTGTGGCAGCATAGCTCAAAAACGAAAAGTCCATTAAATACCCAACTTGGTACTTAAATTCTACCTATCTTCCAAGGATGCGACACGAAGATTTTGAAGAAAATCAGCTTACCTCTAGGTACACTTTAGATGAAAAATTTTCGAAAATTTTGATTTTCTCAAAATTGGCTCTAACGATTTTTATTAAAATATTGTACATTAAAGATAATTATCTAGCAAATAAAATGTATATCTTGAATTTTCTGGTAATAGCCTCTAAAGACATCTTTATTCGGGATGAATTTTACGTAATTTTGCATAAATTCTAAACCGTAAGAGGTGGACAAAAACTTACTACACAAAAAAAATTAGAGCACGTTAAAAGACACAATTTATGTTATATAAATTTTTTTCGTGGAGTTGATCATTTTTTTAGATACTCCCTGTTTTAATTTGAGCTTTAAAAACCATACTTTTCTTATACAAGAATTTGTCAACTTCTGTCCATGCAAGCAAAGGAACTTCAGTCACATAGCAACCAACTTTTGACTATCACTTTAACCTATGGTACTCCCTTATTTCCCGTCTACTTACAAGGAAGCAAGTAATAGCACTATTTCTGATATTTTTTCTCAATTAGCCTGAATCATAAGCTTTTTAACAATAATTTGTTGCAGATATGTAGAGAAAGTCATGTGAATGGAACACATCAGATTTCTTTAAGTATGACAAGATTAAATGGTAATATCAACTATAAAATATAATGCTAAAGTCTACGATAATAAATCAATAGTTGGAGGATTTTAATACTTTATCACAAATTTATCCGATATAGTTGTCATTATTTTATTAGACTTTTTGGTAAAACGTACGCAGCGAATTAGATCTCAAAATGCCACACATTTAAAAAGGTGATGAAAACACTGTCATTCAAAAAAATCTGTCATGTGTACCATTCACGTGACTTTCTCTACTTCTTTGCAACAAATTACTCTTAAAAAGCTTATACATCTATTTACTTCATGTTAATCAGACTAAAATAGCAGAAATAGTCTTATTACTTGGTTCCTTGTTGCCATGTTTGCTTTGTTCCTTGCTGGGTGCTATATCACTGAAGTTCCTTTGTTTGTATGGAAGCAGTTGACTAATTACTATATGAGAAAAGTATTAGTTTTCAAAGCAGAAACCAAAAACAAGGAATGACTCAAAAACGATGACTCTATGAAAAAAATGTTTATAACATAAATTGTGTGTTTTAATGTGCTCTACATTTTTGTGTGGTAAATTTTTGTCTATCTCTTACCGTTTACCAGTTACACTAATTCCGTAAAATTCATCCAGAGTAAAGTAGTCTTCAGAGGCTATTCCCAGAAAATTCAAGATATACATTTTATTTGTCAGGTAAATATCTTTAATGTACGAAATTTTAATCAAAATCATTAGAGCCATTTTTAAGAAATCAACATTTTCGAAAAAAAGTTTCATGTAAAGGACAGTTTGGGGTGGGGGGACTCTTTTTCAAAATCTTTGTGTCGCATCCCTGGAAGATACTAAACTTAAATACCAAGTTTGGTATTTTACTGACTTTTCGTTTTTGAGTTATCGTTTTCACGGACACACACACACACACACACACACGCACGCGCGCGCGCGCGCGCGCGGACGTTTTTGTGAAAATACATTTTTTGGATACAGGGGACCCTAAAACATATATTTCTGTTGAAATCTCTGTATCGAATTTTTGGGTGGAGTGCAATACCTTCTCTATACACTATGTACATAGTGCTTATAGAGAAAGTAAAAAATGTTTTACGTAATGCAGCAAAGGCAGACAGGCCAGAAACATTTTGCAAATGTTGCTGTGGAAAACAAGATTTCCAATCTGGTGCAAGCGAGTCCTTACAAGCGCTGTGTACTACGGGATATATTGCTGTCGCCAGGTGTCGCCACTTCCTCTTTCTGATCCGGTGAGCACCGCAGGCAGTCGAGCGAGAAACAAACACAAGCGGCGCGTGGCCGGCTGACTTGCCTTTTCCTTACTCGCTCTTATAAACACCGCCAACATGGGACCAGAGCAGAACTTGAAAATCAGTTTAAAATGTGTTTCAAATGGGAAGAGTTCCACTTTGCAGCGAATGAGATGCGTCATCGTGCTCTGCGTTGCCAGGTCACTACCCCCCACACTGAGCATTCAAATCTGCCTGGCGACAATGTTTCTTCATATGCATTATAACAACTACTTGAGCCAAATTTTAGATTCTGCTACAAATATTACACCCTATCTTGGTGATTTTTTTTTTCAAAATTATATTTTGTCTTATCGCAATTAGTATTTACGAGAGTCGGAATCACTTAGCATGTTACTCCCCAGTTAAGTGGGAATTTAAAATGGCAACACAGTAGCACTCGATTGGCTGCTCAAGGACAAACTTCATCCATTTGAAAGTCACTGTAGGTGTATAATTCATTGAGGAAATATTTGGAACGTATTGGAGGCGAGATAAAATAATTTGACATTTTAAATTTAAGACATAATAATAAACGAAGACGTCGGGAGCAGAACGGTAACCTGTGAGGCTGGCATTCGGTTCGATTCTCGGTAACACCCATGTCGAACCATGGCTTTTTCGTGGTTTTCCCTGATTGGCAAACGGAATGATGGGATGATAAATACACCATGGATTTCCTCTCTGCTATTTACTCTCGTTTCATTTTCTTTTGTGCCTATTTCAGAGCGGACAGCTTACACATTGGACATCTTATCGGCCCAGACAGTAATCCTTAAATCCTTCACTGCTGGATGAGTTCTCCCCGGTTTCGCTGAACGACCTGTGGCTGGATGATAAAACCTGGAGAGCTCTGTCGACCTGTCATATGCCTACCGTCTCCTGCAATTTCTTCACCTCCCAGGACTATATTCACCTGGTTCAATTTATGTTCCTGAATAGCGAACAAAGGCGGAGTTTGTCAATATTATGGATTGAAGTTATTGTAAGTTTGAAGGGGGCAAATTTACTTCAATCCATAACAAGTAATAAAATATGATTTGACAACATCGTCCAATAAATAAATTAATGTTTTTATATTACTAAAACGTGTTCAATAGTCGCGTAAAGTTGACAGCGACGAAGTACTCTACCCAAAATGTCTTGTGTTTGTCCCATACTGCTATTATTCGAGCAGCTAGGTCCTATTCTGAGGTGATCTCTGTCATAGAGGTGATCCAAGAAAAAGAAATCAATTGGATTGAGGTCGGGACAGCGTGCTGGCCAAGCTACAGTTGGACTTCCCCTTTCGATTGATCGGGCAGCATAAACATGGTTGAGGTGCTCTCGCACAGCCAGAGAGAAATGGGGAGGAGCTCCGTCAAGTTGTAGCTAAATTTGACGACGAATATGAAGCGGTACATCTTCTAAAACAAAAAAACAAAAAACAGGGAAACTGTCCCGTAACAGATGAAGAGAGTGAGGCGTGTATTGGATCGGTATATAAGGGGCGTGTTGGATAAGTATGTGAGGGATGATATGAGTAAAAAGGACCATATTCCTCACTCAAAATGTCAACTTTCGCTAAGATTCGATTTTTAAAAGTATTTCAAAATATAGATGTACTTCACAATACTTCTAATATAATTTCATACTTCACAGATTCCAGAACCGAGTATAGTGCTCCGGTTTTCGACTTCGGAATGCGCTCGGGTATAGGACCGGTGCTCACTCAATATCGGGAAATTTGAGGAGTTTTGATGGCTAGCAATTTCGGATAGGAACATAAAATTTCTGCCATTCGTGAGCATGGGTAAGCTCAGAAGGCCCTAGCTGTGGCGCTATGCGTTTATTATTATTATTATTATTATTATTATTATTATTATTATTATTATTATTATTATTATTTAGTCGTCGTAGTAGTAGTAATTATTATAGATATTAATGTCCACTTGACAAGTTTTAATGGCACGAACAATGTTCTGACATTCATGGAAGTTTGTATAAAATATTGAAATCCTGATTTTTAAACTCTTTTTCAAGAATATCGCTTTTTACATGGAAAAATTTGGATTTTCTAAAATTTTCATAACAAACCATGTGTATTTTGAATTTTCTTAGAAGAGCCTCTGAAGTCCTCTTAATTCTGAGTGACTTTTGCATAACTGCTAAACCGTATGGACTAAAGTTTTCTGCGCAAAAAATATAAACTTGGTTAAAACGTATACTCTGACAATTAACTACATTGTCTGCAGTCAACATTTCCGTCCTTCAATTATAAAATTCTCATGCTTTCCTCAATTGATATTGCTCCTAGACAAGTAAAGAGAAAGTCAAATCTATCACATAGCGACAAGATCTTAAAATATTTCTTTATTATTTCCTTTATCTATACCTCCTGTAATTTTCATCATCATATCGGGGCCGTCGAGTTGAAAGGGAAACAGTCATGTATAATTATTACATGTTACTCAATTAGTGCTGTAGAAATAATGGATAAAAGCATTAAATGAGTCAGTTCAGCAAACTAGATCATTATTTACTTTGTTTGCAAATATTCACCTGTGACGCAGAATAGAAAAATCTGATGTGTTCCATTCACATGACTTCCTCCACATTTCTGCAACAAATTATTTTTTTTTTTTTTTTTTTTTTTAATTGTTTCCTTTAACATCAACGGTCATATCGGGGGCTTTCACTTGTGAAACTGTAGGTTCAGAACATTAGGTTAAACTTTATATTACTAAACACACGCACATTCACTCTCACATTCATACTTCCAGACACTATGGGGGATAGGGAATAATTCCGGTTAAAGAAAAATTCCCCGCCCCAGCCGGGAATCGAATCCGGGACCTCCGGGTGAGAAGTCAGCTCGCTGACCACTCGACCACTGAGGCAGTCGCAACAAATTATTGTTCAAAAGCTTATGCTTCTATGTACTTCAAGCTAATCCAGAAAAAAAAAAATATAGCAGAAATAGTCTTATTACTTGCTTCCTTGTAAGTAGAAGCGAAATAAGGGGGGTATCATAGGTTAAAGTGATAGTCAAAGGCTGGTTGCTATGTGACTGAAGTTCCTTTGTATGGACAGGTGTTGAGAAATCCTGTATGAGAAAAATTAAATTTTTCAAATCTGAAACCAAAAAAAGGAATATCTCAAAAACGATCAATTCTACGAAAAAAATGTATATAACATAAATTGTGTGTGTTAATGTGCTGTACATTTTTTGTTTGGTAAGTTTTTGTCTATTTCTTACGGTTTAGCAGTTATGCAAAATTCCGTAAAACTCACCCAGAATAAAGTAGTCTTCAGAGGCTTTCCCCAAAAGATTCAAAATATACATTTTATTTATCAGGTAAATATCTTTAATATACGATATTTTAATAAAAATCGTTAGAGCCAATTTTTAGAAAATCAAAATTTTCGAAGAAAATTCCATGTAAAGAGTAGTTCGAGGTGGGGGATTTTTCTCAAAATCTTCGAGTCGCATCCCTGGAATATACTAATTTAAATACAAGTTTGGTATTTCACCGACTTTTCGGTTTTTGAGTTATCGTGTTCACAGAAACATATATGTTTCCGGTGAAATCCCGGTACCGAATTTTTGGGTGGAGTGCAATACCGTAGTGTGTAGAGAAAGTAAACAGAACAAATATCTGAGTGGTTGACACCGTATTTTCTAGTTTACTTTGTACTGGTATTTGGTATGGACCTGACTGACACAGGTTACCACAGTTTGTGACGACCAATACCCCTTGTTGCCGCAACATTTAATAGGACTCTGTGGCGCAGTGGCTAGGTATTGGTTAATGTGTTAAACCAACAAACAAACGTACACCGTAAAAATCTCATGCATTTTTCCGCACCTCAAAATAGTTTCGATTATTCTGCCTCTGCGTATATATTGGGTTTACAGTAACATTAGCAATAAATTAAAAATCTAGTGTGTTCCATTCACAAGACTTTCTCTACATCTCTATAATAACTTATTGTTAAAAACTTATTCTCCTCTCTACTGAATGCTAATCGAGCGAGATAAACATTAGCAGAAATGCTTTCTTGTAAGTAGAAGGAAGGTCACTAGGCTAAAACAACAGTCAAATCATTTAAAAGCCGGTTGCTAAGCGGATGAAATCCGTTTCTTTGCATTGCCAGAAATTGACAAATTCCCTATGTGAAAAGTTTATATTTTAAAACTGAAACAAATAACAACAAATATCTCAAAAATGGTAAACTCCACGAAAAAAAAATATCTGATGTGTTCCATTCACATGACTTTCTCTATATCTCTGCAACAAACTATTGTTAAAAAACTTATGCTTCTATTTACTTCATGCTAATCGAGAAAAAAGGTCAGAAATAGTCTAATTACTTGCTTTCTTGTAAGTAGAAGCCAAATAAGGGAGCAACATAGGTTCAAGTGATAGTCAAAGACTGGTTGCTATGTGACGCAAGTTCCTTTGTTTGCATGGACAGGAGTATGAGAAAATATAAGTTTTTGAAAGGTGAAATCAGAAACAATGAGTAACTAAAATAGGATCAACTCCACGAAAAAAAAAATGTGTGTTTTAACGTGCTCTACATTTTCTGTGTAGTAAGTTTTTGTTGATCTCTTACCGTTTAGCAGTTAAGCAAAATTCGGCCAGAATAAGGTCATCACAGGCTATTCCTAGAAAATTCAAGATATACATTTTATTTGGTATGTAAATGTCACTAATATACGGGATTTTAAACAAAATTTTCGAAAAAAGTTCCATGTAAAGGGTAGTTGGGGTGGGGGGATTTTCTTGAAAATCTTCGAGTCGCATCCTTCAAAGATACCAAGCTTAAATACCAAGTTTGGTTTTTAACGGTATTTTCGTTTTTGAGCTAAGCTGCCCACAGGCACACACACACGGACATGTTTCTAAAAATGCTTTTTTTTGGATTCAGGGGGTCTCAAAACATATATTTCCGGTGAAATCTCGGTATCGAATTTTTTAGTGCAATGCAATATCTTCTCCATACACTATGTACATAGTAGGTGTAAAGAAAGTAAAAATGTATATGACAAAGTGTGCGTTTCAAGAGATCTCCATATTTTGTGCAATAAATTTTTGCCAGTTTACTGGTTCTGAAAAATCCATCAAAATTCATCCGGAATAAAGAGGTCTTAAGAGGCTATTCCCAGAAAATTCAAGATATACAGTTTGAGTTGTGAATATCTTTAAATACGGCATTTCAATCAAAAATTTTAACAGCCATTTTTGAGAAACTTAAAATGTTCGGAAAACTTTTCCATGTAAAAGATACTTTGGGATGGGTGGGTATTTTCATCAGAATCTTCGTGTCGTATCCTTGGAGGATCGTAAACTTATATACCAAGTTTGGTATTTTACTGACGTTCCTACACGATCTTATTAGAAGGTTTTCGCTTCAAGAACTCAATATATACATCAATGGAAATAGAATAAAGGTTCTTCAGAGCTATTCATACTGTTCTCTTACACACATACACACACACATACACATACACACATACACACACACACAATCTCGGGTTGCCAGAAAGTACTCGAGACAGGCCCGGAGACGGACCAAACGGCAACGGATATTTCAGTAAATGGGGACAGAAATTGTTATACAGATTTTTACTTTTTCTACACGCACTATATATATATATATATATATATATATATATATATATATGTACATAGTATATAGAGATGGTAATGTATTGCACCCAAAAATTCGATACCGAGATTTCACCAGAAATACATGCTTTGAGACCCCCTGCATTTAAAAAAAGATTTTTAAAAAATGTCCCTGTGTGTGTCTATGTGATGGTGTGTGTGTGTGTCTATCGGCAGCATAGCTCAAAAATAAAAAGACCGTTAAACACCAAACTTGGTATTTAAGTTTGGTATCGTCCAAGGATGCGGCACAAAGATTCTAAAAAACATCCCCCACCCCAAACTACCCTTTACATGGAAAACATTTTGAAAATGTTGATTTTCTTAAAAATGGCTCTAACGATTTTGATTAAAATTTCGTATATTAAAGATGTTTACCTGACAAATAAAACGTATATCTTGAATTTTCTGGGACTAGCCTCTGAAGACTACTTTATTCTGGATGAATTTTTCGGAATTTTTCATAACCGCTAAACCGTAAGAGATGAACAAAAACTTACAAAGCATAAAATGTAGAGCACCTTAAAACATACAATTTATCTTACATACATTTTTTTTCGTGGAGTTGATCGTTTTTGAGATACTCCTTGTTTTTGGTTTCCGCTTTAAGTAACATACTTTTCTCATACAGGAATTTAACAATTCCTGTCCATAGAAACAAAGGAACTTCAGTCACATGGCAATCAACTTTTGACTATCACTTTAATCAATATTGCTGCCTTATTTCTCTTCTATTTACATAGAAGCAAGTAATAGAACTATTTCTGCTGATTTTTTCTCGATTAGTATGAAGTAAATTGAAGCATAAACTTTTTAACAATAGTTTTTGGCAGAGATGTAGAGAAATTTATGGAACGGAACACATCAGATTTTTGATAAATGCCGCTTTTTAAACCGCTGTCATATTACTTCAAAGGCAATCATTGTACAAGTTGTCGATAAAAACATTGCGCTGTTGCAAACGTGCATTTACACGAAATTAGCATGTGTAAGAGAAGCTTGGTTTCAGCAATTGTTAAGTGTTGACCAAAACAACAGATGGCAGCACAAGAATAAACAAATACGTGGTTTCCGATATTAGGATTGTCATTGTTGGATGGCAGCAAATTGTGTAAATGGTCTGAAGGTTATGTTTTCAACTGTGTACAGCATTTAGAGTATTAAGCCATTTCGTTATTAGCTATGGGATGTTCGGAATTAAGAGGAAGTGGTGCACTGGTAACCAAGATAAGGTGACCTCCGAGGCTGTTTTTATGGGCCCACAAGATCATGTCTACCTCGAAATCTGCAACAGCTCACGGCCGCTATCAAGCCCATGTGTATGACACGTGTGGGAGCATCACCAGCTGACACATTCAATGTTTTTGATACAGATACTAATCTATTTCAGTTTCGTTTTCTAATGACTGAAATTTCATATAGTTGCAACTGACAGCGACGCCATATTTTTAAATTTCTCTGCACCAACTATGTACATAGTATATAGAGAAAAAAACGTCGTGTTACTTAAGGGCGCTCTTTAACTGCTGTGGTTATCAGCGTCCCATTCTATATTGGTCCTGAAAGACCACTTAATTTTGCCCAGAGGCCTCTCTATCAGGCTTGAGGTTCTTCTATGTGCCGTAAATCTACGATACGGTACCAACGGCTTTACTTCCCTTTCGAAGGAAGTCCTGCTAAGGATTTTTACGCCGGTTTTGAACTCGCGACCTTGGGTATATGAAGTTACCAATGGTAACCATTACACCACTGAGGGCGACGTATATAGAGAAGGAATTGCATTGCACCCAAATATTCGATACCGAGTTTACACCGGAAATACAGTTTTTGGGTCCCCTTGAATAAAAAAAAACAAAAAAACATTTTTAGAAAAATGTCCAGGTGTGTGTGTGTGTGTGTGTGTGTGTGTGTGTGTGTGTGTGTGTGTGTGGGCAGCATAGCTCAAAAACAATAACACTGTTAAATATTGAACTTGGTATTAAGTTTCGTATCTTCCAAGGATGCGACACGAAGATTTTCAACAAAATTCCCCACCCCAAACTGCCCTTTCCGTGGAGAAAATTACGAAAATTTTGATTTTCTCAAAAATGGCTAAGGATTTTGATTAAAATCTCTTATATTTATGGTATTTACATGACAAATAGTTCAATTTTCTGGGAATAGCCTCTAAAGATCTCTTTATTCTGGATTTTTTTTTTTTTACATTGTGCATGACTGGTAAACCGTAAGAGATAGACAAAAACTGTAGCTCAAGATAGATAAGATAATGTGATATACATTTTTTACGTGGCGTTGTATTTCTGATAATTTTTTTCTCGATTAGCATGAAGTAAATAGAAGCATAAGCTTTTTAACAATAATTTGTTGCAGATATGTAGAGAAAGTCATGTAAATGGAACATCAGATTTTTTTAAACAAATGTTTTTTAAAAGGACAGCGCCATGGCAGAATAATTAAGACTGTCCGCCTCTTCCCTAGGCGGCGGCTTGAGCGACTTGTGGTTGTCGAAAGGGCGTCAGGGTGGGTTTTCTCGAGGTCCTCCGATTTCCCCCGCCACTCACTCCACCATTTGCTCCACCGTAATCTTTCCTAACATCCATTTCACTTTCATTTTAAATCATCCTAGCTATAGGTTGACCCCTCGCTCCAGGTTCTTCATTCTGTGGTTATGTGCCGTTGGTTTCCCGAAAGGCTTCTGACCCTAGACATCCGGTTGCAGGTTCTATAGGGATGGCAGTACTACATGAGTTGAGGGTAAGCCGCCTACGAAAAAAAAAAAAAAAAAAAAAAAACTAACAAAAATACGTACCTATATTAAAGTTAAATATATGCGTGAGCTTTCTTGACGAAAAAAGCTAACAAAAATACGTATATTAAATATAAATATAGTTAAGTATATGTTTCAGCTTTCTTCACGAAAAAAGACCAACAAAACAAAAATACGCACATTAAAGTTAAGTATATGAGTGAGCTTTCTACACCTGTGTCCATAGTTTTGTAATTTAAAATTTATGGGCTGTTTTGCCGGGGTCTGTCAAGACGTCTTGACAGAGAAACGACGTAAACACAACACCGCTGAAGATGTCCCTCACAGACAGGGACGAAACTTCAAGGTACAAATAGTTTATTATATATAAAATCAGCTTGGAAATGTTATATTATAAAACAATATTAAAATTATTGCGGTTTATTTTTATCACTAATACAATGTACGTTCGTATTTATTTATTTATTTATTTGAAGTTTGTATGTTGCAGTGTGTAATGTTTACTGATATTAAGACTGCGCCTACCGCGGCCCTTGATTCAAGCTAAAATGTTTTCAGCCCGAGCCGATTTTCCATTAGACGAACACTGGAACGTTGCGCTAGTTCTGGAAGTGACGCATAGAATGTAGCGTGCTCTGGCGTGCGGGAAATGCAGCGCGAGTATTTTCTTTGATGTGACGAGAGGGAAAACCGCAACAGAATATTTGTTTGAGGGAAAACGGATAAGCAGCGAATCGGAGCGAACATTTAATACATTGCCAAGGCTAGACTCTGATTACACTTCAGAATTAAGAGAACACAGAAGTTGCTGAGAGTGTTCCATTCATATGCATTTTATTGTGCTGCATTAATGACATGAAAGCGCAACACGTTGAACACACTGTAGACACTGCAGCTACTCCCACAATGCCTGGTTCCCGGTATGCAGCGTTGTTCTTCCTCGTCCTCGGCTGGTCTCAAGTTTGAATCTTGCTTCCTGCAGAAGGCTACAATAATTGCGGGATCAGTAGAACATGTGCTGTATTCTGGTAAAGATGTTAGCGCAGATCTCAGTGGTAGAATGATAAGCACAACACCTAGTTTTCCCTATTTGCTTTACCGGCGAACCAATAAATGTTCCTTAATATCACAGAGTTTCTCATAAGTCCAGGTTACAGCTAAAACTGGCCGCTTTGATTTTTCTAATGGCGGACCTTTATTACTTCGGAGTCTCAGAACGCCCCACGTTGGGCGCCACTTTTATAACTTTGCCTTAAGTATTTATTTAAACTTGTTCCGGTGGTAATTTAGGGATTATCAAGATAGAATCGCCCAAGACCAATATAGAATCGCCCAAGACCAATATAGAATCGCCCGCTGCTCGCTAACTACCTATCCACCGCACTTAATGAATTCGTAACTCACAAAAATTTAACTTAGGCGCACACTTTACGCGCACGTTCCTCTCCCGTCTGGACATAGCTTCGCCACCGATGTCTTCCAGAAAAAGTGCGTGCTGCCCTGATTTACCCCTCTTTTTATATGAATCTTTACTTTGGCGGGATTGGTGGGTTTTTCGCGCTCTTTTTGGCGTCACCTTATTCCCATCACACGATTCGTCTGTTTAGTTTCTCATGCGCCCATTTTCCGTTGCCTTGCACAAGTTCATCGGCCTGCCGGACTTTAGTTTACCCTGCAGTAACGGGACTTGATTTAAACAAAAATGTTCTCGATTTCACCCTCATTGAAGTAAAAAAGACCGGGCGCCGACATCCTGCGCTATTCTGACTAAAGTTGCTACATTTACAGATTCATTCCAGCGAATTCTTAACTTCAACAATTAATAACTAACACAAAATCTTTCTCAAATTATTTACATAACCTCAACACATATTTCTATTATTACCTAATCAACTAACATTCATTTAACATACAGAATTACGTCTTGTATCACCACGCGCAACACGTTAACCATGCAACGCAATGAGAGAATTTGCAAACTCCAAACTTTATCCTTGCGTTGCGTACATAGAGAAAGAATTCTGCATTCCTCCCTCTACCACCGCAATGCGAGATTTTACAGCACCTACTGTACATACATACTCTTCTATTTGGCCGTGCCGCGCCATCTCTCTTTTAATGAATTTAATGAATGTACCCACCATCTGTGTCTACATTTCTTGGCACACACAAATCGTAAGGGATAATTCACCTTTCATTAATTTATAAGTTTCTGCAGTCTCCATGCTTGCATTATATTCAATATTTTACTCAAACAATTATTGTGACGTCACTCCCGCCTCAATTGGATGTATGTAATTTTTATAACCTAAGTATTCATTTATATAAGATATAGTGAATATGCTTTCGTGATATTGGGTGGTTATGTTATTCAATTTGAAAATTGCGGATCGTTTGGAAGATATTCGTATGCACACAATTTACAGATCCAGAAACCCGTGCCAACTTCTATGCGTTACGCTTACGCTACATTGTGAATTTTCTTGTGCTGCATTACACTGCATCTCATTGTGAATGATCTTCCCTCACGCTTGGACTTATGTTGCGTTTCTTTGCATCTTATTTAGATTAGATTAGAAAGCATTCTGTAGGTTTGTTTAGGCCAGGAAGCCAATGAACATAGAACTTGCCAAGGCATATACATGTATAAATATGTTTATATACTATGGAAACATAATGTATAAAGTTCTCGTGCTAAAAGCATGGGTCACACACCATTTGCTCTTAATGTGCTCTGTAAAAGCATATGTACTCCCCCCCTTTTTTTTTTTTGCATGCACATAAAAACAAAGAGTATGAAAATTAGTGTTAAAATGTGTAAATAAATAAAATTTCATTATATGTGACACTAATGTAATATCAGATGATAGTTTTCTAATTATCGACATAATAGTTACTACTAGTAATTATATAAACTAAAACATGATTATTGTATTATGTACTCTTTATAAATGTCAACAAATTACAATACATATTTACAAATATGTTATAGAATTTCAATGAAAAAATTTACAATTATGTACTAGATGTAAAATATCAAAGCATCAGGCTTTACAGATCTTGTGCCATTGCTAAATACTAAAAAATGCATTTGATGATGTTCACTTTAATTTGAACACAAAACACACACACACACTAATATACACAAATGCAATACTTTATAATACTTATAAATACAATGATTGTTAAGGGTATTATCAGACAGATTTGTTACTTAAATATTCATCTACAGAGTAAAATGATTTATTGCAAAGGTACTCCTTAAGAGAAGCCTTAAAAACCCTGAATTAATAAATGATCTTCCCTCAAGCTTACACTTATGTTGCGTTACAATGCATCTCATTGTGAATGATCTTCCCTCACGCTTGATCTTATGCTGCGTTACTCTGCATCTCATTGTGAATGATCTTCCCTCACGCTTGATCTTATTGTGAATGTACCTTAATACTTGACGTGCCCATAACACAACCAACTTTGAAGATGATATTCAGGTTGTAAAAAGCGACGTTTCGTTTCTCCAAGAAAGCGTTTGTAATAGGAAAAACCACCGTAATTGATGTAGAGGCATGTGTTTGTTGAAACTTTGGAAACCTGCTATTTATAGAGAAAGTCACATTCTGAATAAGTGAGATAATAGGCAGACGTTTAAAGTTGTGTTTCACTCCATAGACAATATTGCATTCATTGGATAAAAAGCCAGGTTTATAGAAACACCAGTGAACATTGCGAACGGCATGCTTTATGCCAGAGGTTTATGATCATATTTCTTTCTGATAAACGCAGACCGTTTATTAAAAATACTAAGGTAACACATTCAGAGTTGATATGACGTAATACAGTTAGTCTTACCTAGTCCACATATCTGTCTCCTCAGTGAGAACTTTGGTAGCAGCAAACTGATTCATCAGATGTAACAAGTCTTTATACGTACCTGCAAATAAAGAAACAAACCTGCGTTAATATTCACATATTTCCAGCCAACGTCAAAAATATTGCCAATATAATGAATGCGAAATTCAGTATCACACACACAAATATATAAAAAAGTATTTCACCTTCGAGGCTTAAAATAAATACGGCAGTTGAAAGGTAAGTTTATTAAACTTAATTCCATAATTTATGCGAGTTCCGTTTGTGGTTAATGTAAGCACCAAGTTTATAATTGTCTTTTTACTTTCTCTACGCGTACTGTGGTCACAGTGTATAGAGAAAGTTTTGCACTCCACCCAAAAATTTGATACCCAGATTTTACACCGAAAATTCGCGTTTTTTACTAAAAAAAATCTGATCTGTTCCATTCACATGACTTTCTCTACACCTCTGCAACAAATTTAATTTAAAAAGCTTATGCTTCTATTTACTTATGCTAATCGAGAAACATTAGGAAAATAGTCTTATTGTTTGCTTCCTTATAAGTAGAAGCGAAATGAAGTACCATAGGTTAAAGTGATACTCAAAAGCTGGTTGCTATGTAGCTGAAGTTCCTTTATTTGTATGGACAGGAGTTAACAAATTCATGTATGAGAAAAGTATGTTTTTCAAAGCAGAAGAATATCTTAAAAATAATGAACTCCACGAAAAAAATGTATATGACATAAATTGTGTGTTGCTACATTTTCTGTGCAGTAAGTTTTTGTCCATCTCTTACTGTTTACAATTCCGTAAAATTCATCCAGAATAAAGTAGTCTTCAGATGCTATTCCCAGATAATTAGAGATATACATTTTATTTGTCAGGTATATATCTTTAATATACGATATTTTAATCAAAATCGTTAGAGCCATTTTTAAGAAAATCAAAATTTTGGAAATTTTTTCCATGTAAAGGGTAGTGTCGCATTCTTGGAAGATACCAAACTTAAATACCAAGTTTGGGCTTTAACGGTCCTTTCGTTTTTGCGCTATGCTGCCCAAAGATAGACAGATACACACACGAACATTTTTGTAAACATTTTTTTTTTTTTGGATTCAGGGAGTGTCAAAACATGCAATTCCGGTGATATCTCGGTATCGAATTTTTGGGTACAATACAATACCTTCTCTATACACTATGTACATAGTTTGTATAGAGAAAGTAAAAAATATGTTTATAATAAGGTCCTTGTGTGCGTCTGTGAACACGATAACTCAAAAACGAAAATTCGGTAAAACACCAAACTTAGTATTTAAGTTTAGTATCTTCCAGGAATAAAACACGAAGATATTCAAGAATATCCTCCACCACAAACTACTCTTTATATAGACAAAATTTCGAAAATTTTGATTTTCTCAAAATATGCCGTATATTAAAATATATTAGTTTTACAAATTAAAATGTAAATTTTGATTTTTTTTGTGAATGGCCTCTGAAGATCTCTTTATTCTGGATGAATTTTGCCGTAAGAGATGCAGAAGCACTTACTACGCATAAAAAAAAAAAAAAAAGTGGATCTTGTTAAAAACACCAAATTTATGCCATTTACATTTTTGTTGTACAGTTGACCGTTTCCAAGTTATTTCTTGTTATCGGTTTCAGTTTTAAAATACTTATACTGAGACAGGAACTGTGCATATTTCTTTTCTTCTACTCCTGGCCAAGCAAACAAGCGATTTGCAATGACAATCGCATAACAACAGCTTTTAAAACATTTGACTATCACTTTAGCCTAGTGCATAGGAACATTGTTGGGAAAGAAGAATTGTTTTGTAAGAAGTTTGTTTGTAGAACAGCTAGAGAGTTTTTCACACAGAGAACTGATACGGGCTAGGAGGAGTCAAGGTTTTGTTACCTGAGGTGGAAAGCTTATGGAAAGGAAAATAAATCTTGTGGAATGGACCCTTTTTATGCGCTTAAATGTGCGTATTTCCTGGGGTGGTCCAGCACCTCGAATTGGGTTTGCTGCAGCCTCATTCTAGAGCGGATATGCTTATTTTTAAATTAGTCGTTTCCAGTTTTAAAAGTGAAACGTTAAAGATCCCTAAACTGTGCAAATTTTTCCTTCCTAAAAAGAAATTCTTGTTTTTAGAAATACTTAACTATTTTTACTTTCTCTACACGTACTGTGTACATAGTGTCTAGAGCAGATATTGCGTCTCCCTGAATCCAAAAAAGCATTTTTGGGGGGCAGCATAGCCGAAAAACGTAAAGTCATTAAATACCAAACTTGGTTTTTAAGTTCAGTATCTTCCAAGATTTGCAACACGAAGATTTTCAAGAAAATCCCCCCCACACCCAGCTACCCTTTACATGGAAAAGATTTCGAACATTTTGATTTTCTTAAAAGTGGTTCTAACGATTTTGATTAAGATATCGTATATTAAAGATATAGAGCTCGTTAATACACACAATTTATGTTATATACATTTTTTTCGTGTAGTTGATCGTTGTTGCGATTCTTGTTTTGGTTTCAACTTTGAAAAGCCTATACTTTTCTCATACAGGAATTTGTCAACTCCTGTCCATATAAAGGAACATCAGTCACATAGCAACCAGCTTTTGGCTTTCACTTTAACCTATGGTACTCCCTTATTTCACTTCTACTTACAAGGAAGCAAGTAATAATACTATTTCTGCTAATTTTTTTTCGAGTAATATAAATTAAAAGGAAGCATAATTTTTTAAACAATAATTTGTTGCAGAGATGTATAGAAAGGCATGAGAGTGGAACACATCAGATTTTTTAATTTTCATATGAAAATGTTAAGTTGAAGTTAAAGTTTTTAACTCATTTAACAAGAAAATGTGCATTTTTGTATATCGTGACTTGAAGAAATGGATCCTCTTGGAAATCACACAATTATTCTAATTGATACTTAAACGGCTATTGCAAATAGGAATAGGACCATTACTCTTTACATTTTCAAAGTCATAAAACACTTTATTAAACTTTCGACAATATCTCAGTTCTTATTTTAACATCTCGATGTTTCCACAAAACTCAGATGTTAATACGCCTTCGCAACAAAATGTAACAAATCATTTTTACATAGAGATCATTGTAAAGCTTTCAAACTTATTTGGAAATTAAATATTTAATATCACAGTTTGATCTTCGCTGTTTAAAGAAGTACGTGCCGTCTAAAACGTCTGTCTTCTGCCCCATCCACCATATTTTAATTTTCCTCGAAATTGCCTCTAAAAACATCTGATGTGTTACACTCACCTGACTTTCTCTAGCTGCTCTAGAAACTTCTTACAAAAGATTATTCTTCTTTCTACAAAATGCTAATCGAGACAAACATTAGCAGAATGTTCTTATTGCTTAGTTCCTTATAAGTAAAAGGTAACTAAAGGAATATGCTATGTTTAAATGATAGTCAAATGTTTTAAAAGCTATCGTTATGCGATTGTCACTTCAAATCGCTTCTTTGCTTGATCAGGAGTAGAACAAAAGATATACCGAATCTTCCAGTCTGAGAAAAGTTTAGTACTTTACAATCGAAAACAATAATAAGGAATACCTCGGAATCAGTTATCTCCAAAACAAAAACGTAAAAGACATAATTTGAGTTTTTTCACGAGATCTGCATTCTTTGTTCAGTAAGATTTTGTCTATTTCTTAGTGTTTACCAGCTATGCAAAAATTCAATAAAAATCACCCAGAATGAAGATGTCTTCAGAGGCTATTCTCAGAAAATCCAAGATATACATTTTGTTTGTCATAAAAATATCTTTAACATATCGTATTTTAATCAAAATCGTTAGTCATTTTTGTAGCGTAGTTGGGGGCGGTGGGATTTTCTTGAAAATCTTTGTGTCGCATCCTTAGAAGATACTAAACTTTAATACCAAGTTTTGTATTTAACGGTCTTTTCGTTTTTCAGCCATGCTGTCCACGGACAAACAGACATTTTTCTGAAAATCCTTTTTTTTTTTTTTATTCATGTATTTCCGGTAAAATCTCGGTATGGAATATGTGGGAGCATTACAATACCTTCTCTCTACACCTTGTACATATTAGGTACGTGTAGAGAAGTAAAAACTATTTTAATGTATAATTTAGTTGAATAAGGCGTATTTATTCTCTCAAAACTTTACCTTTGAACTTATTTTGATAAATTTGTGTTAAAAGGTAAAATTTTACGAGACCCTGAAAAGCAAAATGGTCATTTCTAGTAACAAAGGATATGCATATAAAATTTGGAAGCTTGTATCAGTCATTAATGGAGCTTGTTCGCCAACAGGTTTATACGGGTTCGCCTGTGATAAATGCGAAATAGATTAAAGTGTACAGAACCGCACTTGTTTATATTAAGTGGTGTTCAAGATATGCAACGTCTAGGAATATATCGCTTACATCACTGCATAAAATGGACGTCTGCTATAACCGAAATGGGCTCCGAGCCAGGAGTGTTGGAGCTATTTTCACCTCTTCAAGGTTTTCAGCCCCACAACCAAAGCCCGGCAAGAGATGTACGTTTTCATTCATGTCTACTTAGTTTCAGATTGCAGATCCGTCACGGATTAGTTCAGTTGTATAATAACCTCGTATAGTTGTTTATCTGAAACCAGTTATGCAAAAGTCATCCAGAATAAATAGGCTTCAGAAGCTGTTCCAGAAAATTGAAAGATATGTGTTTTTGTTATGATAATATCTTAAAACATTATGGTATTTTGATTAAAGTTGTTAGGGCTATTTTGTTAAAATAAACATTTTCGAAACATTTTTCATGTAAAGGGCACATTGAGCTGGAGGAATTTCCTTGAAAATCCTTGTGTCATTTCTTTGTAAAAGCTTAACTTAAGGAGGGAAATGGCGAATTTTTCAATTTTTTTTATTTCACTAATTAATTGCTAATACATTTAGCTTTATGTACCCAAAGTTTCATAACCTAATTTGATTTCTTTGTGGTCCAAATGAACTAAAAAGTTAGGACTTGTCATGCCACGCCCACTTTTTCTGCTTGCTTTATTATCAGCTTTGGTCCCTTGTTTCTCTATATTTCTAGCAAACAAACATAGTTATAAATATTTAGAGGGTATGTTTCTTTAGTTTCTGACCAGGAAGAACAAGCTGACTACAGTTATGGTGCATTTTAGGCAGTATTTAAGTATGTAGATCACTCTATAAATAAAACAATTAAATACAATTTTCTTTTCTCGTTTTCTCAGGTTTATAATTTTTCACACTTATGTACCTTTTTCTTGGAAACTATTTGAGATATTCCAATGACATTTTGCACACACATATTTCAGCTGGATGACCACTCGACCACAGAGATAGTCTAGAAATCTTTGTTTTATTACGAATTTTGAATAATAACAAAAGAGAGACAAATCAAGAATAGCAGCTGCGAAGATGAAAGTTTTAAGTTCGGTACTTTGAGTGATAAGGAGATTCATATTTTAACCCACTTTCTCTTTCGCTCTTTTCCTGTAGGTAGTTAACGTATTGCACTACCAAAGTAAAATCGATATCTAAAATTTCATCGGCTCTACATGCTTTGAGACCCCTACATAAAAAGAAGAAAAAACAAAATTTTTTCATAAAAAATCCTCCTTTGTGTGAATAAAAACAAGCATAAAAATAAAGCATAACAAAAAAACAAAAAGAAGACTGATAAATAGCAAACTAGGTATATGAAATCAGATTTTAAAAAGTACAACGACAAATGTTTTCACTAAAAGTCTCATTATTCCCTTTAAGCAGGCATTTAAATGGAAAGTTTCGTGACTGATTCAAAAATAGCCCATTGGCTTTATTAAATATATGTTAAAAATTGCTATTTATTCGAGGGCTGTCCCAGAAGTACCCGACGTAACAAACAAAACAATTTTGGGGAAAACATATTTATTTCTCTACATAATCTCCTTTCATCTCGATACACTTTTCCTAGCGATGTTCAATAGCTTCGATATCCTGTTTATAGTGAGAACCATAGAGGTCTGTAAAATAGCCATCATCTCTTCATTGCTGACAAAACTTCTACCACCAAGCCATTTCTTCATATTTGGAATCAGAATATAACCAGATGGTGCTCAATCTGGCGAACAGGGTGCATCAGGAAGAATTTCGAACGTTACCTCATTGATTTTGGCCCTGGCGATGATGGACGTGTGAACTAGTGAATTGTCTTGATGAGACAAAATTGTCTTTTTCGCTAAATGCTACCATTTTTGCTCGACTTCATCACTCAAAAGCTGTAACAAGTTTGCATAATATTCAAAATTGATCATTTTTCCTTTTTTTGAGATAATCAATGTAGATTATCTCGCGTACGTCCCAGAAACTGACCCCATGACATTGCCTGAAGGTGGAACTGTCTTTGGAGCCGATTCTGCCCTTCCAATCCACTGTTTTGATTGTTCCTTCGTCTCAGGTGTGAAGCGATGGACTCAGGTTTCACATAAAAACTCAGTTTTATTGCAGCGAAACATTGCCAAGCACTCGACTGCAACATCCTCACGACGCCCTTTTTGTTCTATTGCGAGCAAACCACCTTGCGCCCAGCTTACACACAAATTTCTCATATCCAAAATTTCAGTCACTATGTGATGTACAGAACTTTTAGAAATGCCTGCAATGTCTGTCGACGGTCATCCAATACCGTTTTGTGGATTCTTTTTTTACTATTTCTGGACTGGTAATTTCATTTGGTCGACCACTGCGATGTTCGTCTTGGCAGCTCGTAGGGCCACCATCCAATATTTCATTTTTGTAAACAAAGGAGGAGACTCCTCTAAAGTAGAATCTAGCTCAGTTTTAATATTAATTGGACTAGGAATTTTCAAATGAACGTATTGTATCACATAACGATGACCAGTTTTATCCATGTTTAGAAATTCGCTGAGAGCATTCACTAATGATGGCTTCAAATTTCAAACTTAAGCTTTCTAAGGTTGGTACTTTTTACCATTGTTGTTTGAAACAACAACCGCTATCTATACGTCAGATCGGGTACTTCTGGAACATCCACTGTGTGTACCTAACGTCCGAACCTTTGTCCCGCTCTCGGCTATCATAGAAAGGCGTGAATGAAACCATGCAACATTTTTTAAATTACTTTTAAAAGCTTTTCTTACCAGGAGGTGCTGAAACTGGCCACATATATTTTTGGCATCTCTTTAGGAAACTATCATCAATCGCTGTAGTTCACGTTGAGAAATGCTGGCAATTTCCTACCGGATATTTTGCCCGAATTCTTCTAGGATGTGTTATGTTTCCGTGTGGCAAGTGAAAAACACCGTGCAGCGCTTCAGATGTTTTTAGGTCTCAATTTTTTCGAGCAACAGATGACGCCCGTACATACGTGAATACAATTAACAAGACTCTATACAACCATCTTTTGATGAGAACAATTGAAAGTGTGTTTCAGGAGAGAGTTATAAGTAGAGATTTGTGGTAACTTAAAGCGTCAAGTGTGTAAGAAGAACCCACACACCCTGCAAAATATCAAGGTAATTACGGCGAGTGATGGATGTATGTGGTCAGTTTCAGCATTTCCTTTAATACCATTGGTAAGTAAAGTCTTTAAAAGTAGTTTTAAAAATGTTCCATGGTTTCATCCGCGCCTTTCTATGGCAACGCAGACTGCAGCGAGCGGACAGGCAGAACACCGCACAGCCGCTTCAAATGTTTTTAGATCACCCAGTATATAGTATAGCATACATTTTAAGTTTTAAGTAAATAGCACCTTAAGTGTTCTTTATTCGGAAAACATGTTTTAAGATCTGAAATAACTGGTAAGACTTAAAAGCATATTTTCAAAATACACAATTTATTTCTAATTAGTTCGCATTTTACACTCTTTAAGAAGTGCCTTCGCTATTCAATTGTTTTTCGAAATGTCATAGAAGAGTATGAAATTTATAGGTCACCATAAATCACTACATTAGCTTTTAACCGACTGATAACAATTGAATGTCGTCTACCTCCTTGCTGCTTCAAAGAAATGTGTAATAAAGCTATTTCTGCAAAGTTTGATGTTAATTATGAGCACTAGTACACTGAAAATAATCTTTCGTAAAAAATATTCTGTGCAAACTATATAAAAACAAATCTGATATGTTACATTCACACGACTTTCTCTACACCTCTGCAACGAAGAGTATGCTTCCATTTACTTCATGCTAATTGAAAAAAATTAGCAGAAATATTCTTATTACTTGCTTCCTTGTAAGTAGAAGCGAAGTAAGAGAGTACCATAGGTTAAAGTGATAGTGATAAGCTGGTTGCTATGTGACTGAAGTTACTTTGTTTGTATGGACAGGAGCTGACAAATTCCTGTATGAGAAAAGTAAGTTTTTAAAGCCGAAATCAATAACATGGAATATCCAAAAACGATCAACTCCACGAAAAAAAAAAAAAATATATATATAACATATATTGTGTATTTTATCGTGATCTTCATCTTTTATGTAGTTAGGTTTTGTCTATCTCTACAGTTTACCAGTTATACAAAATTCAATAAAAATCATCCAGAATAAACATGTGTTCAGAGGCTATTCTCAGAAAATTGAAGATACACATTTTATCTGTCATGTATGATAAGATATTTATCAAAATCGTAACAGCCATTTTTTAGAAAATAAACATTTTCGAAATTTTTTCATGTAAAGGGTAGTTGGGGGTGGGAGAATTTTCTTGAAAATCTTCGTGTTGCATCCTTGGAAGATACCAAACTTACATATCAAGTTTGGTATCTTCCAAGTTTGGTATTTAACGGTCTTTTCGTTTTTAGCTATGCTGTAAACACACACACACACACACACACACGGACTTTTTTGGATTCAGGAGGACCCAAAACATGTATTTCAGGTGAAATCTCGATATCGAATTTTTGGGTACATCACAATACCTTCTCTACACACTATGTACATAGTACGTGTAAACAAGGTGGTGGATAGAGAACGTCTTGGGAATGTAACTCAAAAGTATTTTTTTTTTTATTTGAATAAAAAGATAGAAGTATACACGCAGAAATGGAGCATGGACAGCCGATGTGAAAATATTTATGAAATATGAACCAAATAGAACCTCTGGACTTTGAAAAAGTGGATTCACCATAAACCTAATTCCTAAACGTTTGATAACGATTGTGAACTTCTTTATCGAATAATTTTTAAATAGTCTTGAAAGGAAATATGAAGTGCTATAGAAAGATTGCGTGACCATGAACACTAGAACTCTACAAGAACACTTCTGCCTGAACCTGCACAGTGTAAAGGAAATCCCCGGGAGATCCGTTAATTTTGTTGGCAGCGTTGGATACAGCGCTCAACACAGTCTGGTTTCCGAGTTTCGCCTCACTGTTATCCACAGAATTGATTCTGGCGAGGTTAAAAACATCAACAAAGGGATGAAAGAGGGCGGTTTCCATGCAGCACCGAATATCTCAGCACATGCGGAAATTGAATTTCAACCTTCTTCACTGGAAGTAACGGCTAGATAAGCAGAGTCTCTTTAAAGGTTCAGCCTTTTTCTCCCAACATTGCGTCTAACGGTAAAAAGTTACGTGCAAACCAGAAATATGTCGTTGTTCTTCGCAAAATAAAGGATATAAACCCGCTCTTTTCGTTAAATATTACATGTTATGCAACTTTTACACAACTTTCCTGGGATTTTAAAGTGAAGGTTAGCCTCACGGCCTGAACGTATTATTAGAGTCGGCAAAATATTGAATGTTATATTCTAAATATCCTTGCATTATGGGAACGTTTTTCAGTTTGTCGGATTCAACACACATAACAAACGAGTCCATGTTTCACTTTTTGTAAAAGCTTAATATTTTATGAAATACTCACATATATTCATACTTTGTGAGTATTTCACACTTTCTTTCTTAATGTCCGTTTTCAATGAGTAACACAAGCCATTCTTTCAAAAATCTGATGTGTTACACTCACATGACATTCTTTAGCTGTTCTACAAACTTCTTACATAAGATTATTCTTCTTTCTGCATCTTGCTAATCGAGGTTCTCATTAGCACAACGTTCTTATTACTTTGTTACTTATAAGTAGGAAAAAATAAGGGAATACACTAGGCTAAAGCCATAGTCAAATGTTTTAAAAGCTGTCGTTATGCGATTGTCACTACAAATCCCTTCTTTTCTTGGCCAGGAGTAGAACAAAAGTAAACCGCACACTCCCGGCTGAGTAAAGTATAAGTACTTCACAACTGAAAATAAAAACAATGAATACCACGAAAACTGTAAGCTCCACGAGAAAAATGTTTATGACATAACTTGTGTACTTTAACAAGACCTACAGTTTTGTACAGTAAGTTTTTTTCTATCTCTTGCGGTTTAATAGTTATGCTAAATTAAGCAAAATTCATCCAGAATAAACAGGTCTTTAGAAGCTATTCCCAGAAAATTCAAGATATGCATATTATTTGTCAGCTAAATATCTTTAATATACGGTATTTTAATGAAAATCGTTAGAGCCATTTTAAAGAAAATCAAAATTTTCGAAAAAAGTTCCATGTTAATGGTAGTTTGTGGGGGGGAGGGTTTTTTTCAAAATCTTCGTGTCGCATTCCTGGAAGATACTAAACTTAAATACCAAGTTAGGTGCTTTGCCGACTTTTGGTTTTTGCGTTATCGTGTTCACACACACACACACACACACACACACACACACACACACACGGACCTTTTTGTGAAAATGTTTTTTTTTTTTTGGATACAAGGGACCCTAAAACATATATTTTCGGTGAAATCTCGGCATCGAATTTTTGGGTGGAATACAATACTTCTCTATCCCTATGTACGTTGCTAGAGAAAGTAACAAATCTTTCCTGTAGCGAGATACAGTTGAGAAGATGCAGGAGATACTGTATGCGGCATCACGAGTGACATTAAACATTGCTTCCTCTACTCTTGAAGATTTGTACCGGTACTTCTAGTGCTATATTTTAATTACAATTAAACTAGTATGAAGCAACTAGTTAAATGTTTCACAATGAACAAAACATTTTAAACTCGATGCAACATTATAACTCCATATGCTAACATTGATATATTACGAATATGAACGAAAAATTACCTACTCTATTTTTACTTTCTCTAGCCCAGTATGTACAAGTATTGTATTCCACCCAAAAATTCGATGTCGAGATTTCACCGGAAATACATGTTTTAGGACCCCTGAAGTCCAAAAAAAGCATTTTCAGAAACAGGTCCGTGTCTGTGTGTGTGTGCGTGTGGACAGCATAGCTCAAAAACGAAAAGACGGTTAAATACCAAACTTGGTATTTAAGTTTGGTCTCTTCCGTAGATGCGACAGAGAAGTCAAGAAAATCCCGCCACCATCAACTAACTTCCCTTTACATGGAAACATTTTCGAAAATTTCGTTTTTCTTAAAAGTGGCTCTAACGATTTTGATTAGAATCCAACATATTAAAGTCATTTCTATTTCAAATAAAATATATATCTTGAATTTTCTGGAAATAGTTTCTAAAGACTAGAGTTTATTCTGGATGAATTTTGCTCAATTTGGCTTAACTAGTAAACCGTAAGAGATAGACAAGAACTTACAACACAAAAAAATGTAGAGCTTGTTAAAATACACAAGTTATGCCATATACATTTTTTCGTAGAGCTTACCGTTTTCGAGGTATTCATTGTTATTAGTTTCAGTTGTGAAGTACTTATACTTTTCTCAGACGGAAGTGTCCGTTTTTCTTTTGTTCTACTCCTGGCCAAGCAAAGAAGCGATTTGCAATGAGAATCGCATAACGATAGCCCTTTAAAACATTTGGCTATCAGTTTAGCATAGTGCATTCCTTTAGTTCCCTTCAACTTATAAGGAACTAAGTAATAAAATTCTGCTAATGTTTATCTCGATTAGCGTGGTGTTGAAAGAAGAATTATCTTTCGTAACAAGTTTGTATGTAGAGTAGCTAGAGGAAGCCATGTGAGGGTAACACATGTTTTTTTTAGAATTAATCAGGTGAATCTGAATAGTTACCAGTTCTTATTAAACGGTTTATAAACAATTACTAATGGTTCTGTTATATTTCTGTGTGTTGAGTTTATAAGATTCATGCTAACATTTCCAAGATCAAGCTACAAGGAACTGCGTAGTTGAATCTAACAAAAGACGTCCTGCACTGCCCTCAAAAGCCTTGACTTTCTTTTATAATTTATGCGTGCATAAAGTAAAAGTCCCTCAAATTTCGTATTTGTCATTGTATTCAGGGGTCACTTGACTATAACACAATGAATCCATGTAATATAGTGACGCTCGAGTCAGCTGCGGAGGGAAAATTCCGCCAATGAAAATGCACAAAGCTAAAGGCAGCCTTGCCTCTTTTAATCACAGTTTGTCTTGTCTGTCGAACGACGACTCCACGATACTTTGTGGAAAGATTTCGCGTCAAAGTACCAAGTATTATGTAATTCCACGCAAGAAGTATCAAAGTATGTCGCGAGCATAACATGAACAAGCATTAATTGTAAAAGTCTTATTTAAAGTGTGTACGAAAATCTTCCCAAGTGTACAAAAAATGTTCCAGTGTTCTGTCGAGGTGACTTCACCAAAAGTGTTAGATGTGTCTTAAAATAGATAGTTGAGTGAAATAGAATCCTGCTACAGTTATTAATTTAAAATAGGTTTCCGTACTAGAATCTTTCCTGTAGCCACCCCGAGAGCTTCACATGTCTACTGAGACATGAGTTAGCGACGCTGAGCTGAAAAAAGATCTTCATGTACAAAAAAGGTACGTCATACATTCAGGTCCTAGCATCGAACAACTTGAACTCCATCTCATTTCCTTATTCTGTCAGTAAATCACTTAACTGACACTCCTATGTTAGCATATGGAAAATGCCTTTCCAGGCCATAAATACGATGTGGGTAATCTAAATATATACATATAAACAAAGAGACACGACAGGCGCGTAACAACGACGACAACCCTATAGTAATGAAATAGTTTGGCTTTCAAACATACAGTTCTGATATTTTAGGACTTTCTCTTGATCTTACATGTTTTGGCAACTCCTTATTCATTTTGCGTATATCTACACATCTGGAAATAAAATGAAAAAGAGCTCCCCCCCTCTTTTGTCATTTTGAATACGTTAAGCTAATAATACAATGGCACAGCAGTTTTTACAGTTTTGTGGCAAGCAAAAGAATATAAGAACTTGCCATTACCATCGTTAGTTTATAAACTGATCTTTAGATATATATTGAAAAGATCCAATTTATAATGATATATTCTCAGACCTTTTGGTAGTAAAGTTGCAAATCCGTTCTTTAAATCTGCAACTTGCTTAAAATTATGGGGGGGGGGGGAAAGGCATAAAATTCCGGACTGCCAACTAAACTCAGTTTATTCAGAATAAGTTTATAGACAATAGTGTTTACTTCCAGGAATAATTACGACATTCAAAGTACCATACACACTGCAATTTTTAAACAAAGAAACAGTGTGTTTAAAATTCTAAAAGATAAAAATTATGTGGAACAGGGACGGTGAACTGTTTGTCCATACAGATCTATTTAAACGGTTAAAATGTGATCTAAAAATATGAAAGACTGAAATTGAGCAAAAAAGGCAAGTAAAAGCATTGCCTTTGTATATACGTCCCCAGGAATGTATTTATTTAGCAAGTTACTAAAGTGAATTCTCTACAAGTGTGTAGGGCGTAACAACCAGTTTTGGGCACATATTTTCTTTCACCAAGCATATAATAAACACGAAACATTAGTTATCACTGGAGGTGTTGGAAATGCTGTCACGGCGTTCAGTCACGGACTTTAGCTCAGCGTTAATTTATGTCCTCATATTTTGTTTTAATGTGTGAGGATTATTTTTGTATACTTTATTTCTTCAAGTTGCCCCATAAATAAAACTCACATTCCGTAAGATTACGGGACTTGCTTAACGCCCGCTTTTACTGCCCTGGCACCGCAGGCGGTGACACTGGTGATACATGAAGATGGAGCCCTGGTGGAATGAGATGGCGGGGGAAACCGGAGAAGACCCGCCCCTGCGCCGCTCACATTCGGTCGCTTGGGATCGAACCCGGGCCGTTTAGGAGACCGAGCGGGCAATAAGCTTTTGCTAATGATTCTATCCTCAACGTCCACTATAAACTGTAATGATTCACTCTCTTGTTTTTCGTTATGATGCTTTCACATTTTAATTCTGCTAAGCGTAACCCAACCTAAGTAAGATTCGAACTCGTGACTTGTTGAATGTGAGACAGACAACCTACCCCCACACTACTCAGGCGATCTATTTGATCTTGGAATGCATTGTGTCCAGCAGTTGCTCGAATCGACAAGAATTTGCCATACATCGAAGTAACAAGAGAAATTTATACAGTTTATTATTATTATTATTATTATTATTATTTTGATATGAGAATCCTAATGGCGACTTACAATGCTGTAAGTCGCTATTGGGGTTGTCATTTCAAAATAATTTGAGATCACCTTGTGGTTTACCGGGAAACAAGCGAATCAGTTGAGAAATTCACTGTAATGCCGGCATGTTGCTATGGTAACTCAGTGGTAGAGCAACCGACTAGAGACCGTGAGATCCGTGGTTCTAACTCCGACTATGGCATTGCATTTTTCAGACTGACTCTACTTATTTCATAATTTTATGTAGTTTGGAATTCCAATGAGAGATTTTAATTAATAATAACTGCATGGCATATAAATATTTTATACACTTGAGCAAAAATTTGAGTTTTTAGGGATCACAACCATCCAGTGATTTTGGATTTCAAATTGTAGTATATTTGTTTAGTAAAGCATGAGAGAGAAACTTCGAGAGCAACAACCTTCTAAAGGGCATATCTTCAATGTGGCAAGCTTGTAATATAATATCTAACTGTTCACTGGTATACAACGGAAAGTGACTTATAATTACAGCACTAGTTCTTGACAGAAATGTTTCTTGTCTTTCACCCACGAAGTGAGCAGTTTGCGTGAATGTCAAGCTGTCCATTTTTCCCTTTCCTGAGCGCGGCTTCAAAGCATCCATTAGGAACATCCGGACTAGCTCATAAGGAGAGGTAATCGGGTGACTAGTAGCGTTTGAGAGGGCAGGTGTTCCATTTCCATTAAAATAATACTCTCCATATTCAGAGCTTAGACTATTACTTTCTCCACACGTACTATGTACATAGTGTATAGAGAAGCTTTTGTATTGCACCCAAAAATTCGATACCGGTATTTCACCGGAAATATATATTTTGGGACCCCCTGAATCCAAGCAAATACATTTCTAGAAAAAAATCCGCCCGCGTGCGTGTGTGTGTGTGTCTGTGTAACGAAAAGACCGTTAAAAACAAAACTTGGTATTTAACTTTGATATCCTCCAAAGATGCGAATGCAAAAATTTTCGAAAATGTTGATTTTCTCAAAATGGCTCTTAACGGTTTGATTTAAAATTAAAGATATTTACATGCCAAATAAATATCAAGATATAATATATCTTGAAATTTCTGGAAATAGCCTCTAAAGGCCTCTTTATTCTAAATGATTTTTATTGAATTGATATGGACAAGAACTTATTACACATAAAATGTAGATCACGATAAAACACACAATTTATGTTAGATAATTTTTTTTTCGTGGAGTTGGCCGTTTTTGAGATATTCCTTGTTTTAAACTATTTAATTTTCTCACACGGGGATTTCCCAACGCTTGCCCAGGCAAAGAAACGGAATTTCAATCCCATAGCACCCACATTTTAAAACATTTGACTGTCGGTTTAGCCTAGTGCGGTTCCTCATTTCCCTTGTGCTTATAAAGCAACTAAGTAATAAGACCCAATTTAATTTTCAAAGTAACAAATGACTAACAGCTAGTTCTATTTTAAACAAAACACTTCCCGCAAGATAACTGTTAAAAATGTTTTAAAATTCTGACGTGTTTCATTCACATTACTTTCTCTACTGTTCTGTAACCAACTGTTCTCACAAAAGCTTATTCCTCTAACTACATCATCCTAATCGAAACAAAACATTTGCAAAAATTATTGTATTACTTATAAGAAGAAAGCGAATGACGGATTACCTCAAGTTAAAGCAATATTCAAATGATTTAAAGCTGTCACTATGCTGTTTTCTTTCCATGGACAGGAGAAAAACGTAATATATATGACATTTCCCGCTTAAGAAAAAGTAAACGAATTTTAAAGCTGAAAACAATGACCTGAAATATCTCGGAAATGGTTAACTACACAAAAATGTATCTGATGTTAATTATGTGTTTTAACGAGATCTACTTTTTTTGTTTAGCTGACGGTTTAGCAGTTTTGCAGAAGTTTTCGGAATGAAAAAAGCTTCGGATCCTATTCCCAGAAAATTCAAAATATATTGTTATTTGTCATAATATCTTAAACATGTGGTATTTTAATCAAAACAGCTACAACCATTTTTGAGTAAATAAAAAAAAAATCGAAAAATGTACACGTAAAGGGTAGTTTAAGGTGCCCGCCTGGGTAGTGTGGTGGTAGCGTGTCAACAGGGCGTGAGTTTTTGCTGATCCCGCTTGCCGCGCTCGCTAAAGTGCCTCGCTTTGGCGCTTCGTGGCGCACCGGATCGTGGGTTCGAGTCCTGCCTCGGGCATGTGTGTTTCTGTGTTTGTAAATGTGTATATGTCTGTGTATATAGGAAAAAGGAATACGTTAAGAATTGATAGATCCATTAAGGAAATGTACGAAACAGGAAAAAACGAAGGAAAAAGGAATACAGAAAAAAAAAGAAAAAAAAAAAGGAAAGGGGGGATTCTCTTGGAAGCCTTCATGTTGCGTCCTGAAAGATGTTGAACTTAAATACTAACGTTTGTCTTTAACGCATTTCTCATTTTTTGTTATGCTTTTTTGAAAATGTTTTTGTTGAATTTAGGGGATCCTAAAACGTGTACTTCCAGTGAAATCCAGGATAGAATTTTTAGGTGGAATGCAATATCTTCTCTACCTCTGAACTGTGTACGTGTTAAGAGAAAATAAAGGTATTAGAGCACAAGGCTTACCACTTACCTAATGCGCCTTTACTTTCTCTAGCATGTTCGTAGTGGCTAGGATACTTATCAACATTTCCCAGGAAGACATGAGATCTGGTTTGTTCCATTATCTGCCTGTTTTAGGTATAAACGCCTCTCACAAAAGAATATGTACGTTATGTTGATCCAGATAAACCTCTTTTGGGGGTAGGTCCTTAACCAGGATAATCATATCACAAGACGAAATAAATTGGCGAAATGAATCTTCAAATGACCTTGGGGTACATGACGCTTAAAGACCTTCGGCATTCATCCTCTTCGGATAATGGAAATCCGAATCAAAATCGTTAGAGCCATTTTTGAGAAAATAAACATTTTCGAAAAAAGTTCCATGTAAAGGGTAGTTGGGATAGGGGGATTTTCTTGAAAATCTTTGCGTCGCATCCTTGGAAGACACCAAAGATAAATACCAAGTTTGGTACTTAACGGTCTTTTTGTTTTTGAGCTATACTGTCCACACACCCGGACGTTTTTCCAAAAATTCTTTTTATTCTCTCTATACGTACTATGTACATAGTGTATAGAGAAGGTATTGCATTCCAACCAAAATACCATACCGAGATTTCACCGGAAATACATGTTTTGTGTCCCCATGAATCCAAAAAAAAAAAAAAGGATTTTTACAAAAAGGTCCGTATCTGTGTGTGTTTGTTTGTATTGTGTCTGTGGACAACATATCGCAAAAACGAAAAGACCATTAAATACGAAACTTGGTATTTAAGTTTGGTATCTTCCAAGAATGCGACGCGAAGATTTTTAAAAAAAATCCCCTCATCCCAAACTATCCTTTACATAGAAAATATTTAGAAATTTTTGATTTTCTTAAAAATGGCTCTAATCATTTTGATTAAAATATCGTGATATTTACCTGACAAATAAAATGTATCTTGAATTTTCTGGGAATAGCCTCTGAAGATTACTTTATTCTGGATGAATTTTACGGAATTTTGCATAACTGCTAAACCTTAAGATATGGACGAAATTTTAAAACACAAAAAATGTAGAGCACATTAAAACACACAATTAGGGTTATAGAATTTTTTTTTCGTGGAGATGATCGTTTTCAGATATTACATGTTTTTCATTTCAGCATTGAAAAACTTATACTTTTCTCATACAGCAATTTGTCAACTCCTCGCCATACAAACAAAGGAACATCAGTCACATAGCAACCAGCTTTGGGCTGTCACTTTAACCTATGGTAGTCCCTTATTTCGCTTCTACTTACAAGGAAGCAAGTAATAAGACTATTTATGCTAATCTTTTTTCTATTAGATGAAGTAAATAGAATAATTTGTTGCAGATATGTAGAGCAAGTAATGTGAATGGAACACATCAGATTCTTTGGATTCAGGGCAACACAAAATATATATTTCCGGTGAAATCTCGGTATCGACTTTTTGGGTGGAATACAATATCTTCCCTCTAAACTATGTAATAATAATTATAGAATTCGTAGTGCTTCACAGATATTGACACCATAGTTTGGAGAATTGTAAGAAAAAAGCTTAATAAAAGGCCTTGAGAAAACGTGCGATTCAAGGAGCGGCTTTTTCGTATACCTGCAATTAAGATTTTAGAATGGGAAGCTGAGAACCACAGTAGTTAAACAACGTCCATAAATAACACGCCAGTTTTAAATTAAAATTTTAAGAAGAGAAGATTTCAGTAAGTACCACATTTGAAGGGCTTGTTTCCAAAGTGACTTTTCTCCATGAAATCACATTTTTCACAAATGACAAATTTCATATAATACCTTGTATTAAGGTAGAAGCCTAATTTTTACTTTCTCTATACGCACTATGTACATAGTGTAAAGAGAAGGTATTGTACTCCACCCAAAAATTCGATACCGAGATTTCACCGGAAATATATGTTTTAGGGTCCCCAATATCCAAAAAAAGCATTTTCACAAAAAGGTCCGTGTGTGTGTGTGTGTGTGTGTGTGTGTGTGTGTGTGTGTGTGCGCGTGTGTGGCCGCGTGTCCTTGTGTCTGTGAACACGATATCTCAAAAACGAAAAGTCGGTAAAATACCAAACTTGGTATTTAAGTTTAGTATCTTCCAGGAATGCTACACAAAGATTTTGAGAAAAATGCCCCCACACCCAACTACCCTTTACATAGACCGTTTTTCGAAATTTTTGATTTTCTCAAGAATGGCTCTAACGATTCTGATTAAAATTTCTTATATTAAAGATATTTAGCTGACAAATAAAATGTATATCATGAATTTTCTGGGAATAGCCTCTGAAGAGTAGTTTATTCTGGAAGAATTTTACTGAATTTTGAATAACTGGTAAACCGTAAGACATGGACAAAAACTTACTACACAAAAAATATAGAGCACATTAAAAGACACAATTTATGTTATATACATTTTTTTCGTGGAGTTCGTCGTTTTTGAGACATTCCTTATTTTTGATTTCTGGTATGAAAAACGTATACTTTTCTCATACAGGAACTTGTCAACTCCTATCCATATAAACAAAGGAACTTCATTGACATAGAAACCAGCTTTTGACTTTCACTTTAACCTATAGTTGTCCCTTATTTCGCTTCTACTTACAAGGAAGCAAGTAATAAGACTATTTCTTCTAATTTTTTCTCGATTAGTATAAAGTAAATAGAAGTATAAGCTTTTTAAGAATAATTTGTTGCAGGGATATGGAGAAAGTCAAGTGAATGGTACACATCAGATTTTTTTATAACTAACTTGATGCTTTCCTATTGGCTACGAGGAAATGACACGTTTTGGAAATAAACACAGTTGGGATGCGTCACATTGCAAATAATATCAACTCACAAAGGCTCCTGAATTTTACGTCGTTTTGAACATTTAATACAACTTACACCTTCACAGAATGTATTCTGAATGCTCTGGTATGCTTCGCTCCAAATATTTTAAAACTGGAGATACGTCACTTTGGAAATAACCCCTCCATTTTATGGTTGAAGTACACTAAACGTTTCCTGAGAAATTTGTTTCAAGATTTCCCAAACTAAATGCGTTATAGTTGGTATATTTTCAAAAACAGTTGTTATATTTTGATTGGGTGGATGCTACTTCCGACATACTTTCTTGGGTATTACAACTTTTATTTTTATATTTTTATTAACTTTTAGAAAAGATATCTTTAATCAAGATGAAAATATATAACTAGCGAAAAAAAAAATTGTGCCATTTTTTCATTTTTACTTTCTCTACAAGTAACGTGTGCATAGTGTATAGGGAAGGTATTGCCTTCCACCCAAACATTCGATACCGACATTTCTCTGGAAATACATGTTTTGGTTTCCCCTAAATAAAAATATTCTTAGAAAAAGATCCGTGTTTGTGGGTGTGTGTTTGTATCTGTGGACAGCATAGCTCAAAAAAACGAAAAGACCGTTGAATAAAAAATTGACATTTAAGTTTGCTATCTTCCAAGGATGCGACACGAAGATTTTCAAGAATATCCGCCGATCCACAACTACCCTTTAGATGGAATTTTATTGGAAATTCTTGATTTTCTCAAATATGACTAACGGTTTTGTTTAAAATATCGCATATTAAAGACATTTATCTGACATAAAATGTATTTCTTGAATTTTCTGGGAATAGCCACTGAAGTCAATTTATCCTGCTAAACCGTAAGAGATGGACAAAAACATACCACACAAAAAATTTAGATCACGTTAAAACACAAAATTTATTGATTTCATTGTTTTTTCACACAAGCCGTGTGTAGGACAGAAGTTGGATAGGTAGAGTCAGACTGAAAAATCCAATGCCATAGCCGGGATTTGAATCACGGATCTCCCGGTCTCTAGCCGTGTGTAGGACAGGAGTTGGATAGGTAGAGTCAGACTGAAAAATCCAATGCCATAGCCGGGATATGAACCACGGATCTCCCGGTCTCTAGCCATGTTTAGGACAGGAGTTGGATAGGTAGAGTCAGACTGAAAAATCCAATGCCATAGCCGTGATTTGAACCACGGATGTCCCGGTCTCTAGTCGGTTGCTCTACCACTGAGCTACCATGGCAACATGCCGGCATATCATTGAATTTCTTAACTTAGTCGTAGTCTGACTCTACCTATACAATTTATGTTATGTACATTTTTTCTTAGAGTTGATCGTTTTTGAGATGTTCCTTGTTATTGGTTTCAGCTTTAAAAACTTATACTTTTCTTATACAGGAATTTGTCAGCACCTATCCATATACACAAACGAACTTCAGTCACATAGCAACCAGCTTTTGACTATCGGTTTAACCTATGGTACTCTCTTATTTTTTCTACTTATAAGGAAGTATTAAGACTAATTTTTTGTCGATTAGCAGTAAGTAAATAGAATCATAAGCTTTCTAACAATAATTTGTTGCATATATGTAGAGAAAGTCATGTGAATGGAACACATCAGATTTTTTTTAATTGTTAGTACCTTCGTAGTTATTCAAAACAAGAGTATCTAGGAAATAGGTATCATGGCCTGGCATGCTGTACATATGACATAATGTATCTGATTAGAAAATGGGAAAACACAGACCGTATCAACAAACTCTTCGTTGAAATAATCAATTTCGAAGCATTCATCCTGGAATCAAACAGTTTAAATGAAATATTGTAATTTTTGTCCATATTTCTAGGCTAGGATGGTGCCTGTTTTGGTCAACCATATGTGTTGACTTTGAAAGTTAGCATTTGTTTTTCATATGCATTCTATAGTATTGCGTTAACGTATTTTTCACATTTAGGTGCTCTGAACATTTCTCCCAGAGATCGCGGCACTACTTGCATGATTTTTATTTTCTTACGTTGGTACACAGGTTAATAGACCTTATGTAGAATTGCAAGTCTTTCCAGGCAATAGTTGACTGTAGGCAGTTGTTTGAAGCAGTGAAGTGCGCATTGATTTGAAAATGAACAATTTCGGGTATCGTGCCGTGATAAAATTCTTCGTAAAAGAAGGTTTAACACCTACAGAAATTCAATTGCGGATTGTAAATGTATATGGTGACTCTTCACCTTCAGTTTCCACTGTGAAGAAATGGGCGGCCGAATTTAAACGTGGCCGTGAAAGCGTCCAAGACGATCCACGTAAAGGACGTTAAAAAGTGTAACCACAACGGAAACCATTGAAAAAGTGCATCACATGATATTGGCAGATCGGCGTACAAAGGTGCGTGAAATTGCTAATGTTCTTGGAATTTCAAAGGAATTAAATATGAAACAGCTTTGCGCAAGATGGGTGCCGCGTATCCTTACTTGGCAGAACAACAGAAGTGACATTTTGCGCCGATACGACACGCTGGATGAAACATGGATTCATTACTACACAAATAAGAGGTCTGCACTATGAAGTACTGGAACATTCATCCTATTCCCCAGATTTGACTCCCTCGGACTTCCATCTGTTTGCAAAACTCAAGAAATTCCTCACTGGTAGGTACTTTTCGTCTAATGAAGAAGTAAATGGGTACTTTGCAACACTTGCAGAGGAACACTACAGAGAGGATATGTGATTTTGGAACACCACTGGACAAGATGTATTTAGCCCGCCTGGGTAGTGTCTGCCTCACATTCAACAGGTCTCGCTTAGGGCGAGTTACCCAGTTAAGTTGTTTTTTTTCGGGGTTTTCTCTTATCCTGAGAAGGCAAATGTCGAGTAACTTTTAAGTTCCGTGGACGCCGAGATCATTTGAGCATTATTTGACCAATTTCATTCATCGTCCGATACGACCAACCAGGTTAACGGACATTAAGCAAAAAAAAAGTATTAATATTAGAGGAGATTATGTTGAAAAATAAAACTACTTTGAAAGTATGAATTGTCATTTTTCACTATTAGGCCGAGAACTTTTCAGACCACCCTTATAATACGTTTGTGATATATTGGGCAAAATTGGACGCCCAAGTTTCTTATTTTAAAAAAAATAAATTTAAGGCGAATCTAAACTTTATAAACTTTGGAAAAGTTTCATATATTTATGCAACTTTAAAATTGACGCTCTTGTTAAACTCAAATAATTTAGGCAATGAACAAATGCAGTAGAATCTTTTAGCTTCATTAATTAAATAAACGTGGGACAATACAAAAGGTGTTAAATAATTCTTATTAGGCGTCACGTACCATCTGTCCATACCCGCACCCGGAATCACGTGCCTAAGGCATTTTAAAATAAAACATTCTGGCAAGCGTGCGGGGCTCCTCAATAAAAAACGGGAAGATTGCTGGCCCACCTGCTCTGCTCACAAGCATGTCTAACCCCCCCCCCCTCACGTAAAATTTTAATTTGCATGCCAGAAATTGTGACTATATGCCTTTGGGTTGCAGACCGAGGTAATTTACATTTACGACACTAGGGCAGTTAAAACTAACAATGCTGTTGCATGCAAATTCTAAAATCTCATTACATCACAGCTTTTATTATTTTTTCAAGTGTTTATTGCTATATACTACAGTATAAGGGTTTTATTTCGCATATTTTTACAAAATACTACAGGTAATGAGATTAGACATGCATAAAATCCTGTAGAGAAAGAAATCACGAATAGTTCAGTGAAACATATCCAAGTCATCAGTGCAACTTTGTTATCGAGAATCTGCTTCCGAAATATCATATGCGGGGTCGGAAAAATCAGTTAAACCGAGCACTCGAGCTGCATCATTAATGACTCAAAACAACCGATGTACGAGGGTTGTCCCAGAAATACCCGACCTGACGTGTTGTTTCAAACAACAATAATGGTGAAAAGTTTGAAGTTAGACGATTTTATATTGTTGAGCTATTGTTTGGCAGCCATCATTAATGAATAGTTTGTAAACATGGATATAACTGGTCATGGTTACGTGATACAATATTTTCACTAACATTAAATCTGAGCTAGATTTTACTTAGGGGGAGTTTGCTACTTCGTTTATAGCAATGAAATGTTGGATGTCAGAGTTCAAGCGCCGCGACCGTGCGAGCTGCCAAGACGAACATCGCAGTGGTCGACCAAATGAGATTACCAGTCCCAAATTGTAGAAAAAATCCACAAAATGGCATTGGATGACCGTCGAATGAAAGTGCGCGAGCTAGCAAATATTGCAGGCATTTCAAAAAGTTCTGTACATCGCATACTGACTGAAAAAAGGATATGACTGGATATGAGAAAGTTGAACAAAAACAAGAGTCGTGAGCTTGTTTCAGTCGAGAGTTTGACAATGTTTCACTGTAATAAAGCTGAGTTTTTGCGTCGATTCATAACATTGGATGAAACCTGGGTCCATCCCTTCACACCTGAGACGAAGGAACACTCAAAACAGTGGACTGGAAGGGGAGACAGTTCCATCTGCAGGCAAGGTCAGTTTTTCTGGGACGCATATGCCATAATTTTCATTGATTGTCTCAAAAAAGGAAAAGTAATCAATGGCGAATATTATGCGAACTTGTTACAGTGTTTGAGTGATGAAGTCGAGGAAACACGGCCACATTTATTGAAAAAGAAAGTTTTGTTTCATCAAGGTAAATCACTAGTCCACACGTCAACTGTCGCCATGGCCAAAATCAATGAGTAAAAGATCGAAATGTAGAGGTTATCATTGATGCATTAAAATATGAGCCACAGCAGGTAGCATTATGTCGAGAATGAGTCGTATCATAGTGATGTCATATCCTTCGGCTTTAGTAGTAATCTCTTTACTTCTAGATCATTAATATAGTTGAAGTGGAACTTTTCATTGCAGGGGGAGGGTTTTTTTTTGTTTCAGTCCATTGATAGCGTCATCTTTGTTTAATGGAATGGTGGCAACATTTGTCAAGTAATCATTAAACATATCTAAAGGTACTGGGATGTTCTCTACTTGATCGGTTGTTTTACCTATTCCCATTCCAAAGTCCGGAAGTCTTTACTTTGTCATACATGTATTGTCGCTTAGCGTTTCTGATTGCCTGAGTTGTCTGGTTACGTCTTCGTTTGTACTGCTCCAACTTTTCAATTGTTTTCTCCATCTTTATACGTGCTATGTACACAGTGTATAGAGAAGGTATTGCATTGCATCCAAAAATTCCATATCGAAATTTCACCGCAAATACATATTTTGAGACCTCCTGAAATAAAAAAAAAACATTTTTAGAAAAATGTCCGTGTGTGTGCCTGTGGGCAGCATAGCTCAAAAACGAACAGTCCGTTAAAAACCAAACTTGGTATTTAGGTTTGGTATCTTCCAAGGATGCGACACGAAGATTTCCAAGAAAATCTCCCCAATCCCAACTACCCTTTACATGGAAAAAATTTCGAAAATTTTGATTTTCTTAAAAATGGGTCTTAACGATTTTGATTAAAATATCGTATAATTAAGATATTTACTTGACAAATAAAATGTATATCTTGAATTTTGTGGGAATAGCCCATGAAGACTACTTTATTCTGGATGAATTTTACGAATTTTTGCATAACTGCTAAACCGTAAGAGATGGACAAAAACTTAACACACAAAAAATGTAGAGCACGCTAAAACACACAATTTATGTTATATACATTTTTTCGTGGAGTAGTTGATCGCTTTTGAGATACTCCTTGTTTTTGGTTTCAGCTTTGAAAAACATACTTTTCTCATACAGGAATTTGCCAACTCGTGTCCATACAAACAAAGGCTTTCACTTTAACCTATGGTGCTCCCTTATTTCGCTTCTACTTACAAGAAAATAAGTAATAAGGCTATTTCCGCTAATTATTTCGCGATGTGTATGAATTATATATAGACATAAGCTTTTTAACAGCAATTTGTTGCGGAGATGAAGAGAAAGTCATGTAAATGGAACACATCAAATATTTTTAGAGCGGCTTCGTCAATGAGTCTTCAGACAATGTAAACTATTGGATTTATTGTGAAGCATAAATGTAACCGTTTTGTATTTTACCAATGTGCAAATAACATGTTATGTACATCTTCAAAGGTCGCGATATGACCATGCTGTTAAAGCGCCCCAAAAATAAATTATATTCCAAAAAAACGTGAAACAAGCGCACTCACAGATGATCATTGTTGACCTTCTCTCACGTACATTTCACTCGTCCTGAATTAACTTACACATTAATACTGTATGCATTTGTCAACATTATTCATATTTTATAAATATTATCCCAAAGTGGAGAAGAATTCCATTCCGCCCAAATTCCTATAGCGAGATTTCACCGGAAACAACGGTTTTGAAGCCCCCCTGGATAAAAATGTCTGATGTGTTACATTCACATGACTTTCTCTACATCTCTTTAACAAAGTATTGTTAAAAAGCGTATGCTTCTATTTACTTCATGCTTATCCAGAAAACATTAGCAGAAATAGTCTTATTACTTGCTTCCTGTTAAGTAGAAGCGAAATAAGGGAGTACCATAGGTTAAAGTGATAGTCAAAAGCTGATTGCTGAGTGACTGAAGTTCCTTTGTATGTACAGGAGTTGACAAATTTCTGTATGAGAAAAGTACAAATTGTTTATACCTGAAACTAACAACAGGGAATATTGGGAAAACTATCAACTCCACGAAAAAAACGTTTTAGCATGTGTGTTTTAACGAACTCAACATTTACCATTCAGTAATTTTTTTGTCTATGCCTTACGGTTTATCCATTATGGAAAATTCCGCAAAATTTATCCAGAATAAATGTCTTCAGAGGCTATTACAGAAAAATTCAAGATATACATTTTATTTCTCATGTAAATATCTTTAATATACGACATTTTAATCAAAATCGTTTGAGGCATTTTTGAGAAAATCAAAATTTTCGAAAAATTTTCTATGTAAAGATACTTGGAGATGGGGGGAATTTCTTGAAAATCTTGGCGTCACATCCTTGGAAGATACTGAACTTAAACACCAAGTTTGGTATTTAATGGACTTATCGTTTTTGAGCTATGCTGTCCACAGACACATACACACTTTTTAAACATGCTTTTCTTGAATAAATAATGTCTCAAAACATATAATTCCGTGAACTCTCGGTATGGAATTTTTGGGTGCATTACAATACCTTCTATATACACTATGCATATAGTACGTGTAGAGAAAGCAAAAATCTGTGGTCCATTCACACGACTTTCTCTACATCTCTGTAACAACTTAGAAGAATAAGCTTATTACCAATATCTATTTAATGCTAAAACATTGGCAGAAACGGTCTTATTACTTAGTTCCTTTATAAGTAGAAGGGAAATAAGGGAATACCTTAAGCTCAACTATTGTTAACTGATACTAGACTAAAAATCGAAATCAATAACAAGGAATATCTCGAAAACGGCCAACTCCAGAAAAGAATATATATGAGTTAAATTCTGTGTTTTATCGTGATTATATTTTTTGTTCAGCTATGTTTTATGTTCTTTTACGGTTTACAGGTTATGCAAAATTCATCCAGATTAAAGATGTCTTGAAATTCAAGATATACATTTTATTTGTCATGCAAATATCTTTAATATACGACATTTTAATCAAAATCGTTAGGTGTTTTTGAGGAAATGAAACTTTTCGCAAATTTTTCCATGTAAAGGGTATTTGGGGATGGGGGAATTTTCTTGAAAATCTTCGTGTCGCATCCTTGGAAGAGGCTGAACTTGAATACCAACGTTTTTGAGCTATGCTTCCACACTCGATAAGCACATGTTTTGCATGCGACTGTGGAAGGCTGTAGTACAGTTGTTGGCAAGTTGTGCGGTGGACGGTCAGCTCACTAATGTGCTGGCGTCCTGATTACCCAGTCTGTATCTCCTTAGAATACCAACGAAGCTTACACAGACAATTAGTAAACCCAAAGCGTCAGCTCGTCCCTTTATCTTGCAACAGACTTGTTAATGAGTAGCTAATTTTAATTAGTCCTGCAAAACAATTTAAACTCTCTCCCTAACTCACTTTGAAAAGGTGGCAGCATTTAGTGGCCCCATTATGTGAAGTTTCCTTTACACCATCCACATGCATTCACATCTTTTTTTGCTTTTAATTTCATTGATGGCAGATCAGCATTTATGTTATACAGGACATAGATAACAAAAAATCTTATGTGTTCCATTCACATTACTTTCTCTACATCTGTGTAACAAATTATTGTTAAAAAGCTTATGCTTCTATTTACTTCATGCCAATCGAGAAAAAATTAGCAAAAATAGTTTTATTTCCCTTCTACTTACAAGGAAACAAGTAATAAGGGAGTACCATAGTTAAAGTGATAGTCAAAAGCTGGTTGCCATGTGACTGAAGTTCCTTTGTTTATATGGACAGAAGTTGACACATTCCTGTATGAGAAAAGTATAACTTTTTCAAAGCTGAAACCAAAAGCAAAGAATATCTACAAAAAAAAGAAGAAGAAGAAGAAGAAGAAGAAGAAGAAGAAAAGACCAACTCCACGAAAAAATGTATATAACATAAATTGTGTGTTTTAAATTGACCTACATTTTTTGTGAGGTAAGTCTTTGTCCATCTCTTACGGTTTAGCAGTTATGCAAAATTCTGTAAAATTCATCCAGAATAAAGAAATCTTCAGAGGCTCTTCTCAGAAAATTCAAGATATACATTTTATTTGTCATGTAAATATCTTAGTATACGACATTTTAATCAAAATCGTTAGACCTATTTTGGAGAAAATCCACATTTTCGCAAATTTTTCCATGTAGTTGGAGGTGGGGAGAAAATCTTCATGTTGCATCCTTGGAAGTTACCAAACGTTGGTATTTAACGGACTTTTGTTTTTTGAGCTATGCTGCCCACTCACTCACTCACACAAACTGACATACACTTTCTTGATACACAGTGTGTGTCATGTGTGTCTCTAGGCAGCATACCTAAACATGGTATTTAAGTTTAGTATCTTCCAAGAATGCGACAAGAAGGTTTTAAAGATAATCCCCCAACTCCAACTACCTGGAAAAATTGTATAAAATTTAATTTTCTCAAAAATGGCTCTACGATTTTGATTAAAATGTTGAACAAATAATATATATTGCATTTTCTGAGAATAACCTTCGAAAACATCTTTATTCTGAATTAATATTGCAAACTTTTGGATAACTGGTAAATCCTAAGAGATGAAAAAAAAACTTCCTGAATATAAAATGTAGAACTCGTTACAACACAATTTTTGTGTTATAAACAATTTTTTCGTAGAGTTGACCTTTTATGAGATATTTCTTGTTCTCGGTTTCAGGTTTAAAAAACTCTCATACAGGATTTTGTGAACTCGTGTCTGTACAAACAAAGGAACTTCAGTCGCTTAGCAAAAAGCTTTAGACTATTACTTTAACTTACGGTACTCCCTTATTTCGCCTCTACTTACAAGGAAGCAAGCATAGATAGGGAGGGCCTAGAAATTCCATACTGTACTCTTGACATTACGAAACTCCTGCATATTAACATCACTTTAAACAAAGCTAGAAGTACATTGAAACTGCAGTAGAGATCTCAAAAATGCCACTAAAATGATATTGAAAAAATTAAAGATTTTATAGACAATTTGTACTTTTTCTACGCCTACAATGTACATAGTGTATAGTGAATGTATTGTATTCCTCCCAAATATCAGATACCTAGAATTGTCCTGAAATATACGTTTTGAGGTCCTTTGAGAAGTGTTTTTAGAGAAAGGGTGTCGCTATTCACACAATTAAAATCGAGTTGCTGTATGCTGACCTAGAAATTCCAAACAATCTCCATGGTATTGTGAAACAATTGTATATCGACACCCCTTTAAAAAAAATTACATGTATTGCAATTTAAAACTAATAATAGATATCTCGCGAACGCCTTTGTTACAAAAATGTTTTGAAATAAATTATTTATTTTACAAATACTTTTCAAATTCTCTAAACGTGTTATGTATCTACGTAGTGTATGTAGAAAGTGTTGTGCTCCACCCAAAATTCCGATATTGAGAATTCACCGAAAATATATGTTTGAGATCCCTGAGATGGAAAAAAAATTAGAATACTGTCTGTAAGTGTGTGGCTGTGTATGTGTGGGTGTGGGTTGGAGAGCATAGCTCAGAAAAGAACACATTCTTAAAGACCTAACTTGGTAATTGAGTTAGGTATCTTCCAAGAATGTGAGATAAACATTTTCAAAAAATATTGCCCCACCCCATTACATTGACAAGTTTTGGAAATGTTGTTTTTCTCATAAATGGCAATACTGAGGGTATTAAGGATATTTACGTCTCAAATAAAATACATATGTTGAATTTTCTGAGAATAACTCGTTATAACACAAAATGAATGTCATAATTTTTTTTTTTTTTTTTTTTTTTTTTTTTTTTGTTTTTTTGTTTTTTAGCCAAGCGTTCCTAAATTATCGCTTCAACTTTACTCAAACGGGAAGTTACCTTTCGTTTCATCTTATTTTATTTTACTTCTAGTCCTGCAAAGCAAACCTAACTTTATTTGTTCTCATAGCCATTATTTTGCTTCTATTTACTAGGAAGCACAATCTGTGCTAATGTTTATTTCAATGAGTACGATGTAGATAGAAGAGCAGTGTTGCTTCGTTAGAGAGGAGCTCCCGAGGATTAGACAAGGAGCATGGAGGAGCACAAATATTGCTGACGAGAACCTGTCCCATTAGAGAAGAGCTCCGAGGATTAGACAAGGAGCATGGAGGAGCACAAACATTGCTGACGAGAACCTGTCCCATTAGAGAGGAGCTCCCGAGGATTAGACAAGGAGCATGGAGGAGCACAAATATTGCTGACGAGAACCTGTCCCATTAGAGAGGAGCTCCCGAGGATTAGACAAGGAGCATGGAGGAGCACAAACATTGCTGACGAGAACGATATGAGAATCTGTCCCACTAGAGAGGAGCTCCCGAGGATTAGACAAGGAGCATGGAGGAGCACAAACATTGCTGACGAGAATGGTACGAGAGTTTGTCCCATTAGAGAAGAGCTCCCGAGGATTAGACAAGGAGCATGGAGGAGCACAAACATTGCTGACGAGAACCTGTCCCATTAGAGAGGAGCTCCCGAGGATTAGACAAGGAGCATGGAGGAGCACAAATATTGCTGACGAGAACCTGTCCCATTAGAGAGGAGCTCCCGAGGATTAGACAAGGAGCATGGGGGAGCACAAACATTGCTGACGAGAATGGTACGAGAATCTGTCCCATTAGAGAGGAGCTCCCGAGGATTAGACAAGGAGCATGGAGGAGCACAAACATTGCTGACGAGAATGGTACGAGAATCTGCCCCATTAGAGAAGAGCTCCCGAGGATTAGACAAGGAGCATGGGGGAGCACAAACATTGCTGACGAGAATGGTACGAGAATCTGCCCCATTAGAGAAGAGCTCCCGAGGATTAGACAAGGAGCATGGGGGAGCACAAACATTGCTGACGAGAATGGTACGAGAATCTGTCCCATTAGAGAGGAGCTCCCGAGGATTAGACAAGGAGCATGGGGGAGCACAAACATTGCTGACGAGAATGGTACGAGAATCTGCCCCATTAGAGAAGAGCTCCCGAGGATTAGACAAGGAGCATGGAAGAGCACAAACATTGCTGACGAGAATGGTACGAGAACCTGTCCCATTAGAGAGGAGCTCCCGAGGATTAGACAAGGAGCATGGGGGAGCACAAACATTGCTGACGAGAATGGTACGAGAACCTGTCCCATTAGAGAGGAGCTCCCGAGGATTAGACAAGGAGCATGGAGGAGCACAAACATTGCTGACGAGAACCTGTCCCATTAGAGAAGAGCTCCCGAGGATTAGACAAGGAGCATGGGGGAGCACAAACATTGCTGACGAGAACCTGTCCCATTAGAGAGGAGCTCCCGAGGATTAGACAAGGAGCATGGGGGAGCACAAACATTGCTGACGAGAACCTGTCCCATTAGAGAAGAGCTCCCGAGGATTAGACAAGGAGCATGGGGAACACAAACATTGCTGACGAGAACCTGTCCCATTAGAGAGGAGCTCCCGAGGATTAGACAAGGAGCATGGGGGAGCACAAACATTGCTGACAAGAACCTGTCCCATTAGAGAAGAGCTCCCGAGGATTAGACAAGGAGCATGGGGGAGCACAAACATTGCTGACGAGGACCTGTCCCATTAGAGAGGAGCTCCCGAGGATTAGACAAGGAGCATGGAGGAGCACAAACATTGCTGACGAGAACCTGTCCCATTAGAGAGGAGCTCCCGAGGATTAGACAAGGAGCATGGTGGAGCACAAACATTGCTGACGAGAATGGTACGAGAACCTGTCCCATTAGAGAGGAGCTCCCGAGGATTAGACAAGGAGCATGGAGGAGCACAAACATTGCTGACGAGAACCTGTCCCATTAGAGAAGAGCTCCCGAGGATTAGACAAGGAGCATGGGGGAGCACAAACATTGCTGACGAGAACCTGTCCCATTAGAGAGGAGCTCCCGAGGATTAGACAAGGAGCATGGGGGAGCACAAACATTGCTGACGAGAACCTGTCCCATTAGAGAAGAGCTCCCGAGGATTAGACAAGGAGCATGGGGAACACAAACATTGCTGACGAGAACCTGTCCCATTAGAGAGGAGCTCCCGAGGATTAGACAAGGAGCATGGGGGAGCACAAACATTGCTGACAAGAACCTGTCCCATTAGAGAAGAGCTCCCGAGGATTAGACAAGGAGCATGGGGGAGCACAAACATTGCTGACGAGGACCTGTCCCATTAGAGAGGAGCTCCCGAGGATTAGACAAGGAGCATGGAGGAGCACAAACATTGCTGACGAGAACCTGTCCCATTAGAGAGGAGCTCCCGAGGATTAGACAAGGAGCATGGTGGAGCACAAACATTGCTGACGAGAACGGTACGAGAATCTGTCCCATTTGCGAGGAGGAAGGGTCGTGGACCCATATCCTGGCAAGATTTAGGGTTACGGAGGAATGTCGGGAATAATATTCACCGCGATTCTTTACCACCGCGAATGTAGAGTTAGAAGCATGTTGGACGCTACTGGCAGGCACGGAAGATGTGTACGGGTAAATTTATACTTAAGGCAAGACAGTTGGGATCAGAGAAGGCTGACAATTGAGAAGAGGGGGTGGGGATGAAAACAACTAAACAAAAATGACTACAATGTTTTACATACAAATATTTTATGTCATACTTATGTTATTGTTATGTATATATTATGTGTATATATTTCTTTTAAGTATATTTATCTATTACAAGAGGGTACATTTATGCTTCTGCATAAGGCGTTCTTTGTGCTGTAAATTTAAATTGCCGTATGTGAAAATATTTGTCTTTTTAATTTTGTGTTTACTCTTTTAATTCTTTGTTGTTTTTGTTTGTTTCAATATTACCTCTTATTTTCTGTATTACTAAAGCACATACGGTCTATAGACCCGTGCAATTGGTGAATTATGGTACAACATAGTTATGAGTGTAGGTTCAGAACATTAGGTTAATAAACTTCACATTATTAAACACATTTACCTCGCACTGTGAGGGATAGGGAATAATACTGGTTAAAGACAAATTCCCCGCCCCGGACGGGAATTGAACCCGGGACCACCGGGTGAGAAATCAGCTCGCTGACCACTCGACCACGCAACAGTCCTCAGCACTTTTGTTTATCTCTATCGGGCAGAATCAGGAAAGGAAATTATCTTAGCTGGGCTACTTCAAATACATGACCGTTATATGACAATGTTTTGAGTATGTTCTGTATTTCGTCCAGACTAAAATTGATTTAGGGGAAGGACTTTTATTCCGGGATTTCAGGCGTTTGAACCCTGAAGAAGTAAGGAGTAATTAAGTGCAGACGTTGAGGCTGAGTCGCAACGGAAGAAAGCCCACCTGGTTTTTGTGTTTACAAGAGGCAAGATGTACACCTATCCACCTCCGGTCCTACACACGGCTTGTGTGCAAAAATCTGATGTGTTCTATTCAAATGACTTTCTCCACATCTCTGCAACAAATCATTGGTAAAAAGCTTATGATTCTATTTACTTCATGCTAATCGAGAAAAAAAAGCAGAAATAGTCTTATTACTTGCTTCCATGTAAGCAGAAGCGAAATAAGGGAGTACCACAGGTTAAAGTGAAAGTCAAAAGCTGGTTGCTATGTGACTGATGTTCCTTTGTTTGTGTGGACAGGAGTTGACAAATTCCTGTATGACAAAGGTGTAAGTTTTTCAAAGCTGAGACCAAAAACAAAAATGATAAAACTCCACGAAAAAAATGTATATCACATAAATGTTGTGTCTTAACGTGCTCTAGATATTCTGTGTGATCATTTTTAGTTCATCTCTTACGGTTTAACAGTTATGCAAAATTCATCCAGAATAGTTTACACAGGCTCCCAGAAAACTCAAGATATAAATGTTATTTCTCAAGTAAATATCTTTAATATACTATGTTTTAATCAAAATAGTTAGAGCCATGCTTGATAAAATTAAAATTTTCGAGAAAAAAAAAGTGTATGTAAAGGTTAGCTGGGGTACAGGGGAATCTCTTGAAAATCTTTCTGTCGCATCCTTGGAAGATACCAAACTTAAATACCAATACGGTCTATTCGCTTTTGAGATATGCAGTCCACAGACACACACAAACGTACACAAGAACCTTTTTCTAAAAATGCATTTTTTGGATTCAGGGGGACCCAAAACATATATTTCCAGTGAAATCTCGGTATCAAATTTTTGGGTGGAATGCAGTACCTTCTCTATACACTATGTTTATAGTACGTGTAGAGAAAGTAAAAACCATTAAAGCAATATCAAATGACCATAATAGTTGGCCATACTATAAATCCTGGGACTTAAAAGTACTCACAACATTGTAAGTCGCCATTGGGGTTGTCAACTCAAAATAGTTTGACATCACCTTGTGGTTTACCGGGAAACATGCGAGTCAGTTGAAAAAGTCAGTGCTCTGCCGGCATGTTGCCATAGTAGCTCAGTGCTAGAGCAACTGGTTAGAGACCGGGAGATCCGCTCAAATCCCGGCTATGACATTGAATTTTTCAGTCTGACTCTACCTATCCAACTCCTGTCCTATACATGGCTAGAGACCGGGAGATCCGTGGTTCAAACTCCGCCTATGGGATTGAATTTTTCAGTCTGACTCTACCTATCCAACTCCTGTCCTACACACGGCTAGCAGTCTGACTCTACCTATCCAACTCCTGTCCTACACACGGCTAGCAGTCTGACTCTACCTATCCAACTCCTGTCCTACATACGGCTAGCAGTCTGACTCTACCTATCCAACTCCTGTCCTACATACGGCTAGCAGTCTGACTCTACCTATCCAACTCCTGTCCTACATACGGCTAGCAGTCTGACTCTACCTATCCAACTCCTGTCCCACATACGGCTAGCAGTCTGACTCTACCTATCCAACTCCTGTCCTACATACGGCTAGCAGTCTGACTCTACCTATCCAACTCCTGTCCTACATACGGCTAGCACTCTGACTCTACCTATCCAACTCCTGTCCTATACATGGCTAGCAGTCTGACTCTACCTATCCAACTCCTGTCCTATACATGGCTAGCAGTCTGACTCTACCTATCCAACTCCTGTCCTATACATGGCTAGCAGTCTGACTCTACCTATCCAACTCCTGTCCTATACATGGCTAGCAGTCTGACTCTACCTATCCAACTCCTGTCCTATACATGGCTAGCAGTCTGACTCTACCTATCCAACTCCTGTCCTACATACGGCTAGCAGTCTGACTCTACCTATCCAACTCCTGTCCTACATACGGCTAGCAGTCTGACTACCTATCCAACTCCTGTCCTATACATGGCTAGAGACCGGGAGATCCGTGGTTCAAACTCCGCCTATGGGATTGAATTTTTCAGTCTGACTCTACCTATCCAACTCCTGTCCTACATACGGCTAGCAGTCTGACTACCTATCCAACTCCTGTCCTACATACGGCTAGCAGTCTGACTCTACCTATCCAACTCCTGTCCTATACATGGCTAGCAGTCTGACTCTACCTATCCAACTCCTGTCCTACATACGGCTAGCAGTCTGACTCTACCTATCCAACTCCTGTCCTACATACGGCTAGCAGTCTGACTACCTATCCAACTCCTGTCCTACATACGGCTAGCAGTCTGACTCTACCTATCCCACTCCTGTCCTACACACGGCTAGCAGTCTGACTCTACCTATCCAACTCCTGTCCTACATACGGCTAGCAGTCTGACTACCTATCCCACTCCTGTCCTACATACGGCTAGCAGTCTGACTACCTATCCCACTCCTGTCCTACACACGGCTAGCAGTCTGACTACCTATCCAACTCCTGTCCTACATACGGCTAGCAGTCTGACTCTACCTATCCAACTCCTGTCCTACATACGGCTAGCAGTCTGACTACCTATCCCACTCCTGTCCTACATACGGCTAGCAGTCTGACTACCTATCCCACTCCTGTCCTACACACGGCTAGCAGTCTGACTACCTATCCAACTCCTGTCCTACATACGGCTAGCAGTCTGACTACCTATCCAACTCCTGTCCTACACACGGCTAGCAGTCTGACTACCTATCCAACTCCTGTCCTACACACGGCTAGCAGTCTGACTACCTATCCAACTCCTGTCCTACATACGGCTAGCAGTCTGACTCTACCTATCCCACTCCTGTCCTACATACGGCTAGCAGTCTGACTACCTATCCCACTCCTGTCCTACACACGGCTAGCAGTCTGACTACCTATCCAACTCCTGTCCTACATACGGCTAGCAGTCTGACTACCTATCCAACTCCTGTCCCACATACGGCTAGCAGTCTGACTACCTATCCAACTCCTGTCCTACATACGGCTAGCAGTCTGACTACCTATCCAACTCCTGTCCCACATACGGCTAGCAGTCTGACTCTACCTATCCAACTCCTGTCCTACACACGGCTAGCAGTCTGACTCTACCTATCCAACTCCTGTCCCACATACGGCTAGCAGTCTGACTCTACCTATCCAACTCCTGTCCTATACATGGCTAGAGACCGGGAGATCCGTGGTTCAAACTCCGCCTATGGGATTGAATTTTTCAGTCTGACTCTACCTATCCAACTCCTGTCCTACATACGGCTAGCAGTCTGACTACCTATCCAACTCCTGTCCTACACACGGCTAGCAGTCTGACTCTACCTATCCAACTCCTGTCCTACATACGGCTAGCAGTCTGACTACCTATCCAACTCCTGTCCTACACACGGCTAGCAGTCTGACTATCTATCCAACTCCTGTCCTACATACGGCTAGCAGTCTGACTCTACCTATCCAACTCCTGTCCTACATACGGCTAGCAGTCTGACTCTACCTATCCAACTCCTGTCCTACACACGGCTAGCAGTCTGACTCTACCTATCCAACTCCTGTCCCACATACGGCTAGCAGTCTAACTCTACCTATCCAACTCCTGTCCTACATACGGCTAGCAGTCTGACTCTACCTATCCAACTCCTGTCCTACATACGGCTAGCAGTCTGACTCTACCTATCCAACTCCTGTCCTACATACGGCTAGCAGTCTGACTACCTATCCAACTCCTGTCCTATACATGGCTAGAGACCGGGAGATCCGTGGTTCAAACTCCGCCTATGGGATTGAATTTTTCAGTCTGACTCTACCTATCCAACTCCTGTCCTACACACGGCTAGCAGTCTGACTACCTATCCAACTCCTGTCCTACACACGGCTAGAGTGATAAAAAAATTAAATCAATATCTGGAAGTATTAGGTGTACTTTAATGTATATAGCAAACTGCTATGTAAAACTGAATGACCACAAACATTACATAACCAGGGCCAGGCACAAAGCAGAACTGGTATAACTTGCAATGGAAGATATCTGTAAAATCTACAATGTGTGGTATTTCATAAAAGACCTTGAAAAGAATAGAGAAAAATGAGAAGGCAACACAGGAGCAATCTGGCTAAGTGGCACCCTGGGTGGAGTAAGGAAAATGAAGCTCTAGCAGATGACACTTTTCTTTAAGACGTCAATATTTTTCAACGCCCCCTTTTTTTCTCCCTCTTAGTCTTCGCCTTTCTGCCCTTTAATTTATTTTGTGTCGCTTTATAACTACGCAGTTTTAGTAATAATTTGATAACTTTCAGTGTAGTAATAAGAATTTAATAAGTGCTTATGCTGAAGCAGAGTTAAAGTTAGCTTTAATTTATTGAACTTAAATTTGAAATTCAGTTGTTTCTTTTTTCTCTACCTTTTTTTGCAAAAGTTAATTTTAATAGTTATTGCCGACTGCCGGTAATTTAATTTAATATAGTTAGTTAATTTACTTTAGTTTTTTTTTTCTCTCCTTTTCTTTAATTTAGCTTTTCTTTTTTACTTCCTCTACATGTAATATGTACACAGTGTATAGAGAAGATATTGTAATGCATCCAAAAATTCCATACTGAGATTTCACCGGAAATATATGTTTTGGGTCCCCCTGAAACCAAAAAGAGCATCTCTGAAAAACGGTTCGTGTGTGTGCGCGCGCGCGCGTGTGTGTATGTGTGTGTGTGTGTGTGTGTGTGTGTGGACAGCATAGATCAAAAACACAATATCAAACTTGGTATTTAAGTTTGGTATCTTACAAGGATGCGACACGAAGATTTTCATGAAAATCCCCCCAACTCCTTTACTAAAATGGCTTTCTCCTCTAACGAATTTGATTACAATACGGTATATTAAAGTATTTACCTGATAAATAATATGTATATATTATATATGTATATCTTGAATTTTCTGGGAATAGCCTCTGAAGATGCATATTAGGGAATTTTGCATAGTTGCTAAACCGTAAGAAATAGACACAAACTTACAGCACAAAAACTGTAGAGTACGTTAAAACACACAATTTATCCTTTATACAATTTTTTTTTTTTTTTGAGATATTCTTTGTTTGTTTTTTTTTTCGACTTTAAAAAATGTACAGGAATTTGTCAACTCGTGTCCATGCAAATAAAGGAACTTTAGTCACATAGCAACCAGCTTTTGACTATCACTTTAACCTATACTACTCCGTTATTTCGCTTCTACTTACAACGAAGCAAGTAATAGACTATTTCTGCTAATTTTTTTCTCGATTAGCGTGAAGTAAACGGAAGCATAAGCTTTTTGACAATAATTTGTTGCAAAGATGTAGAGAAAGTCATGTGAATGGAACACATCAGATTTTTTTAGTTAATATTTACCGCAGCGGCCGGGCGGTAGACCGTGTCTGCTGTTGCGCAGGAGTTTTAATTTAATTTTATACACTAGATCCCACACATACACACAATTTACAGTCTCATTTATACTTTAATACCGGATTTATGGTCTATTAAATTAATAATTATTTTATTTTATAAAACATCATGGGGAGTTAGAGAAGTAATTTGGGTAAATACTTTCTTTCATTAAAATTATCTTAATATAAAATTACATAAGTTATAATTCTGTTGTGCAAAATTATCAGCGATTCTTAATACTAAAAGAGCACGAGTTACAAAATCTGTAGCTCTGTAACAAGTCATTAGTAAAAGAAAGTTAAGCCGATGTCCCACGGTCAAAATCTGGTCCGAAAACTTTATACAATGTGAACGTTGTGTACAGTTTCTCCATTCCCACGGGAGTGTGTATTGGTCCAAATATTTCTCGCATGCACATGAACAGCTGATAGAAAATGGTGGAGGTTGCTGATCCACAATTATTTACGTTCGCTGACTCAGGCTTAGTTTATGTATCCATTGCGAGAGCATGTTATAATAGTCCATGGCAGGCCAAGGAAGAAGTGTACTACATATGCTACAAAATGAACTCGTTTCTGACTCTGTTTAACTTCCTTAGAATGGACGAATATTTTTATGGAAAGTTGCTGTCCTTAGTTGAGGCAAAAAATCACTCGCCAAGACACAAATATGAGGTAGTCCATACAAGCAAATCAAAAGTGAGACCACGTTTTTATATTTTCGTTGAGAAAAGAAGGTTAAGTACAAATGGATCCAATAAAATACATTTGCAGGGATTATAAATACCCGAGTCATAAATCTCTGCTGCACAAAAAAAAAAAAAAAAGTGTATTTGAACAATATCCCAACTACTATAACTCTATCAGGACAAAGACTACAAGATACAGCAAAGTTACACAATCATATGAACGGGAAGGAAAGCCCACCGCTAGCTGCCATCTTATAACGTCATTACCACCATGTCGCTCATTGCTTGATTTCATACCTTTGGACCAAAAATTAGAAACCGCTGTATCCTGTTGTAGCAAAGTGAAATTGGACCAAAAAATAGGACGGAGATTGTCAACAATGACATTATCCGATGTCCCACGATCCAATTTGTATTTGAGAGTATTGGGCCAAAATATTTGACCGTGGGACATCGGCTTTACATTGGAAGCAGCATTTAGCTTGTGGTCATTGTAGTGAAAATAATTTAGGTCCTGGAATCTCAGTAAGGAAGAAAAACCACTCGCCTCAAAGTTCAGTACATGAATTAGTGTGTTAACAAACCTAAGAGAAGCTTAAAGGTTGTTGAAAGTTGTTTATAAGAATTAGCAGCGGGAAGGACTACTTACGGTTAACAAGTCAGAGAAGGAAGAGTATGTTTCTAGATGCTAATATAGGATGGGGCGGAAACATATTACATGTTTTAAGTCTTCAGTTTGTGCTCAACTCTAATACTTATTGCTTTAAGGGCATTCGAAAAAGAATTTTAATATCACTTTCTCTACACGTACTATGTACATAGTATATAGAGAAGGTATTGCACTCCAGCCAAAAATTCGATACTGAGATTTCACCGGAAGTATATGTTTTAGGATCCTCTTTATCCAAAAAAAAAAAAACAAAAAAAAATAAACATTTTCACAAAAAGGTCCGTGTGTGTGTCCGTGAACACAATAACTCAAAAACGAAAAGTCGGTAAAATACCAAACTTGGCATTTAAGTTGAGTATCTTCCACGGATGCGACACGAAGATTTTGAGAAAAATCCCCCCACCCCAATCTACCCTTTACATGAAACTTTCTTCGAAATTTTTGATTTTCTCAAAAAAGACTAATGATTTTGATTAAAATATCGTATATTCAAGATATTCACCTGAAAAATAAAATGTGTATCTTGAACTTTCTGGAAATAGCATCTGAAGACTACTTTATTCTGGATGAATGTTAAAGAATTTTGTATAACTGTTAAACCGTAAGAGACGAAGAAAAACGTACAAAGAAAAATATGTAGAGCACTTTATAAACACACAATTTATGTTACATGTATTTTTTTCTAGAGTTGATCGTTTTTGAGATATTCCTTGTTTTTGGTTTCAGCTTTAAAAACCTTTACTTTTCTCACACAGGACTTTGTCAACTCCTGTCCTTACAAACAAAGGAACATCAATCACATATCAACCTATCACTTTAACCAATGGTACTCCCTTATTTCCCTTCTGCTTACTAGTAATAAGACTATTTTTTATAATTTTTTCTCCTTTAGCATGAAGTAAATAGAAGCATAAGCTTTTTAACAATAATTTGTTGCAGAGATGTAGAGAAAGTCATGTGAATGGAACACATCAAACTTGTTTGTTTTATTTTCCGTTTTAATTGAATATGAGAATTTTGAATTTCTCGCACATTTTGGTATAACTTTCATAGAGGTGTGGTAATTGTAAATATTGTTGAAAGTAGTCCTGCATAGTAGTTTTTTAGACCATTTGCTACACTACATGGTAGAACGTTAATGTCTTTGTAAACATTAGTCTTACAGCAGAGATTTTTGTTTAATTATCATTGGGAAGTTTTACTAGCTATTGGCACCCAGCTCATATTTCCTTCATGCAATATTGGTTTTCAAAGTAACATTAGCTTTTTTTTCTTCTTCTATGTTTCGAAGCAATTTCTAAACAAGTAAATTGTCTATATAAATGCCCCATTACCTCAGAAACTAATTGACACTAAGGGTTGAAATTTTTACCAACATTTTTCACCTATATAGATTTTTTTTAACGAAAAAGTTTTTGTGTGTAAGGATTAGTTATTTTTTTTTAAATTAAAAAGTCATAATTTTCAACAAATGTTTTAGAAATTTATTTTAAAAAGTCATACCTTTCCTTCTAATGAACAGAAGCATTATATTTTGAATCAATCAACAGTAAAGGTATTGCTGAATATATCTCAAAAATTTAGCTCATTAAGTTTAATAGATGCTGAGATAATGGGTCAAACTTAGGACATTTCGATTCCCCTTAAGTATACACCACAAGAAGTAATCAGGTACTATAAGATCTGGAGAACTAGGTGGCCACGCCACGTCCCCAAATCTGGAACTCAGAAGAAATAAATTCCGTAGTGCCATTAGCTAATTGTTGCAGTATGTGAGGTTGCGCCATCTTGCTGGAACCAGATGCCGTCAGTATTTTGAACTTGAGACACAAAAAAGTTTCAATCATACTTCTATAGCGCAGCGCATAGAATGTACAGTACAATACACTATTCGTCTTCAAAGAAATACGATCCGATTAGTATTGCATTGATTGTTTTTTCACACAAGCCCCGGTGTAGGAGAGGAGTTGGATAGGTAGAATCAGGCTGGAAAATTCAATGTCATAGCCGGGATTTGAACCACGGCTTACGTGAAAAAACTATTAAATCAATACTAATTGACCATAATAGTTGGCTATACTATGAATCCTGGGACTTAAAGTAGGTACTTACAACATTGTAAGTCGCAATTGGGGTTGTCATCTCAAAATAATTTGAGAACAGCTTGTGGTTTACCGGGAAACATGCGAGTCAGTTGAGAAAGTCAATGTTATACCAGTATGTTGCCATGGTAGCTCAATTGTAGAGACACGGCTAGATACCGGGAGATCCGTGGTTGAATTTTTCAGTTGATTCAACCTATCCAACGATCCGATTATTTTGGTGTCCGTTACAGGGCACCAAACTGTCATCTTTGGATCGTGAAATGGACGCTGAGGGAGTTTACGGGAATATTCAAGAGCTCAGTATCACATATTCTGCTTGTTGACACTTTCATTAACAGATTCTACAACTCAGATGAAATCTCAAGACACTATGTAAGATACGCCTCAAACTTGTAAAGCTTCCTTGCCGACCGCTGCGGACTCCATTCCACAGACGCCTGTACTGGTGCTATATTTTATTCAGAACGAGATCGCCCAGGCGGTGACGCTACCTTCTGTAGGTCATTGTTATACACAACAATGAATAGCGTCCTCAGACGGTGCATCACGTTGATTAAGTTCCCGTTGAAATGTTGTCTGGATTTGGAGATTGAATTGGTTCCGATGTACCAATTGATGACACAAATACGCTCCCTCATTAATCAGCGCTCAATGATTACTGACAGGAAACAAACTGGCCAACTCATTCTCAAAGTCTACTCTACAGTTATGCCTCACATTTCCAACAATCAACAAGCCAGATTCAAACCGTCTTATTGTTTCTACCCCACCATGAATAAAAGGTAACATTTGGCAACGTGAAACATAGTAATAATGGTGGGTAAGTCAAAAGTAGTTGGGACTTTGAACAATAGGGTGTCGTTATTTCAAACATTTAGTGACTCCGCTTTAGTATATAATGGTAGAGTGATGGGCTCATCACCAGCTAAGTGAGTCAGATTAACTTTTACTTTACGAGGAAAACAAAATGTTAGTAAAACAAAGTTCATTATAGTCAGGAAGTTCACAGATTTAGTACGGTACAGTTATAATTCCTAGTACTTACATTCAGAAACAATTTCAGTATTATTCTTCGTAAAACAATCTAAAAACTTTTATCAATAGATCACTCTATAGCCTCCAGGAAATTTATCAAATTTTAACTGACGTTCATTCTCGCCACACCCATGCATACCTCAGGGGTAAATATCTCACAGCATATCATTAGAACAGCTATCAGATAACAAAAAGCTATCAACTTCCAGACTGAGAGGAGTCTAGACTAGAGAAAAATTCGCACCCCAGCCAAGAATCGAAATCGGGATCCCCCACGCAACAGACAGGTGCTCCACTGATTGAGCTGCGGGGCTAGCCGCAAGCAGAGTCAAGAAAGTGCAATTTTCTACTGAGTAAAGTCGAGTGCACGGCATTGAAATGCTCAACCTTGCAGCCACTTAAATGAAATGCGTCGTACGCTTCCCCTTTCGTCGATATCCTATTGGCTTCAACCATTACACTTTGCACTGATATTATAACCAAGTTTTATATTTAAATTCACTCTAGGCTGTATACTTAAATGCTGCTCATTAAAATTACTAAATATTTAAAGCATTTTATTAAAACATCTTATGTGTTCTATTCACATGACTTTCTCTACATCTGTGCAACAAATTATTGTTAAAAAGCTTATGCTTCTATTTACTTCATACTAATCGAGAAAAAATTAGCAGAAATAGTTTTATTACATCCTTCCTTGCAAGTAGAAACGAAAGAAGGGAGTACTATAGTTTAAAGTGATAGTCAAAAGCTGGTCGCTATGTTACTGAAGTTCCTTTATTTGTATGGAAAGAAGTTGACAAATTCCTGTACGAGAAAAGTTTAAGTTTTTCAAAGCTGAAACCAAAAACAAGGAATATCTAAAAAAAACGATCAATTTCACGAAAAAATATTATATAAGAAATTGTGTTTTAACGTGATCTACATTTTTTGTGAGGTACGTTTTTGTCCATCTCTTACGATTTTCCAGTTATGCAAAATTCCGTAAAATTCGTCCAGAATAAAGTAGTCTTCAGAGGATATTTCCAGAAAATTCAAGATATACATTTTATTTGGTATGTAAATATCTTAAATATAAGAGATTTTAATTAAAACCGATAGGGCCAATTTTGAGAAAATCAAAATTTTGTAAAAAAAAAAAAAAAAAAGGTTAATATAAAGGGTAGTTGGGGGTGGGGAGATTTTCTTCAAAAATCTTCGTGTTGCAACCTTGGAAGACACCATACTTAAATACCAAGCTTTATATTGACGCGCACACAGGAATATTTTCCAGAATTTTTGGGGGGGAGGGGGGGGGGGTTCAGGGGGACCCAAAACATGTATTTCCGGTGAAATCTCGGTATGGAATTTTTTAGTGCATTACAACACCTTCTCTATACACTATGTACATAGCACGTGTAGAGAAAGTAAAACTAGATGATTAGTATAAAGGTAGGTACTTCTGGAACCAGCGATACTCCGCTTAAAGTTTCGCATTTAATTCAGGAAAGGAAGTTTCCTTTCACGCAGTGGAGAACCTAAAGCCCCATCGCGGCGTGTCACATTCTCATACATTTTTAATGTCCCCTGAATGCGGCTTTTAATATTAATAGCCGCTCTGGTTGGCGTTAAACGCTACAGAGTATCATGAGCAGGAGGCTCATATTGCGGGAAACGGCTCGCTTGTAACGCTGATAATGCAATCACCACGAGAAGTATGGCGTGCACTAACACAGCTTCAGCTTAAGTCAACATTTCCAAGCTATTATATTCAGCAGATGCAACACTATTCCTTTAGTCCAAGTTATAAACTGTAATAGCATTAATATAGAAATATCCAATTATAAAAAAAAAAAAAAAAATCTAATGCATTCCATTCACATGACTTTCTCTACATCTCTGCTACAAAGTGTTGTTAAAAAGCTTGTTCTTCTATTTACTTCATGCTAATTGAGAAAAAAATTAGCAGAAATAGTATTATTATTTGCTTTCTTGTAAGTGGAAACGAAATAAGGGAGTACCATAGGTTAAAGTGATAGTCAAAAGCTGGTGGCTATGTGACTGAAGTTCCTTTGTCGCATAGCAACCAGCTTTTGTCTACCACTTTAACCAATGGTACTCCCTTATTTCGCCTCTACTTACAAGGAAGCAAGTAATAAGACTTAGCACAGAGTAAAAATAATTTTTTGCAGAGATGTAGAGAAAGTCATGCGAATGGACCACATCAGTTGTTTAAAGATACACGAGACAAGAGGCACTTTTCTGTTGCGAGTATTTTCCCAGTCTTTTTCAGCATTATCCTGTTTTTTCAGTACCGATTTTCCTTTCAACTTTTATTGACTATGTAGCAGATAAAGCCAAATCTCTTGTTTATTATACCACGAAGGGCTCTAAACGTTTATAGGAGAATGTTATTCGAGATATCTGCTTTTAGCAATCCCAAGAGAGCACCAATTTTCCCGAAACCAAACAGCAAGCATGATTGAGCTCAGGGTTAGACCATGTTTATAAAGACATAAACCTGAAATGGGGCGCAACAAAATTGCATATATTCGAGTTATCTAGTCACATCGCATGAATGATGTGCCCAAGTGGGTCATATTGCCGTCTATTCACTCTAACACAAGTTTATTTTTACGACCGCTAGATGTCCATCATTGACAAGTCGTGCTTCTGCTGTTTCAAAATTCCCAGCTGTCGCAGCATGAGTATCGATATGAAATCGATAAGGCAGCGCGGCGCCGCGCGGTCGGATTCCAACACGCCTTCCACATTATTCTGCAATACGTCATGTGCTTACAGACGAGAGGTGCTCGACAAGACCGCAATATTGCATGTTTAATTGTGCCATTCAGATTTCATTGCTCCAGGGCTCATGCAGGCCAATGAAACCTGCAGTTCGAGTGTCGAACCTTTGCTACGCAATGCTGTAAGGTTTTAGTAAAACGTAGGGTTCTATTTACTTCATGCTAATCGAGAAAAAATTAGCAAAAATAGTCTTATTTCTTGCTTCCTTGTAAGCAGAAGCGAAATAAGGGAGCAGCATAGGTTAGAGTGATAGTCAAAAGCTGGTTGCTATGTGACTGAAGTTTCTTTTTTTGTATGGACAGCAGTTGACAAATACTGTATGAGAAGGATATGTCTTTTAAAGCTGATACCAATAAAAAGGAATATCTCAAAAGCGATCAGCTGCAAAATATATACAATTTATGTCATTTATATATATAATTACATATAAATAACATAAATTGTGCGTTTTATCGTGATCTACAGTTTTTGTGCAGTAAGTTTTTGTCTATCTCTTACGGTTTACCAATAACCATTCAAAAAAGCATACAGAATAAAGATGTCTTCAGAGGTTATTACCAAAAAATTCAAGATATACATTTTATTTGGCATATAAATATCTTAAATACACGATATTTTACTCAAAATCATTAGAGCCATATTTGAGAAAATCAAAATTTTCGAAATTTTTACCATGTAAAGGGTAGTTCGGGGTGGGGGGTTTTTCTTGAAAATCTGCGTGTCGCATCCTTGGAAGATAACAAACTTAAATACCAAGTTTGTATTTAACAGAATTTTCGTTTTTGAGCTCTGCTGTCCACACACACACACACACACACACACACACACACACACACACACACATGCACACACATACACGGATCTTTTTTCAAAAATGCTTTCTACAGTGAAATCTCGATATCGAATTTTTGAGTGGAATAGAATACCTTCTCTATCCACTAATACTTGCAGGCTAGAGAAAGTAAAAATATAGTGTTTGGTTAAGAATGCCATGGATAGAAAATACTCGTTACACCACATAATATAAAAGCTGCCTCGCAGAATTTCTTACAGTTAGTGTAAATTACTCGGTTACAGTTTGTTACAAGGAGTATACATAAATGTCATGAAGCAGCACTTGAGCACACAGGAAGCTAAAACTGTGCAATCGATTGTGTTATATAATAACACTGCACATGTGTTTGTAATGAAGTATTGTCTAAACCTATCAATAACCTGGATCCTTATTCAATGAAGTTGTTGAATGTCAATACTTTACTAACCTCCATGGTTTATTGTTCATATTTGTTATCTGGGAATACCGAATAATTGTATATAGAGAGAAAACTTCAAACATTGTAAATTAGTAAACAGTGTTTATTTTAACCGAAAAGATTGTTACTGTCTCTACACGTCCTTCACAAATGTACATAGTGTATAGAGAAGGTATTATACTGCACCCAAAATTTCCATACCGAGATTTCTGGACATACATCTTTTGGGTACCCCAGAATTTAAAAAAAAAAAAAAAAATTTCGAAAAAGATCCCCGTGTATGCGCGTGTGGGTTTGGACAGCAGGGGTCAAAAACGAAAAGATCTTTAAATACCAAACTTGGGAAAAGGTTAGAAAATTGTGATTTTCTCAAAAATTGCTCTAACGACTTTGATTAAAATACCGTATATTAAACATATTTACATCCCAAACAAAATGTATATCTTGAATTTTCTGGGAATAACCTCTAAAGACCACTTTATTCTGAATGAATTTTGCTGAATTCTACGTAACTGGTAAACTGTAAGAGGGAGACAAAAATTTACCACACAAAAATGTAGATCGCGTTAAAACACGCAATTTATGTCATATACGTTTTTTTCGTGGTATTTACCATTTCTGAGATATTCCTTGTTATTTGTTTCAGATTTAAAATACTTTGTTTCTCGCACGGAAAGATGTTAAGTCCTGGCTCATCATAGAAGCGGATTTCAACCAGCTATTAAAGAGATTTGACTATCGCTTTCGTTTAGTATATTCCCTTATTTGCCTTCAACTTATAGAATCAAGTAATTAATACAATGTCAGCTAATATTTATCTCCATTATATAAAGTAGATAGAAGAATATGATTTTAACAATAATTTGTTACAGTGATGTAGAGAAAGGCATGTGAATGGAACAGATTAGATTTTCCGTTGTTGGGTTAGAACAGGCGGTTCACTAAAAGCTCACATTGTAATACAATTTATTCGTATAACGGATAAGCTCGTTATTTGGTTGATATGTTTCCTTGAACCCCCGTGGCAATCGAAGAGTGCCCCACCCGAGGGATACCGGCTCAGGTACAGACCAGAAGGATCCAGTAACGACACTACGAAGAAACCTTCAAAAAGCGCAAGCCACCGCCTAGCCGCATCACGCCGAACACCGTCACCTGGTCCTTCACAAATGTAAAGGAAGAAGTGGCAGGTACTGATAATAATAGAGAGAAATGTCGAGGTGGAAAACATTTTACATTCTGTATGCCGAACCTGGGTTGATGGAGCAATTGGTTCAATGAATAGCGGGGGAAACACGAGAATCCGGAGAAAACCCCCATGGCCGCGCTCTACAAGGCCTCTCGCTTTAGTGCTTCGTAGCGCAGGGGATCGTGGGTTCGAGTCCCGCTTTAGACATGGATGTTATATGCTTGTGTATATTTGTGTGTGTATAAAAGAAGAAAACAGCGATTCAGTAATCTTACAGCAAAGAAAGTAAAAAACATAAAAAGTAAATAAAAGTAGGGGAAAATAATTCGCCACTTAGTTCACCACAAATCTCACATGCGGTCCCCTAGAATAGAACTCAAGCCGCCTTGGTGAGAGACGAGCAGTATAATCTGTTCTAAAAGACCTTATTTCTACTTTCTCTGCACGTACTATGCATATAGTAAGCAGAAAAGGTATTGCATTCCCTTGAATGATGTCGAGATTTCACCAAAATATGTTCTGAGGATGTTTGAGGTCCCCTGATCCCAAAGAAGCATTTTTAGAAAAAGGTACGTGTTGTCTGTGGACAATCTAGCTGGAAAAACGAAAAGACAGTTAAATACCAAATTTGATGTTTATAGTTTTTTCCTAGGATGCGATACAAAGATTTTCAAAAAATCTCCTACCTCAAACTACGCTTTGCGTGGAAAGTTTTGAAAATTTAGTTTTTCTCAAAAATGGCTCTAATAAGTTCAATGGAAATGCCGTATATTAATACATTTTGGGACTAGCCTATACATTCTACTTGAATCTCGTATTAACTTGTAAACTTACTATACAAAAAATGTAAATCTCGTTCAGACACACAATTTATGCATACCATAGATTAGATTAGATTAGAAACCATTCTGTAGGTTCGTTTAGGCCAGAAAGCCACTGAACATAGAACTTGTCAAGGCATATACATGTATACATATGTTTATATACTATATACTATGAAGAAAAACTGTATAAAGCTCTAGTGCTAAAAGCATAGGTTACAAAAACAGCAGAATACTTATCTTTTTTTTCTTGCACATAAAAACAAAGAGTATAAAATATAGTGTTAAAATGTATAAATAAATAAATATAGTTCAAAATCTTCTCGGGCTTCTAGCCAGGTAATAACTTGGCTTGACACCAACGTTTCGAAGAAGTGCATCTTCCTCGTCTTCAGGGTGAACTGATGGTTTGAGCTTACGGAGACTGGTATTTATAAGAGCTGGGATGAAGCTAACATCTGATTGGTTCGCGAGATATTATGGCCTGGTATTTAAGATGACTGAGACATGGGCACGGACTTATTTTAAATAAATATAGTTTCATTATATGTAAAACTAATGTTCTGTCAGATGATAGTTTTCAAATTATCGATATAATAGTTACTAGTAGTAATTATATAAACTAAAACATGAGTATTCTATTATGTACTCTTCATAAATGTCAACAAATTACAATACATATTTACAAATATCTTATAGAGTTTGCAATGTATGATTTACAATTATGTACTAGAGTGTAAAATATCAAAACATCAGGCTTTACAGACCTTGCGTCATTGCTAAATACTAAAAAAATTCATTTGACACATTCGTGCAAGTCAAACTATAAATCAGTTTAATTTTAATATAAAACACACACACTAATATACACAAAATGCAATACATTGTAATATTTATAAATACAATGATTATTAACGGTATTGTCAGACAGATTTGTCACTTAAATATTCATCTACAGAGTAACATGATTTATTGCAAAGGTACTCCTTAAGAGAGGCCTTAAAAGCCCTGAAATTCCCAACTTTTCTTTGAGATTACTGGGGAGAGCATTAAATATCTTGATTGTTTCATAATATACACCTTTCTGAAAGCAACGAAGATTGGCATTGGGACGACGAATCAATCCCTTTTGTCTAGTATTAATGTTATGAATTTCGATGTTTGTTATAAAACTATGTCGATTAACTGCATAGACTTTTAAAATGGATAATATATAAACACAAGGTAAGGTGAAGATGCCCAATTTTTTAAATAGTTCTTTGCATGACTGTCTGCTATAAGCATTACAGATTATTCGTATTGCTTTCTTCTGTATCCGGAATATGCATTTACTATCTACTGAATTACCCCAGAATATTATTCCATACTCGATGATGGAGTTAAAGTAGGCAAAATACACCAACTTAAGTGTATCGATTGAGTGAAATTTAACCAGTGCACGGAGAGCATAACATGCTGAGCTAAGTTTAGGTGTGATGTAGCTAATATGTGACTTCCAATCCAAATGCTTATCTACCTGAAGGCCAAGAAATTTGACTTCATTTAGCTGTTCTAACAATGTATCATTAATTCCTATATCTGTGTGCGTTTGTGGTGAGCAAGTAGTTATAGATTTAATTGTTTTTGTTTTTTCAAGGTTTACTGAGAGTTTGTTTGCTTTGAACCAATTTGACATACAATTTAGAACATAGTTTAATTTAACTACACATTCATTGAAATCTTTACTTGTTACTAGAACACTAGTGTCATCTGCGAATAAATAAATACTTGCAAAACTGTTAATGTATAATGGGAGGTCATTTATGTAAACCAAGAACAAAAGAGGCCCTAAGATTGATTCCTGGAGAACACCATGTTTTACTGATTTCCATTCTGAGGCACTATTTTGATACCCATTGGAGTTATTAATTTCGACCCCTTGTTTTCTCTTCTCTAGGTATGAAATGAACCAATCTAATATGTTATTCTTTATTCCATAGAAATTTAGTTTAGCTATCAGAATCTCATGATTCACACAGTCAAAAGCTTTCGCTAGGTCACAAAAGATTCCACCGACATGTTCTTTTTCATTTAACGCTGTTAACACTTTATGTGTGAGCTTGTAGGTTACATTATCTGTCGCTACTCCTTTTCTAAAGCCAAACTGTTCTTTGGCAAATAAGTTGTTCTTTTCCAAGTAATTATAGAGCCTATTGAACATTACTTTCTCAAATACTTTTGAGAAAACAGACAATAGTTTTCTAGAGCTAGCCGTTTCGGAGCTATTCTGTGTCATTTATCTCACTCTTAAGGTACTAAAACTTTTCTCAAACGGTAGATCATCTTTCGTTTCATCTCTTATTTTCCTCCTGGTCGTACAAAGCGAGCCGAATTTCATTTGTTTCACATAGCGACTTGACTATCGCTTTAGCTTAGAATATTACCTTATTTCCCTTCTACTAAAAAGGAACTAATTAACCATTTCTGCTATTGTTTTCTCGATTATCACGATATAGGTAAAAGAATTCTCTTTTGTAAAAATAGTACCCATGTAGGGAAAGTCGTGTGAGTGAAACAAATCCGATTTTTCAGGCTACTTGCATCAGTCCACATAAATCTTCGCAGCAGCATTTTAATTATTTCATCGTGAGGCCAACGGACAATGAGACATAAGAATCGATAGTCAGATGTTTTGAAAACCGTGTCACGAATGTGTATTCTTATCGCAAAAAACAAATACTAAATATGAGTTTAAAAAAAAAAAACATGTGCAAATATCATTTGACAGTGAACATTACTTTTTGCTTTACCTATACGTACTATGTACCTAGTGTATAGAGAAAGTGTTGTATTGCACCCAAAAATTCGATACCAAGATTTCACCGGAAATACATGTTTTGGGCCACCCTGAATAATAAAAAAAAAACATTTTTAGAAAAATAGCTATGTGTATGTCTGTGGACAGCATAGCACAAAACCAAAAATACCATTAAATACCAAACTTGGTATTTAATTTAGATGTCTTCTTACGATGAGACACAAAGATATTCAAGAAAAACCTCCCACTCCCAACTAACCCTTTCATGGAAACAATTTCGAGCATTACGACTCTAAAGATTTTGAGCAAAGTCACTTATATTTAAGATATTTATATGCCAAATAAAATGCATTTTCTGCGAATAGCCTTTTAAGGTCTCTTTATGCTGGATGTTTTGAATTTTGCACAACTGATAAACCCTAAGATGTAGACAAAAGCTTGCTACATAAAAATATAGATCTCGATAAAACACATTATTTATGTCATTTACATTTTCTTTTTGTGGAGTTTTTTGGAGATATTTTGGCCCTCAAAGAAACAGATTTAAATCCCATAGCAACCACATTTTGAAACATTTTGCTGTCGGTTAAGCTTATTAATAATACTTTGTTACAGAGATGTAGAGAAAGTAATGTGAATGGAGCGCATCATATTTTTACTTTTTCTACACGTCCAATGTACGTAGTGTATAGAGAAGGTGTTGCATTCTAGCCAAAAATTCGATATCGAGATTTCACCGGAAATACATGTTTTGGGTCCCCTGTATAAAAAAAAAAAGAAGCATTCTCAGAAAAAGGTCCGTGTTTGTGCCCGTGTGTCCATGAACACGATAACTCAAAAAAAAAGTCGGTAAAAGACCAAACTTGGTATTTAAGTTTCGTATCCTCCAGGGATGCGACACGAAGATTTTGAGAAAACTCCCCCACTCCCACCCCAACTTACCCTTTACGTGGAACTTTTTTTCGAAAGTTTTGATTTTCTCAAAACTGACTCTAAAGAGTTTGATTAAAACATCGAATGTTTAAGATATTTACCTGGCAAATAAAATGTATATCTTTAATTTTCTGGGAACAGCCTCTGAAGACTAGTTTATTATGGATGAATTTTACGGAATTTTGCATAACTGCTAAATCGCAAGAGACAGATAAAAACTTACTACACAAAAAAATGTAGAGTGCCTTAAAACACACAGTTTATGTCAATAATTTTTTTCGTGGAGTTGATCGTTTTCTGACATTCCTGTAATAAACTTATACTTTTCTCATACAGGAATGTGTCAACTCGTGTCCATACAAAGGAACTTCAGTCACATAGCAATCAGCTTTAGACTATGGTAGTCCCTTAATTCGCTTCTACTTACAAGGAATCAAGTAATAAGACTATTGCTGCTAATTGTTTCTCCATTAGAATGAAGTAAATAGAACCATAAGCTTTTTAACAATATTTTCTTACAGAGATGTAGAGAAAGTAATGTGAATGGAGCACTTAATATAACATTTAGGTAGTGGTTTTTGTCGACGTCAATGTGACTACGTCCGTCAGAGTAACGTTGCTGTATTTAGAATGTCGCTTATCTGGAAGTTGGCCAGGAAAGTATGTCTATTGTTTTTAATGCAGCGCAGTCTGGTGAATGCTTTGTCAGTTCACTTTGCTCGTGTTTTTGCACCTCCCGTCCGCCACCGACTGACAGAAGGTGCGCGTGTATTCCATTTACTTTTTGTAGTTTTTACAAAGAGCAACAGCTGCGAGCACGTGAAAAAAATAAATGCTGAAAAATTAATAGCTTGTGTGCAAGAGAGGCAGTTATATGCATCCATGCATATCTATCGTATTTAAAACATTGGATGATGGAACTGAATAGACACAAAATAACATCCAGTGCTCGTGAACGTTAGGACAAAAGAACTGCAGTTTTAAAACAGGAATGGTAAATGTTCCTACGGGAAAGCAAGATAGTTCAACTCTATACTCTATCCACAGCAATTGGCTAGACAAAATTAGGTATTATAATTTTACCGAAAATGCACATTCAGCTCCAGTGTCGTATGTTGGGATTGTGCATGACCTGGACTATCACTAGAGCTAGCAGAACCGGACTTACTTTCCCTACACGTACTATCTACATGGCAAATAGAGAAGATATTTCAACCAAAAATTGACACCGAGATTTAACTGGAAACAGAGTTTTAGAATCAACAGAATCCAAAGAAAGTATTTCTGGAAAAAGATCCGTGTGTGCGAACACACAACTCAAAAACGAAAAGTTGGTAAATAATTAAAAACTTCCCTTTTGAGGAAAATCCCTCCATCTCAAATCACTCTTTACATGAAAAAAACCGAAATTTTTGATTTTCTCAAAAATGGCTAACAATTGTTATTAAAATACCATATTAAAGATATAACAAATAATGTATAAATAAAATGTATATCTTGAACTTTCTTCGAATAGCCTCTAAACACCTCTTTATTCTGGATGAATTTTGCTAGATTTTACGTAGCTAGTAAACCGTAAGCGATATACAAAAACTTACTACACAAACATTTTAGATCTCGTTAAAATACACAATTTATGTCATATAATTTTTTTTCGTACAGTTGGCTATTTTGCAGATATTGTTTGTTATTGATTTCATCTTTAAAGTACTTATCACATAAGGGAACGTATGAACTCTGTCAATGCAAAAAACGGAATTCACCTATATGGCAAGCTGATTTTAATCGTTTTAACCTAATGTATTCCCTTATTCCTCTTCTACTTACAAAAATCTCGATTAACATGAAGTAGATAGGAGCACAAGTTTTAACAAAGATGTAGAGAAAGTCATGTGAATGGAACACATCAGATTTTTTTCTGTTGCTAACTATAACATGACAGCAATAACGTTTATTTATTTCGTATGGATCACACAGCAACACATTGTTTTCGCAATTTTGTAAATTTACATACCTTTTGTAAGGCTTCTTTTTTGCTTCCTTCTAAACCTTAATGGAAACTGTATACGGAGCGACAGTTAGATCCACGATGACATACGGAGGAGAAATATGGGGGTGGGAACAAACAGGGAATCTGGACCAAGTGAGGACCAATTTTTTAAAGGAATTCTGGGTGTAGGGAGGGGTACGGCAAACTGCGGAATAATGAGGGAATTCGGGGCACATAGTGAAACGATAGAATGCAAAATCAGAGCAGTTAAATATTGGCTGAGAATCGTTCACGGAAACCAATCTCTAATTAGGGCAGTCTGCTACCGTGAACAGTTTCGAATGGAAGATAATTCGACGTGGGCATCAAAATTAAAGAAAAGGTTGGATACATTTGGACGGCGGGGCAGGCAAACAGGCGGAGTATTTGGAGAAAAATTAAGAACCGCCTCTGTGATATTGACGGACAGCAAATAATTGCGCAATGCACAGAGGTGTCATTAGAAGTACAGTCTGGGCTAAAATCGGAGTGGGGTATGGAGCAATACATCAAAACAGGTACCAAACTCATTAGAGAGGGGCTCGCTTGGATTAGACAAGGAGCATGGAGGAGCACGAAAATTTCTGACTAGAATGGTACAAGAATCTGTCCCATTTGCGAGGAAGAAGAGTCGTGGACTCATATCTTGGCAAGATGTAGCGATACGGAGGAATGGCGCGAAAAATATTTACCGCGATTCTTTACCACCGCGAATGTAGAGTTAGAAGCATGTTGGACGCTACTGGCAGGCATGGAAAACATGTACGGGCTAGGTAAATTTATACTTAAGGCAAGACAGCTGAGATCTGTGGAGGCTGTCAATAGAGGCGGACCCGTGTGATAGTTGAAATTCTATGTTTGATATTGTTATGTCAATAAATACACTTATTCGTTCATTCATGCTTCCTTCTAATTATACTGCCAATGCACATAAGCCAGTGTAGGCGAGAGTCCTCTGTTGGACGATCGTCAAATTGTCCTTGCATTTCAACTGTGGGGATGATCTGTTCACCAATTGTTTAATTAAACATTGTTCGCCCATTTCGGAGAATTAACTTTGGCAACGTCTTGAACACTGTACACACTATACAGTATGAACTGATTAATACTAATATACACTAACGCTCATAACTATTAAGGACCGTAACAGTCGCTAATCACACAATTATTATAATTAAATACACAAAACTCTCTTTCATGCTTCTAGCTGCACGAGCTATGCGGAAATGTCCGTAAAGCCGATGTTCCACGGTCAAAATTTGGTCGAAAAATTTGTATACAATGGGAACATTGTGTTCAATTTCTTCATGCCACGGAAGTGTGTATTGGTCCAAATATTTCTCGCATGCACATGAACAGCTGATAGAAAATGGTGGAGGTTGCTGATCCACAATTATTTACGTTGGCTGTCGCAAGCTTAGTTTATGTATCCATTGCAAAGGCATATTATAATAGAAAGAAAAGATCAATAAGGACTAGACCACGGCCAAGGAAGAGGTGTACTACATATGCTGCAAAATGAACTCGTTTCTGACCCTGTAAATTATTTTAACTTCCTTAGAATGGACGAAAATTTGTTTGGAAAGTTGTTGACTTTAGTTGAGAAAAAAATCACTCGTCAAGACTCAAATATGAAGCAAGAAAATCAAAGATAAGATTATATTTTTGTTGAGAAAAGAAGGTTAGGTAAAAATAGATCCGATATAATACATTTGCAGGGGCTATAAATACCCGAGTCATTATTTCATAAATCTCTGCCACACAAAAAAGATGTGTATTTCAACAATAGCCCGCTACTATAACCCTATTATTCAGGACAAAGTCTACAAGTTTCACACAAACAATCACGTTGGCGGGAAGGAAGACTCAGCGCTAGCTGCCATCTTATTACGTCATTACCACCAGGTCGCTCAATGGTTGATTTCATACTTTTGGACCAAAAAATAGAAACCGCTGTATGCTTTCGTAGCAAACTGGACCAAAAAATAGGACGGAAATTGTACACAATGAAATTATCCGATATCTCACGATCCAATTTGTAGTTTGAAGAACATGGGACCAAAATATTTGACCGTGGGACATCGGCTTAAGATATTATTCCGGGACGGTGGTGTGGCGATTTCATTTTCCGAAGGCTTCCCTTTCTGATTCCTGAGTTCCTCCTGCCAAACCCCTTGTTGACCGTATGATAGTGTAGGGTGCAGTTTCCCCTCGGTTCCATAGCATAGAGAATGAGACATCTTCCACCCCATTGTACTTATTGCATAGGTACAGTCAGACTGAAGAATTCAACGTCACAACCGGGATTTGAACCACGAATCTCCCGGTCTTTAGCCGGCTGCTCTACCACTGAGCTACATGCCGGTATGGTACTGAATTTCTCAACTGACCGGTAAACCACAAGGTGATCTTAAATTGTTTTGAGATGGCCACCCCAATGGCGACTTACAACGTTGTAAGTACTTTAAGTCACAGAATTCATAGTATAGCCAACTATTATGGTCAATTAGTATTGCTTTAATTGTTTTTTTCACAAGGACAGGAGTTAGGTTGGTAAAGTCAGACTGAAAAGTTCAATGCCATAGCCGGGATTTGAACCACGGATCTCCCGGTCTCTAGCCGTGTGTAGAACAGGAGTTAGGTAGGTAGAGTCAGACTGAAAAGTTCAATGCCATAGCCGGGATTTGAACCACAGATCTCCCGGTCTCTAGCCGTGTGTAGGACAGGAGTTGGATAGGTAGTCAGACTGAAAAGTTCAATGTCATAGCCGGGATTTGAACCACGGATCTCCCGGTCTCTAGCCATGTGTAGGACAGGAGTTAGGTAGGTAGTCAGACTGAAAAGTTCAATGCCATAGCCGGGATTTGAACCACGGATCTCCCGGTCTCTAGCCATGTGTAGAACAGGAGTTAGGTAGGTAGAGTCAGACTGAAAAGTTCAATGCCATAGCCGGGATTTGAACCACGGATCTCCCGGTCTCTAGCCATGTGTAGGACAGGAGTTAGGTAGGTAGTCAGACTGAAAAGTTCAATGTCATAGCCGGGATTTGAACCACGGATCTCCCGGTCTCTAGCCATGTGTAGAACAGGAGTTAGGTAGGTAGAGTCAGACTGAAAAGTTCAATGCCATAGCCGGGATTTGAACCACGGATCTCCCGGTCTCTAGCCGTGTGTAGGACAGGAGTTGGATAGGTAGAGTCAGACTGAAAAGTTCAATGCCATAGCCGGGATTTGAACCACGGATCTCCCGGTCTCTAGCCGTGTGTAGAACAGGAGTTAGGTAGGTAGAGTCAGACTGAAAAGTTCAATGCCATAGCCGGGATTTGAACCATGGATCTCCTGGTCTCCAGCCGGTTGCCCTGCCTCTAGGCTACCATGGCAACATGCTGGCATAGCATTGCATTTCTCAACTGACTCGCATGTTTCCCGATAAAGAACAAGGCGATATCAAGTGATCAGAGACCGGGAGATCCGTGGTTCAAATGCCGGCTATGACACGACATTTTTCAATCCGACTCTTATCTTACCAACTCCTGTCCTACACAGCGCTTGTGGGAAAAAAAAAAAAAAAAAAAAATTAAATCTATACCAATATTAGAATATGGTCCCTACAAGTTAGAAGAAACATGTTGTTTAAGAGTCTCCAGCATATTTTCGAGATGCACTGGCTAGTACGATGACAGATGTATAGGTAGAGGGGAGCAGTTTATGCTGCAAACATCGCGGAACACTCTTAATCATTCGACACCGACTGGAAATATTTGACATTTCATGCTTCGAAGAGTTCTTGCGTATCTAGACACGAGGAAGGACATTTGCCATGAATAGTGTGTGTATTGAACACTTCCTAACAAATCATCACCGTCAGAAAAAGAATTAGTTGACACTTTGAAATGTTTTGATTAATACAATTTTGAGGCTATATAAATCAAAACACAGGGTTTTAGAACGCCAGTTTGTATTAACACTTTCCTTGTTTTGATATAAAGAATCTGTCCCCAAAGTTTGTAAAAGTATTTTAGAAAAAAAATTGTATAGAGTATATAATTTATAAATAGAAAGTATACAAACAATTTATTTTGATACCTACTAATTTCAGATCAAACTTTTCAGAATTTCGTTACAGATACAAGGAGAATGGCTTAAGTCAAATACTTAAAAACTAGACACATTTAAATTCCCATACACAATGCATGAGAGAAATAACTAATGAATAATACAGTATTGAAAAATTCAGGCCAAATAAAAGATCTCTCAGAAATGGCTTGTGGCACAAAGAAAGTATTTGAAATAGGAATATCTATACTTTCATGTATGAAAAGAACTTCAAGGGATATCCCCAGATAATTCAGGATATAACACATTTTATTTGTCATCTAAATATATTTAATATAAGGTATATTAATAAAATCATTAGTTATTTTTGAAACAACAGAACATTTCAAAGCATGTTCCATGTAAAGGGTAGGTTGTGGTCAAGTTTATTATGTCGCATCCTGGAAGTTACTGATATCAAATATCAAATCTGACTTGTTCCATGATTTTCTCTACATCTCTGCAACAAATTATTGTTAAAAAGCTTATGCTTCTATTTACTTTATGCTAATCGAGAAAAAATGAGCAGAAATAGTCTTATTACTTGCTTCCTTGTAAGTAGAAGCGAAATAAGGGAGTACCATAGGTTAAAGTGATAGTCAAAAGCTGGTTACTATGTGACTGAAGTTCCTTGTTTGTATGGACAGGAGTTGGTAAATTCCTGTGCGAGAAAAGTAAATTTTTTAAAGCTGAAAACAAAAACAAGGAATATCGAAAAAACGATCAAATCCATGGAAAAATTTAATATAACAAATTGTGTGTTTTAACGTGTTCTACATTTTTTGGTAAGTCTTTTGCCCGTCGTTTATGGTTTAGCAGTTATGCAAAAGTCCATAAAATGAATCCAGAATAAAGGGTAGTTGGCGGTGGGGGGATTTTCTTGAAAATCTTCATGTCGCATCCTTGGAAGATACCAGACTTAAATACCAAGTTTTCGTTTTTGAGCTATGCTGTCCACACAGACAGACAGACACACACGAACCTTTTTCCAAAAATACTACTTTTTTGGAACCAGGGGGACCTAAAACATTTCCGGTGAAATCTCGGTATCGAATTTTGAGTGGAATACAAAGCCTTCTCCATACACTATGTACATAGTATCTACTGATTCATGAAGACTCAAAGCATGTAGTGTCGGTGACATCTCGATATAAGCATATAGGATTCCGAAATTCCAGTGGAATGCTACACTTGCAGTACCCACTACGTGACAGTCGAAACATCTGGTGTGTGCCATACACATTATTTGTCTACATTCCAGTGGAATGCTACACTTGCAGTACCCACTACGTGACAGTCTGGTGTGTGCCATACACATTATTTCTCTACATTCCAGTGGAATGCTACACTTGCAGTACCCACTACGTGACAGTCTGGTGTGTGCCATACACATTATTTCTCTACATTCCAGTGGAATGCTACACTTGCAGTACCCACTACGTGATAGTCTGGTGTGTGCCATACACATTATTTCTCTACATTCCAGTGGAATGCTACACTTGCAGTACCCACTACGTGACAGTCGAAACATCTGGTGTGTGCCTACACATTATTTCTCTACATTCCAATGGAATGCTACACTTGCAGTACCCACTACGTGACAGTCTGGTGTGTGCCATACACATTATTTCTCTAAATTCCAGTGGAATGCTACACTTGCAGTACCCACTACGTGACAGTCGAAACATCTGGTGTGTGCCATACACATTATTTCTCTACATTCCAGTGGAATGCTACACTTGCAGTACCCACTACGTGATAGTCTGGTGTGTGCCATACACATTATTTCTCTACATTCCAGTGGAATGCTACTCTTGCAGTACCCACTACGTGATAGTCTGGTGTGTGCCATACACATTATTTCTCTACATTCCAATGGAATGCTACACTTGCAGTACCCACTACGTGATAGTCTGGTGTGTGCCATACACATTATTTCTCTACATTCCAATGGAATGCTACACTTGCAGTACCCACTACGTGATAGTCTGGTGTGTGCCATACACATTATTTCTCTACATTCCAATGGAATGCTACACTTGCAGTACCCACTACGTGACAGTCTGGTGTGTGACATACACATTATTTCTCTACATTCCAGTGGAATGCTACACTTGCAGTACCCACTACGTGATAGTCTGGTGTGTGCCATACACATTATTTCTCTACATTCCAGTGGAATGCTACACTTGCAGTACCCACTACGTGACAGTCTGGTGTGTGCCATACACATTATTTCTCTACATTCCAGTGGAATGCTACACTTGCAGTACCCACTACGTGATAGTCTGGTGTGTGCCATACACATTATTTGTCTACATTCCAGTGGAATGCTACACTTGCAGTACCCACTACGTGATAGTCTGGTGTGTGCCATACACATTATTTGTCTACATTCCAGTGGAATGCTACACTTGCAGTACCCACTACGTGATAGTCTGGTGTGTGCCATACACATTATTTCTCTACATTCCAGTGGAATGCTACACTTGCAGTACCCACTACGTGATAGTCGAAACATCTGGTGTGTGCCTACACATTATTTCTCTACATTCCAATGGAATGCTACACTTGCAGTACCCACTACGTGACAGTCTGGTGTGTGCCATACACATTATTTCTCTACATTCCAGTGGAATGCTACACTTGCAGTACCCACTACGTGATAGTCTGGTGTGTGCCATACACATTATTTCTCTACCTTCCAGTGGAATGCTACACTTGCAGTACCCACTACGTGATAGTCTGGTGTGTGCCATACACATTATTTCTCTACATTCCAGTGGAATGCTACACTTGCAGTACCCACTACGTGATAGTCGAAACATCTGGTGTGTGCCATACACATTATTTCTCTACATTCCAGTGGAATGCTACACTTGCAGTACCCACTACGTGATAGTCGAAACATCTGGTGTGTGCCTACACATTATTTCTCTACATTCCAATGGAATGCTACACTTGCAGTACCCACTACGTGACAGTCTGCTGTGTGCCATACACATTATTTCTCTACCTTCCAGTGGAATGCTACACTTGCAGTACCCACTACGTGATAGTCTGGTGTGTGCCATACACATTATTTCTCTACATTCCAATGGAATGCTACACTTGCAGTACCCACTACGTGACAGTCTGGTGTGTGACATACACATTATTTCTCTACATTCCAGTGGAATGCTACACTTGCAGTACCCACTACGTGACAGTCTGGTGTGTGCCTACACATTATTTCTCTACATTCCAGTGGAATGCTACACTTGCAGTACCCACTACGTGATAGTCTGGTGTGTGCCATACACATTATTTCTCTACATTCCAATGGAATGCTACACTTGCAGTACCCACTACGTGATAGTCTGATGTGTGCCATACACATTATTTCTCTACATTCCAATGGAATGCTACACTTGCAGTACCCACTACGTGACAGTCTGGTGTGTGCCATACACATTATTTCTCTACATTCCAGTGGATTGGTACACTTGCAGTACCCACTACGTGACAGTCTGGTGTGTGCCATACACATTATTTCTCTACATTCCAGTGGAATGCTACACTTGCAGTACCCACTACGTGACAGTCTGGTGTGTGCCATACACATTATTTCTCTACATTCCAGTGGAATGGTACACTTGCAGTACCCACTACGTGATAGTCTGGTGTGTGCCATACACATTATTTCTCTACATTCCAATGGAATGCTACACTTGCAGTACCCACTACGTGATAGTCTGGTGTGTGCCTACACATTATTTCTCTACATTCCAGTGGAATGCTACACTTGCAGTACCCACTACGTGACAGTCTGGTGTGTGCCATACACATTATTTCTCTACATTCCAGTGGAATGCTACACTTGCAGTACCCACTACGTGATAGTCTGGTGTGTGCCATACACATTATTTCTCTACATTCCAATGGAATGCTACACTTGCAGTACCCACTACGTGATAGTCTGGTGTGTGCCATACACATTATTTCTCTACATTCCAGTGGAATGCTACACTTGCAGTACCCACTACGTGACAGTCTGGTGTGTGCCATACACATTATTTCTCTACATTCCAGTGGAATGCTACACTTGCAGTACCCACTACGTGATAGTCTGGTGTGTGCCATACACATTATTTGTCTACATTCCAGTGGAATGCTACACTTGCAGTACCCACTACGTGATAGTCTGGTGTGTGCCATACACATTATTTGTCTACATTCCAGTGGAATGCTACACTTGCAGTACCCACTACGTGATAGTCGAAACATCTGGTGTGTGCCTACACATTATTTCTCTACATTCCAATGGAATGCTACAGTTGCAGTACCCACTACGTGACAGTCGAAACATCTGGTGTGTGCCATACACATTATTTGTCTACATTCCAGTGGAATGCTACACTTGCAGTACCCACTACGTGATAGTCTGGTGTGTGCCATACACATTATTTCTCTACATTCCAGTGGAATGCTACACTTGCAGTACCCACTACGTGATAGTCGAAACATCTGGTGTGTGCCATACACATTATTTCTCTACATTCCAGTGGAATGCTACAGTTGCAGTACCCACCACGTGATAGTCGAAACATCTGGTGTGTGCCTACACATTATTTCTCTACATTCCAATGGAATGCTACACTTGCAGTACCCACTACGTGACAGTCTGCTGTGTGCCATACACATTATTTCTCTACCTTCCAGTGGAATGCTACACTTGCAGTACCCACTACGTGATAGTCTGGTGTGTGCCATACACATTATTTCTCTACATTGCTGTAATAAATTATTGTTAAAGAGCACATTCTTCTTGTAAAAGCCGGTTGCTCTGTGGTTGAAATCCATTTCTGTGCAGGGCCAGGAATTTACAACTTTCTTTGTGAGAAAAGTTCAAGTATTTCAAATCTGAAACAAATGATAAGGAATATTTCAGAAATGGTCAATTCCACGAAAAAAATGTACACGGCATAAGTTGTGTGCTTTAACTTGCACTACATTTTTTGTGTAGCAAGTTTTTGTCTGTCTTTTACGCTTTATCAGTTACGCAAAATGCAGCAAAATTCATTCAGTATAAAGAGGTCTTTAAAAGGCTATTCCCAGATAATTCAAGATATGCATTTTATCTGCCATATAAATTACTTTAATATACGGTATTTTAATCAAAATCGTTAGCCATTTTTTGAGAAAATCCAAATTTTCGAATTTTGTCTACGTAAAGGGTAGTAGCATCCCTGTAAAATACATAACTTAAATACCAAGTTTGGTATTTTATGGACTTTTCGTTTTCGTGTTCGCAGACACACGGACCTTTTTCTGAAAATACGTCTTTTTGGATACAGGGGACCCTAAAACGCGTATTTCTGGTGAAATCTCGGTATCGAGTTTTTGTGTGGAATTTAATACCTTCTCTAAACACTATGCGCATAGTATTTGGAGAGAAAGTAAAAAGGAAGTTTATCATCCAATAGACACGTTTAGTTGTAATGAACAGATTTTCTCATACATCTCATATGAAATAAACAGCATTTCTCACAAGCACAAATATACAACATTCACTATCAGGCACAAGCGCATAATTACGTTTCCATGTCTTGAAGAGAAGGCAGGAAACCGCCAAAGATAACAGCGACCAGAATCTCTGCCTGCATCCGGAGTGACTGTTGTGCATGGATAGGGGCGGGCGGCTTCGCTCTATCGAGGCGTTTCCGTTTCCTGTTACAGAACCGGCTTAGAGCGATCAGACCGGAGTCATATGGTACTGAGCTTCTCTTGTAGCGACAGTTTGATACGCTATCCGGTTGCTAAGCCCAACTCGCGTTTATTTCCAGCGTCTCTTACACGGAAATGTGTACAGGGTCATCTCTGGCATTGCTGACGAAGATGCTACAAGCGAGTGACTCGGAAGTAATACTGGACATATCTCGGTGACATTTTAAAAATGTTTTAGTTGTGTTCTGAGCTCGTGAGGGTGAGGTGTGGGGAAAGGGGAAAGCGATATCCAGTTACCCGGCGAGCTGTTATGCAGTAATCATTCCTGCAGATATGTGTATTAACATAGCATAGCCTACTTAGTGTCATAAGGTGCAGAAGTGGTTCAATGTTGTAGGAATATTTGTATTCCTTCCACCAAGTCTGAGGTTAAGAAATGTAAGGTAGTGCATTCAGAAGGCGTGAAATTATAATAGCGTTATAGATAAATGTGGTGAGGAAGCTGTGAATAAACAGTATTTATATCCAGTATCATAAGCTGCATATTATAGTACTGGTGTTTCCATGTCAACGATAAAGAGAATTCGTAAGAGCTGCGGTCAACAGGAGAAAATAGTGTATTGAGCACTTCTGGAAAAAGAAGAAAAACTAGGCCAGAACATCCTGCTGCGCAAATAAATGACTTTAATGCTATCCTTAAATGAATAATAATATGGTTGTCATTTTATATTTATTTAAAAAGGTCTGTCATAAAGTGGGTGTTTCAATGAATTCTACATGTTTAGCACTTTGAGTTTCTGTCATTCTCTTACTTACCAAAGTCTCCAGAATAAAGAAGTCTTTAGAGGCTGTTCACAGAAAATACATTACGTTTGGCAGAAAATATCTTAAATATATGGTATTTTAGTACAAAGCGTTAAAGCTAATTTTGATAAAATAAATATTTTCGAAAAAATGTCACATGAACAGGGTAATAGGGAGGGGGGGGATTTTGTTGAAAATCTTTGTGGGCATCCTTGGAAGATTTTGAACTTAAAGTTTGGTATTTTAAGAGCGTTTCGTTTTTGAGCTAGGCCCCGCGCGCGCGCGCACACACACACACACACACACAAAAATAATTTTCTTCTTCAGAAAATAAAACATCGTCTTCAGAATTGGACACAGAATTGGCACGGCCACTAATCTATTAAGATAGGCTGCAATACCGTTTCTATCTGTCAGTGTCACCTTATCTGTACTCATTTGTGTGTTGTGTTCAGAATTGGCACGGCCACTAATCTATTAAGATAGACTGCAATACCGTTTGTATCTGTCAGTGTCACCTTATCTGTACTCATGTGTGTGTTGTGTTGTGTTCAGAATTGGCACGGTCACTAATCTATTAAGATAGACTGCAATACCGTTTCTATCTGTCAGTGTCACCTTATCTGTACTCATGTGTGTGTTATGTTCAGAATTGGCACGGCCACTAATCTATTAAGATAGGCTGCAATACCGTTTCTATCTGTCAGTGTCACCTTATCTGTACTCATGTGTGTTGTGTTCAGAATTGGCACGGCCACTAATCTATTAAGACAGGCTGCAACACCGTTTCTATCTGTCAGTGTCACCTTATCTGTACTCATGTGTGTGTGTTGTGTTCAGAATTGTCACGGCCACTAATCTATTAAGACAGGCTGCAACACCGTTTCTATCTGTCAGTGTCACCTTATCTATACTCATGTGTGTTGTATATGCATTCATTTCAGGGTCCACGAGCTGGCAACAAAACTATAGAAGATGGGTATGTTTAACTTCGTATTTGATGGATAAAACGTGCGTTTAGTTAGTGCTTATACATTAAATTTTCTGTAATTTACTGCATTAAATCTGTAATATTTAACATTATATTTATACTGAAACAATAATAAACACGAAGTTTTGAAGTATATATATATATATATATATATATATATATATATATATATATATATATATATATCATAAAAACAGAAACAAAAGATGAGGCTTGGCTTTCTCTGCTACGTTTAGTTGCAAATTATTCGTAATATGGACTTGTTTTTTCATTAAACCTTAATTACGTTAAATGCTAGCAGAAGTTATTCCAAAATAGATTTGGTTTTAGTCACCAGTATAATAGAGCAAATTATTGCAACAGTGATCTTATACTATAACATCATCTTCGTGTGGGTGGTACAAAACCCTAGAAGCAAAATACTAGACATATATTTTAAATTGCTAAAGTTATAACAATTTATTTGAGCTAACTTGTGAATGTTGGGTGTTACATTTTCACGCAGTAAGTTAGTTTCCCATTTATAGAACATCAAAACATATGTACTAAGAGCAAAGAATGCATGTGCTTATTTACAGAAATCCAGCCGGTTGCTCTGCCACTGAGCTACCATGGCAACATGCCGGCGTAGCATTGAATGACTCGTATGTCTCCCGGTAAACCACAAGGTGGTCTCAATTTATATTTGACGAGTCAGTTGAGAAACTCAATGCTATGCCGACATGTTGCCATGGTAGCTCAGTGTCAGAGCAACCGGCTGTGGCATTCAATTTTTCAGTCTGACTCTACCTATCCAAGAGTAGAACTTGATTAAATTAACCGGTCGGGGGTGGGGGATCGAGTCGCTGACCACGTCTCACCCCCCCCCCCATGACATCTTTCCGAGATGGTAGACGCAGCGGCCGGGCGGTAGGCCAAAGCTCCTTGTGTGCCATGAGTTACTTATATTCAGTGGTGCTAGAGGGCTATCGTTGTGTAGTGGAACTTCTGCCAAGTTAAACTTGATCGAGGTGATGAGGAGGACTGGCAGCCATATTGGGTGTGAAGAGTTGTTCTTTTTGCGAAACAGTTTAATCTTTTTCTGTTGCAACCACGAAACAGTTTCGAAATAACAGTTTCCTGCAACAGGAATTCCCTAAACTGTTGCAGACACCACCAAATACTATTAGATCGATCGATAAAATCACAATGCGCTAAATACAACCGCTCTCTTGATACACTGAAGAGCAAATTATCAAATAACGGAAGCGAAGCTTTGCTGCCGTTAACGAGAGGGAATGAGTTTGTTTAGTAAAGTCGAATTTCGCGGACAATATCATGCCGCGCGCTACAAGATACAAAGGCGCCCCTTGTGGTAAACTTTGGAAGCAATGACAGAATACACGATGTATATAAATGGATATCGGGGTTTTAACTCTTTATAATATTTATTACATTCAACTTACAGTTATAAATGATATGTCAAATGAAAAGGCAACTCAAACAGTTTTTTTTTGTTGGCACAAGTGCGCATGTGCGTGCAATGTTTCTGCTGCAATCCGCTAGACAGCGGTAGTAGCAAAGATGGTGACTAGTAAACAGAAATCATGACGATTTTATGGATCGTGTTGTCTTCAGTGATGAATCGACCTTTCACCTTAGTGGACATGTTAACACTCATCATGTGCGCATCTGGGGCTCAGAAAATCCTCACGAGATGGTACAAATCCAACGAGATTCCCCTAAAGTGAATTTTTTTTGTGCCGTATCCCGGCGAAAAGTTTATGGGCCTTTCGTTTTTGGTGAACCTACTGTAACTGGCACTTCTTACCTTGATACACTAGAGCAATGGCTCTTCCCTCAGTTGGAAGAAAAGGAGCCAGAGAACTTCATTTTCTAGCAGGATGGTGCACCACCTCACTGGCATAACGAAGTACGCGATTGGTTGAACGTCACTGTACCCGAGCGCTGGATAGGCCGCAATGACATACGCTATGTATGCCCTCTACGTTCTCCTGACCTAACGCCATGCGATCGTGTACGTGTCTCCGCTACCAGCTGACCTCCCTGAATTAAGAAACCGGATTGAAGCAGCTGTTGCTACAATTACTGAATACACACTTATCAACGTTTGGGAAGAACTCGGCTATAGACTTGATGTGTGCCGTGTGACAAAGGGTAGTCACATTGAACATTTATAAGCTTCTTGGTAAAACTGTTTGAGTTGCTTTTTCATTTGACATATCATAACAGTAAGTTGAATGTAATAAATATTATAAAGAGTTAAAACCCCGATATCCATTTATGTACACCCTGTAGTTACGTTATGGAACACAACCGTAGTGTAGTACCTGCTGCAATAAGTGAAACAACTGTTCAGGTTATTGTTGCGAAACAATAACACAATTTCCAGAGTGTTTTATAAAACAGTTTTAGTTTCAAATAGTTGTGTTATTGTGGTCCCAGCACTAGTGGCCACCCCTTTGTGAGAAAAATGCATTCAACTTCCTAAAAGTAACATTAATGTCCATAGGAATGCTTGTACCGCAGAAGCAGCACCAACTTTTAATATACCAGTTTGGAATGGTCATTGGTAGGATGCGAGAGGATACATTTTACATGTTCAGGTTAAAACATGGGCTCTTAATGGATAATTTATTTAATTTTTTATTCCCAAAACTATTAAGAACAAGTGTACGAACATACAGAGAGGAGCGACGAAGGCAAATAAACAGATATGGGTATAGCATTCTCTAAACGGCCCAATTGCTTTCTAAGTATGGAAAAAATGTAGAAGCTTACTACGTTTTTAGGCTTAAATACAACTGATGTATCAATAGATAGTGTGTTATCGTATCCTGGATTGCCTTACTTGATTCTCTTACCAATTACCTACTTCTAACCGTTGTGCAAGACAGAAGCTTTCATCACGAAGGGTAACCTTTAAGGGGACAAGCTAGTCTGAAAATACGATAATTATACCTTAAGTGAGTTGAATTACCACTACTCTTAAGGTGTTCAATTGTTTTTACAGAAATTTGTATAAATCATGACAATTATTTCAAGTGGCTGTTTGTATTAATAGCTTATGTGGTTCAGTATTTAAGAAGTATTTCATTCAGCAGAAAAGTAATAAAATTTAGTCTTAAAACATGTGAATTCATGTTGCTTTTTCTCTGACACTCCTTGCAATATATAACCACACTTTTGCACGCTTGATCTTGGCATAATCAATTATCTTCTGATCCTCAATTATTTAGATATGATACAGTTTCAGTAGAAATTAAAAAGAAATATATTTCCTAATTCAAAAAATCTGATGTGTTACATTCACATGTTTTCTCTACATCTCTGCAACAAATTATTGTTAAAAAGCTTATGCTTCTATTTACTTCATGCTAATCCAGAAAAGTCGCCCTCCGTGGTGTAATGGCTACCATGCTAACTTCATATACCCAAGGTCGCGGGTTCAAACCCGGCGGATACCGATGGATTTTTTCGGGCGTAAAAATCCTTAGCATGGCTTCCTTCGGAAGGGAAGTAAAGCTGTGGGTCCCGTGTCGTAGATTTACGGCACGTAAAAGAACCTCAAGCCTGATAAGAGAGGCCTCTGAGCAAAATTAAGCGATCTTTCACGCCCAGTATAGAGTGGGACGCTGAGAACCAAAGCAGTTAAAGAGCGTCCATAAATAACAGGCCATTTCATTTCATTTAATCGAGGAAAAAATCAGCAGAAATAGTCTTATTACTTGTTTCCTTGTAAGTAGGAGCGGAATAAGGGAGTACCATAGATAGTCAGAAGCTGCTTGCTATGTGACTGAAGTTCCTTTGTTTGTATAAACAACAGTTGACAAATTCATGTATGGGAAAAGTATGTTTTTCAAAACTGAAACAAAAAATAAGGAATATCTAATAAAGGATCAACTCCAAGAAAAAAATGTATATAACATAAATCATGTGTTTTAACGTGCTCTACATTTGTTGTGTGTAGTAAGTTTTTGTCCATCTCTTACGGTTTAGCAGTTATGCCAAATTTCGTAAAATTCATCCAGAATAAAGTAGTCTTCAGAGGATATTCCCAGAAAATTCAAGATATAAAATTTATTTGGCACGTAAATACCTTTAATATGACATTTTAATCAAAATCGTTAGAGCCATTTTTGAAAAAATAAAATTTTTCGAAAAAAGTTCCATGTAAAGGGTAGTTGGGGGTGGTGGCATTTTCTTGAAAATCTTCGTGTCGCATCCTTGGAAGACACCAAACTTAAATACCAAGTTGGGTAATCAACGGTGTTTTCGTTTTTGAGCTATGCTGCGCACACGCACACACATACACGCACACATTTTTCTAAAAATGTTTTTTTGGATTCAAGGAGTCTCTGGTGAAATCTCGGTATGGAATTTTTGGGTGCATTACAATACCTTCTCTGTACACAGTACGTGTAGAGAAAGTAAAAGCGTGAAAATGAGGAAAACTCACAATGTTGTTGCTTTCCCAATATGATCAATATATAACGTCACGATTGAAAGATCAAACATATGTTGTGTATATGTACTGAAAACGTCAGCTTTGCAGCTGTTATAGTTTCTAGAAAAAAGTACACAAATTTCCAAAAATGCTGTCTTGAGAAAGCTGAATTTAAATATCAAATGTTCTAAAAGGAGCATTTACATAACAGCTTTAAGGAAATGCAGACTATCATTTAAATTAGATGTTATTGGTGTTTAAAAAATTTTATTTTTTACCATTTCAGAGTAGCTTGTCTCCTCAAAGGTATCGCTGATATTAACTTATATGTATATGGCAGAATTAAATACATATGAAGCACGTATGAGAAAATAATAGTTATATTAGGATACTGTTGTGTCTCTCACAAAAGCATAGCCTGTTGGAGAGTAATTTTCACATGATGTTTGAAGTTACAAAGTTCAGAACTAGAATAGTTCACATATTAGACATATACTCAATCATACATGCAAAATCTACAAGCAAGTCTTCTTGTTCACAGGTTAAGTTTTAAAAAGCCAGTGCGACAGCCATAAAATCTTTACAAATCATTCTGACCAGTAAAAGGTTTGCTTACGAAGATAGAACATACGAGGGCAGTTTTTTTTTTTTCCAACGTCCAATAGGCTATAAATAAAAGACAAGTCCACAGAAAACAAATATGTTATTACTAAAAGGTTTGTACACTTTAAGTTACTTTTCAACATAATCACTGAAAAGATTGAGACTTTTATCGTACCTGTGCACAAGTTTTGCAATACCCTCTTCAAAAAATGTTGTCGCCAATGATTTCAAATGAACATTGACTTTGTTTTGAAGATCTTCGTTGGTTTGAAAGTGCTGCCCTCCTAGCCCCGTCTTCAGTTCAGGGAAAAGGTGAAAGTCGCTGGATGCCAGGTCAGGACTGTAAGGTGGATGATCGAAAAGGTCCCATTGAAATTGTTCAAGGAGCCGATGGGTTGTGCCAGCAGTGTGTGGACGAGCGTTGTCATGGATCAACACAATTCCTGAAGCCAGCATTCCTCTTCGTTTGTTTTGAATGGCTCTCCTCAAAATTTTCAAAATAAACAGCTGCACTGATAGTGGCTTTATCATTGGCGGCAACATTTTTGAAGAGGGTATTGCAAAGCTTGTGCACAGGTGCGATACATGTCTCAATCTTTTCGGTGATTATGTTGAAGAGTAACCATAAGTGTACAAAACTTTTAGTAGTAGAATAATTGTTTTCTATGAACTTGTCTTTTATTTATAGCCTATCGGAAGTAAAAAAAACGGCCCTCGTATACTTCCACAATCTTCGCATTATCTGGAGCACATACGTAGGATCTGATTGGTTGCTAATCTTTGTTTGCAACAAAATTACAAACGACGACGATATGCAGCCTTACTTTTCATATACTTAAATCATGAATACAATGAACCATGACTTGAAGCTTTCCTGGCGGCGGTATGCCACCCCCAGCTCAGCGAAACACAGTTCTATCGACGCTTGCACACAGAGCAGTAGCCATCTCAGACAGTGAAAACCTCGCTAAAGAATTTCAGTATCTCAGAACCAGCCTAGAGAAAAATGGATATAGCAAGAGCAGCATCAACAAGGCACTAAAACGGGCCGCTGTCAGTACAAACTGTGCACAGCGTAATGCATCCCAGCTAGATGAGTCACAAGACACGAAGAAACAACGTAAAGCCTACCTCCCATATATAGGTCATTTATCTGGTAAACTGAGTAGAATTATGGGCAAATACAACATCAAGACTATACACAAGCCACCCAATAAAATTCGAAATATGTTAAGACAGGTCAAAGACTCCCTCGGCCTCGAGACTCCTGGGGTATACCGCATTCCATGTGAATGTGGTAGAGCCTACATCGGACAGACGGGGAGAACGATTGAACAAAGATGCAAAGAGCATGAGAGATACATTCGCCTGATGTATCCAGAAAAATCTGGTCTTGCGGAGCACTGCATCCAAGGGCACAGACCGAGACTGGGCGACACAACCACCATGTTTAAATCTTCAAGCTATTGGGACCGCTCCATCAAAGAAGCCATAGCTATTAAATACGAAGAAAATAACATCAACAGAGACAGCGGCTTGCAGGTGAATGGCATTTGGAGTTCGGTGCTCAGCAAACACTCGCAAAGATTTGTGAAACTGCCAAAACAAACGCGTGTTGCCACTTCCAGGCAGGCCCAAAAACACTAGACATGGTTTATATGGTAACATGAATCACATGAGTCAGGGTACTTGATGGCTTATGAATTATGTTTTGGTTGCTCTATGTACCAGATTTATTTCCCATAATATCGCCGGAATTATTTTAAAAATCGTAAAATTCATTCATATTGAAGCCGCCCAATTAATTTCACGTTTTCTTTGTAGCGGGTTGAAAAACGTCTCTAAGATTTGGGGTAGGGACTATGCTAATTTTCTTTTTCATGGGGGCGCTTGTTTCTTAAGGTAGGACTATTGGGCTCTTCAGTCTCTCCCCCCCCCCCACGCAAAGTGTTATCATTTGGGAACCTTCTAAAGCCATTTATTCAGTTCAGGTTCACAAAGCAACTCCACTTTTTATTGTTTACCTCGCCTTTAACTTCACTGTCATGTTCCTTTGGAACATACTGAGTAGTGTTTAAAGCCCGCGTTAACTACTTATGGCACCGCAGGCGGTGACACTGGTGATACATGAATGATGAAGAAGCACCGGTGGAATGCGATGGCGGGGGAAACCGGAGTACCCGGAGAAAACCCGCCCCCAGCGCCGCTTTGTCCACCACAAATCTCACATGCGGTTACTTGGAATCGAACCTGGTCTATGGAACATATTGCCAATTGGTAACCCGTGTGTTATCATTGGGTTTAAGTTTCTCTTTCGATTTTATTAATTAGCTTACACACATTCACACTCTCGTGAATAAATCCAGACTCTGAGGAAGACAGGAAATAATTTTGGCTAGAGAAAAATTCTCAATCCCAGCCGGGAATCGAACCCGAGACACTTTACAAAGAAGGAACATTAGCTCTTGTTAACGTTTTTGTCACGTTTTCTCTACTTACCCATTATTATTTACTCATATAACTCAATAAGCCCTGTGTTTCAACTGTATTTACAGTAACAATGTGTTGCTTCAAACACTAAATAAGACATTAAGATGTATTAGCTCTGATCTGCTGCATTGATTCAAAATTCTCTTGAAATCGTGCGACTGCAGTAAAAACAAAATAAAGGGCGGTGGAGGGCATGGAAAACAGTGTAGCATCTAGTTTCTCTTCTGTTATTGCAGATTGCAAGTATTTTACAACTAGCACTATTTTCATAGCAGTGACTAAACGAATATACTATAACTTCGTATACCTTATAATATATTATTTAATTTGTGAAACAATACAACCTATACAGGAATAAATTTAAAGTATTTTCATGATTAAAGATCCAGCCCAAAAATTCGCAAATCGCCACAATTAAAAATCGGTTGAAAAGTCATTAATTTAGTAGCCCATTCCGCGATTTTTCGCCCTATCTGGCAACCCTGCGATGTACACAAATCACAAAGAAAAACTTTGACTAACAAGAATGGGAAGTTATGGCGAACCATTCCTCTGTCTCTATCAGTAACCAATACAAATGCGAGACAAAGTTCAAGACCCAGCCTGTTTGTGTGTTCGACAAAATGGGACATACCTCATGGACTGTTGATAAAGTCTAATCGAATATTGGAATGATCGAGGTGTGTAATTTGCACTGCAATACGAAGTGGGACTTGGAAGTATTCTGCTCTCAGAGTGCACTTAATCATTTTTTCCACGAGGGTACTGAAAGCTCTAAAGCAAGCTCCTATAAAACAGGAACCTATTATCAATCCCTAACAATGGTCCACTCCTATTTTGCTCGTCAGGTGAAAAAAGTGCCTTTCGTCTTTCCCTATTCAGGGATTAACGGAAACTATATGTGGACATTGCTCAATATGGTTTAAACTCCAAAGAGTTTTATTTTTCATGGCAAAATATAATATATAGAAAAGCAGCCACAACAAGAAATGTGTCGCCCTCCGTGGTGTAATGCTTACTATGCTAAAACATTTTTTCGGGTGCAAAAATCCTTAGTATGTCTTTCTTCGGAAGGGAAGTAAAGCAGATGGTCCCGTATCGTAGATTTACGGCACGTAAAAGAACCTCAAGGGTGATAGAGAGGCCTCTGAGCAAAATTAAGCGGTCTTTCAGGCCCAATTTAGAATGGGACGCCGAGAAACATAGTAGTTAAAGAGCGTCCATAAATAACACGCTATTTACATTTTTTTTATTATTATTATTATTATTATTATTATTATTATTATTATTATTATTATTATGTATAGTACTGCAAAGTGTCCATGATGTTTTTACCCTAGGTACATAATGTTTAATTAGATTTGTACTGTCAGAAATGTGAAAGTCCCTACATTGTACCTGTAATTTATTGCAAGCATGCCTGCTTACATTTTTTGCAGAATCTTTTATTTGAATACAGAAATTAATTGAGAGCACATAACAATTGCTAAGGATCTTTAATTACAAACGTCGCCGCGGGTATTCGGACAGAGCATGGCGAGGTGCTCGCTTAATTATTTTTCCCGTTGTTTGTTATACAACAATTTTATCATTTCCATCAACAGTTTTAATTGGAGAAGTTACAACTACTGCCCCAACCTGATTCTTCTATTTAATTTGTTACGTGACGAGCACTGATGCACGCTAGCTGCTCTACAAATAAAATATTACAAAAGATTGTACTTCTTTCTGCATCATGCTAATCGAGATAAACATTAGCAGAATGTTCTTGTTACTTAGTTCCTTATAAGTAGAAGGGAACTAAAGGACTGGGTTATGTTAAAGTGATAGTCAAATGTCTTAAAAGCTGTCGTTATGTGATTGTCATTGCAAATCGCTTCTTTCCTTAGCCAGGAGTAGAACAAAAGAAAAACTGATACTTCCTGTCTGAGAAAAGTATAACTACTTTACAATTCAAACCAATAAAAAAATATCTCAGAAACGGTTACGTCCATAACAAAAAAGTAAAGAACATAAATTGAGTATTTTGACGAGATCTACATTTTTTTGTCGATCCAGAATATACGGGTCTTCAGAGGCTATTCTTAGAAATTTAAGATATATATTTTATCTGGTATGTAAATATACAGGATTTTAATCGAAATCGTTAGAGCTATTTTTGAGAAAATAAACATTTTTGGAAAATGTATTCATATAAAGGGTAGTTTGTGGTGGGGGGATTTTCTTCAAAATCTTCGTGTCATATGCTTGGAAACCAAGTTTGGTTTTTGAGCTATGCTGTCCACAGACACACACACACACACACACACACACACACACACACACACACACACACACGCAACACACGAACCATTTTTTAAAATGCTTTTTTGCACTCAGGGCACACCAAAAACACGTATTTCCGGTGAAATCTCGGTATCGAATCTTTGGGTGGAATACATTACTTTCTCTATCCACTTATGTACATTGTACTTGCGGGCTGGAAAAAGTAAGCATATGCCCGATGCTGTGATTTGCTGAAAATGCGAACGTGTGTCGAGAACTCGAGTCTTACAGTTTTCATTGTTGCCATTTTCGTACACTCAAAGACAATAAAAAGCGTATGGCGCTGTGATATTGCTGATGGTACATCATAGCAGCCGAGTAAGAAATTCCAATCCCGCTCCAGCAGAGCAGGTTGACTTGTATAAGAATATATTAATTTAGCGACCACGTGCGCGAAATACCTTGATATTAGAACTTCATTATGCAACGCAGAGAAAAGACTAAAATTATTTCGTACCACTCTGTGAGAGACCACCAGTAAGCAACTAAGAGCTCCATCTGTTGCAAGTTACGTTTTGTATACATTCCCTTCCCTTCGGTAACATGTTCTGTCCAATATACTTTTAAAAGTATAGCAAACAGGTGACAGACATGGGCGGAGGCAGCGAAAAGACTCCGTCTCACCAAGGTATTTCCCGACTATTTTTAATGTATTTGAGTATACATGCCTGTATTCAGGAAGCAAGAATGCATACAGCCAAAATATTCAACGTAAACTCATAGCTTAAACGCATTTTATATAATAATGCTTTATATTACAATACCTTTATTACTGTCTATACGTATTATGTACATAGTGTATAAGGAAGGTATTGCATTCCACCCAAAAATTTTATGTCGATATTTCATGGAAATACACGTTTTAAAAACCCCTGAATGGAAAAATACGTTTTAGAAAAAGATCCGTGTGCGTGTGTGCGCTTGGACAGCATAGCCCAAAAACGAAAAGTCCGTTAAATACTACACTTCGTATTCAAGTTCAGTATCTTACAACGATGCAACACGAAATTTTCAAGAAAATTCCACCACCCGCAACTACCTTTTACATCGAAAATTTTAGAAAATTTTTATTATTTCAGAATTGGCTTTAACGATATTGACTAAAATATCATATATTAAAGACATTTACCTGATAAATAAAATGTTTATCTTGACTTTTCTAAAAACAGCCCCTGAAAGCTACTTTATTCTGGATGAATTTTACTGAATTTTGCATAAATGGCAAACCGTAAGAGATAGACAAAAACTTGCTATACAAAAAATGTATTCGGGGATAAAACACACAATTTATGGCATACAGATTTTGCCTGGAGTTGATCGCTTTTGACATGTTCGTTGTTTTCAGGTTTGAAAAACTTATACTTTTCTCATACAGGAATTTGTCGACTCCTGTCCATACAATCAAAGGAACTTCAGTGACATAGCAACCAGCTTTTGACTGTCACTTTAACCTATGGTACTCTCTTATTTCGCTTCTACTTACAAGGAAAGCAAGATATATAAGATTATATCTGCTATTTTTTCTCGATTAGAGGGAAGTAAATAGAATCACAAGGTTTTAACAATAATCTGTTGTGGAGATATAGAGAAAGTCATGTGATTGGAATACATCACATTACTTTTTTTTTTTTTGTAAGGAGCTGTTATTATCTGTTATGCATTTTGCAGTTTAGGGGTTAAAAATGCTGAAACACAGGCCTTAAGTGTCACTAATCATAATCTGTGGTGCGCTTTTATAAAATTACAAATTGTTTTGTTACTTCTTATTATGCATGGCTAATCAATGTTCCTTATATGCTCAAGCTAAAAAGTAATTTGTGTATTACTTGATAATGCTTTTGAAGTGCCCAAGATGTGTAACAATTAATGTGAATTACCGCTTCGGTTTAATAATAATAATGTTATATAATACTGACTGTAAACAGTAATACTGACTGATTAATAATAATAACTATTATTTTTGTTGTTATGGTTATTAGGTATTATATTAGCTTTTTCTGACAAGTAGATGAAAAAGGCTACGTTGCCAAATTATTTTATTAAATTAATCTATCAGTATTGTTAATTTTAAAATATTTCTGCTCTAGTTCTGCTTATTAGAACCTGAAAATGATATAACCACAAGAGACTTCTGGCCTAGACTGTCACTCGGGTTAGGAAACATTCTGGGATTTGAGGCAGCATTATATTATTTTTAGGTATTAGTAGTGTTTTAGGCTGCATTTGGTTATTTTTAACTGTTCATTGAGTTTTATCGTTCTATTCATGCTTCTATATATTCATTTAATGGGTTTAACGCGATCGCGTTATAACGTAACACGTGATGTGTTACTCACATGACTTTCTCTAGCTGCTCCACAAACTTCTTACAAAAAATTATTCTTCTTCCTACACAATGCTAATCGAGATAAACATTAGCAGAATGATCTTATTACTTAGTTCCTTATAAGTAGAAGGCAACTAAAGGAATTCTCTATACTAAAGTGATAGTTAAATGTGTTAAAATATGCCGTTAACCAGGAGTAGAACAAAAGAAAAACGGACACTTCCTGTCTGAGAAAAGTATAAGTATACAATTAAAACCAATAACAAGAAACTCCAAGAAAAAATGTATAACATAAATTGTGAATGAAATCTACATTTTTAGTGTAGTAACTTTTCGAATATCTCTTACGGTTTACTAGTTATGCAAAATTCATCCAGAATAAACAGGTCTTCGGAAGGTATTCCCAGAAAAATCAAGATATACATTTTATGTGATGGAAATACCTTTAATATAAGGTATTTCAATCAAAATCCTCAAGTTATTTTTAAGTAAAACAAAATTTCGAACATGCTTCCATTTAAAGGCTAGTTGGGGGGGGGGGGTTTCTTAAAAATCTTCGTGTTGCATCTTTGGAAGACATTACAATTAAATTACAAGTTTGGTGTTTAATGGTCTCTTCGTTTTTGAGCTATGCTGTCCACAGACACACACGAAACTTTTTTCTGAAAATGTGTTGTTTTTTTGGATTCAGGAGGTCCTAAAACATATTTCCGGTGAAATCTCGGTATCAAATTTTTGGGTGTAATGCAATACCTTCTCTAACGAATGGCTAGAGAAAGTAAAAAGAACTAATGTTCCTATGAACCAATAGTTATGTTACTATAGTGTAATTCTGCGTATTTATTGTACGTAATCATCTTCCTCACGAAGTCTCTTTAAGTGCGTATTTGTTTATGTTATATTTAGTGATTAATGATAATAGTAAAACGAGAACATGAATTGCAATGTGCTTAGATCGCTTGATATTGTAAATATATATAAAATGAATCGCCGAAATGTATGTACGCGTATGGCTTCCTAAATGCATTGGATTTGCCAGGATTCCACCACACATTTACAACTCAAGGTTGACTCGGTAATAATTATGCTGCGCAAACTTAATCAGCGCAAATTCTGCAACGGAACAAGACTCGCTATTTAAAAAAGTATGAACATTTTTATTTAAGGTAATACAATCACAGGAAAGTTCACAGGCCAGGATGTACTTATTCCAAGAATACCACTAACGGCAACCGACTTTCTATTTGAATATTGAGTGTTCAGTTTCTGGTGCGCCTTGCATTCGCAATAAAAATAGATCCAAAGGACAATCGCTAGAAGTGTGTGCCGTGTACGTTTGCGTGCTCGAGAGTCGGCAAACCATCGGCGCTAATTGTTTTCTCTCCGGAAGGAAGAGAAGGTATTATAGTAAAGTATTGTCAAATTATTTAATTGAAATTTTATTTCATTGCAGGGTCGTATTTGAAAGGAAGATTTTTGACTCAGTGTTTCCACTACCCGGGCTGCTGGTATCTACATAATATTGAGATAGAATGGGTTGTGGAAGACACCAAAGATATTTCTCGTATTGTATCTCGGATTTCACGTGACCTTCCTTCGCGTCTGGAGACAGGCTTTTGTGCTAAAATTACTGCTTCTAGGCCACCTTGGTTCGCTCGCTATCTCACTCGTATCTTTTCATGTGCCGTGGGGTAAATATTAGCCTCTTTTTGTCTGACCTTCCATGCGTAGAGCAAGAACCAGCCCTCCAGCACATTACTTGAAGCTTTCAGCTCTGAATCTTTGCTACATTTTTATGTTTTGTTATTATCCTTCGCTATCTTTGCCGTGCTTAATGGCCTTAACGTCCTCGAAATCGCCGACTTTAATGGTATTCATGACTGCTCATCCGCGCATCATGGAAACTACTGTATAATTTTGAACATATTTCTGAATATGTAGATAAGCCCTTCTATTTGAACTGGAAATGATGTTGAATTTTTTTTTTTCAGAGCTTCTTTTCTACAAAAGCTTCCAAGGCAATAATTGAAATGGATAAATAGCAAAAAAATGTTTCCACATTCAGATATACCATTCTTCAGATATTGAAGGCAGTCACACAATTCATACAGCTGCTATATATATGAACTACCGATATAATTTGCGAGATTGTGCACGTGACTGATATCAGTAATTTGAGATCGGCGATGCATGGTCCCCGGATAAACATAACGTTAAACGTGTGGGTATCAGGTGCTGATAAGTCGCTGTTAAAGCAAAGCAAGTTGAAAAATACTTATGTGTTCCATTCACATGACTTTCTCTATATCTCTGCAACAAATTATTTTTAAAAAGATTATGCTTCTATTTACTTCATAGTAATCAAGAAAAAATCAGCAGAAATGGTCCTATTACTTGCTTCCTTGTAAGTAGGAGCGAAATAAGGGAGTACCATAGGGTAAAGTTATAGTTAAAAAAGCTGGTTGCTATGTGACTGAAGTTCCTTTGTTTGTATGGACTGCAATTGTTGAATTCCTGCATGAGAAAAGTAGGTTTTTTAAAGCTGAAGCCAAAAAAAAAAAAAAAAAACAAGAAGTATCTCAAAAACGATCAACTCCACGAAAAAAATGGATATAAGATAAATTGTGTCTTTTAAAGTGCTCTACATTTTTTGTGTTGTAAGTTTTTATCCATCTCTTACGGTTTAGCAGTTATGTAAAATTCCGTAAAATTCATCCAGAATAAAGAGGTCTTCAGAGGCTATTCTCAGAAAATTCAAGATACACATTTTATTTGGCATGTAAATATCTTAAATATAAGAGACTTTAATCAAAATCGTTAGAGGCATTTTTGAGAAAAATTTTCCGTGTAAAGGGGGATTTTCTCTTTTGTGGCCTCTAGAATATTTTTGGAGACGTCAGAAAATGTTAATTGCTTCTTAGCTGAACATTTTGGCGTCATTTTGTTTGGAAATGGTAACATGAGATCGAAGGGGTTGGAAATCAGTTCTCTTCCTGTCCTGGATCACCTGAAGCTACTCAGTTCATGTGCTGTTTCAAACAGTGAATATCCATGGTGCGACTTAGAACCAGAAGAACTAGTAACTGCATTTTCATTAGTTTTATTTTTACCATGTTGGTCCACTTGCACAACAATGATATGCTGAGAACACCGACATAACCTCCGACAGAAAGGATTAGCTTAACAGACAATTAATGCTCAAAAATAATTAATAAAACTATTCCAACAAATTCCATTTAACTTTTATACTATTATATAGAGATAAAACAATATGAACTCACCTCAAACAGCACATATTTACAAAAGAAACTACACAACAATTAAAAACGTCTTACACTGTTTTCTTATTCCAGTCCATGGAAGAAGTTGTAATTGTGGTCGCTAGATGGCAATAGATACTTCACTACTTCTTGTTTGGTAGCGAGGACGAAATATAAAAAATCTTGTGTTCCATTCACATGACTTTCTCTACATATCAACTACAAATTATTGTTAAAAATCTTATGCTTCTATTTACTTCATGCTAATCGAGAAAAAATTAGCAGAAATAGTCTTATTACTTGCTTCCTTGTAAGTAGAAGCGAAAAAAGGGAGTAGCATAGGTTAAAGTGATAGTCAAAAGCTGGTTGCTATGTGACTGAAGTTCCTTTGTCTGTATGGACACGAGTTGACAAATTCCTGTGTGAGAAATTTAAGTTTTTCAAAGCTGAATCCAAAAACAAGGAATATCTCAAAAACTATCAGCTTCACGCAAAAAATGTATACAACATAAATTGTGTGTTTTAATGTGCTCAACATTTTTGGTGTAGTCAGTTTTTGTCCATTTCTTACGGTTTAGCAGTTATGCAAAATTCCGTAAAATTCACTGCAGATGCAAGTACCGTCTGATCCAAAATTGCGTGAATTGTGATTGCAATAGCATAAAGTGAATTTGATTTGTGTACTACACTTATTACTTTGTGTTTAATATAACTTATGGCAAAGAACATACCAGTATACATTTTCTCAAATAAAAGTTGTACGTATGATATTCGCTGATGCAGAAAAGTACCCGAGACAGATTCTAAAACTCCTAAGCTATAGGAACATTCCCGCAAGATGCTCTCCCCTTTAAAATAAACACCCATTTCCTGCCAGTAGAGCAACAAAGACAGTCTCTTGCAAAGAGTTATTCCTGAACCTCAGGGCGGTTTGTCAACCACGGTAGCCACATCCCTCTTCACCGTTTAGTGCGTAACAGAGAAACCTCGCTCACATTTTTACTTTCTCTACACGTACTATATACATAGTGTATTGTATTGCACCAAAAACTTCAATACCGAGATTTCATCGCAAATATATCTTTTGAGACTCCCTGAATCTAAAAAAAATCTGATGTGTTCCATTCACATGACTTTATCTACACCTCTGCAATAAATCATAGTAAAAATTATTCTATCTACCTCATGCTAAATGACCAAAAATTAGAGTACCATAGGTTGAAGTGATAGTCAAAAGCTGGTTGATATGTGACTGAAGTTCCTTTGTTTGTATGGACACGAGTTGACAAATTCCTGTATGAGAAAAGTATAGTTTTTAAAAGTGAAACCAATAGCAAAGAATATCTGAAAAACGATCCACTCCGCGAAAAAAATGTATATAACAAATTGTGTGTTTTAACAAGCTCTACATTTTCCGTTAAATAAGTTTTTGTCTGTCTATGACGGTTTGCCAGTTATAGAAAACTCCGTAAAATTCATCCAGAATGAAGTAGTCTTCAGAGGCTATTCCCAGAAAGTTCAAGATATACATTTTATCTGTCAGGTAAATATCTTAATGTACGATACTTAAATCAAAATCGTTAGACCCATTTTAAAGAATATCAAAATTTACTATTTTTTTCCATGTAAAGGCTAGTTGGGGGTGGGGGGATTTTCTTGAAAATCTTCGTGTCGCATCCTTGGAAGATACCGAATTTAAATACAAAGTTTGGTATTAAACGGTCCTTTCCTTTTTGACCTATGCTGCCCACAGACACATACACACACGGACAATTTTCTAAAAATGCTTTTTTTTTATTTCTCGGAGTCTCAAAATATGTATTTCCGGTGAAATCTCGGTATCGAATTTTTGGTGCATTACAATACCTTCTCTAGACGCTATGTCCATACATAGTACGTACAGAGAAAAGAAAAACATTTTTTGAAAAATGTCTGTATGTGTATGTGTGTGTGTGTGTGTGTGTGTGTGTGTGTGTGTGTGGAGGAGGAAGCACAGCTGAGAAACAAAAAGTCCGTTAAATACCAAACTTCAAGTTCAATATATTTCAAGGATGCAACACGAAGATTTTCAAGAAAATCCCCCCACCTCAAACTACCATTTACATGGAAACAATTTCGAAGATTTTGATTTTCTCAAAAATGGTTCTAACGGTTTTCATAAACATTTTTTATATTTAAGATATATACATGAACATCTTGAATTTTCTTGGAATAACCTCTGAAGGCCTCTTTATTCGGATTGATTTTATGGAATTTAGCATAATCGGTAAACGGTAAGAGATAGACGTAAATTTACTACACAAAAATATAGATCTCGAAAAGACATACAATTTATGTCATATACATTTTATCGTTGGCTGTTTTCGAGATATTCCTTGTTATTGATTTCAGTCTTAAAATACTAGAACTTTTCTCTTATGGGAACTTGTCAACGTTTGGCCACGCAAAGAAACGTTAGGTTTAAACTAGGGTATTCCATTCTACTTTTACGGAACTAAGTAATAAGAAGTAGATAGAAGAATCAGCTGATTAAAATAAATTGTCACAGAGATGTAGAGAAAGTCACATCAGAATGAGACATCAGATTTTTAAAACTCCTAATCATTCATCAATAAAGTTTAGCGTAATATTAACAAGTTGTATTTTGTAAGGCATGTTGGTATTAAGTGTTTACTTTGACTATGAATTAAGTGACAACAAAGTGTGAACTTAAGGTTCATTTGGAAAATCAAACAGTAACGTGAACCTAATACTGCCACTGTGGGCTACTTCCTGATAGTGAAGAAATGCCTAACACATTACAACAGACCACAGAATCCATTATGTAGATATTAAATTCTATAATTCGTTAGTAAATTTATTTAATTACCGTATTAAGATATTAGGCATATCATAGCCAACTCATTTTTACTTTCTCTGCACGTACTATGAACATAGTGAACAGAGAGATATTGTATTGCACCCAAAAATTCGATACCGAGATTTCACCGGAAATACATGTTTTGAGACCCCCTGAATAAAAATACATTTTTAGAAAAATATCCCTCTGTATGTATGAGTGTGTGCGGGGGGGGGGGGGCATAGCTGAAAAACGATAACAACATTAAATAGCAAACTCAGTATTGAAGTTTGGTAACTTCCAAGGATGCGACACCAATATTTTTAAAAATCACCTACTACCCTTTGAATGGAACATTTTTCGAACAGTTTTATTTCCTCCAAAATGGCTCTAACCTTTTTGATTAAAGTATCGTATATTAAAGATATGTACATGAAAAATAAAATGTCTATTTTTCTTTTTCTGGGAATATCCTCTGATCTGGATTAATTTTGCATGACTGGTAAACCATAAGCGATAGACAAAATAGAAAATAGAAAGTATATAGCTCGTCATACCAAACAATTTATGGTATATACGCTTTTTTCGTGGAGTTGATCGTTTGTGATATTCATTGTTATTGGTTTCAGCTTTAAAATACTTATTTTTCTCATACGTGAATTTGGGTACCCCTTTTATACAAACAAAGGAACTTGAGTCACATAGCAACCAGCTTTTGGCTTTCACTTTAACCTACGGTACTTCCTTATTTCGCTTCTACTTACAAGGAAGCAAGTAATAAGACTATGGTTGCTAATTTTTGCGATTAGCAATAAGTAAATGGAACAATATGCTTTTTAACAATAATTTGTTGCAGAGATGCACAGAGTCAAGTGAATGGAACACATCAGAGAAATGGGACGACTCAGTGTTACAGCTGCGCTAGGTGACAGTTATCACTCTGGGACTGTCTGCTGCCGTCGCGTCGTCCCGTTCCAGGTTGCTTGTTAACAGTTTCAAGTTCTAAATCGCTGAATACTAAACGTATTAAATCGTTCACGATACAACTTGATGAATACGCTATCAGTACGATTATATTCTTCGTCATTCTTTTGAGAAGTGAAAAGGATGAAGTTAAGAAACAGATCGCTCGTGCTCAGATGGGTTTCCTTTGGTATTAACTGCCAGCGAAGCTACGAGGGCGGTCCAGAAATACCCGACCTGACGTATAGATAGCGGTGGTTGTTGTTGAATCTTACATAAGATTCTTATTCTTTCTGCACCTTGCTAATCGTGGTACTCATTAGCGCAATGTTCTCATTGTTTAGTTCCGTATAAGTAGAAAGAAAATAAGGGAATACACTAGGCTGAACCAATAGTCAAGTGTTTTAAAAACTGTCGTTATGCGATTGTCATTACACATTGCTTCTTTTCTTAGTCAGGAGTAGAACAAAAGAAAAACGGACACTCCCGTCTGAGAAAGTACTTCACAACTGAAACTAATAACAATGAATACTTCGAAAACGGTAAGCTCCACGAGAAAAATGTATATGACATAACTTCTGTATTTTAACAAGGCCTACATTTTTTGTATAATACGTTTTTATCTATCTCTTACGATTTACTAGTTATGCCAAATTAAGCAAAAATCATCCAGAATAAACAGGTCTTTACAAGCTATTCCCAGAAAATGCAAGATATACATTTTATTTGTTAGGTAAACATCTTTAATATATGATATTTTAATAAAAATCGTTAGACCCATTTTTAAGAAAATCAACATTTTCGAAAAATATTCCATGTAAAGGGTGGGGGATTTTTTTTTCAAAATCTTCGTGTCGCATCCCTGGAAGATACTAAACTTAAATACCAAGTTTTGCATTTTAGCTGTTTTTCGTTTTTGAGATATCGTTTTCACGGACACACACATAAGGACCTTTTTCTGAAAATGCTTTTTTTGGATATAGGGGGTCCTAAAACATGTATTTCTGGTGAAATATCGGTATCAAATTTTTGGGTGAAATACAATACTTCTCTATCCCTATGTACATTGCTCTCAATTGTGAATTTGTAAACATGGATATAACTGGTCATCGTTATGTGATACAATACTTTCATTTGAAAGGTCTTAGTCCAACTAATATTAAAGTTGAGCTAGATTCTACTTTGGGGGAATCTGCTCCTTCGTTTACAACAGTGAAATATTGGGTGGCAGAGTTTAAGCGAAGCCGTACGAGCTGCCAAGACGAACGTCGTAGAGATTACCAGTCCAGAAATTGTAGATAAAATCCACAAAATGTACTGGGTGATCGACTGAAACTGCGCGAGTAAACAGACATTGCAGGTATTTAAAAAAGCTTTGTACCGACTGAAAATTTGGATATGAGAAAGATGTGTGAAAGTGGGTGTCGCGTTTGCTCACAATAGAACAAAAACAGCGCCGTGAGGATGTTTCAGTCGAGTGTTTGGCAATGTTTCGCTGCAATAAACCATAATTTTTGCGTCAATTCATAACAATGGATGAAACTTGACACTTCGCATCTGAGACGCAGTAACAATCAAAACAGTGTATTGGAAGGGGAGAGTCGAATCCAAAGAAGGCGAACTCAAGTTTTCTGGGATGCTCGCGGGATAATTTTCATTGATTATCTCAAAAAAAGGAAAAGTAATCAATGGCGAATATTATGCGAACTTGTTACAGGGTTTGAGTGATGAAATCGAGCTTAAACGACCACATTTAGCTAAAAAGAAACATTTGTTTTATCAAGACATTGCACCAGTTTGCACGTCCACTATCACCATCCCCAAAATCAATTACTTAAAGTTCGAATTGCTTCCTCATGCATAAACCGCCTCCGATTATGTTCTGTTTCCAAGATTTGCCAACAATGAAGACGTGGAGTCTGCAGTTGATGGCTGTTGTGCAGACCTCGATAGTTCTCACTATAAACAGGGTATCGAAACTATTAAACATCGCTGGGGAAAAGCGTATCGAGCTGAAAGGAGACTATGTAGAGAAATAAAGATGTTTTTTCTCAAAATGTTTGTGTTTTCTTTGTTAAGTCTGGTATTTCTGGGACAGACCTCGTCCTGCCAATTTCTCAGAAGGATGTGACCAAACAATAATTAACTGTTATCGTTAAATTTTAAAATCTGATGTCTTCCATTCACATGACTTTCTCTACGTCTCTGAAACAAATTATTGTTAAAAAGCTTTTCTATGCTTCTATTTACCTCATGCTACTCGAGAAAAAATTAGCATAATTAGTCTTATTACTCGCTTTCTTGTAAGTAAAAGCGAAATGAGGGAGTACCACAGTGATAGTCAAAAGCTGGTTGCTATGTGACTGAAGCTCCTTTGTTTGTTCGGACAGGAGTTGGCAAATTCCTGTATGAGAAAAGTATAACACTTTTGAAGCTGAAACCCAAAACAAGGAATATCTGAAAAACAATCAATTCCATGAAAAAAGTGTATATAGCTTAAATTGTGTATTTTAACGTACTCTACAGTTTTTGTCCATCTCTTACGGTTTAGCAGTTATGGAAAATTCCGTAAAATTCATCCAGAATAAAGTAGTCTTCAAAGGCTATTCCCATAAAATTCAAGACATACATTTTATTTGTCAGTAAGTATGTTTAATATACGATATTTTAATCAAAATCGTTAGAGCCAATTTTGAGAAAATCAAAATTTTCGAAAAAAGTTCAATGTAAAGGGCAGTTTGGGGTGGGGGAATTTTTCTCAAATCTTCGTGTCGCACCCCTGGAAGATGCTAAACTTAAATACCAAGTTTGGTATTTTACGGACTTTTCTTTTTTTGAGTTATCGTGTTCACACACACACACACACACACACATGGTCCTTTTTCTGAAAATGCTTTTTTTTATATACAGAGGACCCTAAAACATATTTCCGGCGAAATGTCGGTATCGAATTTTTGGATGCAGTGCAATACCTTCTTTATACACAATTACACAGTACGTGTAGAGAAAGTAAAAAAAATCAGATGTGTTCCATTCACATGACTTTCTCTACATCTCTGCAACAGATTATTGTTAAAAGCTTAAGCTTCTATTTACTTCATGATAATCGAGAACAAATTAGCACAAATAGTGTTATTACTTGCTTCCTTGTAAGTAGAAGCGAAATAAAGGAGTACCATAGGTTAAAGTGATAGTCAAAAGCTGGTTGGTAGGTGACTGAAGTTCCTTTATTTATATGAACACGAGATGACAAATTCCTGTATCAGAAAGGTAAAAGTTTTTCAAAGCTAAAACCAAAAACAAGGAATATCTAAAAAACTATGAACTCCACGAAAAAAAATTGTATAACATACTGTGTGGTAGGTTTCTGTCCTCCTTTTACGGTTTAGCGGTTATTCAAAATTTCGTAAAATTCCTCCACAATAAGGTAGTCTTCAGAGGCTATTCCTACAAAATTCAAGACATACATTTTATTTGTCAGGTAAATATCTTTATTATACAATAATTTAATCAAAATCGTTAGAGCCATTTTTGAGGAAATAAACATTTTTGAAAATAGTTCCATATAAAGGGTAGTTTGTGGTAGGGGGTATTTTTCTCAAAATCTTCGTATCGCATCCTTAGAAGATGCTAAACTTAAATACCAAATTTGGTATTTTGCCGACTTTTCGTTTTTGAGTTATCGTGTTCACAGACACACGGACACACACACACACACACGGACCGTTTTCTGAAAATTCTTTTTTTGGATACATGGGACCCTAAAACATAGATATATTTCCGGTGAAATCTCGGTATCCAATTTTTGGATGGAATGCAATACCTTCTCTATACACTATGTACATAGTACGTGTAGAGAAAGTAAGACACTCTAACAGCTGGAGGATCTTAGCGACATTACATCTGGCACCTAATGACATTATGTAGCAGTTTATTTATGTTGGTCGTGGACAATAATATCTCTGTTCTACTTAAAACTCTGACCACTGGCGAAGCTGTAAGCTCAACAGGTTGGTATTAAACATTCCTGACAGATGCGCCTCACATGCTTCTTAATGACATTTCAGTCTGTGGATTATTTGAGGACACACAACCTCACGTATCTGCGTGTAATAGATACATCAGTGTAAAAATCTGACGTGTTACACTCACATAACCTTCTCTAGCTACTCTACACAAAAACTTCTTATAAAAGATTATTCTTCTTTCAACAGAATGCTAATCGAGATAAACATTATTACTTAGTTCCTTATAAGTAGACTGGAATGAAGGGAATGCACTGGGCTAAAGCGATAGTCAAATGTTTTAACAGTGGTCGGCATGTGATTGTCATTGCAAATCGCTTCTTTTCTTAGCCAGGAGTAGAACAAAAGAAAAACGGACACTCCCGTCTGAGAAAAGTATAAGGACTTTACAAAACAGACTAATAACAAGGAATACCTTGAAAATGGCAAGCTTCAGGAATAAATGGTTTTTTCTTTCTATACTAAGTTCTTGTCTATTTATTACGGGTTACTAGTTATGCTAAATTAAGCAAAATTCATCCAGAATAAATAGGCCTTAGAAGCTATTACCAGAAAATTGAACATATACATTTTATTTCTGACAGAAATGGCTTTATTATGTGGTGCTTTAATCAAAATAGACATTTTTAAGAAAAACAAAATTTTCAAAATGTTTTCCACTTAAAGGGTAGTTAGGGATGGTGGTATTTTCTTGAAAATCTTCGTATAGCATCCTTGGAATATATCAAACTTAAATGTCAAGTTTGGTATGTACCCGTCTTTTCGTTTTTGAGCTATGCTGTCCACAGACACACACACACACACACACACACACACACACACACACACACACACATTTTCTTTGTATTACCAGAAGTTGACAAATTCCTCTGTGAAAAGTTAAAACCATTTTAAAACTGAAAGCGATAACAATAAATATTTCAAAAATTTTCAACACCACGAAAAAGAAATGCACATTACAAATTGTATGTTTCAGCGCGCTCCACGTGTTTTCTGTAGTAAATGTTTGTCTATCACTTAAGGTTTACTAGTTATGCAAAATCCAGCAATATTCATCCAGAATAATGAGGTCTTTAGAGGCTATTCCCGGAAAATTTAAGATATACATTTTATTTGTCGCATAAACATCTTTAATACTTTAAACCGAATTGTTACAGAAATTTTCAGAAAATCACATTTTTTTTTAAATTTTTTCCATGTAAACGGTAGTTTGGGGTGGGTTTTTTTTTCTCAAAAGCTTCTTGGTCGCATATCCGAAATATATTTAGCTTAAATACAAAGTTTGGTCTTTTACCAACTTTTCGTTTTTGAGTTATCGTGTTCAAATACACACATGGACCTTTTTCTAAAAATACTTTTTTTTGGATACAGGGGATCCTAAAACGTATATTTCCGGTGAAATCTCGGTATCGAATCGTTGAGGACAATACAATATTTTCTGTATACACTATGTACACTGTACGAATAGAGAAAGTAAAAAGTGATCCAATTTTCTTAAATTTTGAGGCGAATGAAATATTTTAATTAGGCTGCGTATTTACGTAATACAATTTATGAAAGAATGTACATAAGTATTTATCCAATTTTAAATAAATTTGGCATTTATGTTAGCATAACAACAATACAATCATAGAAAACATTCGAAAAATCTAAACGCAAATATAGAACTTTTAAATTTTACTCTCAGCGTGATTCTCAAAGACTGCGAACACGCCTATTTCTCAGCCGTATATCAGCGAAGACAACAAAAATGCACTTAAGATTACCTTAAGTACTTTAACCTCCAAGAATTTGAGTAAAGAGAATTTAGGGTGTAATAATATTTAAAAACTCCTGACCTTCATAATTTCATTAGCACACAAAATAGTTAAAATAATTCTCAAAACAGTTTAGTGTTTTAATTTTAGCTTCATAAATATTACAAAAATGTTTCTTTTATGCTAACCCTCACAAATGTAGTGATGTTTTTATATCATGTTGTTTGCTTTTGCTCCTGTCGTTATTTGTTTTCCTCGTATCAACAGCTTTTAATGCTAAAACAAGCTTTGAATATTCATCAGTTAAATAAAAACTCCGAATGGAAGGTGGAGCAATAAATATTAAAACTATTGAGAAGTTCATTCATGATAAAGTACAATTGTTCAAACTAGTAAATCAACACATTTGTGTTTGTTCAGACTGTATAGGACCAAAGGGACTCTTAGATCAGCTCCATGCTTCGTGACCTTTTGATTCCCAGGTCACGGGTTCAAACTATGGCTTATAAGTGTGTTTTTAAATGACCCATGTAAAGTAACTCTTACAAGAGGAAATTCCGACACACTGACGACGCTGATATGACTCTCTTAATTGACAGTTTCGTTAACAAATAGATAAATATTTATTTATGAAAACCTGTCAGGAAAATGGTATGAAATGACGGTGAAATGGATAAAGTGAAAGTTGATTATGGATCAGGTGGTTGAATAAATGTTGGCGGAAACATAACCGATAATCCACAAACATCCCGTGGTATCGAACTCGGGTCCACCTTTCCAGCCACTAGATCACAGCTCCACCCTCCAGATTGACATTACAAATGTGACGTTTAAAAGTAAATGTATTTACACTAAATAGCACTATTTTCCATTTCGCTACTTAAAACTCAAGTCATCTATCATTTGTCCACAATCTGAGAACAAAATATTTTTACAAAAACTATATAGTTCTGTGTAAACTAAACGATATTCTTACACGTATTTCAAAAGTAATATTTTTCAAAAGTAATAATATTTATTTTTAATAAATAGTTTTAAATGTATTTCTAGATTTCGACAAGATAAAACATTTCTACTTTCTCTAGCCGCAACTGCAATGTACATAGTGGATAAAGAAGGTATCGTTTTTCACCCAAAAATTCGATTTCAAGATTTCACCGGAAATACATGTTTTGAGGTCCTCTGGGTTCGATTTTTTTTTCTCGAAAAAGTCCGTGTGTGTCTCTGGACAGCATAGCACAAAAACGAAAAGACCGTTAAATATAGGTGTCGTATCCTCGAAGGATACGACACGGGGATTTTCAAGAAAATACCCTCACCACAACCTGGAACAATTTATAAACATTTTGAATTTCTAAAAAATTGTTCTGACGATTTTCATTCACATCCCGTATATTAAAGATATTTACATACCAAATAAAATGTATATCTTGAATAGCCTCTGAAGATCTCTTTATTCTGGATGCATTTTGCCGAATTTTGCGTAACTGCTAAACCGTAAGAGATACTTACTGCACAAAAAAATGTAGATCTCGCGTCAAAACACACAATTTATGTTTTTGTTGTGGAGGTACCCGTTTTCATGATATTCCTTACTGGTTTCAGTTGTGAAGTAGATACACTTTTCTCAGACAGGAAATTTCCGTTTTTCTTTTGTTCTACTCCTGGCCAAGCAAAGAAGCGATTTGCAACGACAGCTTTTAAAACATTTCACTATCACTTTAGTAGAGAGGCTAGATAAAATCATATGAGTGTAATACATCAGAGTTTTTCATATAAACAATGTTTCCTTCCAGACTCACCGAATGTTACCTTCCGATTTAACATAAAACAAATTGTATTTGATGCTACCGTCTTAATACAGGCTGAAGGAGATTAATATGGATATTATGGAAGTTATCAGCGCTCCGTGTCTTATATTTACTTTCTCTACACGTACTATATACATAGTGTATAGAGAAGGTATTGTAATGCACTCAAAAATACAATACCGAGATTTCAGCGGAAATACATGTTTTGAGAACTTCTGAATAAAAAAAAACATTTTTAGAAAAGTATCCGCGCGCGCGTGTGTGTGTCTGTGTGTATATGTGTGTGTCTGTGTGTGTATGTGTGTGTCTGTGAGCAACATAGCTCAAAACGAAGAGACAGCTGAAAACCAAACTTGGTAATTAGGTTTGGTATCCTCCAAGGATGCGACACGAAGATTTTCCTGAAAATCCTCCCCTATCCCAGCTACCCTTTACATGGAACTTTTTTCGAAAATTTTGCATTTCTCAAAAATGACTAACGATTTTGCTTAAAATGTCATGTATTAAAGTACTTACACGGCAAATAAAATATATATCTTGAATTTTCTGGGAATAGCCTCTGAAGACTATCTTATTCTGGATGAATTTTGCATAACTGCTAAACCCTAAGATATGGACCAAAACTTACCATACAGAAAACGTAAAGTCCATTAAAACACATAATTTATGTTATATACATTTTGATCGTTTTTGAGTTATTCCTTGTTTTTGGTTTCAGCTTTGAAAACATAATTTTCTCATACAGGAATTGGTCAACTCCTGTCCACAGAAATAAAGGAACTTCAATCACATAGCAACCAGCTTTTGACTATCACTTTAACCTATGGTACTCCCTTATTTCGCTTCTACTTACAAGGATGCATGTAATAAGACTATTTCTGCTATTTTTTTTTTTCGATTAGCTTGAAGTAAATAGAAGCATAAGCTTTTTAACAATAAATTGTTGTAGAGAAAGTCATGTGAATGGAACACATCAGATTTTTAATTAATGAATATCATACGTATGTATACTGCTATATAAGTTGCAACGCCACATAACGTTAAGTTGCTTGTTACATTTATCGTACCTGTGCACAAGCTTTGCTATACCCGCTTCAAAAAATGTTGCCGCCAATGATTTCAAATGAGCATTGACGTTGTTTTGAAGATCTTCGTACTTTACGACGTTTGCAGAGAGCCATTCAAAACAAACGAAGAGGAATGCTGACTTCAGGAATTGTGTTGATCCATGACAACGCTCGTCCACACACTGCTGGCACAACCCATCGGCTCCTTGAACAGTTTCAATGGGACATTTTCGATCATCCGCCGTACAGTCCTGACCTGGTACCCAGCGACTTTCGCCTTTTCACTGAACTGAAGACGTGGCTAGGAGGGCAGCTCTTTCAAAGCAACGAAGATCTTTAACTACACGTTTTAGGTGGATTAAATAAAGTAAAAAAAAAATCTTAAGAAAGAAATATGTGTATTGAGAAAGAAAGAGGGAGGGTCGGAGAGAAATCAGCTGACCCAAAAAGTCAGATAAAGACGGTTTTACTCATCTCGGTGCAATACATTTTTAAGTGCGAAGATTTATAGAAAAATATCCCTATATCGCAATGGAAAATATTTATATATACATATACTGAAGTGTTTTCATTTACTGTTAAAAATCTGTATCCACATGAAGACCATTTCAATAAATTTTCATTTCGATATATATTTTCACGCTTGCGCGCTGCCCTACTAATGGGTGTTCACTGCCTGCTAATCTGTATAAAACTACAGCTATATCTTAGGTGTACAATATCCTCCAAAAATATTTAATTATATATAAGAATTATAAGCATATATAAACATTTCCCGAATAAAAACTCATAATATTACGTAAACAAAGCAAAGTAGGTCATGACATTGGTATCACAGAGACAAGGAAATCAATAACCCAGGGCATACGCGCTAGCTCTACTTCAAACCAAAATATTTATTTTTACGAGAATAGTTATATTTACATTCCTTTATCAGTGAATATGTACTGTCAGGTACTTAATGATGTTTTAATTTCATCTCTGGAAAATATTTTCGCTTTTTTCCCCACTGTAGCCTACCAATTTCTGTTTTAACATGGAGTACAAGTTCTTATATTGGGATGTATCAATTCCATATTTCACATTTAGAGTAGTTTTCAATACTGAATTTGTCCACAAGGTTGGAGATTTCATTGTTTTTGACATTTCTTCAAAATAAACATGAGGACATTTTCTGAGAAGTTAAAGTTTTTCTTATTCTCCCTGCCATGAATTCATCATATAACTTTTGTAAATCTTTTTTGACTTCTGTGGAAGTAAATTGTTAACATACTAGCCTCCTCTGTTACAAAACGCATGCGTCGTATTGAGCTAATCTTTCGTGTGTAGGATATCTAAATATTAAATGTTTATTGTATATTATGTGTGCAACTCCGATATAATGGTTATTAGAATACTCGTAAGGTTTTACTCTCACTTGCGTTCCTATAACTACCATTATAGGATTGTTGCATAAGTACCTATTTCATAATTTCTAAATCGTAAATCGTTAAGAGTACCTACACAAAAATTATGACAAGAAAAAATTACAGTGAAATAAAAGATGCACTTTTATTGGGGTAGTAACGGGACGGTAGCACTATTTTCCATAATTGATATAGACATCTATTTTTACTTTCTCTATACACACTATGTACATAGTGTATAGACTAGGTATTGCACTCCACCACAAATTCGATACCGAGATTTCACCGGAAATATATGTTTTTTCAGAAAAAGGTCCGTGTGTGCCCATGAACACGATAACTCAAAAACGAAAAGTCGGTAAAATACCAAACTTAGTATTTGAGTTAAGTACCTTCCAGGGACGCAACAAGAAGATTTTGAGAAAAATCCCTCGACTCCAAACTACCCTTTACATGGAACATTTTTCGAAAATTTTGATTTTCTGAAAAATGGCTCTAATGATTTTGATTAAAATATCGTATATTAAAGATATTTACCTGACAAATAAAATGTATATTTTGAATTTTCTGGGAATAGCCTCTGAAGACTACTTTATTCTCGGTCAATTTTACGGAATTTTGCATAACTGCTAAACCATAAGACATGGACAAAAGCTTACCACACAAAAAAGCGTAGAGCACATTAAAACACACAATTTATGTTTTATACATGTTTTTCGTGGAGGTGATTGTTTTTTAGATATTCCATGTTTTTCGTTTCAGCTATAAAAACTTATACTTTTCTCATACATGACTTTGTGAACTCCTGTCCATACAAACCAAGGAACATCAGTCACATAGCAACCAGCTTTTGGCTTTCACTTTAACCTATGGTAGTCCCTTATTTCGCTTCTACTTACAATAAAGCAAGAAATAAGACTATTTCTGCTAATTTTTCTGGATTAGTATGAAATAAATAAAATATAAGTTTATTAACAATGTTTGTGACAAAGATGTAGAGAAAGTCATGTAAATGAAACACATCAGATTTTTTCAAAAAGGTTCTATGAATGTACAATCTTATTTAAATTTATTGTGTAACTGATCACTCAGGAAAATATTTTGCACTCGGGTCTCTTGGTATTGGCATTGTCTAGTTAAAACTGTTCCATAATTCACTCATGATTTATTCATTATCACTGTGCATTGGTAAAACAAAACACTTATTGAAATTAGTCCTATGCTACCAGGGTTCAACTAACGAACCGAAGGGAAAACCTGTTTCTGCTGAATGCACAGATATTGAAGTAGATAAGCTTAATGATTGAAAATGGGTTGGCAAGCCAAGCTGTTTATGAAACGTGATATGATGGGTTAGCTAGTTAACGCTGCGTGTTACACGAGTACTTCTACTCTACTACCATTTTTTATTTTTAATTTATTTATTTAAGGTCACAATATTCTTACTTATCAAGACCAATGTATATATAAAACTTAATACAAATATATTATAAGTAAATTGGTAAACAATTATAATATTATCAAACTCTGATTATAACAATTAAATTACATTATTACTTTCTCTACCCCCGTACGTAAGGATAGAGAAGTATTGTATTCCATCCAAAAATTCGATATCGAGATTTCACCTGAAATATAAGTTTTAGGACCCTATGTATCCAAATGAAAGCATTTTCAGAATCAGGTACATGTGTGTGTGTGTGTGTGTGTGTGTGTGTGTGTGTGTGTGTGCGAGCGCGCACGCGCGTTTGTGTCTGAACAGCATAGCTCAAAAACGAAAAAAAACAAATTTTGTATTTAAGTTCAGAATCTTTCGAGGATGCGACACGAAGATTTTCAAGAAAATCCCCCCTCCACTTCTAACTACCCTTTACATGGAAAATTTTTCGAATATTTTGTTATTCTTAAAAATGATTCTAACGATTTTGATTAAAATACCACACATTAAAGTAATTTCAATCACAAATAAATTGTATATCTTGAATTTCCTGGGAATAACTTCTGAAGACCTGTTTACTCTGGATGAATTTTGCTTAATTTGGCATAACTAGTAAACCGTAAGAGATAGACAAAAACTTATGATACAAAAAATGTAGGACTTGTTAAAATACACAAGTTGTGTGATATACAAGTTGTGTGGAGCTTGCCGTTTTCGAGGTATTCCTTGTTATTAGTTTCAATTGTGAAGTACTTATACTTTTCTCAGACAGGAAGTGTTCCTTTTTGTTTTGTTCTACTCCTGGCTAAACAAAGAAGCGATTTGCAATGACAATCGCATAACGACAGTTTTTAAAACATTTGACTATCACTTTAACATAGTGCATTCCCTTTGTTCCATTCTACTTACAAGGAACTAAGTAATAAAATTCTGGTAATGCTTATCTCGATTAGCGTGGTGTTGAAAGAAGAATTATCTTTTGTAAGAAGTTTGTTTGTAGAGTAGCTAGAGAAAGTCATGCAAGTGTAACACATCAGATATTATATAATACATTTGTGATGTCTGCATTAACTTGATAACTTCGGTGGTGTTAAAAAAGGAATACAGATCACTCTCGAGGTTGAAGTTCCTTGTGCCTTTCAGTAAAGGAGAAGGTGAGATGTTGATATGACTTTCAGGCTTTGGTTGCTTTCTCCATCAGATAACCAAGGCTGAGGTTCTTGTGCAACCTGGTAAGGGGACTTTTTGTTTTCTTCGGAATTTAAGGTGTGATACTGCCGGTTCTGTAATAGATTTCCTAACCAGTTGCAGTTTTGAGATTTCCACTGTTTGTCCCAGTGGTCTTCTCCCAGTTTTGCATGTTTTCATCTAGACACAAGCGTGTATTTCTGCGCCCAAAGAAAACACAATCAAGGTCTATCGAATGCTCTACTACAGAAACAGGGAACGCGAGAAAACTCTACTACTACACTCCTTATCTAACAAAGTGAAACGCAAAACTTAAAAATGTATAAGTATAGGATGTTTATCTCAAGGTATTAGGCATACTTTGCTGCCAGTGAGCAGGGACGTACCAATGACTGGCATGCAGGAATAAACATAACTAAGTATACATTTTCATTTAAGACAGTAACTCCTCAATAACCGTGTAATTATGTAACTAACAATAACCTCTATTGCGCAATGATATGTATTACCGATATTGATCATTATACTTGATTAAATTATATATAGCCTTTGTATTGTATCACTAATCATAGTAAGGGGTGATAAGGTTTGCTTTAACCTTTACTTTATTTGTGAATATTTGTAGTTTGTTAGTATTTTACACGCTAAGACGACAAAGTTTTAACTGTAAATGCTCAGTTTTCCGTTAGCAAGAGACCTTGATGTATTGTGAGTTGAGTCTTCAAAAGGAAACATTCTAAAATGTTATTGCCCTGTCTTTTGTGTAACGTTGAGTGACTTTAAGGAATAAAGGCACACGTGTATGCAACCAATAGCAAGAAGGGACGCTGTATATACAGAAGGATATTTAAATCACAACCGTTTTGAGCAGTTCTACGCCAGATTCCATGTCAGTCGCTGAAGCAAAATCGCGCCAAATTGCTCACCGCGGTTGAAACAAAGAACTTATGGTTTTGCTTTCCCCAGTATTGTAACCATTACTCACATGGTTGTCAACGGTTAGGGTTTATACCGTCGAATATTATAACATGTATAATTTTCTTCAAGAATATTTACGAGCCAGTGATTAATGTTATTTTTCTTCACTTCCTTGTGTACCACGCACGCTTTGTTCGCCGATGAAGAGGAACCACCTGAGCAGCGAAAACATCAAAAGGTACGGAAATGTCACTAGGTTCCACCCTAACCGGACCAATTGACCCACACAATAACGCTGACGCTACTTTGTCATTTACTATATAAGCTAATATTCAGGACAAAGTCTTAAATAACAGTTGCAAATTGCTAATTAAGGTAACGTGAGAATTAATAATCACCTTTCCTGTGAAAAACGCTGCGATCGATGAATTAAGATTATAAAGCTTATTGCCTCAATATATATGCTGCGAATTAATTCCTCAATCTAATACACTTTAATATGATGCCAGTTTAGTTTCGAACTTGTACATTTGCAGTGTATCAAAAAGCTAATTTTCTTTCACTTTGTTAGCGACATATATTCGACATTAAGCCAGCTTTAAAATCATTTATCGAATTATTCTTTATCAGCAAGAAACATCTATACACATACATATTTCTAAATACTCGCTGTTTCAATTGTTTTAATTAGTTAAAACAACAATCTTTTTAGTATTGTCACGTTTGTCACTGGCGAGAATTAACTTATATTGTTTTAATAATATTTTATTAATTTGTATTTAATTCGGATTTCATTCTTACATATTCTTGGGAATATACAAGTTTTGCTATAAGCTGATTAAATAACAGGATGGAAGTGACTAGCCTCTTCCGATGGCACTCCTAGTGGACTTTTCGATGACACCAGCTTGCGTTGGGCTACGTGCACATCCAGATTGTAGTTCAGTTTTACATTTCACTCTGCCATTGGTCGATTGACCAATATGACTGCCCATGCGCAAGTAGACAAAACGAATGGAAGTCTGCATTTTGCAATGGAAAGCAGAACCGATTTTTAAAAATTCCATTTTTATCCTTTATTTCGATCCATTTCATTTACATACACTTAACCCAACATAGCCTAGCCTCGACAAAATCTCGAAACCTGTCGTTCACCTGTCACCGTAACCAATAGGAAGGGCACAGAAAGGAGCCTTAGTCTAAAACTGAAGTAGACTTTGCAATCTGGCCTTCCGGGATGCCGTTAAATCTATTTAAGGGAGTGCAGACTGCGTCTTGGGGCGTCGCTCCATCTCTCTCACCTCGCCCAGACGCTCCAGGACATATTTCTTAAGGTAAGGTATTTGTATTAGTAACCCCATAATCAGAATAATATTGACCAGGTTCAATGGAATATATTGCAATTCCCCACGTTTGTGGACAAAACATTCGCTACCAACAAATTATTTAATCTTTCTCAATATAAGTCCCGTTGTTATCATTGCTCTACCATTTGCCTTCCTTTTACCACCTCACGTCGCAGAACCTTATTCGGGACAGTATAGTAGACCTAGAATAAGTGAACATACACGAGAATTCTGAAGCGAGTAATTAAGCTTTAGGAGCTGCAAATATCAAACATTAAGATAAGAACCTTGGTGAATAATTCTCCATACTACAGTTTTGATCTAGAGTTTAGAATTGCCCCAGGTTTTCGGTACTAAGCCAGTAGTGCGCCACCTTTAAGATAACCTAGTATTTTATCTACAAACGCTGGCGGAACACGTGTTGAAGGGGTAATTAGTAGATATCACGTGAATTCGGCACTACACACGGAAATAGCGTGCCACAGCACACAACATAGAAGCGTGAGATTATTAATGTGAAACGTTACGTAGCCCCTCTTGGTCTGTGCATGCTTCAGCAACATTTCAACAACTTGTCCTCTATCTTAAACTTTTAATTCAACTTCAAGGAAAGGGAACATGCACCGCAGCAGTCAATAGAGATTGCAACCTGTTCATTATTGTTAAGTAGTCCATAAATTTCAGTTGAGATAGCACGCGTCCAAGAGGCGCAGAGAAAGAGCTTTCTGATTTATGCATTCAATGACACACTCAAACTTTATGAGAGCCCTTTGAGGCAGGTATAATAGTTCGTAAGCAGTTGGCTTCAAGTCAGTGAATCACTGAGTCACTGACTGCAGGTAAAAGGCAGTTTCTTGATGGTTATTTACGATATCACAGCATAAGTCCGTTAAAAGTTTACACAATTTCTTTTTGTTCTGGCTTTAATCTGGGACATTTCTATACCTGCTCATAAAGTTACTAAAAATGTTGATAATGCTATAACTTATTTCCTTTCCTATTCCCAATTTCATCGAGAGAGAGAGAGAGAGAGAGAGAGAGAGAGAGTGTGTGTGTGTGTGTGTATTTAGGTGCACATTCTGACTCCTGTTTCTATTTTTACTTTCTCTAGACGCACTATGTATATAGTGTATAGAGAAGGCATTGCACTCCACCAAAAAATTCGATACCCAGAGTTCACCGGAAATATATGTTTTAGGGTCCTCTGTATCCAAAAAAAAACTATTTTCAGTAAAAGGTCCGCATGTGTGTGTGTGTGTGTGTATCTGAACACGATAACTCAAACGATAGCTTGGTATTTAAGTTTAGTATCTTCCAGGGATGCGACACGAAGATTTTGAGAAAAATCCCCCCACTCCAAACTACCCTTTACATGGAACTTTTTTCGAAAATTTTGATTCTCTAAAAATAGCTCTAACGATTTTGATTAAAGATATTTAGTGGAAAAATAAAATGTATATTTTGAATTTTCTGGGACTAGCCTCAGAAGACTACGTTATTCTAGGTGAATTTTACGGAATTTTCCATAACTGCTAAACCGTAAGAGATGGAGAAAAACTTACCATACAACAAATGTAGAGTACTTTAAAACACACAATTTTTGTTATATACAATTTTTTCGTGGAGTTGATTGTTTTTTTGTTTTGTTTTTTTAAGATATTCCTTGTTTTTTATATCAGGTATAAAAAACTTACACTTTTCTCATACAGGACTTTGTGAACTCGTGTCCATACAAACAAAGGAACTTCAGTCACATAGCAACCAGCTTTTGATTATCAGTTTAACATATGGTACTCCCTTATTTAGCTTCTATTTACAAGGAAGCAAGTAATAAGATTATTTCTGGTAATTTTTTCACGATTACCATGAAGTAAATAGAAGCATAAGATTTTTAAAAATAATTTATTCAAGAGATGTAGAGAAAGTCATGTGAATGGAACACATCAGGATTTTATTCTACCATACAGCCGTGAAATGTGGGCTACTACTCTGAGGTCAGTCCAAATTCATTATCTGCTTTTTCGAAATAACTATTAAAATTAAGGAATAAAGTTTTTAAAGATAAATTTTATTGTAAATGTATCTATTTATCACTCATATGCTCACGGAAGTATTGTTGAATGTGATATTGTTTAAGAGACATCAGCACATGGGTGGGGGAAAATGCACAATGCCCCTAGTATACAGAGATGTTTATTTTTTTCTCACATGAATGAAGTTTCCGGTCTTGTAGAAGCAGCACTAGATATCACAAAGCCCTGAACCCTCTTCTCTATTTTGAGAAACATTTCAAGAAACAAAAACAATTAGCCCGTCTTTATGTTGTGGGTGTCTGCCTCACATTCAAGAGGTCGCGAGCAAATCTCGGTTAGGGTGATTATCCGGATAACGTTTTTACCGGGATTTACCCTTATCTAGAGAAGACGAATGTCGAGCACCTTTGAGCTCTGAGGATCCCGGGGTCATTTGAACATGACATCCTTTCATTCACGGTCCGATATACCCTACCAGATTAAAGGACGTTAAAGTACAAAAACAAGAAGAAGAATAAATGAACTGTGTTATATTCGGTGCACAACAAGGAGTTGTTAAATATGGCCTCTTAATGAAATCTATCGTGACTGAAGTAGGACGGACTAGCGCTGAAGGAGAGATGAATGGTTGGGACATTAGTTTCTCTAACGTTACCAAGCGAGGTGGCTACGGGGTAGCGTGTGAGGCTCGCATTCGGAAGTTCGCGGTTCTATTCCCGTCGACGGCCCACAGTGACTTTGGGTTTTTCGTGGTTTTTACTGATCATTAGGCAATTATTGGGTAGCTTTCTCAAATGACACGATTTCCTTTCCATAACTTCCACCGCTCATGTTTCACAAGTGCTTCTAGGTTTCGTGGCATATGGACGGCCCGGACAAATGGCCTGCTTACACGATAGGGTATTCCCCTAAACTCTAGAGTTGCTTCCTTATTGGATCGTTTATCTCTCTCTTGGGCAACTGCAGTAGAGGGCGGGTCTTAAGGGACCTCCGCACTTCCCTGTGGCCTGTCTGTCTGCAGCCTCAGTGGTAACTTCACTTTTGCATCATCCTAGGAGGAAGGGGTCAGCGCAGTATCTCCCTAGGTCACGCTGCGCGAGATGTCCACCTCTGTTGTACAGATATACTCTAATGTTATGTGTGAAAACCTTTCTTCTGAACATGGAAAACGAGATTTAAAAGTAACACCCTCATCGAATAGGGATGAGCGTACAACCTAGGAGAATTGTCACATACCTTAAATAATGCAATTATTGGTTATATTGTTTCGTAGTTACTGTTCATTTCTCCCTACCACTTGCTGCTCCACTTGTTCTTGGGTGGGACCATTTCCTGTTGCTAGCTGTGATGTTGACTGCTCAGGGTTGTCCCGCCCGTGCAACTCGAATTCTTCCAGCTCATGCCTCGACCACACTTTGCCATTAATAATAAGTTTATCAAACTGAAGGACAGCATGCCAACCCTGCCTCCTTGCTTCAATCAAGTGGTGCTTGAGAAAGGTTCTTTCTTGCCTCACTCTCGAACTGAAGTCCTCGGTGATACAAATCCCTGATCCCTTGAGACATTTACTGTTTCTCCATATCTCGCTCTTAAGTTTATAATTTGTCAACTTACACATGATGGGCCGTCCCTGCCTCTCCATCTCCCGATCCTTCGTGCTCGCTCAACATCCACTGGCGACGGCTCAATCCCAAGTTGAGCCACCACTCACCCAATTAGCACCTCGCTGTCTTCCAAACACCACAATGTTGTTTCTTCTACTCTGGTTCTCTTAATAGTCCACCTTTTCCTCTAGTAAACTGAGCTTGCCCATTGCAGACTTACTCTTGCATTCACACTTAACACCTCCTCCGTCCCACAGCACCTGCCGAGACCTTCCTTCATTTCTTCCGCCAGGTTTCGAATCATTTCCTTCACTTCCTCTATTCCGTCCAACCTCCCCTATTTTTCACACCCCTGACCGCACGCTACACAAACACGTCCACTTTCCACCACGTCTCGAGACAAACTCCATAAAATATTTGTGCCCGCCTGAGTAGTGTGGTGGTAGCGAATCTGCTTCACATTCAACAGGTCGTGAGTTCCAATCTCGCTCATGGTGAGTTACCCGGTTAAGGTATTTTTTCGGGGTCCTGAGAACACGAATTTAGAGTAACTTTAAGCTCTATGGACTCCGAGATCATTTGAGCATCATTTCACCAATTTCATTTATCGTCCAATATGACCAATCAAGTTCAAGGACATTTAACTAAAAATAAATAAATAAATGTGTAAATATTGTATAGACTTGTTTGGTGTTTGAGTAATCTATATGTGTGAAAACGTGGTGTAGTTGTCAGTGCAAGTATGTATGTGTGATATGTGTTTTCTTTTATTGTTCTATGGTTACATCGCGCGCGCGCACAAGCGTGTGTGTGGTTTTTTTCTTTTATTGTTCTATGGTCACATAGCGCGCGCAAGCGTCTGTGCGTGTGTGTGTGTGTATTTTCTTTTATTGTTCTATGGTCACATAGCGCGCGCAAGCGTCTGTGCGTGTGTGTGTGTCTTTTCTTTTATTGTTCTATGGTCACAGCGCGCGAGCGCACGTGTGTGTGTGTTTTCTTTTATTGTTCTATGGTCACAGTGCGCGAGCGTGTGTTTGTGTGTGTGTATGTGTGTACGTGTGTGTGTGTGTAATATGTGCTTTCTTTTATTGTTTTATGGTCACATCGCGCGCGCTAGCGCGTGTGTGTGTATGTGTGTGTGTGTGTGTTTTCTTTTATTGTTCTATGGTCACAGCGCGCGAGCGCACGTGTGTGTGTGTGTGTTTTCTTTTATTGTTCTATGGTCACAGCGCGCGAGCGCACGTGTGTGTGTGTGTGTGTGTGTTTGTTTTCTTTTATTGTTCTAAGGTCACAGCGCGCGAGCGCACGTGTGTGTGTGTGTTTTCTTTTATTGTTCTATGGTCACAGTGCGCGAGCGTGTGTTTGTGTGTGTGTGTATGTGTGTACGTGTGTGTGTGTGTAATATGTGCTTTCTTTTATTGTTTTATGGTCACATCGCGCGCGCTAGCGCGTGTGTGTGTATGTGTGTGTGTGTGTGTGTGTTTTCTTTTATTGTTCTATGGTCACAGCGCGCGAGCGCACGTGTGTGTGTGTGTGTTTTCTTTTATTGTTCTATGGTCACAGCGCGCGAGCGCACTTGTGTGTGTGTGTGTTGTGTGTGTGTGTTTGTTTTCTTTTATTGTTCTAAGGTCACAGCGCGCGAGCGCACGTGTGTGTGTGTGTGTTTTCTTTTATTGTTCTATGGTCACAGCGCGCGAGCGTGTGTTTGTGTATGTGTGTGTGTGTGTAATATGTGCTTTCTTTTATTGTTCTATGGTCACATCGCGCGCGCGTAAGCGTGTGTGTGTGTGTGTGTGTTTTCTTTTATTGTTCTATGGTCACAGCGCGCGAGCACGTGTGTGTGCATGTATGTGTATTTGATATGTATTTTCTTTTATTGTTCAAACAAAGAAAACAAAGAACGCACGGCGTCCTTCGGTATAGACTGCCTCTGCAGTAGAATGGCCACGAATCTGGAGCTTCTCACTAAGAGACCCTGGATTTGGATTCTCGACTAGGCGGCGAATTTTCTTTTACTACATTGGATTCGCTCCAACAATCATATTTTTATATTACTCCGCGCAACGTGCAGAACATATGTGATCGATATGGAATAAGCACTCAGTTTCACTGGGCTGAGAAGATTCTATTCAACAATTATGCTGCATTCTCAATAAGATGCAAGCGCAGACGTAACGCAGCATAAGCGCAGACACAAGGAAACACCAATCACAAGAAGTTGGCAAGGGTTTTTGGATCCGCAAGTTACCTGTGAATATCTTCCAAGAGCTCCGCAAGTTACAAACTGAATAACATAACCAACAATACCACATAAGAAAATTCACTGAACCTTTTACAAATACATATGTTATAAAATTACATACTAACAACTGACGATCGCGGCAGTGACGTCACAGTAATTACTCATTAAAAATGTTGAAAATAGTACAAGCATAGAGACTTCAGAAAGTGATAAAGCTACACATTTAATGAACTTAGAATTATCTCTCTGCGTCTTCGATTTATGAGAACCAAGAAATCAAAACACAGATGATAGTTACATCTATTAAATCAGAAAAGGATTCGCAAGGAGACTGTCATAACCTCTTGAGGGAAATTAGAGATGGCGCGGCACTCCACGGCCAAATAGAAGAACATGCATGTACAGCAGGCCATGTAAAAATCTCGCAGTGTGATCGGTTGTTATTGCAATGCATAGAGAAAAGAAGCAGAATTCTTCCTCTTTGCATACAACGCAAGGATATGGTTTGGAATTTGCAAACTCTTGCGTGTTTCTATGTGAATGCTTACATTAAATAATACGAGTTCAAACTCTTGCGCTTACGTTGCGTATGCGCTTGCATTTCATTGTGAATGTAGCGTTAAAATATTGCAATGAAATAATTAATACCGGTATTCATTAGCGCATTTTAAAAGTAAGGTGTAAAGAAAATACAGAATTCACTACATAGGTAGACATGCATTTGGGAAAAATGCTTGGGACTGCTCCAACTTTGTTTACCTCAAGAGTCTTTCTTATTTCGGGAAAAGTATACCTAGAATCATTTCCAATCCGCCGCAATATCTGGAAATATGGTGCGAGAGTTAATTTGTGTGTGTTTAATGGTGTACTACTGCAAAATCAGATGTGTTCCATTCACATGACATGTTACGTCTCTGGAACAAAGTATTGTTAAAAAGCTTATTCTTTTATCTACATCGTGCAAATTGAAATAAAAATTAGCAGAAATGCATTATTCTAAGTAGAGGTAAATAATGGAATACACTAGGCTAAAACGATAGTCAAATCTTTTAAAAGCTGGTTGCCATGTGGTTGAAATCAGTTTCTTTGTATTTCTTTGTGAAAATTTTAAGTATTTTAAAACAGAAACCAAAATCAGGATATCTCGAAAACGGTCAATTCAACGAAAAAAATGTATATGCTATATATTGTGAGTTTCAAGGAGGGATAGATATTTTGTATAGTAAGTTTTTGCCTCTCTCTTACGGTTTACAAGAGATGCAAAATCAAGCAAAATGCATCCAGAATAAAGAGGTCTTCACAGGGTAATCCTAAAATTAAAATTTTCGAAATATGTTCCATGTAATGGGTAGTTGAGAAGGGGGGGGGGGATTTTCTTGAAAATCTTCGTGTTGTATTCCTGGAAGATACCAAACTTAAATATCAAGTTTGGTATTTAACTATTTTTGAGCTATGCTGTCCAGAGAGACATACTCACAGACCTTTTTCTAAACATGGTTTTTTTTTTTTATTCGGGGGGACCCAAAACATGTATTTCCACTGAACTCTTGGTATCGATTGTACATACTACGTGTAGAGAAAGTGAAAATGCTTATTTTGGATTTAGCAGGTCCGTGAAATCTGGTATCGAATGTTTTATTGCGTCACAATACCTTCTCTTTACACTTTACTTAATCTTTACATAGTGCGTGTAGTGAAAGTAAAATAAATGAACTCGACAAAGTATGTGTTATAACGAGATATACATTTTTACTTTCTCTGCACGTACACATTTTTTGTATAGTAAGTTTTTGTCTTTTCTTACGGGCTTTCAGTTATGCAAAATTAAGCAAAGTTGATCCAGACTAAAGAGATCTTATAAACAAATCTTCAGATGTTATTTTCAGAAAATTCAGGATAAACATTTCGTTTGTTATGAAAATATCTTAAACATATGGTGGCATTTTAATGAAAATTGTTAGCCGTTTTTGAGAAATTCAAACTTTTAGAAAACATTTCCATGTAAAGAGGGAATTCTTTTGAAAACCTTCGTATCCACTCTTAGAAGATACTGAACTTAAATACCAAGCTTGGTATTCCAGCGACTTTTCGTTTTTGAGCTATAATTACACACACACACACACACACACACACACACACACACACACATACACGTACTTGTATTGCAGGTGAAATCTCGGTATTAAAATGGTGGGTGAAATACAATACTATCTCTATCCACTTACGTTTGTAAATTCGTGCTAGAGAAAGTAATAAGAAGAATGTTGCTCCATATAACGTTAATTTGTCTTAAGAAAAGGAAGATAGAACTGTAAGGGTTTCGCAACACAAAAATATTTCTTCTCGTGACTCATTACATTCCAGAGCGCGGTAATGGTTAGCGAAGGTTGCGGGCACCCGAAGGCGTGGCCCGAGGGGAATGTTCCCGAGGGATGGCTACTGATTAATGGGACAAGTTGGAATGTATTGCTCAAATTTATTGCATTCCTGCATCCTGCCAATAGCTGCTCCATCCTATAAGCTGGATATTTTATTTCGTGAAAGGTTGGTAGCCCTCGGTTCTCTTGGACAGAAGGGAAGTACAGGTAGTTGGTACCCTTGCTTTCTCTGGGACGGGAATTTAACGATATACAAGGGTCGGCTGATAAGTCCAGGGCCTCTCAATGAAAACAGCGCTTAATATTTTACTTTCTCTATACGTACTATGTACATAGTGTATAGAGAAGGTATTGCACTCCACCCAAAAATTACATACCAAGATTTCACCGAAAATATATGTTTTGACACCCTCTGAATAAAAAAAAACAGCATTTTTAGAAAAATGTCCGTATGTGTGTGTGTGCCTGTGGGATGCATAGCTCAAAAATGAAAAGACCATTTAATACCAAACTTGGTATTTAAGTTTGGTATCTTTCAAGGATGCGACACGAAGATTTTCAAGAAAATCCCCCCGCCCTAATCTTCCATTTACATTGAAAAAATTTCGATTTTTTTTTTCTTAAAAATAGCTCTAACGATTTTGCTTGAAATCTCGTACATCTAAGCTATTTACTTGAGAAATAAAATGTATATCTTGAATTTTCTGGAAATAGCCTCTGAAGACTACTTTATTCTGGAGGAATTTTGCATAACTGCTAAACCGTAAGAAATGGACAAAAACTTACCTTACAAAAAATGTAGAGCACATTAAAAGACACAATTTATGTTATATAAATTATTTTCGAGTTAATCGTTTTTGAGATATTCTTTGTTTTTGGTTTCAGCTTTGAAAAACTTGTACTTTTCTAATACAGGAATTTGTCAACTCGTGTGCATACAAAGGAACTTTAGTCACCTAGTAACCAGCTTTTGACTTCACTTTAATCTATGATACTCCAATATTTCGCTTCTACTTACAAGGAAGCAAGTAATAAGACTATTTCTGCTAATTTTTTTCTCGATTAGCATGAAGTAAACAGAAGAATAAGCTTATTAACAATAATTTGTTACACAGAAGTAGAGAAAGTCATGTGAATGGAACACATCAGATTATTTTGCTTTATTTCTCAACAAAATCTCCAGAAAGGCTAATACTTTTGTCATATCGGTGTTTTAATTTAATTAAACCATCTCTGTAGTGCGATTTATCAAGGTCCTCAAAATAGCTGTTTATCACATCAATGATCGTTGATGTGAAATCTTCGTCCAAGATATTTTTTGAGGTTTGGGAACAGGTGGTGGTGACTGGGTGCTAGATCTCTTAACAGGGTGGATGTTCAAGCAATTCCACTTTAATTCGTACATTTTTCTCATTGCAATGACTGAATGATAGGCCAGAGCTTTGTCGTGATGAATTTTTTTTTATTTTATTTTTTTTTGCCAAATGAGGTATTTTTCTTTTCACCTCATCACTCAAACGTTGCAGTAAGCTTGCGTAGTAGTAGTGATACTTTTACCCTTTTCCAAGTAATCAATAACAATAATTCCCTGTGAATCCCAGAAAACACTCGCAATAGCCTTGTTAGCTGACAAACTTGACTTTGCCTTTGCGCAATCCACTGTTTTGACTGAGATTTACTTTATGGAGTGTGGTGATGTATCCCAAGTTTTATCCATGGTGATTAGCCATCTCAAAAATTCACTGGAATTTTTACGGTAGAGCTCCACATTCATCACAGAAAGAGTTTTTCTTTATACTTTTGATCAGGTGTCAACAAACGCGGCACCCATCTTGCTCAGACCGGGTAAAAGCCCAAAATATTACTTCAAATAATACCTGCGCGCCCTTTTGATATGTTTACAGCCTCTGCTATCTCAAACAACTTTATCTGCGGTCGTCCAGTACTAAATGATGAATTTTTCTGGAGTTGTCACTTCTTCAGGGCGTCCAGAGCGAGGCTCATCACTAGTGCTCGTACGTCCCATTTTAAACTCTGCAACCCACCTTTTAATCATTGAATATGAAGGGGCAGAGTCTTTCAATGTGCTGTCCATTTCCTCCTTGATTTCTTTAGGCGTTAAGCCTTTCAAATGGAAGTATTTGATCACTGCTCGTTGTTCCAAATCCTTCATTTTCGTGAAAACTCTAAAGTTGTCTTGTTTAAAATGCTGTCATTGGAAAACTAAACGAGCTATTGACCTGTAACTATGGATACAAGCTAGTCCAGAGTTAAACTATACGATGCTACCGTCTAACTGGCCTGGTGACGCCATATCTGTGTGAGGTTCGGGACTTATCAATCTATCATCGTACTTTTACTACAGGCGGCGCCGTGGGCGAGTGGTTAGACCGCTCGCCTTCCAGTTAGGCGGCCCGAGTTCGACCCCAAACGCCCGCATGTGGCGGACAAATTGGCATTTGAGCGGGTTTCCGCCGCCTCTCATTCCACCAATTTCTCCATTGTCACCTTTCCAATCATCAATTTCGCTTACATTTCATATCATGCACATCTTCATGTTCATGCCTGGCTACTTACCGACCCCTCGTAACAAGTTCTCCATTCTATGGTTTCGTGCTGTATGCTCCCCAACAAGCCTTGACTTGTAGGTCCTAGAGGGGAGTCAGTCCTTCAAATACGGGGAGGTTAACAAAACTTTACTGCAGCCAGAGCTTAAATGGGGAAACAATGCGAAGGACTAAAATAAAAATCTCATGTGTACCATTCACATGACTTCCTCTATATCTCTGCAACAAATTATTGATGAAAACCTTATGTTTGTATTTACTTCATGCTAATCAGAAAAATATAGCAGAGATAGTTTTATTACTTGCTTCCTTGTAAATAGAAGCGAAATGAGGGAGTTCCATAAGTTAAAGTGAAGGTTAAAAGCTGGTTGCTATGTGACTGAAGTTCCTTTGTTGTATGGACAGCAATTGACAAATTCCTGTATGTGAAAAGTATGTTTTTCAAAGCAGAGACCAAAAACAAGGAATACTCAAAGACGAGCAACCACAAGAAAAAAAATCTGATGTGTTACACTCACATGACTTTCTCTAGCTGCTCTATAAAACTCCTACAACAGATTATTCTTCTTTGTACACAATGCTAATCAAGATAAATGTTAGCAGAATGTTATTACTTAGTTCCTTATAAGTAGAAGGGAATAAGGGAATGCACTATGCTAAAGTGATTGTCAAATGTTTTAAAAAGCTATCGTTATACGATTACCATTGCAAATCACTCCTTTGCTTGGCCAAGAGTAGAACAAAATAAAAACAGACACTTCCTGTGTGAGGAAAGTTTAAGTACTTCACAATTGAAACCAATAAAAAAGAATATCTCGAAAACGGTTACCTCCACAACAAAAACGTAGAGGACAAAAATTGTGCGCTTTTTGTCATGAGGTACATTTTTTGTGTAGTACGTTTTCTATCTCTTACGGTTTAGCAGTTAAGCAAAGTTCAGCAAAGTTCATCCAGAATAAATAGGACTTCAGAGGCTATTCTCAAAAACATCGATATATACATTTTATTTCGGACATAAATAGCTTTAATATACGGAATTTTAATCAAAATCGTTAAAGCAATTTTTAAGAAAATCAAAATTTTCGAAATTTTATTCCACGTAAAGAGTAGTTTGTGGTGGGCAGATTCTTTTGAAAATCTTCGTACCGCATCCTAGGAAGATACTTAACCTAAATACCAAGTTTGGTATCTAACGGTCTTTTTGTTTTGGGGCTATGCTGTCCACAGACACACACGGACCTTTTTCTAAAAATGCTTTTTTCTTACTCAGGGGGCTCCAAAACATATATTTCCGATGAAATCTCGGTATCGAATTTTTGGGTGTATTACAATACCTTCTCTATCCCTATGTACATACGGGGCTAGAGAAAGTAAACATGTATCTAACCTAAATTGTGTTTTTTAACGAGCTATATATTTCTGTGTGGTAAGTTTTTGTCCATCTCTTACGGTTTATCAGTTATGCAAAATTCCGTAAAATTCATCCAGAATAAAGCACTCATCAGAGGCTATTCCCAGAAAATTCAAGATATACATTTTATTTGCCAGGTTAATATCTTTAATATACGATATTTTAATCAAAATTGTTACAGCCATTTTTGAGAAAATCAAAATTTTCGAAAAAAGTTCCATGTAAAGGGCAGTTGCGGGTGGGGGGATTTTTCTCAAAATCTTCGTGTCGCATGCCGGGAAGATACTAAACCTAAACACCAAGTTTGGTATTTAATGGACTTTTCCTCGTTGAGCTATGCTGCCCGCCCACACACACACACACTGAAAATGTTCTAAAAATGCTATTTTTGGATTAGGGGTGTCTTAAAACATGTGAAATCTCGGTATCGAATTTTTGGGTGCAATTCCATACCTTCTCTATACACTATGTACATAGTACGTGTAGAGAAGTTAAAAAGCATTTCAAGAAAAATACCAATGTGTGTGTGTGTTTGGACAGCATGACTGAAAAGCGAAAAGTCCGTTAAATACCAGACTGATATTTCTGTTTAAGTATGTCCCAAAGGTGTGACACCAATCATTTTCAAGAAAATTCCAAGCTACTCTTCGCATAGAAAAAGTCTCGAAATGCAGATTTTCTCAAAAATGGCTATGACGATTGGCATTAAAATACCATACATCAAAGATATTCAAATGACAAATAAAATGTGCCTATATCTTGAACATTCTGGGAATATGCCCTTAAACCCTCTTAATTCTGAATGACTAAAAATTTACAAAAAGCTACTACACAAATAATGCAGATCTCGTCAAAACACACAATTTATGTCTTTACATTTTTGTTTTTGAGTTAGCCGTTTCCGAGATGTTCCTTTTTATTGGTTTCAGTTCTCTCGAACAGGAACTTTTACTCCTGGCCATGCAAGGACAATCGCATAGCGATAGCATTTAAATATTTGATTATCGCTTTAGCATAGCGCGTTCCTTTAGTTCTCTTTTGCTTTTAAGGAACTAGAAGAACACCCTACTGTTGATGCTTATGTATATCAGTATGGAGTGCAAAGGAGAAGAATCTTTTGCAGCTGTTTATGCTATAGGAAAAGCACTAAAGGAGTGGATAAAGATACTATGATTCCACCATGTTTTGAAGTATAATTTATGAAACAATTATGATTATTTATTTGTTTATTTATTGCTTTCTCTACACGTACTTAGTGTATAGAGAAGGCATTGTATTGCACCTAACAATTCAATACCGAGATTTCACCAGAAATATATGTATTGGGCCCCTCTGACTCCAAAAAAAGCATTCTTAGAAAAAGAACAGTGTGTACGTGTGTGTATCTGTGGAAAGCATAGCTCTAAAACGAAAATACCGTTAATTACTCTATTCAAGTTTGGTATCTTCCAATGATGCGTCAGGAAGATTTTCAGAAAATCCCCCCACCCCAACTTCCCTTTAAATGAAACATTTTCGAACATTTTGATTTTCTCAAAAATGGCTGTGATGATTTTGATTAAAATACCATAAATTAAAGACATTTACGTAGCAAACAAAATGTATATCTTGAATTTTCTGGAAATAGCTTTTGAAGACATCTTTATTCTAGATGAGTTTTACTTAATTTTGCATAACTGGTAAACCGTAAGAGATAGACAAAGACTTGCTATACAAAACTTTTAGAGTTCGTTAAAACACACAATATGGTGTTGACTCTTTTCGAGATATTCCTCATTAATGATTTCAGCTTTAGAATACTTATACTTTTCACGTACGGGACTTGGCCATACAAACAAAGGATCTTCAATCACAAGGCTTTTAAAAGACTATCACATAAACTTAGTGTATTCCCTTACTTCCCTTCTACTTACAAGGAAGCAAGTAAAACAACTATTTCTGCTATTTTTTTTTCTCCTTTAGCATGAAAAAAATGGAAGAATAAGCATTTTAACAATAATTTGTTGCAGAGATCTAGAGAAAGTCATGTGAATGGAACACATCAGATTTTTTAATTAACGATGCTTCAAAACAAGACTTTTTTACTGGCGAATTAAAGCTAGTACCATTTCCCTTTGTATGGTTGGCAGTGCTTTACCTTAAAGTCACCTTTTTGAATTGTTGGGAACTTCCATTAAAGTGGTTTCCCCTATAATATGCGGAAAGCTAAAATTATTGAACTCCATGTGAATTTTATTTTTACCGTTGAGAAAAGGTGTTTAATCCTCAAACTATTGACATGGATATTTGTTATAGGCGATATTATTATTATTGTTATTGTTGTTATTATACTCAATAGAGATGCAGAGTAATATTTGTTACAACTTTCTTCCATATTCACAAGACACGCCACGTCTACTTCATAGCCCTGCAGGGACTAGAATAAACCTGCTCAAGTACATTGAAAACGCCTGGTTTTTGCGCGCTCGCTCACTAATTCGCACCCAGGGACTGTATTGCGGGGTTGCCCTCAGTCACGGGGCAGCAAACTTCCAGCTCTGGTGTTACTCAAGAGCGGCAGGCATTAAGCGGGGATAACACCAATTTCATAGCTTCGTTTCCGTAAACTTTACATTATTCTATGGCATAAAACAACAAACATAGCTTCCTTAAGCTTAATATGTATTTTCAAGCAAATTTTAAAAATGAATATACCCAATGTTGCAGGATTCTATAATTATTTGTTACTGCTTTTACGAATAACTACAACTACTCAATTTGGCAAAATATTGGAATGAACCTTATGATATTACTTCTTGTTAAAGCGCCCCACCCTTACAAAATCATTTAAAAGATATCCTTAAACATTACAGAGGACAGAATTAAGTTTGTATTACAGGAATAACCAGTACTCTGATGTATTTCAAATTTAATATGTTAAATCCTATTATAATAACACAGTGGAACAGATGCGTTCAATCTATTCTGAAGCAAAACATTCTTAAAATCTTAAAAACAAAACATCTGATGTGCTACACTCACATGACTTTTTATAGCTGTTCTACAAACAAACTTCTTATAAATAGAAGGGAACTAAAGAAATGCGCTATGCTAAAGTGATAGTCAACTGTCGTTATACGATTATCATTGTAAATCGCTTCTTTGCTTGGCCAGAAGTACAACAAACGGAAAACGGACACTTCCTGTCAGAGAAAAGAAAGTACTTCACAATTGAAACCTACAACAAGGAATATCTCGGAAACCGTTACCTCCACAACAAAAACGTAGACGACATAAATGATATACTTTGATGAGGTCTACATTTTTTGTGAGATAAGTTTCTGTCTATCTCATACAGTTAAGCAATTACGTAAAATTCGTCAATACTCATCCACAGTAAAGAACTATTCAGAGGCTATTCCTTGAAAATACAAGATATACATTTTATTTACGATGGAGTAGGCTTTAATGTGTGGTATTTAATTCAAAATCGTTAGAACCATTTTAAAGAAAAATACAATTTTCGAAAATGTTTCCATGTGAATGGTAATTAGTGGTGGGGGTGTTTTCTTGAAAATCTTCGTGTCGCATCCTTGTAAGATACAAAACCTAAATACCAGGTTTAGTATTTAACGGTCTTTTTGTTTTTGAGCTACGCTGTGCACAGGCACAAAGACCCTTTTTTCTAAAAATACTTTTTTTTTTTTGGACTCAGAGGACCCCAAAACATATATTTCCAGTGAAATCTCGTCATCGAATTTTTGGGTGGAATACGATGTACATTGTACATGCGGGCTAGAGAAAGTAAAAACAATGTTTAACAGGTCCAAACCACATGCAAAACAGAATACACTAAAATTACGCTTCAGCTGTGTTTAGCAAATAACTGTAAAATTCACTAAGCGATTTGGTAATAAGCTAAAGCACTAGAGATTGCCAATTGAATTTCTAACACAGCTGTGAAAATTAAAATAACAGAACACTAATAATTGTGTAAGCTCACTATAAAGCTAACGTTCTATAATGGAACCCACAATAGGTTCTAAGTTTGGCTATAAACTGCTTCTCCTACGAACAACCCGTTGGGATGGGACGGGGGGGGGGGGAGACAATACCAGTAATTACGCCCAAAATCTCCGACTGGTAAACAAGTGAATAAATTAAAATCTTGTCGGTACCGTACACACTGTTAGGTAAGTGTAAATTCACTTTAACCGGAACACCAGAAAAAGGCCCCAAAATATTTTAATTGGCAAAACCACTGGCAAATCCCAAACTTGATTTAAAACTCCAACCCTATAAAATTTAAGTAACATTTATAAATGGTACAGGCTGTACCAAAAGGTCTGTAATCAACTAAAGAACTGCAACTTTAATAATAATTGACCATAACAGTTGGCTATACTACGAATCCTGGGACTTGCAACATTGTAAGTTGTCATCTCAAAATAGCTTGAGATCACCTTGTGGTTTACAGGGAAACATGCGAGTCAGTTGAGAAATTCAATGCCAGGCTAGAGACCGGGAGATGTGTGGTTCAAATCCCGGCTATAGCATTGAATTTTACAGTCTGACTCTACCTATCCATTAACTTGCCATAATCATTTATCATAAGAGGCTTCTCCACAGTTATATGCACTTACTCTTAGAAACATCCCAAGATGCATTCTAATATTGCTATTGCTATTCAGAAACAAAGTTGATTTCGATTGCAATTCTACCTGATAGTTTTATTCATGCACTTCTATCAGAGGCAATTTCGACTGGCTTAAGTAGCCCTATTCCATCCTTTAAATAAGTTTTAATCTAAAGGGAGATTGAATGAACCATCTAACAGGTGACATTCTGGAGAGTGAGAAGAAGGGCACGTGCATGTTTATAGTGTGCTATATCCAATCCCTTTTTCGCCTTTTATTTGTTTTTTAAACTGCCAGAGACATGAATAAGAGTTTATGAGCAATATAAGCCTTTCCATGCCATTACAGCTCGGAGCAATAACGAGCGTTTTAAGGAGCACTAGGCGCCTAAGTTAATCCTGCTATGTTGGCGCCAACAAATGGTCGTCTAATGATTGTGCTTGGCCTTTGTCTCTGATGACCACGAGCTCAGCCCATTGTGCACGCGCTTGTATCCCGGCAAGTGTTCGTAAAATCATGAAAATGAGACATGTAAGGCTGTCAGAAAGATATTCTTAGACTTTGTGGCATTCATATGCGAGTGGGCACAAACAAGGAATCTGGACCAAAAAAAGACCCAATTTTAGAAAGGGAGGGGTACGGCTAACTGCGGAATAATGAGGGAATTCGGATAGAGTGCAAAATCAGAGCAGTTGAATATTGGATGAGGATTGTTCACGGAAACCAATTTCTAATTCGGACAGTCTGGTACCGTGAACAGTGGCGAATGGAAGGGAATTCGATCAAAATTTAAAAAAAAAAATCTTATGTGTACCATTCACATGACTTTCTCTACATCTCTGTAACAAATTGTTGTTAAAAAGCTTATTCTCCAATCTACTTCATGCTAATCAGAAAAAAATAGCAAAAATAGCCTTATTACTTGCTTCCTTGTAAATAGAAGCGAAATAAAGGAGTACCTAGGTTAAAGTGATAGTCAAAAGCTGGTTGCTATGTCACTGAAGTTCCTTTGTTTGTATGGACAGCAATTGACAAATTCCTGTATGAGAAAAGTATAAATTTTACATAACAAAAATCAAAAACTAGGAATATCTCAAAAACAACGAACTCCTCGAAAAAATGTATGTAACATAAATTGTGTTTTAACGTGCTCTACATGTTTTGTGTAGTAAGTTTTTGTCCATCTCTTACAGTTTAATAGTGACTCAAAATTCCGTAAAACTCATCCAGAATAAACTACTACCCTTCAGTCTATTCCCAGATACTTCAAGATATTTTATTTGTCAGATACATGTCTTTAATGTAGGATATTTTAGTCAAAATCGTTAGTCATTTTTGAGAAAATCGAAGTTTTCGGAAAAAGTTCACTGTAAAGGGTAGTTTGGGGTGGGGTTTTTTCTCAAAATCTTCGTGTCGCATCCCTGGAAGATACTAAGCTTAAATACCAAGTTTGGTATTTTACCGACTTTTCGTTTTTGAGTTATTGTGTCCACAGACACATGTACATACTGACACACACGGACCTTTTTGTAAAAATGCTTTTTTTTGGATATAGGGGACTCTAAAACAAATTTCCGGTGAAATCTCGGTATCGAATTTTTGGGTGGAGTGCAATTCCTTCTCTATACACTATGTACATAGTAAGTGTAGAGAAAGTAAAAAGGGTTGGTAACCATTGGGATGGGATACATTTGGATTGCGGGGCAGGCAAACAGGCGGAGTATTTGGAGAAAAATTAGGGACCGGCTTTGTGATATTGACAGACAGCAAATAATTGCACAATCCACGGAGAGGGTGAAGAAGTACAGTCTGGGCCAAATCAGAGTGGGGAATGGAGCAGTACATCAAAAGAGGTACCAAACTCATTAGAGAGGGGCTCGCGTGGATTAGACCAGGAGCATGGCAGATGATAAAACTTACTGAAAGAAGTAATGATAATCTGCTCCATTTGCGAAGAGGAAGAGTCGTGGGCCCATATCTTGGCAAGATGTAGGGGTACGGAGGAATGGCGGGAAAAATATATACCGCGATTGTTTACCTTGCGAATGTAGAGCGAGAAGCATGTTGGACGCTACTGGCAGGCACGGAAGACGTGGACGGGCTAGGCAAATGTATACTTAAGGCAATACAATAGAGAAGAGGGGGATAAGAACAGGTAAACAAAAGTGACTACAATGTTTTACATGTATGTTATGTCATACTTATGTCATAGTTGTGTTATGGTTTTGTATATTGTGTATACATTTATGCTTCTCAATGAGATATACTGTGTGCTATAAATTTAAATTGCGCATTTGAATATGTTTGTATCTTTATTTTCGTCTTCACTTTTAATTCTTTGTTGTTGTTGTTGTTCTAATATTGCTTTTTATTTTGTGTATTACAAAAGCACGTGTTGTCTGTGCGATTGTTGAAGTTCAATGTTTCATATTGTTATGTCAATAAATACACTATTCATTCACATAGTTGGAAATATAACAGTAAAGCTGTAAGTAACATTTTAACTATGCATTCGTAGACGTTACTTGCTCAAAATGCATCAACATCAAAAGGCAAACATTTTAAGTTATGGGGTTCAATCAAGAGACTCTTGATGGTGACTTTAACCGACTGCCACTCTTTTTAGGGAGGTATTTTTTGGTGGAGTTTTTAATACCGAGTAAGCATAAAATAATTTTTACATTTCACATTTAAATTTATTCCCTCCCTGTATATTATTTTCATCAATAAGACACTTTTGCTAGTGCTGGATTACATTTATTTGCAAAAAGAAAAACACTTGACGTACTTCAAATTTAAACAAAAACCTTGAAATTTAACACATCAAGCAATTTAACAATGACATAGCCTTCAAAATGCTCTAAATCAGTATGCCCCCCACCCGTGTAACAATCTCCGGTAATGAAAAAGCGGACAGGGCAGTTTTGGAATTACGAACTATTCAAATTGCCGAAATAAGACATTTACACTGCAATTAATCCGTTTAAACAACAGAAGAGCGCTATTATAATGCTTCTGGTTTACACTCTGGCCATTCAAGATTATCTCATGAACATGATATGTTTTCCAAAGCTGAAACCAAAAATAAGGAATATACGTATCTAAAAGGATTATCTTCACGAAAAAAACATGTATATAACAAACTGTGTATTTTAACATGCTCTACATTTTTTGTGTTTTGCATTCTTTTTTTTTTTTCATCTCTTATGGTTTAGCAGTTATGGAAAATTCCGCAAAATTCATCCAGAATAAAATAGTTTTCAGAGGCTATTCCTCGAAAGTTCAAGCTATACATTTATTTGTCAGGTAAATCTCTTTTAATATATGATATTTCAATCAAAATCGTCAGAGCCATTTTTTAGAAAATCAAAAGTATTCTAAAAAAGTTCCATGTAAAGGGTAGTTTGGAATGGGTGGTTCTTCTCAAAATCTTCGTGTCACATCCCTGGAAGATACTGAACTTAAATACCAAGTTTGGTAGTTTACCGACTTTTCGTTTTTGAGTTATCGTGTTCACAGACACACGGACAGCCAGACACGTACCTTTTACTGAAAATGCTTTTTTTTTTTTTGGATAAAGGGGACCCTAAAACATATATTTCCGGTAAAAATTATAGCTTAAATAGCCAAACGAAAGAAAACCTTATTTCTCCGCTAAATTGGTATGCTCCAAACCCAGTGACTGACATTTCTGTCTGTTGAAATACGAGATGGCTTATAGAGTTGTCGGAGAAGAGGGGTGGATAATGAATGGCGAAATCGTTTATAGGTGGCGCGGAGAACGGTAACGGGATTCCTGTGTCAGCACGCAGATTGTCATTGCGGATAAACTCCATCTTAAATAACTGTTTTACAACCTTAGATTATCAGCATCTGTGTACAACAGGCGTACTGTTGCACTGGTCTCATTAGAAAACAAAGCTACAAGTAATCTACTCTGTTTCTTGAGATTTTCATCAAGTACAACGGCCGTTTTTTTTTTCAATCTCTGATAAGCTATAAATAAAAGACACGTTCATAGATAACAACTATTTTATTACTAAAAGCTTTATACACTTATGGTTATTTTTCAAATAACCACCGAAAAGATTGAGACATTTATCGTACCTGTGCATAAGCTTTGCAATACCCGCTTCAAAAAATGTTGCCGCCAATGATTTCAAATGAGCATTGACGTTGTTTTGAAGATCTTCGTACTTTACGACGTTTGCGGAGAGGCATTCAAAACAAACGAAGAGGAATGCTGACTTCAGGAATTGTGTTGATCCATGACAACGCTCGTCCACGCACTGCTGGCACAACCCATCGGCTCCTTGAACAATTTCAATGGGACATTTTCGATCATCCGCCATACAGTCCTGACCTGGCACCCAGCGACTTTCAACTTTTCCCTGAACTGAAGACGTGACTAGGACGGCAGCACTTTCAAACCAAACGAAGAGAGTTCCAAGGTTAAAGTGATAGTCAAAAGCTGGTTACTATGTGACTAAAGTTACTTTGTATGGGCAGGAGTTGACAAATTCCTGTATGAGAAAAGTATGTTTTTTAAAGTTCAAACCAAAAACAACTCCACGAACAAAATGTATATAGCATAAACTGTGTGTTTTAACGTGCTCTGCATTTATTGTTTTTTAAGTTTTTGTCCATCTCTTACGGTTTAGCAGTTATGCAAAATTCCGTGAAATTTATCCAGAATTAAGTGGTCTTCAGAGACTATTCCCAGAAAATTCAAGGTACACATTTTATTTGGTATGTAAATATCTGAAATATAATATATTTTAATCAAAATCGTTAGCCATTTTTGAGAAAATCAAAAACTTTCGAATTTCTTTCCATGCAAAATGTAGATTGATGTGAGGGTATTTTCTTGAAAATCTTCATGTCCCATGTTTGGAAGATACAAAATTTAAATATCAAAGTTTGGTGTTTAACGGTCTTTTCTGTTTTGAGCCACATCGTCCACAGACACACACACATGGACCTTTTTGCAAAAAGCTTCTTTTTGTTTCAGAGGGACCCAAAACCTGTATTTCCGGTGAAATCTCGGTATCGAATTTTTAGGTGCAATATAATTACCTGCTCTGTACACTATGTACATAGTACGTGTAGAGAAAGTAAAACTTAAGCAATGACTTTTTTGGTGTTTTAGAAAGAAATGCTGAGATTAAATTTCGTGTTCTGAAACTAATTTGCAATAAAAAATGTATGAGCCCAAGGTTAACAATTTTGCTAAAGGAAATGACGTATGTTTGTGAGGTTATAAGGTTAGTATAACATTGAACGTGTTGAACAGCAAAACTGCATCCATATTTTATATATTGTAGTGCTTAAAATCTGATTTTATCGTTTGACAATTCACTTACGAAACTTTACACAAATCGCATTAAGTAGAGTTTACGTTAGTACAGACATGAGACAGAGCTCTGAGAATAACTAAAAAAAAAAAAAGCTGATGTGTTCCATTCACATGACTATCTCTACAACAAAGTATTGTTAAAAAGCTTATGCTTCTATTTACTTCATGCTAATCGAGAAAAAATTAGCAGAAATAGTCTTATTACTTTTTTCCTTGTAAGTAGAAGCGAAATAAGGGAGTACCATAGGTTAAAGTGATACTCAAACGCTGGTTGCTATGTAACTGAAGTTCCTTTGTTTGTGTGGACACGAGTTGACAAATTCCTGTATGACAAAAGTATAAGTTTTTCCAAGCTGAAACCAAAAACAAGGAATATCTAAAAAAACGATCAACTCCACAAAAAATGTATATACCATAAATTGTGTGTTTTAAAGTGTTCAACGTTTTTGGTGTAGTAAGGTTTGTCCATCTCTTACGGTTTAGCAGTTCTGCAAAATTCCGTGAAATTCATCCAGAATGAAGTAGTTTTGAGAGGCTATTCACAGAAAATACAAAATACACATTTTATTTGTAGGCAAATATATTTAATATAGGATATTTTAATCAAAATCGTTAGAGCTATTTTTAAGAATATCAAAATTTTAGAAAAATGCTCCATGTAAAGGGTAGTTGGGGGTGGAGGGATTTTCTTGAAAATCTTGTGTCGCATCCTTGTAAGATGCCAAACTTAAATACCAACTTTGGTATTTCACGGTCTTTTCGTTTTTGAGCTATGCTGTCCACAGGCACACCCACACGCACGCACACGGACCTTTTTCTGAAAATGCTTTTTTTTTTATTCAGGGGAACCCAAAACATGTATTTCCGGTGAAATCTTGGTATCGAATTTTTGGGTGGAATGTGATACCTTCTATGTACACTATGTACATAGTACGTGTAGAGAAAGTAAAAAGAAGGTGAATTTTTAGCGGATGAAGGCTGGAGGTTATTAAAACTTTATATAGACGGAGAAAATACGAACGTTTTGCTCTGCAGTGCCTTCTAAAACTACAAATATATGCATATGTATGGTTTTGAAATGTCACCCGGGAAAATGTGCATCTGTAAAATTAAACTTTCAATTCGATACGGGCAGAAACTAATTAACAGCTATTGTGACTGAACCAATGCACTCAATTACATGTTCGTTATGAAACTTCAACAGACGAGAATAGCTCATGATTTTATACTACAATACATGTTTCAATTAATTTGTTTAACTTCTTGAAACAAAATATCTTAAATACTCCCCTCCCGGAGCTCCCGGGTTCCATTCCCGGCTGGATTGGGGAATTTTTCTTTAACCAGAATTATTCCCTATCCCCCGAGCGTCTGCAAGTATGTATGTTAGAGTGAATGTGCGTATGTGTGTGTTTAACGTTTTAAAAGTGATTAATCTAATGTAATAACCTACAGTGAATATATAAGTTGTTTCACAAGCCAAAAACCCTGATACGACCGTTGAACTTAAAAGGGGCTATACAAATAAACAATAGCAAAATATGATGTATTCCATTCACATGACTTTCTCTACATCTCTCCTAAAATTATTGTTAAAAACCTTATGATTCTGTTTATTTCATGCTAATCCACGAAAAAAATGTATACAACATAAATTGTTTATGGTAAGTTTTTGTCTATCGCAGCTTTGCAAAATTCCGTAAAATTAATCCAGAATAAAGTGGTCTTGAGAGATAATTTCCAGAAAATTCAAGATATACATTTTATTTGTCACGTCAGAATTTAATATACAATATTTTAATCAAAATCGTTAGAGCCATTTTTGAGAAAATCAAAATTTTCGAGAAAAAATCCATGTAAAGGGTAGTTTGGGGTGGGAGGATTTTTCTCAAAATCTTCGTGTCTCATTCCTGGAAGATACTAAACTTAAACACCAAGTTTGGTATTTTACCGACTTTTCGTGCCGACGGACGGACACACACACACACACTCACGGACTTGTTTCTGAATACAGGGGACCTTAAAACATATATTTCTGGTGAAATCTCGGTATCGAATTTTTGGGTGGAGTACAATACCTTCTCTATACACTATATATGTGGTACGTATACAGAAAGTAAAAATGTTTTACAAAGTTATGTGTTATGTGAGGCAGTGTTAGGTGTATGTACATGATTTTCCGCTCTATTTTAAGAGTGAGTCATAATCAACAAGAAATTCTATTGTAATATTCAGAAACTATTTGCTCAGAAATTAGCTAAAGTGGTTCCAGGAATTCGTTTTGACGATTTTGTGAGGGGCGTCAACGAGTTATGTCTTGACATCGATTAGGAAAGGAGTACACATACAGGCAACTGTCAGCTTAAAGCGGTCCATGCCGAACAGTGCGAACATACCAGAGTATTCGTACGTACTAATCAAAGTATTTAGGTATTTATATGAACAATCAAATCAAAACAGCGTTGATTTACTTTCCTTTACGATACTAAATTGTAAGAAATATTGCCAATCATAATAAAATAATGCTGTGAGAAATGGAAACAAACACAACATATTGGTATTTTACTCTGATCTCTGTATCAGGAACTAGAGGGTATAAATATGTCTAGAAGCTTTAAACCTGATTTGGACCATCCTTAAGAGCATTAGCCATTACCAATACATGGAACCCAGCAACCTGCTCTTTGTTTACATACAAATATCATCTACTTGCCCGTTTCTTCTTATTGTTACTATTATTATGATTAATAATAACAATAATAATAGTAATAATAATATTTTAAGCCCCCCTGGGTAGTGTGATGCTAGCGTGTCTGCCTCACATTCAACAGGTCGTGAGTTCGAATCTCGCTTAGGGTGAGTTACCCGGATAAGGCTTTCTCCCCTTATCCTGAGAAGACGAATGTCGAGTAAGTTTAAGCTCCATGGACCCTGAGATATTTGAGCAATTTCATTCAACGTCGGATATGACCAACCAGGTTATCAGACGATGAATGGATACTCCAATGAGGTCAATCGAACGAATGATATTCGTCTTGTCAGGTTAAGGATAACCCCCTAAAAAGGCTTAACTTGGTACGCATCCTAACAGAGATTGGAACCCGGAACCTCTGGAATGTGAGACAAGACGCTACGCCTCGGTTTTATTTTGGCATCTGCAGGCTTCTGCGGCGTTGCCACATCTTGCAAACTTAGTACTAGATTTATTTAGTAACTAAGCAAGTAGTTACAAAATGTCCAATAAGATGTTTTTTAACTGTTATTGCAAACCTATTCCCTTATATCTGCACACTTGTTTCATTTACACATAAGGTTGTACAATTATATCCGGCTTTTTGTGTTGGTAGGACTGGTATGTATGCTATTAGCTCAGCAAATTCGGGAGTAATCTTAAGTTAATGACAACTATTATATGCATGAAGGTGAAAATCTCCAACACTTTCAATTACTTAAAAGAAACATTAAAGAAAGCATCAAGTACCGGAAAACCGAAAGTTTGGCCCAAATATTGAGTGAGAGTAAATATTAATTTATCTGTATACTTTTGTATTTTCTCTACGTGTCATACGTAGATAGAGTATAGCGAAGATGGATAACATCCAACACTTCGAGATTTCACCAGAAATAGATATATGATTTAGACACCAAGAATATTCTATCGGAGGGGGGGGGGGAAGAGTGTGACGTCGTCTCCTTAGCTGCTTACCAAGCGGGAGACCTGGGCTCGATCCCCAGTACCGGCGTGAGGATTTTTCCCCTGCTGGGAGACCTGCCCCGGGGTGCACTCAGCCTCGTAAGGTCCCTGGGGGGGGCCAATTGAGGAGCTACTTGATGGAGAAGTAGCGGCTCCAGTTCAGGAGGACCGCATTAACCGGCCGGGGGCTCGAGGCGCTGACCACATCTGCACCCCATCCATGACGCCTGTAGTGGACGCAGCGGCCGGGCGGTAGACCAAGGTTCCCCGTGAGCTGTCGTGCCATGCAGTTATTATAGAAAGAGTGAGTGAGTGTGTGTGTGTACCATAAATCAAAAACGAAAAGTCCGTTAAATATCAACCTTGGTATTTTAGTTTGGTATCTCTAAAATATGTGGCTGCTCGTCTCCTGATCCCAAGCGCCCAGATGTGGGATTCATGGTGCACGAAGCGGCGTCTGTGTATGTTTTCTCCGGGTCCTCCAGTTTTCCCCGCCACTCATTCCACCAATTGCTCCTCAATATCGCTTACATTTCATATCATCCACTTCATGTTCATCCTAGCTACGGGCCGACCAATTGTAACAGGTTCTCCATTCTGTGGTTTCGTGCCGTTGGTTCCCCGACAGACTTCTGACCCCTAGGCATTGACTTGTAAGTCTAAGGGAGGTGTCAGTCCTGCAAATATGGGTAGCGTAAGCCGATTACGAAACGAATCTCCCAAATACGCGAAACGAAGATTTTCAAGAAAATTCATCCATCCCAAACCACCCTTTACAAGGAAAAATGGCTCCAACGAACATGAATAAAATATCGTATATTAAATATATTTACATGCCAAATAAAATGTATAACCTGATTTTTTTTGGGAATATCCTCTAAGGACCTCTAACTTTGCACAAATGATAAACAAAAACTTACTATACACATAACGTAGATCTCGCTAAGTACAGCATTTATGTCGTATATGTTGAGCGTTTCAGAGATATTCTTTGTTATTGGTTTCAGTGTTGAAACACTTCTACTTTTATTAGTCGGGGATCTGCCAACTGCTGGCTGTACAAACAATGGAATATACAACCTGCTTTTCAAAGTTTAACTATCTCTTTAAGCTAGTGTACTCCCTTATTTCTTTTATTTGCAAGGAAGCAAGTAATAAGACCATTTCTCCAATTTTATCCATTAGCGTGACCAGTAGATAGAAGAATAAACTGTTTAACAATAATTTATTACATAGATGTAGAGAAAGTCCCATTAGTTTATAGACATTGAGGAAATATTGGTTTCCAAAACTGCGAGGTGACCGAATGGCTGCCATACCCACTTGAACACCAAGGGAAGGGAGGCATATGACAAATTTTATTCTCATACCACCGTGTCTGAGAATTAGGTGACCCATCGCGCGGTAAGTATTTGCTTTTGTGAAACATAGTACATAAAACCTTAAATAAAAACAACCGTTTAAGATCATATTTATTTCCGTTCGGTTTTGACACTTTAAGGCAACTGATGCATTTTTTCGGTTTTGGCTAATTAAAAGTGTTGCAGATTTCCATAAAAAACGTAAGAAAACCATTATTTGTGCTGCATTATATATAATATATACAGGGTGTTAATTAACTATAGCGAAATATTTTCACAAAATACTTAATAAGTGATTTGAGATAGGAGACACTTGGCCTGTTTATTGAAATTTCGAAGTAACGGTAATAAGTTTCTGATGTGCCAGTACGCCACGTATTACGGCACTTCGTCTGGAACGAAAAAAATATGGATAAAAACATTTACTCTATGACAAGAATCGAACACGTGACCTTTGGGATAGTAGCTTCCCGCGTTACGCATTAAGACAACAGAGCAGTTGAAAAAAACGCCTCCAGAGTAGGCTAAACAACGTAGTTAATGAATGTTCAGTGTCGCACTGTCAAGTGATTAGTTCGAGATTTTACAGATTTTTGCAACATTAAATTTTGAGAACGCTAGTAACGAGCTGCTAAAAAAACGATATTTCTATACTCGGGCAGCAGTTTTAAAGACATTCTAAGCCATTTTTTCCACCTGCTTTGCTTTAACACCGACTTATCAGCACCTGATATCCACACGTTTAACGTTATGTTTATCCGGAGACTATACATCGCCGATCTCAAATCTCAGTCACGTGCACACTCTCTCAAATTAATTCGGTGTAGTTCATTAACACCCTGTCAGCACGTCTAATCCTTTGGGACGTAGGTGTTTCATTATTAAAGCAAGTGATTAGAAAGCATATGAACTGCTTAAGATCAAATACTTCTAATTTTCTTACCGCGAATTAAATCGCTTCTTTGGGAAATAAAGAAAGGGAAACATTATCTGGTCTGATTCCTCATCGAGTATAAATTTAAGAGGCTGTTCTTTTAAAGTTATGTTGCAGAAAATTAAGCGATTTGCTCGGCTCCATTAGCCTTATAAACAGAAAAAGGAAAAGAAAATATTCAGTAATGACCTTGAAATATAAAAACAGTTGGTTGCGGGAGAGCGCATGAAAAGCTAGGTGGCGGTATCTCCACTTGTGCCGTGTAACCACAACATTCAAAGTAATGAAGATCACTTTCGCGATAAGATCAGTAGAGGGAAGCACTGGTGCCGGGGCGTTCAGCAGATGAAAAGATATCCAACTTCGCCATTTCCCACCCAGGGCGAAATGATTGCGCCGGGCACTGTTATTTCACAAGGAAACAATATTCTTTTATAGCGCCTTCGCAATTCAAGTTTGCACTCCACGCCCTCGGGTGCTCACAAAAATACAAACCTTTTATAAAAGTTTGTTTTTATAGCCCCGCTTATACAATAGGATATTCATCAGATTTTAGACACAATCATTCACTATACTGTGTGTGTGTGTTTGTAGCAGCATCTATATCCTTAATCCCAGGCATATTTTCTGATCCCATTTAAGTTATTTTCTATTTTTACTTTCTCTACAGGCACTATATACATAGTGTATAGAGAAGGCCACCCAAAAATTCGATACCGAGATTATACAGGAAAAAATGTTTTAGGGTCCCCTGCATAAAAAAACGTATTTTCCAAAAAGGTCCGTGTGCATGTGAGTGTGTGTGTGTCAGTGAACATAACTCAAAAACGAAAAGTCGCTAAAATATCAAACTTGGTATTTAAGTAAAGTTTCTTCCAGGGATGCCACATGAATATTTTGAGAAAAATCCCACTACCCCAAGCAACCCTTAACGTGGAATTATTTTCAAAAATGTTCACTTTAAAAAAATGGCTAACGATTTTTTTTAAAATATCGTATATTAAAGATATTTACCTCACAAATAAAATGTATATCTTGAATTTTCTGGGAATAGCCTCTGAAGAGTAGTTTATTCTGGATGAATTTTACTAAATTTTGAATAACAGCTAAACCGTAAGAGATGGACAAAAACTTACTACACAAAAAATGTAGAACACATTAAAGCACACAATTTATGTTATATACATTTTTTTCGTGTAGTTCTTCGTTTTTGTGACATTCCTTATTTTTGGTTTCTGCTATGTAAAACGTATAATTTTCTCATACAGGAACTTGACAACTCCTATCCATACAAAGGAACTTCATTGACATAGCAACCAGCTTTTGATTATCACTTTAACCTACGGTTGTCCCTTATTTCGCTTCTACTTACAAGGAAGCGAGTAATAATACTATTTCTGCATAAAGTAAATAGAAGTATAAGCTTTTTAAGAATTATTTGTTGCAGGGATATGGAGAAAGTCATGTGAATGGTACACATCATATTTTTTAATTTTATCTTTGAAAGCAATTTAATTGACACTAAGGGCTGAAACTTTTACCACGCATTTGCACTTAAATAGGTTTTATTTTAACGAAGGGGTTTTTACTTTCTCTATACGCACTATGTACATAGTGAATAGAGAATGATTTGCACTCCACCAAAAAATTCGATACCGAGATTTCACCGGATACGTTTTAGGGTCCCCTGTAACCAAAAAAAGCATTTTCACAAAAAGGTCCGTGTGTGTGTGTGTGTGTGTGTGTGTCCGTGTGTCTTTGAACAGGATAACTCAAAAACGAAAAGTCGGTAAAATACCAAACTTGGTATTTAAGTTTAGTATCTTCCAGGGATGCGACACGAAGATTTTGAGAAAAATCCCGCCACCCCCAGCTACCCATGGAACAAGCTACCCTTTCTTTTTTTGAAAATTTTGATTTTCTCAAAAATGACTAACGATTTTGATTAAATTTTTGAAAATTAAAGATGTTTATCTGACAAATAAAATGTGTATCTTGAATTTTCTGGTAATAGCCTCTGAAGACTACTTCATTCTGGATGAATTTTTCATAACTACTAAACCGTAAGAGATGGACAAAACTTAACCCAGAAAAAAATGTAGAGCACGTTAAAACACACAATTTATGTTATATACATTTTTTTCGTGTAGTTGATCGTTTTTGAGATATTCCTTTTTCTGGGTTTCAGCTTTGAAAAACTTATACATTCTGATACAGGAATTTATCAACACATCAGATTTTTATGTATATGGATTAGTTATTTTTTTGGTATTTAAAAATCATCAATTTGCAATAAAATTTTAAGAGATTTATTAAAATAAACATCTTTCATTCTACTGAACAGAAGTACTTTATTTCTCATCAATCACCAGTAAAGGTATTGTTGAATATACCTTGTAAAGTTTAGCCGATCAAGTTAAGATGACATGTCAAAGTTTAACATTGGCATTTGGGCTGACCTTAAACACAGGTACCTGAATCCATGCCATTAAACTGGACAAACTTGACCAAAGTCTCAAGTCCTTATGGTGCGCTGTATCTCTGGCAAGATCAAATGATAACTTGGCACCAAGCGTATATTTTCGGATTTTATATCCCATGTGAGGTTAAGCCCCTAAGTTAAGTGCGTGGTTACAACTTTATGGAGCAGCCCTTGCTGGCAACACTGTAGATATAATTCCGGTAACATCCGGAACCTCCAAAATACGAGCCCTAAACGCTCCCCTAATAGCATGTACTCCGAGGGCTATATAGACGCTTCCAAAATGAATTTGGGTTAGGTCCAGAAAATCCATTACGGGGCAAGAGGACTTTGTAGCCAACCACAGAGGTTAACTCGTTCCGCGGGGGGGGGGGGCACGACAGAGTTTTTAACTCGACCTCACCGCGGGAAATTACGAGCGTGTTCGGCTTAATACCTCATTTCTGCTCTTTCGTATCACTGCGGGATCCCTCTTAAAGGAAGCTTTTACACCACACACGAGCTACCCTTCTGAAAACTTCTGCTTCTGAAAAATATGGCTATCCGAACTACTTAACGTTTTATGAGATTATTTCCACAAATCAGAGTCGAATGTATGCTTATATAACATTCACAGGAGATTAAAGCCGATGTCCCACGGTCAAGTATTTTAGTCCAATACTCTGCAAACTACAAATTGGTTCTGGGACATCGGATAATTTCATTGTATACAATTTCCGTCCTATTTTTTGGTCCAATTCCAGTTTGCTACAACAGGATACAAGGTTTCTAATGTTTGGTCCAAATGTATGAAAGCAACCAATGAGCGACCAGGTAGTAATGACGTAATAAGATGGCAGCTAGCGCTGCGTCTTCCTTCCCGCCAACGTGATGGTGTGAAACTTGGCTATCTTGTAGACTTTATCCTAAATAATAGGGCTATAGTAGCTGAGCTATGGTTGAAATACACATTTTTTTGGGCGGCAGAGGTTTATGAAATAATGACTCGGGTATTTATAACCCCTGCAAATGTATTTTATCGGACCTTCTTTTCTCGGCAAAATATAAAAACGCTACCTTTGATCTGCTGGTATGGACTGCCTCATATTTGTGTCTTGGTGAGCGATTTTTGCCTCACCTAAGGACAGCAACTTTCCAAACAAATTTCCGTCCATTCTAAGGAAGTTAGAATAATTTACAGAGTCAGAAACGAGTTCATTTTGCAGCATATGTAGTACACCTCTTCCTTGGCCTGCATTCCTGCGTTCCAACCATGGTCTACTCCTTATTGATTTTTTCTTTCTAGTATAATATGCTCTTGCAATGGATACATAAACAAGGCTTCCGACAGCGAACGTAAATAATTGTGGATCAGCAACCTCCACCATTTTCTATCAGCTGTTCATGTGCAAGCCAGAAACATTTCGACCAATACACACTCACGTGGGAATGGTATGAAGAAGTTGTACATAACGTTCTCGTTGTATAAAAAAATGCTGGACCAAACTTTGACCGTGGGACATCGGCTTTAATGCCATTAAGAATAAGCAGACACTCTTAAAAGCAGATAGGATGACTGGGGTGTAAAAAAAAAAAAAAACCTGATGTGCTCAATTTACTCTCTCTACATCTCTGTAACAAAGTATTATTAATAAGCGTATTCTTCATCTATTTTATACTAAAACATTATCAGAAATAGTCTTATTACTTAGTTCCATTATAGGTAGAAGGGAAATAAGGGAATACACTAGGCTAAAATGACGCTCAAATGTTTTGAAATGTGGTTGCTATGGGATTGAAATCCGTTTCTTTGCGTGGCCAGGAGTTGACAAGTTCCCGTATGAGAAAAGGTAAAAGTATTTTAAAACTGATATCAATAACAAGGAGTGTATATGACATAAATTATGTGTTTTATTGTGATCTACATTTTTTGTTCATAAGTAGATATACGATATTTTAATAAAAACCAGTAGAGCCATTTCTGAGAAAATCAAAATGTTCCAAAGATTTTCCATGCAAAGGGTGGTTTGGGGTGGGGGGATTTTCTTGAAAATCTTGGTGTCGCATCCTTGAAAGATACCAAGTTTGGTATTTAATGGTCTTTTATGTTTTTGAGTTATACGTTCCACTGACACATACACGCATGCACACACACACACACACACACACACGAACCTTTATTTCAAAATGTTTTTTAGCTTTTTTGGACTCAGGAGGACCGAAAACATGTATTTCCAGTGAAATCTCGGTATGGAATTTTTGGGTGCATTAAAATACCTTCTCTATACATAGTATGTGTAGAGAAAGTACTGAAGGGAACTGCGAGTGAAAAAAACATTTAGTAGTAGAACTTCTTAAAGGGAACAGAGAACTTGAATGCTAATTCCTAGTCCCTGATTGGATCTCTTTTTTCAGGAAAAGTATTTTATTTCGCTACATGAAGTAGACAATAAACATTTGAATTAATTACATGTTGTTCCAACATTTAAATATTAAATACCTTTTAGTGCAGTATGGAGCATTAAGATACTTCCAATTTGAATGTTATTTCTAGTTCGCCGCTATGCGCCAGGGTGACTAGGTGATCCCAGAAGTGATACTGACTTGCGGACACGAAATGGCGGAAATTCTCTCAGCAACTTTTTTACTTTCTCTACACGTACTATGTACATAGTGTATAGAGAAGGTATTGCATTCCACCCAAAAATTCCATACCGAGATTTCACTGGAAATACATGTTTTGGGTCCCCCTGAATCCAAAAAAAGCATTTTCAGAAAAAGGTCCCTTTGAGCGTGTGTGTATGTGACTGTGGACAGCATAGCTCCGTTAAATACCAAACTTGATATTTATGTTTGGCATTTTCCAAGGAATGCGTCACGAAGATTTTCAAGAAAATCCTCACATCACCAACTACCCTCTACATGGAACTTTTTTTGAAAATTTCGATTTTATTAAACATTGCTGTAACGATTTTGAATAAAATATCGTATATTAAAGATATTTACCTAATAAATAAAATATATATCATGAATATCCTCTGAAGACTACTTTATTATGGAGGAATTTTACGGAATTTTGCAAGTGCTAAACCGTAAGATATGGACAAAAACTTACCCCACAGAAAATGTAGGGCACATTAAGACACACAATCTACGTTATATACAATTTTTTTCATGGAGTTGATCGTTTTTAAGATATTCCTTGTTAATAGTTTCAGCTTTGAAAAACTTATACTTTTCTCATACAGGAATTTGTCAACTCCTGTCCATACAAACAAAGGAACATCAGTCACATAGCAACCAGCTTTAAACTATCACTTTAACCTATGGTACTCCCTTAATTCGCTTCTACTTACAAGGAAGCAAGTAATAACACTATTTCTGCTAATGCTTTCTCAATTAGCATTGAGCAAATAGAAGCCTAAGCTTTTTAACAATAATTTTTTGCGGAGATGTAGGAAAGCCATGTGAATGGAACACATCATATTTTTGTTATCAGTTTTCACACCGTTGGAACGATTTAACCAAATTTGGTACAGATACCTTTTCACATAATGTAAAAATCATTGGCTAGTTTAAAATTTGAAAATTCCATCCCATTTCACAAGGTTAATTATTTGATTTCATGTTATGATTATCAATACTATCTTTCTCAACATGGAAATGTTTTCCTTATGGACGTTCTTTAACTGCTGTGGTTCTCAGCGTCCCATTCTATACAGGGCGTGAAAAACCGCTTAATTTTGCTCAGAGGCCTCTTCTATCATGTTTGAAGTTCTTTTACGTGCCTTATATCTATGACACGGGACCAACGGCTTTATTTCCCTTCCGAAGGTAAGGATTCATACAGCCGAAAAAATTCATTGTCCTCCGCCGGGTTTGAACCCCCCGACCTTGGGTATATGAAGTTAGCATGGTAACCATTACACCACGCCACAGCTGATAGCGTGAATACCAATTTGTATTTTAATTCTTTCCTTTCTTTCGTTTTCTATTTTACGTTTTCTTAGTATTTCCATATGCTTCTTTACTAAGAATAAACAAGGTTACTGAATAAACAAGGTTAAATCTTTATTTTTTCCCAAATGAGATTTTCTCTATAAACAGCCACGAGGCGGCCTCAATATAACAGTCTGGAAGTCACTTAATTGCATTCTTGAAAAATATGACGTGTTCCATTCATATGACTTTCTCTACTTCTCTGCAACAAATTATTGTTAAAAAGCTTGTGCGTCTATTTACTTCATGCTAATCGAATAAAAATTAGCAGAAATAGTATTTTTAAATGCTTCCTTGGAAGGGAGTACCATAGGTTAAAGTGATAGTCCAAAGCTGGTTGCTATGTGACTGAAGTTCCTTTGTTTGTATGGACAGGAGTTGAGAAACTCCTGTATGAAAAAAGTATAAGTTTCTTAAAGCTGAAACAATAAAAACGGAATATCTAAAAAACAATCTACTCCACGAAAAAAAAATGTATATAACATAAATTGTCTGTTTTAACATGCCCTACATTTTTGGTGTGGTAAGCTTTTCTCTATCGCTTACGGTTTAACAGTTATGCAAAATTCTGTAAAATTCGCCCAGAATAAAGTAGTCTTCAGAGGTTATTCCCAGAACATTCAAAATATACATCTTATTTGTCAGGTAAATATCTCTAATATACGATATTTTAATCAAAATCGTTTCAGCTATTTTTTAGAAATTAATACAACATTTTCGAAAAAAAGTTCAATGAAAAGGGTAGTTAGGGGTAGGGGGATTTTTCTCAAAATCTTCGTGTCGCATCCCTGGAAGATACTAAACTTAAATACCAAATTTGGATTTTTACAGACTTTTCGTTTTTGAGTTATCGTGTTCACAGACACACGGTCCTTTTTCTGAAAATACTTTTTTTTGGATACAGGGGAGCCTTAAACGTATATTTCCGGTGAAATCTCGGTATCGAATTTTTTGGTGGAGTGCAATACACTATATACATAGTAGATACGTATAGAGAAAGTAAAAATCATTACAAACTCTGGTATTTGTTTTTAAAGTGCTTTTGCATGTACTACCTTAAGTAACAGATGACATTACCTACATAGCTAAATATATTTCATAAGTAAAAGTTATCTCCTTATTCACTCATCTCTTTCAAAATTAATTAAACATTTTATTAATGAAGTATTAATTAACTTACATTTGGGTATACAGAGAGCTCGATATTATAATATGAGGGTTTTAATGTATTTCTATATAAAGAAATGGAACAAGGAAAGGACAGGTGCAGCGCGTTTAAGAAGTGACGGACGCAAAAATGTAAATAGCATGTTATTTATGGTTCTCAGCGTCCCATTCTATACTGGGCGTCAAAGATCGCTTAAGGGCTAATTATTCAATTTAATTTTATTTCACTAATTAATTGCTAATACATTCAGCTTTATGTTCCCAAAGTTTCATAACCTAATTTTGTGGTCCGAATAAATTAAAACTCAGGACTTGTCATGCCACGCCCACTTTTTCTGATTGCTTGATTAACAACTTTGGTCCCTTGTTTCTCTACATTTCTAAACATAGTTATAAATATGTAGAAGGTATGTTTCTTTAATTTCTGACCAGGAAGAAGAACCTGACTACAGTTATGGTGGATTTTAGGCAGTATGTAAGTATGCACATCACTCCCTAAATAAAACGGTCAAACAACATTTTCTTTTCTCGTTTTCTCAGTTTTATAATTTTTCGCAATTATGTACCTTTTTCTTGGAAACTATTCCAGATATTGCAATGAAATTTTTTACACACACATTTCAGTCTACAGTGCGTATTTTGGCGTAGCTAGTTCTTTTTTTTATCAGATTCTATATGTATTGTGCTATGAAATGCACAATAATTTGAAATTAAAAAACACACACACCTTGAAAAATACTTTAAAAATCACTGGAGGAAGATAGAGAAAACAACTTTTACGCCAAAATATAGTACAATTTGAATATTTTATGTACAGTTATTTTCAAGGGTTAATAAGAAAAAATGTAGTATAATATCTTTATTTGTTGACAACATTGCTTATAAAATAGCACAGTAATAGACGAGATTAGGAAAATTAACTCCACAAAATTTCATTGCTTTAGAACAAAAACTATGGCCATGGCAGAAATGTTGTGTCGAGGTATTTCTGACTACGTCCCCCCCTAATTTTGCTCAGAGGCCTCTCTATCATGCTTGAGGTCGTTGCCGTAAATCTACGACACGGGACCAACGGCTTTACTTCCCTTCCGAAGGAAGCCATGCTAAGGATTTTTACACCCCAAAAAAATCCATCGTTCTGCGCCGGGTTTGAACCCGCGACCTTGGGTTTATTACACCGTTGCACCACGGAGGACGACAGTGTCCGAGGCGTTATAATGTGCTGCTAGGCGTTTAAAAACCACTATGTTATATGTTATGTAATTTTTACTTTCTCCACACGTACTATATACATAGTGTATAGAGAAGGTATTGTATTGCACCGAGATTTCACCGGAAATACATGTTTTGAGACTCTCTGAATCCAAAAAAAAATTGTTTTAGAAAAATGTCCTTGTATGTGTGTGTGTGTGTCTGTGGGCAGCATAGCTCAAAAACGAAAACTCAAAGATTTTCAAGAAAATCCCTTCCACCCCCAACTACCCTTTAAATGGAACTTTTTTCGAACATTTTTATTTTCTAGAAAATGGCTCTAAAGATTTTGATTAAAATATCATATATTAAAGATATTTACACGACAAATAAAGTATATACCTTGAATTTTCTGGGAATAGCCTCTGAAGACTCCTTTATTCTGGATGAATTTTAGGTAATTTTGCTTAACTGCTAAACCGTAAGAGATGGACAACAACTTACCGCATAAAAAATATTGAGCACGCTAAAACACACAATTTATGTTATATACATTTTTCGTGGAGTTGGTCGTTTTTGAGATATTCCTTGTTTTTAGTTTCAGCTTTGAAAAAGATATACCTTTCTCATACAGAAATTTGTAAACTCGTGTCAATACAAATAAAGGAACTTCAGTCCCATAGGAGCTTTTGACTCTCACTTTAACCTATAGTACTCCCTTATTTCGATTCTACTTACAAGGAAGCAAGTAATAAGACTATTTTGGCTATTTTTTTCTCTATTAGCATAAAGTAAATAGAAGCACAAGTTTTTTTAACAATAATTTGTAGCAGAGATGTAGAGAAAGTCATGTGACTGGAGCACATGAGATTTTTTTGTTATTTTAATACACACACCCTGGTAATATACACCATAATTTGTTGCGTCATTAGCAATAATACTTCCCTATGTAATTTATTGACTACTTAATATTTCACCCTTTTAGTTGCTGACGTCACTGTTACGTGCGAACCTCCGGATTAATGTGAACCATCAAATCACGAGCAACGTGACTCCACAAGGCATACAATTTTAATTTACGATCATTTGTCACCTTAAAACTTTAGTAAATATAACGTTTGAGTATATATTAGTGTCTTCAATTGTTTTTAATAAAATGCATAGCAGAAATAGCTGAAAGTCCTTGACGCGTCATATAAAAGTATTCATTAATTGCAAGGGTACTTTAAGTTATTCGTCCAATCGTGTATATCTGATATACGTCTGAAGTCAGCGAATTAAATCGCTATGATTCACTTGTTAAATGGCAGTATGCTCTGTAACATTGCTTAAGCATTAATGTTCTAATGTTTGCAACTACACCAGTTAAATTTGAAAGCGAGGTTTGTACGAGAGCTGTTTGGCTACTCAGCTAGAGAACACACGATCAATCCATAATTCTGCCTGCTTCTCCGTGAACACACATAAAGCCTTTCTTTGTAACTGAAAGCTTTTCCGGAAAATGCGTTTCCCTCAGCAACCTAGACCGTTCTCATTTCTCTGTAATACCAAACCATTCGAATCCTACATTCCCCTAGAGCTGTAAATACTGATAATCCCTTTCCTGCCATTAACACCCTAATGGGCTTTTTCTTACTTTTACTAAGTATCGGCATTTTAGATTTCGTGAAAAAGGTATTCCTAATATTTTTCAGAGGTCGTCTCCTTAGCGCGGTGGTAGCGTTGCTACTTACCAAGCGGGAGACCTGGGTTCGATCCCCAGTACCGGCGTGGAGATTTTTCCCCCGCTGGGAGACCTGGCCGGGGGTGCACTCAGCCTCGTAAGGTCCCTGGGGGGGGGCCAATTGAGGAGCTACTTGATGGAGAAGTAGCGGCTCCAGGTCATGAGGACCGCATTAACCGGCCGGGGGGATTCGAGGCGCTGACCACGTCTCACCCTCTAATACTGCACCCCATCCATGACGTCTGTAGTGGACCGAGATGGGGGACGCAGCGGCCGGGCGGTAGGCCAAGGTTCCCCGTGAACTGTCGTGCCATGGAGTAAAAAAACATTTTTCAGAATAATTTCATATTCGTAGCATGTCGTAATAATTTAGGTTATATAGGTTATATACCTTTCTCATACAGAAATTTGTAAACTCGTGTCAATACAAATAGCACTTATCAAATCTCGCAAAATATTAGCAATTCAAAACACAAATCTAAAGTACATTTATTTCTTTTTATAATACATCGTAATTAAAAAAGAAATTAAAATTTTATGATATAATACGGAAAAGTTACTTTTCTGAGCCAAATTACAGCCCAGCTGTTTCTCAAAAACAAATTTGAATTCTATCACCAACTAATTCCCAGCAACGAGAAAGCAGACGAGGCAGCCAAAACTGCCCTTCGGAAACCTGCGTGTAACACTGACATTCCAGTGCACCATTCAGACTTCTCCATTTACATCCGTACTAAAATCAACAATGCCTGGAAAACTCAATGTTCTCAACATCAAGGAACTAAACTACACTCAGAGAATCCACCACTGCTGTTTGCTGTTTTAAAAACCTAAATAGGAAACATCAAACCATTATCACTAGTCTGAGACTTGGCCACGCAGCAATGACTCATGCCTACTTCATCACCAGAGATGCCCAACCTCAGTGTACAACTTGCAATGCTCTACTGACAGTGTCTCACATACTTTTATTTTACATCATTAAACTTAAATATATCTGTACAATTTAATATTATTCTGTATTAAATTCTAAGTTGTCATTGTTACCTGTTTGCCAACATAATGTTAATTATATCATATTCCAACATATCTTTATAACCGTCCTATAACAATTATTGTTATCTTAATGCATCATTGTTACAGTCACGATAGCACTCTTACGAGTCAAAGCGACAAAAAATATCTTATGTGTTACACTCACATGCCTTTCTCTAGCTGTTCTACAAACTTCTTACATAAAATTATTCTTCTTTCTGCATCTTGCTAATTGAGGTACTCATTAGCAGAATGTTCTTATTACTTAGTTCCTCATAAGTAGGAGAAAATAAGGGAATACACTAGGCTTAAGCCATAGTCAAATGTTTTAAAACTGTTTTTTTTCGATTGTCATTACAAATCGCTTTTTTTCTTGGCCAGGAGTAGAACAAAAGAAACACGGACACTCCCGTCTGAGAAAAGTATAAGTACTTCACAACTGAAACTAATAACAAGGAATACCTTGAAAACGGTAAGCTCCACGAGAAAAATGTATATGACATAATTTGGATATTTTAACAAGACCTACATTTTTATACAGTAAGATTTTGTCTATATCTTACGGTTTAATAGTTATGCCAAATTAAGAAAAATTCATCCAGAATAAACAGGTCTTTAGAAGCTATTCCCAGAAAATTCAAGATATACATATTATTTGTCTGCTAAATATCTTTAATATTCGATATTTTAATATAATTCGTTAGCCATTTTTAAGAAAATCAAAATTTTCGAAAAAAGTTCCATATAAAGAGTAGTTTGGAGTGGGGGGATTTTTCTCAAAATGTTCGTGTCGCATCCCTGGAAGATACTAAACTTAAATACCAAGTTTGTGCTTTACCGACTTTTCGTTTTTGAGTTATCGTGTTCACAGACACACGGACACACACACACACACACACACACACACACACACACACACAGACCTTTTTGTGTAAATGCTTTTTTTGGATACAGGGGACCCTAAAACATATATTTTCAGTGAAATCTCGGTATCGAATTTTTGAGTGGAATATAATACTTCTCTATCCCTATGTACATTGTACATACGGGGCTAGAGAAAGTAAATATTCATAAAAAATTGAATTTCAACATCTCGTTATCTTTTAATTCATATTTAATTTAATACTGAATAAATATATAAGTCTGTGATGTCCTTGCAAAGCTTCTGGAATTTAACGCAGAGGTTTCACTTTCTTTGAAAGACGACATTCAAATAGAGAGATAAACTTGGGAAAAGTTGGAAAACATAGCCAATGAGCGAATAGCGAACCGGGACCTTCACTTGAAAGACCGTTGGCCAAAAGAATGTATATGGGATAGTTGTGGATTATGAATTAGGCCGTTATTTTTACTTTCTCTACACATACGTGTACTTAGTATATAGAGAAGGTATTGTAATGAACCCAAAAATCTATACCAAGATTTCAACGGAACTACATGATTTGTGACTCCCTGAATACAAACATAACATTTTTAGAAACATGTCCGTGGGTGTTTGTGTGTGTGTGTGTGTGTGTGTGTGTGTGTGTGTGTGTGGGGGGGGGCAGCATAGCTCAAACACCAAACTCTTCCAAGGATGCTACACGAAGATTTGCAAGAAAATCCCCCCACCCTCAACTACCCTTTACATGGGAAAAAATGTTGATTTTCTAAAAAATGACTCAAACGACTTTGATTAAAACATCGTATATTAGAGATATTTGCATGACAAATAAAATGTATACCTTGAATTTTTTTGGGAATAGCCTTTGAAGACATCTATTCTGGATGAACTTTGCGAATTTTGCATAACTGGTAAACCGTAACAGATAGACAAAAACTCAACAAAGAACGTAGAGCTCATTAAAATACACCATTTATGTTATATACATTTTTTTTTTTATGGAGTTGGCCGGTTTTGAGATAGTCCTTGTTATTGGCTTAGCTTTAAAATACTTTCTATTCTGATACGGAATTTGTCAACTCGTGTCCACATAAACAAAGGAACATCAGTCACATAGCAACCAGCTTTTGACTGTCACTTTAACCTATGGTACTCCCTTATTTCAGTTCTACTTACATCGAAGCAAGTAATAAGACTATTTCTGCTATTTTTTTCCTGATTAGCATGAAGTATAAGAAGGATAAGCTTTTTAACAATAATTTGTAGCACAGATGTAGAGAATGTCATGTGAGTGGCACATATAAGATTTTTTCCCTTTGTTTTCGGAACAAATGTTCATTTATAGATACATAATTTCATTTCGTTACAAACGGCTACACGTGCTCACTGCGCAGACGCAGTTGTTTTCTGAGGTAATTTCCGCATTCATGTAGTGGATCTCTTTAACCTATATCTGAAGTTTAGTCAATTTTAGTTTCTGATAAAAGTTTAGGCTTATTCTTTTCGATCATCACGAGTTAATTCAGTTACATGTAATTTAGTATTTAAATGTCTCTCAGTATCACAATAAGTACATGCCGAATGTGCAAAGCGCTCAAGAAACTCCATCTGGGGACCTTCTGTTCACGATACTGTGTCTCGAAGATTCTGTTCGACATCTGGAATTCGGAAACACACCTAAGTAGTTTATCTAGGAGCCCTTTGTAATTATAATATTCACATTAAAATCAAATCACTTTCCTATTCGACCATCAATGAGTTTGCTTCTTTCGAAAAATCCGACGAACTAAGAAAAGAATATGCAGAATTGCCATTTTAAAAAACAGCCAGCCTTTGTTTTACACAACACTTTCCTGTTTAAGATATAAACCAGAAATAAAAAATCTAATGTGCTTTCTCTACATCTCTGCAACAAATAATAGTTAAATTCATGCTAATCGAGAAAAAATTACCAGAAATAGTCTGTTTATTTGCTCCGTTGAACGTAGAAGCGAAATAAGGGAGTAACATAGGTTAAAGTGATAGTCAAAAGCTGGTTGCTATGTGACTGAAGTTCCTTTGTTTGTATGGACAGGAGTTGACAAATTCCTCTACGAGAAAAGTATTTTTTTAAAGCTGAAACCAAAAACAAGGAATATTTAAAAAAAAAAAAAAAATATCAACTCACGAAAAAAATGTATATAACATAAATTGCGAGTTTTAACGTGCTCTACATTTTTTGTTCTTTAAGTTTTTGTCCATCTCTTATGGTTTAGGATTTATACAAAATTCCGTAAAATTCATCCAGAATAGTCTTCAGAGGCTATTCCCAGAAAATTCAAGATATATATACGCACAGACACACGGACCTTTTTCCTTTTTTTTTAGGGGGGTGGAATACAATACTTTCTCTATACACTATGTGCATAGTACGTGTACAGAGAGTTAAGATGTTTTTATACACAGGAATAATACATAAGTGAAGACCATTTAATGTGCTGTTTAACTGACTTAAAGAAAACAATTTTCGACTTAACAAGTCAATGTCTTTGGCAGTAAAACTATGCGATCTAAAATCAGCACAAATCTAAGAATTCTATATACTCACGTATCGTGATTGCTGCTGCTTATACTGCAGTAATAAGCTCAACATTCTAATTGCATATTTAGGCTAATTTAAACTTTTCTGCTACACACGGTTCTTTAAATGTTCTCTACTTTTTACTTTCTCTACTGTACTATGTACATAGTGTATAGAGAGGGTATTGCACTCCACCCAAAAATTCAATACCAAGATTTCACCGGAAATACATGTTTTAGGGCCCACTATATCGAAAATAAGCATTTTCAGAAAAAGGTCCGCGCGCGATTGTGTGTGGGTGTGTGTGAACACGATAACTCAAAAACGAAACGTCGGTAAATACCAAACTTGGTATTTAAGTTAAGTATCTTCCAAGGATGCGACACGAAGATTTTCAAAAAAAAATCCCCCCACCCCAAACTACCCTTTATGCGGAATAAGTTTCAAGCATTTTGATTTTCTCAAAAATTGTTCATCTCTGCAACAAAGTATTCTTAAAAAGGTTTATATTTCTATTTGGTTCATGCTAATAAGAAACATAGCACAAATAGCCTAATACTTGCTTATCAAATTCCTCTATGAGAAAATTGTAATTCTTTAAAAGTGAAGAAGAAATATCTCAAAAATGATCAACTGCACAAAAAATAAATTATACAACATAAATTCAGTGTTTTAACGTACTCTTAATTTTTTTTTTGTGTGGTAGGTTTTTGTCCATCTCTTACGGTTTAGCAGTTATGCAAAATTCTGTAAAATTCATCCAGAATAAAGTAGTCTACAGAGGCTATTCCCAGAATATTCAAAATATACACTTTATTTGTCAGGTAAATACCTTTAATATACGATATTTTAATCAAAATCGTTAGAAACATTTTTTAGAAAATCAAAATTTTCGAAAAAAGTTCTAAGTAAAGGGTAGCTAGTGGTGGGGGAATTTTTCTCAAAATCTTCATGTCGGATCCCTAGAGGACTTATGTACCAAGTCTGGTATTTTACAGACTTTTCGTTTTTGAGTTATCGTGTTCACACACACACACACACACACACACACACACACACAATCTCTGTATCGAATGTTTGGGTTCATTACAATACCTTCTCTAAAAACTATGTATACAGTACGTATAGAGAAAGTAAAAAGACTAAGAGCTTCCAAATGATTAACAAGTGTAGAGCAAATGTCAGGAATTCCTGGTGAACTGTGTGGGCTATACAGGTATTTGCCTCCGGCTACCTCTCAGCAACTATGCCAGACCACAGGCTATCAGTAAGACACCATTCTGGCCTAATGACGTAATCTTGCATTTGGAGTACAATTCTTAGCTATTACAGCTGTCCACAGAACATTAAAGTTACTTTTGCTAATGCTTGTTGCGTTTCCTCATCATATCCTGGTACATCATCAATTAAGGTATGTACGAGGGTGGTGTGAAAAGTTCCTGGCCTCGGGGCATGATTTGTTCCCTTACGTTGGTACACATGCTAATAGACCCTATGCAAAATTACAAGTCATTCCAGGCAATAGTTGACAGTTGTTTGCAGCAGTGGAAGTGCGCGTTGCTTTGAAACTGGAGAAATTCGAGTATCGTGCTGTGATAAAATTCTTCTTAAAAGGTTTAACACCTACAGAAATTCATTTGTGGATTGCAGATGTGTATGATAACTCTTCACCTTCAGTTTCCACTGTGAAGAAATGGGTGGCCGATTTTAAACGTGGCCGTGAAAACGTCCAAAACGATCCACGCGTAGGACGTCCAAAAACTGTAACCATACCGGAAATCATTTAAAAGGTGCACGACATGATTTTGGAAGATCGGCATACAAAGGTGCGTGAAATTGGCAATGCTCTTGGAATTTCAAAGGAACGTATTGGTCACATCTTGCATCAGAAATTAAACATGAAAAAGCTTTGCGTAAGATGGCTGCTGCGTATCCTCACTGTGGATAACAAACGCATTCGCACGACACTTTCTGAAAAGTGCTTGGCGCATTTTCAGGAGAACAGAAGTGACTTTTTGCGCCGATACGTCACAATTGATTCACTACCACACACCCGAATCCAAGCAGCAGTCGAGGCAGTGGACAGAAGCTGGTGCTTCAGCTCCAAAGAAAGTGAGGATGGTGCCATCGGTGGGAAAAATCATGGTGTCAGTGTTTTGGGATGCCAAAGGAATTTTGTTGATTCACTATCTCGAAAAAGGTAAAACCATTACTGGAGAATACTATTCTCAACTTCTAACCAGACTGGACACAAGCATTCATGAAAACAGAGCTGGGTTAAAAAAGAAAAAAAAAATGTTTTCCATTAGGACAATGCACCTGCACATAAAATTGCTTCGGCAATGGGGAAATTGAGAGATCTGCACTATGAAGTGCTGGAACATTCACCTTATTCCCCAGATATGGTTCCTTCGGACTTCCATCTGTTTCCAAAAATCTGGTAGGCGCTTTATGTCCAATGTAAAATCAATTGCGGCTGTAAATGGGTACTTTGCGGCACTTCGCATCCCTGGAAGATACTAAACTTAAACGCCAAGTTAGGTATTTTCGTTTTTGAGCTACGCTGTCCACAGACGCGCGCGCGCATACGACCTTTCTCTAAACATTTTTTTGTTGGATTCAGCGGGACCCAAAATATGTATTTCCTTCTCTATATACTACGTACATAGTACGTGTAGAGAAAGCAAAAATTAACCCTTTTCATAATCACTAAAGCTATCTTTGTAACTTTACTAAAGTTATTTCTAAAACTTGAAGCATTATTTAGAAAACGTATATTACAATTTTCTTTGCTGTACTTCTGAGAGGCATTATACAAATTATGAAATAAATTAGTAAAGAAATTGCATCGTGTGGAGCATTTTAAACATGGAAATGTGTAGAAAATTGTTTGCAAGAAAATAAAGTTTGCAGTTTTTATTAATAAGGATACGCCTTCCCGGTTACAACTCCAGTCCAAGTGGTAGCTAATGTGCGTCAAGTAGAAAATATTATATATTTTCTTAAATTGTACACATCATGTTATTTTACCATGAAAAACAGTATTTTTCACAATTTTAATGAAATTTCACATTAATAAATGTCGTGTAATATTACAAGTCTTGCAAGGTGCATTTTTCAAACGCTTTTCTTTGTAGAGCCCTTAGAAGCTTCAAATAAAACCGCGGATTCAAACCACCATTTGCAACTTAGTATTTGAGTAGAGTCATATAATTATTATACAAATAGAGTACATTTAAAAATGCCTGAATAGACTTCAAAAAGAAGAAATAATTATCAACAACTTTAAACCTGTATAGCTTATGCTATAAAACCAATGGTACCAATTTATATAACAGATTAACAATGTTGATGCGTCCCATTCACTTTTTCTAGACATTCTCTAACATATTATTTTTAATCTCTACTTTGTGTTTATCAATATAAACGACGATAGCAAACAATAAGGAAAATAAGAAAGGGCAGTAGGCTAAAGCTGTTTGCTAAGTGATTGAAATTCGTTTGTTTGCATCCCCGAGCAGCTGTTCACAAATTTTCGCATGAGAAAAGTTTTAAGTCTTTTAAAACATAAACCAATAACAAGGTATATCTAGGAAATGGTCAACTCCACAACAAAATATATGACATAAATTGTGTATTTTAAGTAAATCTGCATTTTTGAGCCGTGCGTTTTTGTCCATTTATTACAGTTTACTAGCCAAGCAAAAATTCAGGTAAATTCATACTGAGAACAGGTCTTGAGAAGCTATTCCTAGAAAATTCAAGATACTTTGTTTGTGATTTATGTATGTTTAATATACAGTATTTCAATGAAAATAGTGACAGCCATTTTTGAGAAAACAAACTTTAAAAAAAATCCATATAAAAGTTAATTTTGGGTGAGGAGATTTCTTGGATATCTTCGTATCGCGTCCTTGATAGATACCAAACTTAAATACCAAGTTTGGTACTCAACGGTCTTTTGGTTTTTGAGCTTGTTATCCAGAGACGCACGCGCACACACAGACAAACACAAGCGAACACACATTTTTTCTAAAAATGCTTTTTTTGGCTTGAGGGGAATCCAAAACATGCATTTTCGGTGAAATCTCGGCATTGAAATTTTGGGTGCAATACAATACCTTCTCTATAAACAATGTACATAGTACGTGTAGAGAAAGTAAAAATACAAAAAACAATAAGAGGTAAAATATGTCAAGCACAGAACTCCGCTCCCTAATCATCCACGAGTCTAGACGCAAATCGGAACGCAGTTTTTTCCAGTCTTCTTTCGGATGCAACAGAAGGGGTATACAGATTGTCAGAGAAAAGAATTGATCAATGCAGAATAGAATAATCCTTTCTAGTTGACACGGAGAAGTAATATCTCTAAAACTGTGTTTCAGGGGAAAAGAAGTAGTAGTTTATGATACACAGTATAAGAAGTAAGGTTAAATCAAGGCCAAGTGGAAGTGAACAGCATTGGAATTACTAGAAGCAAATGTCAATAACGTAAATTGTTGATTCCTATGAGAGGAAAAAAGGAAAGCCGCAGGCAGGGAATATTTCAACCTAGTGACTGAGTGTTAGAAAACCTTTATAAAACCTATTATTAACAATAAATTACTTTCACTTTATTGTTATAATGATTTCCATTATGATTTATATTAATTGCTACATTTATCATGCCTATGTACAGTGCCTGTCCCAGGAGTACCCAACCTGACGTATAGATAGCGGTTGTTGTTTCAAACAAAAAGTTGGTAAAAAGTACCAACCTTAGAAAGCATAAGTTACACGTTTGACGGTTTTACATTGTTTAGCATTTGTTTGGCAGCCATCATTAGTGAATGCTCTCTGCAATTTTTTAACAATGGATAAAACTAATCATCGTTAGTGATACAATACTTTCATTTCAAAGGTCTTAGTCCAACTAATATTAAAGATGAGCTAGATTCTACTTTGGGGGAGTCTGCTCCTTCGTTTACAACACTGAAATATTGGGTGGCAGAGTTTAACCGCGGCCATACGAGCTGCCAAGACGAACATCGCAGTGGTCGACCAAATGAGGTTGCCACTCCAGAAATTGTAAAGAAAATCACATAGCATTGAATGACCGTCAAATGAAACAGCACGTGCTATCAAACATTGCAAGAATTTCAAACAGTTTTGTATATCGCATACTGACTGAAAATGTGTATATGAGAAAGTTGTGTGCAAGGTTGGTGTCGCGTTTGTTCACAATATAAAACATCAGCGTCGTGAGGATGTTTCAGTGGAATTTTTGGCAATGTTTCGCTGCAATAAAGCTGAGTTTTCAAGTCAATTTATAACACTGGATAAAATCTGGGTCCATCACTTCAAACCTGAGACGAAGGAACAATGAAAACAGTGGATTGGAAGGGAGAATCGGCTCCAAACAAGGCGAAGACAATTCCATCTGTAGGCAAGGTCATGGCATCAGTTTTCCGGGACCAACGGGGATAAGTTTCATTGATTATCTCAAAAAAGGAAAAGTAATCAATGGTGAATATTATGCGAACTTGTTACAGGGTTTATGTGATGAAGTCGAGCAAAAAAATGGTGCATTTCAAAAAGAAAGTTTTATTTCATGAAGACAATGCACCAGTTCACACGTCCATTATTTGCATGGCTAAAGTCAATTTGCTTACCCAATGCACCCTCGCCAAATTTAGCCCCATCTGATTATGTTTTGTTTCCAAACTTGAATAAATTGCTTGGTGGTAGAAGATCTGCCAACATGAAGAGGTGGAGTCTGCAGTTGGCTATTTTACAGACCTCGATAGTTCTCACTACCGTAGGTTAAAGTGTTAGTCAAAAGCTGATTGCTATGTGACTGAAGTCCCTTTGTTTGTATGGACAGGATCTGACAAATTCCTGTATAATAAAGGTATGCTTTTCAAAGCTGAAACGAAAAACAAGAAATATCCCAAAAGGGATCAATGTATATAGTATAAATTATGTGTTTTAATGTGCTCTACATTTTGTGTGTGTTAAGCTTTTTTCCGATTCTTACGGTTTAGCAGTTATGCAAAATTCCGTAAAATTCATCCAAAATAAAGTAGTCTTCAGAAGCTATTCCCAGAAAATTCAAGATATACATTTTATTTGGCAAGTAAATATCTTAAATATAAGAGAATTTAATCAAAATCGTTAGAGCAGCTTTTAAGAAAATAAAAATGTTCGAAATTTTTTCCATATAAAGGGTAGTTGGGAGTGGGGGGGGGGATTTTCTTCAAAATCTTCGGGTCGCATCCTTGGAAGATATCAAACTTAAATACCAAGTTTGGTTTTTAATGCTCTTTTCGATTTTGAGCTATGCTGCCCATACACATACACACACGCGGACATTTTTCTAAAAATGCTTTTCTTGGATTCAGGGGATCTCAAAACATATATTTCCGGTGAAATTCCAGTATCAAATTTTTGGGTGCAATGCAATAACTTCTCTATACACTATGTACATAGTACATGTAGAGAAAGTAAAAAGCATTTTTAGAAAAATGTCCGTATGTGTGCGAGTGTCTGTAGGCAGCATAGCTCAAAAACAAAAAGTCCATTAAAGCCAAACTTGGTATTTAGGTTTGGTAACTTCCAAGGATGCGACACGAAGATTTTCAAGAAAATCCCATCACCCCCAATTACCCTTTACTTGGAATTGTTTTCAAAAAATTTGATTTTTACAAAAATGGCTCTAACGATTTTGATTAAAATATCGTATATTAAAGATTACCTGACAAAATATATATCTTGAATTTTCTGGAAATAGCCTCTGAAGACTGGCTTATTCTGGATAAATTTTACGGAATTTTGTGTAACTGATAAATCGTAAGAGATGGACAAAAACTTACAACACAAAAATGTAGAGCATGTTAAAACACACAATTTATGTTATCTAGATTTTTTCGTGAAGTTGATCGCTTCTGAGACATTCCTTATTTATGGTTTCAGCTTTGAAAAACTTATGATTTTCTCCTACAGGAATTTGTCAACTCCTGTCCACACAAACAAAGGAACTTCAGTCACATAGCAACCAGCTTGCGACTATCAGTTTAACCTATGGTACTCCCTTATTGCGCTTCTACTTACAAGGAAGCAAGTAATAAGACTATTTCTGCTATTTTTTTGTCTAACATGAAGTAAACAGAGGTATAGGCTTTTTAACAATAATTTGTCGCAAAGATGTAGTGAAAGTCATGTGAATGGAGCACATCATAATTTTGTAGCATTAGTTACTTACTGAGACATATTTCAATTTTAAGAAATATATAGCTCTATGGTTAAATACTTGACATTATGTCTATAGTAAGTTTTTCTTTTTATCCTGATTGAAAATAACGGAGAAAATGCCTTTAAAGTTTACATATGGCTCTATTGTCAGTTAAATCCTCGATGTAGTCAAGGCAAATAAGTGACTTAACATGGATTAAGCATTATACTATTAGACCTTATTCTCTAACTCTGCTTCATTTCCATAATATGCTTGGAATGCTCTTGTTACTTTAAAATATGTGTACATTAATGCCACGTGAATCTGCTATAATCTCTTTTGTCAAATCCGGACAATAGAAATGCTTTGCCAAAAACACATGCGTCCGCAACCTTTTGCCTGGAAAATATCCAGACAACCTCGTTCAAATCCGTTTTCTAGCCAACATTGTGCTACGAAGTCTTTCAACTTCAAGCTGCCAAATAATCAGATGTCTAGGAGTAATGCCAATTATAACAAATACTTTATTTACATTTTCTTCGTACTAAGGGTATCATACTGACTGGCGGTTTCAGATACTACATCTTCGATATAACGTAAAAGCAGACGTTAAAAATATGATGTGTTCCATTCACATGACTTTCTCTACATCTCTGCAACAAATTTTTGTTAAAAATCTTATGCTACTATATACTTCATGCTAATCGAGAAAAAATTAGTAGAAATAGTTTTATTAGTTGTTACTTTTAAGTAGAAGCGCAATAAGGGAGTACCATAGTTTAAAGTGATAATCAAAAGCTGGTTGTTGTGACTGAAGTTCCTTTGTTTGTATTGACAGGAGTTCACAATGTCCTGTGTGAGAAAAGTTCAGTTTTTCAAAGCTGAAACTAAAAACAAGGAATATCTCAAAAACGATCAACTCCACGAAAAAATGTGTATAACATAAAGTGTGTGTTTTAATATGCTCTACATTTTTTGTGTGGTAAGTTTTGTCCATCTCTTACGGTTTAACCATTATGCCAAATTCCGTAAAATTCGTCCAGAATAAAGTAGTCTTCAGAGGCATTCCCAAAAAATTCTAGATATACATTTTATTTGTCAGGTAAAAATCTATAATATATGATATTTTAATCAAAATCGTTAGTCATTTTTAAGAAAATCAAAATTTTCGGTAAAAGTTCCATGTAAAGGGTACTTTGGGGTGGGGGGATTTTTCTCAAAGTCTTCATGTCGCATCCCTGGAACATACTAAACTTAAATACCAAGTTTGATATTCTACAGACTTTTCGTCTTTGTGTTATCGTGGTCACAAACACACGGACCTTCTTGTAAAAATGTTTTTTATGGATACAGGGGACCCTAAAACATATATTTCCGGCGAAATCTCGGTATCGAATTTTTGGGTGGACTGCAATACCTTCTCTATACACTATGTACGTATAGAGAAAGTAAAACTGGCACGGTCAAACACCTCGAAATATAAGAACATCTGATCACTGACAACTGTGCAATTCTGAAACATGGGGTATGAGTAGCATTTCAATATTTTCTGCAACACACAAAGGAAAAGAGCAAATATTACTTTTCTTTACATTACTGTCAAAATAACAAATTAAATACAATTGAAAAAATAGTTTGTGTGACACTAGCATGACTTTCTCTAGCTGCTCTACAAATTTCTTACAAAAGATTATTCTTCTTTCTACACAATGCTAATTGAGATAAACATTAGCAGAATGTTCTTATTACTTAGTTCATTATAAGTAGAAGGGAACCAAAGGAATGTGCTATGCTAAAGTGATAGTCAAATGTTTTAAAAATAGTCGTAATGCGATTGTCATTGCAAATCGCCTCTTTGCTTGGCTAAGAGCAGAACAAAAGTAAAACGGACACTTCCTACCTGAGGAATGTCTAAGTACTATAATATTGAAACTAATAAAAGGAATATCTTGAAAAGATAAATGCCACGTATAAAGTGTGTATGACGTAAATTGTGTATTTTAACAAGATTTACATTTTTTGTGTAGTAAGATTTTATCTATCTCTTTCGGTTTACTAGTTATGCAAAATTCAGAAAAAATATCCAGAATAAAGAGGTCTTCAGAAGGTATTTCCAGAAAATTCAAGATATACATTTTGTGATGGAAATGGCTTTAATATGTGGTATTTTAATAAAAATCAAAGCGCCAATTTTCGAAAATTCTTACATGTAAAGAATAGTTTAGGGTGAGGAGCTTTTCTTGAAAATCTTCGTGTTGCATTCCTGGAAGATACCAAACTTAAGTACCATGTTTGGTATTTAACCGTCTTTTCGTTTTTGAGCTATGCTGTCCACACGGATACACACACACGCGCGCGGACCTTTTTCTGAAAATGCTTTTTTAGGATTCTGGGGGTCCTAAATTTCATGTGAAATCTCAGTATCAAAGTTTAGGATGTAATACAATACTTCTCTAACCATTATGTACATTGTGTATAAGGGGCTAGAGAAAGTGAAAACTATAAATTTCACAGACACTTCCGCAGTCACTTTAATATAAACGACACCTTATAGTGTAAGCTCATCCCAAAGGTGCAAGTAAACAATACTAAAGTGCAATAAGTTCGACTTATCAACTTAAGCACAGCAGTTATATACCATAATGCGGTTTAAAACAAAAAGCTCGCTCTCTCGCTACAATTGGCAGTTATTTCACCAAGGAATATGTAGTGAAATCTACCACGTACAACATTGGCACACAGTAAGGAAAGTATTTTATTCCACCCAAAACTTCAATACCCATATCTCACTAAACATTTTAAGACCGCCTGAATAAATAAATTTAAAAAAAATCTTACGTGCTCCATTCTAATGACTTTCTCTACATCTCTGCAACAAATTATTGTTAAAAAGTGTATTCTTTATCTACTTCATACTAATACAGAAAAATTAGCAGAAATAGTCTTATTACTTGCTTCTTTGTAAGTAGAAACGAAATAAGGGAGTTCCATAGGTTAAAGTGATAGTCAAAAGCTGGTTGCTATGTGACTGAAGTTCCTTTGTTTGTATGGATACGAGTTGACAAATTCCTGTATGGGAAAAATATAAGTTTTTCAAAGCTGAAACCGAAAACAAGGAATATCTCAAAAAGGATCAACTCCACGAAACAAATGTATTTAAAATAAATAGTGTTTTAATGTGTTCTACATTTTTTGTGTGGTAAGTTATTGTGTATCTCATACGGTTTAGCAGTTATGCAAAATTCCGTAAATTTCATCCAGAATAAGGTAGTCTTCAGAGGCAATTTCCACAAAATTCAAGATATTCTTATAGTTTTCAGGTAAATATCTTTAATATACGATATATTTAATCAAAATCGTTAAAAAAATTAAAATTTTCGAAAAAAAGTTCAATGTAAAGGGTAGTTTGGGGTGGGGGAATTTTTCTCAAAATTTTCGTGTCGCATCCCTGGAAGATGCTTAACGTAAATACGAAGTTTGATATATTTCCGACTTTTCGTTTCTGAGTTATCGTGTTCACAGACACACACGGACCTTTTTCTAAAAAAAGGAGACCCTAAAACATATATTTCCGCTGAAATCTCGGTATGGAATTTTTGGGTGGAGTGCAATACCTTCTCTATACACTAATAAAAATAGTAGGTATGGAGAAAGTAACAAGTAATAAAACCATCTGATAATGTTAATCTCTATTGGAATGAAGTGGATAGAAGAATAATCTTTTGTAAGAAGTTTGTTTGCAGAATAGATGTGTCATGTGAATGGAATTTTAAAGAACTCAAGCCGCGACACAAAGGCAGTATTTTGCCTCGCCAACGCGTGAAACGTCATTCGAGTGACATACCCGATACATGATTCGGTCACGAAAATAGAGCGCGTGGATATCTGCTAACTGAAGGGTGATTTAATGAAATACTCCTTCTCTGCTTCCAGTGCAATACAAGACAACATGATGATAAACCATATTTATAAAATATTATTATTATTATTATTATTATTATTAAATAAACAGTTACTCAAAGAAAAGTCTTATGTGCTCCTTTTACATTACTTTCTCTACCTCTCTGTAACAAATTGTTAACCAGCTTATTCTTCTTCTATCTACTTCATGTTAATCGAGATAAACATTAGCAGAAACCATTTTATTACTTAGTTCCCTATAAATAGAAGGAAAATAAGTGAATACACTAGGCTAAACCGACAGTCAAATGTCTTTAAAATGTGGTTGCTATGGGTTAGAAATTCAAATCTTTGCGTGGTCAGGTGCTAAGTTACCGTATGAAAATAATGTTAAGTTTTTTAAAATTGATATTAATAACAAGGAATATCTTAAAAACGGTCCACTCCAGGAGAAAAATGCATATTACAGAAATTATATACTTTAACGAGCTCTACAGTTTTGTACAGTAAGTTTTTGTCTATCTCTTACTGTTTTTACCAGTTATGGAAGCTTCAGCAAATTTCATCCAGAAAAAAGAGGTCTTCAGAAACTAGTCCCAGAAAATTCAAGATATACATTTTATTTGTCGTGTAAATATCTTGAATCAAAATCGTTAGCACCATTTTTGAGAAAATAAACATTTTCGGAAATTTTTCCTTATTTTTTTCGGGTTGGGGGAATTATCTTGAAAAAGTTAATGTCGCATCATTGGAAGATTTTTCCTGGGATGCAACACGAAGATTTTGAGGAAAATCGCTCTACCCCAAGCTACCCTTTACATGGAAAAAATTCGAAAATTTTGATTCCCACAAATATGGCTTTGACAATTTTGGATAAAATACCGTATATTAAATATATTTATATGGCAAATAAGATGTGCATCTTGAATTTTCTGGGAAAAGCCTCTAAAAGCCTCTTTATTCTGAACAAATGTTGTTTAATTTTGCGTAGCTGGTAAACCGTAAGAGAGAGACAAAAACTTACTGCACAAAACATGTAGAGCTCCTTAAGACACATTTGGATTTGATCGTCTTTTAGATATTCCTTGTTTTTTATTTCAGGTTTGAAAAACATACTTTTCTCATACAGGAATTAGTCAACTCCCGTCCATAGAAACAAAGGAGTTTCAGTCACATAGCAACCAGCTTTTGACTATCACTTTAACCTATGGTACTCCCTTATTTCGCTTCTACTTACAATCAAGCAAGAAATAAGACTATTTCTGCTAATTTTTCTCGATTAGCATGAAATAAAAGAATAAGTTTATTAACAATGATTTGTTACAGATATATAGAGAAAGTTATGCGAATGGAACATCATATTTTTTTTATGTTCGATTTTGATAGTTAATGACCCATACTGGATCAGTCGTCCACTACTGCGTTATCGGAAACAAGAATCGACTAGCTCAGCAACGTCAACTCCTCAACGGCGGCAGCCAGGCGTGAAATTAAAAAACAATTATACGGAATTCCCTCACATGTTGATATAATAGGATAAAGGATAGCTACTTTACCAAATATTATATATATATATATATATATATAATATTTGAACCTAAACTACTGAACATTCGTAACCACTTCTCCAAAACAACTATGTACCATTTTATTACCAATTTTTGTTTTTAAAAATGTTGAAGCAATAAACTTAGAAAATTTGTTATAAAATTATGTGCGCTAGTGAAAAATTTAGCTCACGAATTTGTTTCAAGGCTTTTACTATTTACTTCAGCTTAAGCGTATCGGAGAAATACGCTTAGCTTATTTTGAATGTTATGTAATAAATCTATTAGATATTTAGTGTGGTAGAGCTAATCCAAATATTCTAATTGGATCATCTCTATTTCCCACCGAAAGCCTCATCTCACACACACTTATTGTTTTCAATTATCTTCTATTAATGGTTTTTTTAATTTGTTAAGCACGATATTTAGTTGTCTACTAAACCATTTAGTATGAATGAATAAATGAATAAGTGTATTTATTGACCTAGCAATATCATACATAGAATTTCAACAGTCACACGGGTCCACAGACCGTACGTGCTTTTGTAATACACATCACAAGCAATATTAAAACAACAACAACAAAGAATTAAAGGAGTAAACACGAAAATAAAAATACAAAGGAAATACACAGTCAAAAGCAATATTAAACAACAATAAAGAATTAAGAGTGAACCCGAAAATAAAAATACAAAGATATTCAAATATAGCAATTAAATTTACAGCACAGAGTGCACCTTCATAAATGCACCCTCTTATAATATATAATTACACTTAAAAGACATATATTTTTGTTTAGTTGATCTTATCCCCCCCCCCTTCTCTATTGGCAGCCTCCACAGATCTCAGCTGTCTTGCCTTAAGAATAAATTTACCTAGCCCGTCCATGTTTGGTATTTTACCGACTTTTCGTTTTTGAGTTATCGTGTTCACAGACACACGGACCTTTTTCTAAAAATACCTTTTTTTGGATACAGGGGACCCTAAAACATATATTTTCGGTGAAATCTCGGTATCGAATTTTTTGGTGGAGTGCAATACCTTCTCTATACGCTACGTACATAGTATGTATAGAGAGAGTAAAAATTAATCATTATAATTATATACTTAAACCATTAACACCATAACAAAATCCACAATTTAGTAATAAACCTTATTAAATTGTAGGCTATATGAACTTGGGTTACACTTAATTATGAGAACGTAATCCGATTTCTCAATAATATATGTATAGGTATTTACATTCAAATATTTTATATTGCTATAGCAATTTACTCAAGATGTAATTATGGTAAAAATCTATAAATTTCTGAGTGGTTTAAGCGTGCAGTATGCGAGTTAAAATATTGCTATATTTACCTCTTACATTATAAAAAAAGTGATATTAACATTGAAAGTGGAAAAAGCACCGAACGTTAAATACTACCAATTAAATGGCATAAGAAAACATTATATTGCTGGATGAATTGCTCTTCACAAATGACATCCAAGGTCTTACTATTACTATTATTATCATCATCATCATAATGAGGACTTAGTATTCATGGTATAGCCTCACACCCCAATAACTGTCTTTTATGCAGGAATGACACTGTAGTCTTTATTAGCATTTTCTTCCTAACACTTCTACTACATAGCCTATGACCAGAATCATCTAATTTTCACCCCTCGATGGAACAAAACTAACAGCAGAAGGAATGGAAAGTTATATCAACCTATCTTCGACAAAAAAAGTAGTACAGTTTGTTTTTCAAAGTGCCGTTGCAAGGCTCACCATAATTCATTATTTGAGAGATACAAATAATGTTACAATTCTTCTGAATAATAGCCTAATAACTTCAAAATAAATTATTTCACAACACTTACCAAATTGTGTATTTTTAGATTCTCTACACGTACTATTAACCTACCTAGCGTACACAGAAGGTATTGCATTCCACCAAAAATTTCTATACCGGGATTTCACCGCAAATACATGTTTTGTGTCGCCCTGAATAAAAAAAACATTTTTGGAAAATGGTGTATGTGCGTGAGTGTCCAAGGATGCGACACGAAGATTTTCAAGAAAATACGCCCACCACAAACTACCCTTTACATGGAAAACATTCGAAAAGTTTAATTTTCTCTATAATGACTAACGATTTTGATTAAGATATCATTTATTAAAGATATATACCTGACAAATATAATGTATATCTTGAATTTTTGGGAATAGCCTGCGAACACTACTTTATTCTGGATGAATTTTACGAAATTTTGAATCACTGGCAAACCGTAAGATATAGACAAAACTTACTTAACAGAAAATGTAGAGCTCGTTAAAATGCACCGTTTATGTTATATACAGTTTTTCGTGGAGTGGGTCGTTCTTGAGTTATTCCTTGTTATTTGTTTCAGCTTTAAAAACTTATACTTTTCTCATATAGGAATTTCTCAACTCCTGTCCATACAAACAAAGGAACTTCAGTCACATAGCAACCAGCTTTAAATTGATATTTTAGCCTACGCTACTCCCTTATTTCCTTTCTACTTCCATGGCGGCAAGTAATGAGACTATTTATGATATTTTTACTTTCTCTAGCCTACTGTACATAGGGATAGAGAAGTATTGTATTGTATTCCACCCAAAAATTCGATACTGAGATTTCACCGGAAATACATGTTTTAGGACCCCCTGTATCCAAAAAAAAAATCATTTTCAGAAAAAGGTCCGTGTGTGTGTATGTGTGTCCACGTGTCTGTGAACACGATAACTCAAAAACGAAAAGTAGCTAAAATATCAAACTTGGTATTTAAGTTTAGTATCTTCCAGGGATGCGACACGAAGATTTTGAGAAAAATCTCCCCACCCCAAACTACCCTTTACATGGAACTTTTTTCGAAAATTTTGATTTTCTTAAACATGGCTCTAACGATTTTGGTTAAAATATCATATATTGAAGATATTTACCTAACAAATAAAATGTATATCTTGAATTTTCTGGGAATAGCTTCTGAAGACCTGTTTATTCTGGATGAATTTTGCTTAATTTGGCGTAACTAGTAACCGTAAGAGATAGACAAAAATTACTATACAAAAAATTTAGGTATTGTTAAAATACACAAGTTATGTCATATACATTTTTCTCGTGGAGTTTACCGTTTTCGAGGTATTCATTGTTATTAGTTTCAGTTGTGAAGTACTTATACTTTTCTCAGACGGGAGTGTCCGTTTTTCTTTTGTTCTACTCCTGGCCAAGAAAAGAAGTGATTTGTAATGACAATCGCATAACGACAGCTTTTAAAACATTTGACTATTGGTTTAGCCTAGTGTATTCCCTTATTTTCTTCCTACTTATACGGAACTAAATAATAAGAACATTGTGCTAATGAGTACCACGATTAGCAAGGTGCAGAAAGTAGAAGAATCTTATGTATGAAGTTTGTAGAACAGCTAGAGAAAGTCATGTGAGTGTAACACATAAGATTTTTTTTTCTCGATTAGCACAAATTTAACAGGAGTATAAGCTTTTTAACAATAATTTGTTACAGAGATGTAGAGAAAGTCATGTGAGTGTAACTCATCAGATTTTTTAATTACATATATTGGTCTTCAGATATAGCCTAGTTGACCATCTGGAGGATAGAACGACTTATATTGTACACAAACACAGAACACACACAAACATAGTGGAGTTGGAACCCGCGGCAGAACGTGAAAGTCAAATGGCGCAATGACCATCGTGGCCGGTCGAAGTGTTGTTGAACACCAGATATAAAGTTATTCAGTTTGCTGTGATAGTATGTTAATTTTATAACGTCTGGTTTGTGTTAAAAATGCTTGCCTATAAATCTTGAAGTTCAGAGTTTGATTCTCAGCTTAAGGGTAGAAGATTTTCCTTATCCTTGATCCTAACTCCTGGCGCCAAGCATGAATCACTGAATGAATTTAATGTCTATAAAGACCACTGACGTAATAGTTAACATCACTATGTATGAAACTCTGATGTGTACCATTCACATGACCTTCTCTACATATCTGTAACAAATTCTTATTAAAAAGCTTATGCTTCTGTCAAGTTCATGCTAATCGAGATAAACATTAATAGGAATATTTTCTTGTAAGTAGAAGGGGAATACACTAGGCTGAAACATAGTCAAATGTTTCAAAACTTGGTTGCTATATGGATGAAACCATTGTCAGAAGTTGAGAAATTCCCGTATGAGAAAAGTTTTATGTGTTTTAAAACTTAAACCAATAAGGAATATCTCGAGAGAGAGAGAGAGAGAGAGAGAGAGAGAGAGAGAGAAGTCAACTACACGTAAAAAATGTAAATGACATAAATTGAGTGTTTCAATGTGATTTATATTTTTTATGTTGTACATTTTTGTCTCTCTCTTACGGTTTATTAGTTATGCAGAATCTAGCGAAATTCATGCAGAATAAAGAGGTTTTCAGAGGCCATACTCAGAAAATTCAAGATATCCATTATATTTGTCGCGCAAATACCTTTAATATACGGTATTTTAATCAAAATCCTTAGATCCATTTTTGAGAAAATCAACATTTTCTACATTTTTACCATGTAAAGGTAGTTTGGGGTGGGGGATTTTTTGCAAAATCTTCGTGTCGCATCCCTGGAAAATACTTAGTTTAAATACCATGTTTGATATTTTACGGATTTTTCGTTTTGGATTTACCGTGTTCTCACATACACACACATACACAGACCTTTTTCTGAAAATACCTTTTTTTATACAGGGAACCCGTTGAAATCTCGGTATCGAACTTTTGGGTGCAATACAATACCTTCTCTATACATTATGTGCGTCGTACGTAAGTAAAACCCTAAATTGTCTCCTCACCAGAACATCAATTATTTTACAAGTAAACTAACAAACGTGCGCAACACTGAAGTTATTTTTAATTGATATCAGATAAGATATATTAAATAATTTATGTGATTTAAGTTTTCTTAAATGAACCCCTTTAACGTGAACACATCTTTGCATCTGCTGAAACCAATTCTTAGGGCTATAATGATACTCTTTCTAAAACACGCAAGAAACACATTTTTATGTACATAGTGTGTAGAGAAGCTATTGCATTGCACCCAAAAGCGAATAGAACGTTAAATGCCAAGCTTGATATTCAAGTTTGGTATCTTCACAATAATGCGACATGAAGATTTTAAAGAAAGCCCCCAACCCCGAACTACAGTTAAGATGGAAAAGTGTTCGAAAATTTTGATTTTCTCAAAAATGGCTCAAATACTTTTATTAAAATCTGTTATATTTAAGATATTTACATGAAATAAAATAAATTTTCTGGGAATAGCCTCTGAAGAAATCTTTATTCTGGATGATTTTTAATGAATTTTGCACTACTGGTAACCCTAAGAGATGTACTACTGAAAGAATGTAGATCACGATAAAACACAATTTATGTCATATACATTTTTTTTTTTTTTTTTTTTATTTCAGCTTTAAAACATTTAAACTTTTCTCATACGCAACTTTTGAACACCTGGCCACATAAACAAACGGATTTAAATCCCATATCAACCACAATTTAAAACATTTGACTGTCAGTTTAGTCTAGAGTATTTCCTTATTTACCTTCTAATTATAAGGAACTAAGTAATAAGACTGTTTCTGCTAATGTTTTAACATTAAATAGATAGAATAATAAGCTTATTAACAATAATTTATTACAGAGAAAGTCATGCGGATGGAGCACATCAGACTTTTTTCTTCAAATTTCTGGTCAACAGACATTTGATATGATAGCAATGGGCAGTAAATATGCCTATATCTTCTAATGGTATAGTAACAATAGTTCCGGTTGAATGTGAACTCTTGTAGACCGGTTCTGTTCGAAAGACGCAGTGAGCCGATTGAATTTTCTTTTTAAAATCGTAAGAATAAATCTGATGTTAATCACTAGTAATGATATTCCAAACCAAACTTGAAATGTGGCATTGCAATTTACTTTTCCTGCAGCAATCAATGCGTTTGGGAGAGGGGTTGATCGGGAGTCGGTTTATTTGGAATCCAAGGACAACAAAGGTTTCAAACATGTAACTGTTGACTCATACCAATGTCCAATTTGACCATAGTATATAACTAAGGCGAACTTCGATCTTTATCATTGCTCGAATCATTGCAATATTTTCATCAGTAACAGAAAAGCTTATGGGCGCCCTTCACCAAATTCATCATTAAGAAATAAAGGGCCTCTTTTGAAATTGTCCGACAAATTATGCACTTCTGCCTTAGATGGGGTTTCTTTTCCAAATGCATTTATAAGCCGATATTCACATAGTTTGAGCGTTAATGAAGATTTTAGATCCTAAACAATTATAGCCCATAGTCACTCAACATAATATTTAAATAATTAACAAACTACAAGACAATCAGCTCGCGAAATAATAGAAAGTTGATATCAGAGAAACAAATATCATTTGTTTTTGAAACATGGAATTCCAAAAGTTTCAGTGCCAGCCTTGTGATTTGACAGAGGTGATACTGATTCGAATCTCGGTAGGGGCCTGCGCCATTTTGCTCTAACCTAACATTTTTCTAATATTATTCTAGAAGTGCCTTGATCAACTACTTTAAAGAATTATTTGCCTGGTTCAATGACAACACATCAATGATCATATGATATATGCGTGAAATTTCGGATTGATATTTCTAAATTCTCTAAACTGTTCTTTATTTGGTTAATGCCAAATCTTAAGATTTCACTATACTTCGAAGTTTTCAGTTCTAACACTTACATCAGTCACTAGAGCATGTAAAATATTTTAGGTAATACTGTAAATCTCACTTCGGTATTAAAACTCTTAAAAGAATCAAGAAATGTTATGTTATTTAGAGAGATATAGTGATACATAACCTCAATTCTTTGATACGTATCATGTAAATTCTTTTAAATTCACAGAAATACCTGCTATAAGTTTTCTCGGAATAAACAAAGTCTGTTGGCGCTTACCAAAAAGGAGAGTTGTTGTTATTAAAGGTGCAAAGACGAATGCGGCGATGAAAATACTGAGACCATTGTTGTTTAACATCCTGGTGAACATTCTGCCGGCCGTACAACTTAAAACACTTCTAGCAAAACAAAACAGTTAAACCTGTGTATGCAGTCATAGGATCACACTAAAACTCGGTGGTGGTAAAATGCGCCCTCTAAATACACGCACACAGAACAGAAAAAAACAAAACCAATGAACGGAAAGACAAAAGGGAAGCACAAAACTCTGCGGAATAAAGTGCTACACTGTCGTGGTTACACACATACATACGATATCACGACACGGCGCGTGGACGCCCTCTCACAAACCCTCCGTGAATCGTCGCTCTCACAGCCCGTCACACACTACACTGCCGGCCGCCGGCACCAGCATTATTCCGTTTCGAGCAATCGCCGACCCCAGCGCCACGCACGGTCTGTCGCTGAACCTTCACCACTATGGGGTCGAAAATAAGGTTAGTAGGCCCATCCTAAAGCGAAGGTTCCGATAAATGTTTACCCCTAGCTGATGCTTTTAAACCGTTCCGGTGGTGAAATGGCACAGGGGTTTTATACATCACAAAACTGAAACAAGATCAACTTCTACACTGGCCAATAATCATTGCTTCTAGTCTTTAACGTGTGAATTTGTTTAAGGGATAAATATAACCTTTTCATAGCTTTAAGGAGAGTCGAAATGCCCTATCTCGCCAATGTTAAAGTTTGCCTCTTTATCTCTGCAACTATTTAACATAATGAGCTAAAATTTATAAAGTATATTCAATACCTAATACCTTTACTGTTGATTGATGCAAAATGGAAAACTACTGTTCATTAGAAGGAAACGTATGATTATTTTAACAGAGCCCTTAAAATTGTGTATAAAATAATTATTTTTTACATTTTAGAAAAATAAATAGTCCATATACATAAAATCTTTTTCGTTAAAATAAAGTCATTTTAGGTGCAAATATGTGGTAAAATGTTCAAACTTTATAGTCGATTAGTTTCTGAGATAATGGAGCATTTGTACAGACAGTTTTAATTCTTCAGAATTTGTTTTCAAACAATATTTAAAAAAAAAATGTAACCTAACTTTCCGAACACAACTTCGCAATACATCGAAACTACCACACATGAGGGTAATACGAACGAGATGCCAATGCTGCCAATAGCTAAAGTAAAACTTCCCGGTCAAAACAAAAAAGATGTCATCTCTAATAATAATATTTGCAAACTTATTGATGTTTTACTACTTAAGTGTACCAGAATGTTGCAAAAAGCTGCCACGCAGGATTAGTTTTAACAATATTTTAAAATGTTTACAATTAGTGTACCTCTATGAAAGTAATACTAAAATGAGCTGGAGATTCCAGATATTCAAATGCAATTAAAACATGAAAATGGAAAAAAAATATGAAAATCCCATTTCGACTCCCCTTAAGTTAGTTTGTTACTTAGAATGCATCCACTAGAGCATAAAATCATTTACGTTTAAAAGATGATTTAATTCGGTAAAATTAAAGCGCAGCTCCTTCACTTATGAACATTAAATATCAAAAGATATAAAACATTACGAGTGTTTTCCGCATATTATTTTAAACACATTCGGTGTATATATTTCATGGTCAGGTAGTTCTGTATTATTCTATAATTTCAACTCAACAAGTTTCATAAACAAAATTTACGCCACCTAAAATGGAATTTAAAATAAAGTAGGCAATCGCTTGAGCTCCTAAAAATACCTTCCACGAGCTCAAATGTTGTTGTCATGCGTGTAAAACTTACCTCTACTTTATCAAATAAGTAGTTGCTTACCTATGTAATTAGACAGCTTTAACATTACCAAATAAAAAAAAAAGAATCAAATGTATTCCATTCACATAACTTTCTCTGCATCTCTGCACTAAATTGTTAAAAAGCTTATGCTTCTATTTACTTCATGCTAATGGGAAAAAAAAAAACGAGCATAACAGTCTTATTACTTGCTTCCTTGTAAGTAAAAGCGAAATAAGGGAGTACCATAGGTTAAAGTGATAGTCAAAAGCAAGTTGCTATGTGACTGAAGTTCCTTTGTTTATATGGACACGAGTTGACCAACTCCCGTGTGAAAAAAGTAGGTTTTAAAAGCTGAAACCAATAACAAGGAATATCTCAAAAACGACCAACTCCACGAAAAAATTGTGTATTTTAACGTGCTCTACATTTTTTGTGCGGTAAGTTTATGTCCATCTCTTACAGTTTAGCAGTTATACAAAATTCCGTAAAATTCACCCAGAATAAAGTAGTCTTCAGAGGCTATTCCCAAAAAATTAAAAATATATATTTTATTTGTGAGGTAAATATCTTTAATATACGACATTTTAATCAAAATCGTTATGGCCATTTTTGAGAAAAACACAATTGACGAAAAAAGTTCCATGTAAAGGGTGGTTTGGGATGGGGGGAGTTTTCTCAAAATCTTCGTGCCGGACACACACACACACTCACACACACACGGACCTTTTTGTGAAAATGCTTCTTTTTTTTCTTTGGATACAGGTAACCCTAAAAGGCATATTTCCGGTGAAATCTCGGTATCAAATTTTTGGGTGGAGTGCAATACCTTCTCTATACACAATGTGCATAGTACGTGTAGAGAAAGTAAAAATAGGTGTTTTAAGGCTGAAACGTATAACAAGGAATATCTCAAAAACTGTCGACTCCACGAAAAAAAAAATGTGTATAACATAAATTGCATTAATGAGCTCTACATTTTCTGTTAAGTTAGCTTTTGTCTATCTCTTATCAGTTATGCAAAATTCCGTAAAATTCGTCCAGAATAAAGTAGTGTTCAGAGTCTGTTCCCAGAAACTTCAAGATATAAGACGATTAATAGTCGACATTTTAATTAAAATTGTTAGAGGCATTTTTGAGAGAATCAGAATTTTCGAAATTTTTTCCATGTAAAGGGCAGTTGGGGGTGGGGGAATTTTCCGTGTCACATCTATGGAAGATACCAAACTTATATACCAAGTTTGGTATTCAACGGTCTTTTCTTTTTTGAGCTATGCTGTCCACAGGCACACACTCACACACACACACACACACACACACACATACACACACCTAGCCATTTTTCTGAAAATGCTTTTATTCTGGATTCAGGGGGTCCTAAAACATGTATTTCCGATGAAATCTTGGTACCGGATTTTCGGGGCAATTCAATACCCTCTCTATATATACTTGTATGTACATAGTACGTGTAGAGAACGTAACAATAATGCTTAAATTATGAGTTTATAATTGCTGTAACACTATATGTTAATTGATTCAACAAATCACTTATCTTACACGACTGACATAATATGGCAGTTTTAACACTCTAAGGCTCATACCACCAATATTAGGTTTATGAAACACAACAGAATGTGGCTGAATTTGTTAGAAATGCAACTGAGAAAAGCTTGTGGACGAGTTCATAAAATTCAATGGTTTTTCTCAAAGATTTAGTGTTTTGTTGGAAAATTCATACGAGACAAAGTTATTAACGTTAATTATAGTGGAAGAGAGATCTACTTGAGGCCATTCCTAATGTTTGGAAGGTATTTCGATTCTCTTGCAGTAACCGAGAGATAACGCTGATGACTAAGACAGTTAGGGGGGTGGAGCAGGCATTCTCCTTACACATAACAAGTCACTGAGTCACCTCTTCATAATCATTACTGCGTGAAAAAAAAATTCCATTCCCATGACTTTCTCTACATCTCTCCAACAAATTATTGTTAAAAATTTATGCCTCTATTTTCTTCATGTTAATCCAGAAAAAATAGCAGAAATAGTTTTATTACTTGCTTCCTTGTAAGTAGAAGGAAATAACGAAGTGCCATATTTTAAAGTGATAGTCAAAAGCTGGTTGCTATGTGACAGAAGTTCCTTTGTTTGTAGAGACAGCAGTTGACAAATTCCTGTATGAGAGTATAAATTTTACATAGCTGAAACCGAAAACAAGGAATATCTCAAAAACAATCAATTCCACGAAAAAAATGTATATGACATAAAATGTGTGTTTTAATATGCTCTACATTTTCGTGGGTTAACTTTTGTCCATAGCTTACGGCTTAGCAGTTAAAATGTCCAAATCCACGAAAAAAAATGTATGTATGTGTCGTATTGAGATCTACTTCTTTTGTGTAATAAGTCTTTTTCTATCTCTTACGGTTTACCAGTTATGCAAAATTCAATAAAAATCATCGAGAATATCTACAGAGGTCTTTACAGACTATCACTAGAAAATTCTAAATATACATTTTTTCATGTAAATATCTTAAATATAAGAGATTTTAATCAAAATCGTTAGAACCTTTTTTGAGAAAATCTAAATTTACAAAAGTTTCCTTAGAGGTTACCAAACTTACCTTACGTTTTAGTTGTACTGTGCACAGACGCATATACACACACGGGTATTTTTTGAAAATGCTTTTTTTCGATTCATGGGGACTCAAAAGATGTATTTGCAGTGAAATTTCGGTATCTAATTTTTGGTTGCATAACAAAACTTTCTCTATACACTAAGTGCAGAGTACGTGTAGAGAAAGTAAACATATTTGATGTGTTACATTCTTTATCCTTTCTTCAATAAATCATTCCATTTCACGTTAATCGGGATAAATATTTGATACTTGATCTTACTTTAATCCAGTAGGTCGAATTAGACATGAATGAAATAGGTGCTCTTCTCAGGATAGGCAAAAACCTCGGTAAAATAACTGCCTGAATAGCTCACCCTAACCCAGACTCGAACACGGGACCTCTTGAATATGAGACAGACACGCTACTCACATATTATAGAGGCGGGAATTGCTTTTATTGTATATGCATAAGGGTATACAGGAGGTCGCCCTCCGAGGTGTAATGTTAACTTTATGTACCCAAAGTCGCGGGCTCAAACACGGCGGAGAACGATGAATTTTTTCGGATGTAAAATCCTTAGCATGGCTTCCTTCGGAAGGGAAGTAAAGCTGTTGGTCCCGTGTTGTAGATTTACGGCACATAAAAGAACCTCAAGCCTGATAGAGAGGCCTCTGAGCAAAATTAAGCGGTATTTCACTCCCAATTTAGAATGGGACGCTGAGAACCACAGCAGTTACTGAGCGTCCATAAATAACACTCTATTTCATTTTATGGGAATACTAGCGGACCCGACAGACGTTGTCCTGTAGTCACGTCCTTAATTCGAAAATTTAAAACTTTTTTGTAGGTTAGGGTGGCTGTTAATTAACGCAATTGTAAATTTGATAGAAAATTATACAAAGTACTCACATCAATTCCACACTGCATTTGCAAAATGTATAGTTTTTATGTACACTTTAAAACTCTTGAAACATTAATTGAATCTTATTGTAATATTTCAATTAGCACACTTTTTTTTGTAACACAATAATAACACGAAGTTATAAAATATTTTCCTGAATTTGATCGTAGCACCACCTGTCGGGAAAAACTGGAACTGGAATAAAATATTATTGAATATTCGATACTGCGATTGTAGCGCAGTCTGCCGAATCCAATCTAAAACATTCCAAAATCAACAACAATTTATAAATAAAAAATTAAATAAGACTGCCTCCGTGGTCGAGTGGTCAGCGAGCTGATTTTCCACCCGGAGGTCCCGGGGGATTTTTCTTTAACCACCCTATCCCCCACAGAGTCTGGAAGTATGAATGTGAGAGTGAATGTGCGTGTGTTTAGTAATACAATAATGATTAACCTAATGTTCTAACCTACAGTAATACGCGTTGTTTCACAGGCCAAAGCCCCCCATATGACCATTGAAGTTAAAGGGGGCTATACAAATGAAACAATATAAAAAAAATTAAATAAACAATTTCCATTGAACCGAACCGAACTGAGAATCTAAACCATTCTTGAATCCACTGAACACACACAAAAAATGTCATTAAAATCGGTCCAGTCGCTTAGGAGGAGTTCAGTCACATACACACGCACACAAGAATTATATATATATATATATATATATATATATATATATATATAAAGCTTAGGTGTAGTCAATTGTTTAGAGAGATGGTGCATATGAGACGGTGTTAAAATGTCATTCTCTCTGCTTGACAGCTGAAGGAAAAACGAATGCTCACGTTCTACATAGAAAATCTGAAGCGTTATACTCACATGGATTCCTCTATCTTCTCTACAAACTGCTTATAAAACATTATTCTTCTTTCTGAACCACGCTAATCGAGATAAACACTTAGCAGAATGTTCTTATTACTTAGGAACTACAGAAACGCACTATGCTAAAGTGATAGTCAAATGTTTTAAAAGTCATCGTTATGCGATTGTCATTGCAAATCGCTTCCGTGCTTGGCCAGGAGTAGAACAAATGAAAAACGGACACTGTCTGAGAAAGTGTAAGTACTTTAAAACTGAAACCAATAACAATGAATATTTTGGAAACGGTGAACTCTACCAACAAAAATTAATATGACATAAATTGTGTATTTTAACAAGATTTACATTTTTTGCTTAGTAAGTTTCTGTCTATTTCTTATGGTCATGCAAAATTCATCCAGAATAAAAGACCAGAACATTCAAGATATACATTTTATTTAAATTGTAAATGTCTTTAACATACTGGATTTTAATCAAAATCGTTAGAGCCATTTTTTAGAAAATCAAATTTACGAAAATATTTCCATGTAAAGGGTAGTTTGTAGTGGGGTGATTTTCTTGAAAATATTCGTGTTGCTTTCTTGGAAGACACCAAGTTTGGCTTTTAACGATCTCTTCGTTTTTCAGCTATGCTGCCCACAGACACGCACACGGACCTTTTTTCTAAAAATGTTTTTTTCGGACTCAGGAGACATTAAAACATATATTTCCGGTAGAATCTCTGTATCAAAATTTTTGGGTGGAATACAATACCTTCTCTACCAACTATTGCATTGAATATGTGGGCTACAGAAAGCAACAAAACTGATGTGTTCCATTCACATGACTTTCTCTACATCTCTGCAACAAACTATTGTTAAAACGCTTCTATTTACTTCATGATAAACGGGGAATAATTAGCAGAAATAGTCTTATTACTTGCTCCCTTGTAAGTAGAAGCGAAATAAGAGCGTACATTTTGGCTAAAGTGACAGGCAAAAGCTGGTTGTTATGTTACTAAAGTTCCTTTGTTTGTATGGACAGGAGTTGACAAATTCCTGTATGAGAACGGTATATGTTTTTTAAAGCTGAAACCAATGACAAGGAATATCTAAAAAACGATCAAATCCACGAAAAAAATGTATATGACATAAAATGTGTGTTTTAATGTGCCCTACATTTTCGTGGGTTAACTTTTTGTCCATACCTTACGGCTTAGCAGTTATGCAAAATTCAGTAAAACTCATCCAGAACAAAGTAGTCTTTAGAGGCTATTCACAGAAAATTCAAGATATACATACAACTTATTTGTCAGGTAAATCGCTTTAATAAACGATATTTTAATCAAAATCGTTACAGCCATTTTTGAGAAAATCAAAATTGTCAAAAAAGTTCCATATAAAGGGCAGTTCGGGGTGGCGGGATTTTTCTCAAAATCTTCGTATGGCATCCCTGAAGTTTGGTATTTTACCGACTTTTCGTTTTTCAGTTATCGACACACTGACACACGGACATACGGACACACGGACACACGGACATACACATGGATCTTTTTCTGAAAATACTTTTTATGAATACAGAGGACCCTAAAACATATATTTCCGGGGAAATCTCAGTATCGAATTGTTTGGTGGAGTGCACATTCTCTATACACTATATACATAGCACGTGTAGAGAAAGTAAAACATCATTCGATATAAATTTTGTGTTTTAACGAATTCTATTTTTGTGTGGTAAATAATTGTCTATCCTGTGGTCAACCATACATCTTATACAAATATCATGCAGAATGAGGAGGGTTTCAGAAATATCAAGATATATGTTTTATTTGTCATAAAAGTATCTTAAACATATAACATTTATTAATTCTAAAGCATTCTACGAGAAAACCAAACTTTTTGAAAAAAATTTCCATGTAAAGGGAGTTTGGTGTGGGGATATTTTCTTGAAAATCTTCGTTTTGCATCCTTAAGCTTTGCTGACCTTATATACCAACATTGGTATTTAACATTATTTTTGTATATAAATTTTGCTGTTCACAAACACACACAGAATCTTTCTATAAAAATCTTATGTGTTCCATTCACATGTGTTCCATTCTATTTATTTCATGTTAATTGAGAAAAAAAAATTGCAGAAATGGTCTTATTACCTGCTTCCTTGAGAGTAGAAGCGAAATAAGTGAGTATCATAGGTGAAAGTGACAGTCAAAAGCTGGTTGCTATGTGACATAAGTTCCTTTGTTTGTATGGACAGGAGTTGACAAATTCCTGTATGAGAAAAGCATAAATTTTAAATAGCTGAAACCGAAAATAAGGAATATCTAAAAAACAATCATCTCCACGAAAAAAATGTATATGATATAAATTGTGTGTTTTAAAGTGCTCTATATTTGTTGTGGGGTAATTTTTTGTCCATCTCTTACGGTTTATCAGTTATGCAAAATTCCGTAAAATTTACCCAGAATAAAGTAGTCATCAGAGTCCCAGAAAATTCAAAATATATATTTTATTTGTCAGGTAAATATCTTTTATATACGATAATTTAATCAAAATCGTTAGAGCCATTTTTTTAGAAAATCAAAATTTTCAAAAAATGTTCCATGAAAAAGGTAGCTTGGGGTGGGGGGATTTTTCTCAAAATCTTTGTGTCGCATCCCTGGAAGATACCTACTAAACTTAAATACCAAGTTCGGTATTTTACCGACTTTTCGATTTTGAGTTATCATGTTCACAGAACACGGACACACACGGACCTTTTTCTGAAAATGCAGAAAAAAGTCCCTAAAACATATATTATTATTACTATATCTTGGTTCCACCACTTAAACTTCCATTAAAACTATTTAGGTATTAGTTTTTTCACTTCCACTCACCGTAATATCGTATTACAAAGATTTAAAAATGTATCTTGTCTATTTTTGGCCTTTAACTTCCAACAAAGTACGCGATTTATACTAAAATATACCAGAAGTATTTGTTTTCTTTATTTTTTTACTGCAATTTCTATTGTTTCAGTAACTAACAGACAGGTGGCGTCTAAATCGTGCATAGTTGACGTTCATATTGCAAAATTCAAAACTACCAATATTTGAAAATTAGTTATCACTAGCCATTAAAAGGTTGTGGAACCATCAATGAACTGTTCACTATTCGGCCACTAGAGTCCTTTATAGTTGATTTTGAGGCATTTGTTGCATCATGACGGTGATTGCCAGCATTGATACAAAAAATACCGCGATTCTAAAAGTCATTCTGTGTTTAGAGTTCTGAATCAATTATTGTTGTGCAAATAAGTGATTTTCGTGTAATTTATTTTTAGTGATTTTCCTTTACTTTGTTTCAATAATTTCCACTGTTTTACCAAAGCATGCGAGCGAAGCGAGCATGTGCTGTGTTAGGTTTAGGTTAGTGTGTGTGTAAATAAACTTATTTTCATGTACTTTTGTTTTAATAATTGCTACCGGTTTTACCAAAGCATGCGAGCGAAGCGAGCATGCGCTGTGTTAGGTTTAGGCTAGTGCGTGTGTAAATTAACTTATTTTCACATATTTACAGCCTTGGCACTCCATTTATTACTGTGTGAATGTTGGTGACTTTTGATCTTCACTTTTTTTTCTTTCTTTGTTGTTTGGTGACTTTATCTACGTTGGTAGCATTGTAATTTCATTGTTTCTAGACCATAAATACTTACTTCCCGCCTAGCAACAGCTATTAAATCTTCCCCCGCCATGAACATTTTCCTGAGTTTTGCTATTTAAGAAAGGTACTTACAAGGTGGGAGTGGTAGGTTATTCCAATTCTAGATGAACACATATTGGCTCCTACATACTCTGAAGTGGATTATAAGGTTAGTTTCAATTCTTAAAGATTTATATTTGTGCTGGTCCTCTGGTATAGCTTTACCCATATATTTCCGGTGAAATCTCGGTATCGAATTTTTGGGTGGAGTGCAATACCTTCTGTATACCCTTAGTCCTACATAGTGCGTATAGAGAGAATAAAAATGAGTGTCGTATCTTTGGATATACTATTGCTATTGTTATTGAATTTTGCTTTTTGTTTTTTGAATTTTACTGTTAAAAAATGGAAATGGCGTTTTATTTATGCACGCTCTTTAACTGCTTTGGTTCTCAGCGTCCCATTCTAAATTGGGGGTGAAAGACCGCTTAATTTTGGTCAGAGGCCTCTCTATCAGGCTTGAGGTTCTTTTACGTGCCGTAAATCTACGATACGGGATCAACGGCTTTATTTCCCCTCCGAAGGAAGCCATGCTATGGATTTTTACGCCCGAAAAAAGCCATCGTCCTCCGCCGGGTATATGAAGTTAGCATGGTAACCATTCACCACGGAGGACAAAACAATCCTCCACAAAGACTGACAAGCATACATATGAACCTTTTCCTAAAAATGCTTTTCGGATTAAGGAGTTCGCATAACATGTATTGCAGCTGAATTCTCGGTATCGATTTTTGAGTGGAATGCAATATCTTCTCTACCATGCACATTTAACATACGTGGTAGAGAAGGAAACAGCTTAAAATCCGCGGCCAATTAAAGACCTAAGGAGGGATTTAGAGAAGGAAAGCGATACAATTTAGTTTGCAAATCTATCCCTTTGCCTGCCCAGTAGCTACATAACATATCTTCCACTTAACAAAAACTCCTCAGCCAAGATGTCAGCAAACATAGTGTTTGGAGAAGGCATTGTATTGCACCCAAAAATTCGATACTGAGATTTCACCGGAAATACATATCCAAAAAAAGGAATTCCTGTAAAAAGGTCCGTGATATTTAAGTTTGGTATCTTCCAAGGATGCGACACGAGGATTTTGAAGACAATCCCCCCACCCCACACTATCCTGTATATGAAAAAACAAAATGAAAATCTTGATCTTCTCAAAAACGGCTTTAACGATTTTGATTAAAAGCTCTTGTATTTAAGATGTTTAAATGTAACATAAAATTTATATCTTGAATTTTCTGGGAATAGCCTCCGAAGACCTCTTTATTGTGGTTGATTTTTTTGAATTTTGCATAATTGATAAACCGTAAGAGATAGGCGAAAACTTACTTAACGAGAAATGTAGATCATGACAAAACACACAATTTATGTCATATGCTTTTTTTCATGGAGTTAACGTTTTCAATATATTCCTTGTTATTGAATTCAGTTTTAAAAAACGTAATCTTTTCTCGTACAGGAATTTGTCAACGCCTCTCCATACAAATAAAGGAACTTCAGTCAGAGAGCAACCAGCTTTTGACTATCACTTTAACCTATGTTACTTATTTCGCTTCACATACAAGGAAGCCAGTAATAAGATTATTTCTGATAATTTTTTTCGCGATTAGCATGAAGTAAATAGAAGCATGTTTCTTAACAATAATTTGTTGCAGAGATGTAGAGAAAGCCATGTGAATGGAACACATCAGATTTTATTATTAGTAACATTAGTAGCATTTTGTAGTGCGTAAAGCTTCACTTCCGTTCTGAGAAATAACTGTTCCTAGATTGAAATAAAAAGCTTGCTGAGAGCACAAGTTGCTACATCGACTTTAAGCTTTATTGGAACGCATGGCAACCACGGTAAAGTTATCACTTTTGTCAGAAGATTCTGCTTAACAACGGGTGTGTAATATATAAGATGTTAATGAACTACTGAGAAATAATTTGCGAGATTGTGCACGTGACTGATATAAATAATTTGAGATCGGCGATGCATGGTCCCGGATAAACATAACGTTAAACGTGTGGGTATCAGGTGCTGATAAGTCGGTGTTAAAGCAAAGCAGGTTGACAAAATGTCTTTAAAACTGCTGCCCGAGTATAGAAATATCGATTTTTAGCAGCTCGTTACTAGCGTTCCCAAGATTTAATGTCGCAAAAATCTGTAAAATCTCTTGACAGTGCGACACTGAGCATTCATTAACTACGGTTTTGAGTCGATAGGTACCCCACTCTGGAGATGCTTTTTCAACTGCTCTGGTGGCTTAATGCGTATCGCAGGAAGCAGCTATCCCAAAGGTCATGAGTTCATTCCTGTCATAGAGTAAATGTTTTTTATGATTATTTTCTTCATTCCAGACGAAGTGGCGCGATACGTGGCGTACTGGCACTTCAAACATTTATAGCCATTATTTTGAAATTTCTCCTACCTCAAATTACTTATTTAGGTAATCTACATATTCTATGAAAATATTCCGATATGGTTCATTAACATCCTGTATAACTTGCGATAAGCAAAAGTCCGTTTATGATTTTTGCCTGCCTAAAAATGTGAAATTTTGATTTAATGAAAATAAAAAGAAGGCATAACTTAAAACAGGAAAGAGATAACGTTCCGGGACTTTTGCTAATTTGTAGACAACTCATTTCTTGGTAAGATGATGCAATCATCTCAAAACAGCCAAATTTGGACTTAGTGGCTTCTGCCAGAACAACGACGATACTATATTTTATATGTGTATATGCAATATTTTCAAGATAATTCTCAATGTTGGTTTCAATTTTAAACTACTGGCGGTAACCTCTCGTTTCATCTCCTTTGTTTGAATTGTAGCTGTGCAAAGCAAACCGACTTTCAATTGTTACACAAAGCGAGCGATGTTTTTAAAAGTCTCGTCATTGCTTCAGCTGTTAATGTTTATCCTGATTACTCCTGAAATATTCTTTTGTTACATCGTTTGTAGTGAATGGAACACGTCGTATTTTTGTGATGATCTTTAATAGCTGACAAGCGCTTAGTTCTCAAAAATGTTAAACTCTGAAACATTCAATTTACTTTACATTACGAGCCATTTGCACACAAGCCAATAGCTCTGTGTTAAGATTTCAACGGAAATGAATGTTTCGAGGTCCCTCTAAATTAAACTACATTTTTAGGGAAAAAATCTGATATGTTCCATTCTCTACATCGTCGCATCAAATTATTGCTAAAAATCTTATTTACTTCATGATAATCGACAAAAAATTAGCAGAAACAGTCTTATTACTGCCTTCCTTGTAAGTAGAAGCGAAATAACGGAGTACCATAGGTTAAAGTGATAGTCAAAAGCTGGTTGCCATGTGACTGGAGTTCCTTTGTTTGTATGGACAGCACTTGGCAAATTCCTGTATGAGAAAAATATGTTTTTTTAAAGCTGAAATCAATAGCAATGAATATCTCAAAAACAATGAACTCCACGAAAGAAATGTATGTTACATAACTTGTGTGTTTTAATGTGTTCTACAATTTTTGAGTGGTAAGTTTTTGTCTTTCTCTTAAGGTTTATCAGAAACGCCTACACAATTCCGTAAAATTCATCCAGAATAAAGTAGCCTTCAGAGGCTATTCCCAGAAAATTCAAGATATACATATTGTTTGTCAGGTATGTATCTTTAATATACGATATTTTAATCAAAATCGTTAGAGAAATTTTTTAGAAAATCAAATTTTTCAATGTGAAGGGTAGTTTGGGGTGGGGGGATTTTGTTGAAAACCTTCGTGTCACATCCTTGGGAGATACTGAACCTAAATACCAAGTTTGGTAATTAACGGTCTTTTTGTTTTTTGAGTTATACTACCCACAGACAGACATTACTTTGTCTAGCTCCGCATGTACAATGTACATAGGGATAGAAAAGGTATTGTATTCCACCCAAAAATTCCATGTCGAGATTTCACCGGAAATGCATGCTTTAGGACCCCCTGAGTCCAAAAAAGGAGTTTTCAGAAATACGTGAGTGTGTGGACAGCATAGCTCAAAAACGAAAAGACCGTTAAATACCAAACTTGGTATTTAAGTTTGGTATCTTCCAGGGATGCGGCACGAAGATTTTCAAGAAAATCCCCCCAACCCTAACTACCCTTTGCATGGAAAAAATTTCGAAAATTTTGTTTTTCTTAAAATGGCTCTAACGATTTTAATTAAAATAGCATATATTAAAGCCATTTCTATCACAAATAAAATGTATATCTTGAGTTTTCTGGAAATAGCTTCTAAATACCTTTTTATTCTGGATAAAGTGTGTTTAATTTGTCATAATTAGTAAATCGTAAGAGATAGACGAAAACTTGGTATACAAGAAATGTAGATCTTGTTAAAATATACAAGTTATGTTATAAACATTTTTTTTTCCGTCGAGCTTACTGTTTTAGAGGTATACCTTGTTATTAGTTCTAATTGTGAAGTACTTACACTTTTCTCAGACAGGAAGTGTCCATTTTTCTTTTGTTCTACTCCTGGCCAAGCAAAAAAGCGATTTGCAATGACAATCGCATAGCAACAGCTTTTAAGATATTTGACTCTCACTTTAGCCTAGTGCATTCCCTTAGTTCCAGTCAACTTATAAGGAACTAAGTAATAACATTCTGCTAATATTTATCTCGATTAGCATGGGATGATACAAGAAATATCTTTTTAAGAAGTTTATTAGTAGAGTAGCTAGAGAAAGTCATGTGACTGTAACGCATCAGATTTTATTTATGTATATGCTCAATTCTAGATTTAGCTGGAACAACCACTTTAGTAAGAATGCCTGGAAGTATCCAAAGTATATTTATATTACAGCATTCGTCTTAGTATATTAGCGAATGTGTCTTATAGACTTTGTCAAAGTTTTGAGGTAACCATGGCTGTGCTATGATTTTATTTCTACTTTAAAATAAACCACAAGAGAAAATTATAAGTAAGACCAAATGTCCTCAACTTTTAATCTTTATTTATATATCTTCATATTTTTATGCACGTAGAAGGTCGTCTCCTTAGCGCGGAGGTAGCGCAGCTGCCTACCAAGCGGGAGACCTGGGTTCGATCCCCAGTACCGGCGTGCGGATTTTTCCCCGGAGACCTAGACCGGGGTGCACTCAGCCTCGTGAGGTCCCTGGGGGTCCAATTGAGGAGCTACTTGATGAAGAAGTAGCGGCTCCAGGTCGTTAGGACCGCATTAACCGGCCGGGAGCGGCTCGAGTCGCTGACCACGTCTCACCCTCCAATACTGCACCCCATCCATGAGTGGACCGAAATGGGGGACGCAGCGACCGGGTGGTAGGCCAAGCCTGCCCGTGAGCTGTCGTGCCATGGAGTTATAATGCATGTAGAAACAATATAAGTAATTTTGAATGTAATTCGTATTATCATAACTATGATACCAGAAATTGTAGTGATATTACAAATGGCTATTGTAATTAAGCAAAGATCCAAAGGTAATTGAACTTGATGTCTCTAAACCTTTATAATAGCCTACCAGCAAGATTCAGAAACTTAGGCGGTGCTCAATTCAAAGCATTCAAAAACACAAGTCCTCAGCCTAACTAAATGGATATTATATTGCTGTATTCTGTTATAAGTGTTTAAAATATTCTGTAATTGGTATAAAAGTAAATAAATAAATGAAATAGTAAATCACAAGAGATAGACAAACACAACGAATACAGATATCTTCTATTCAACGAATTCAGAATAAAGAGGTCTTAGAGTCTATTCCCAGAAAATTCAAGATATACAATTTATATGTCATATAAATCTCTTTAATATACGGTATTTTAATCAAAATCGTTACAGCCATTTTTGAGAAAATCAAAATGTTTGAAATTTTTTCTATTTAAAGGATAATTTTTTTCTCAAAATCTTCGTGTCTCATCCCCGGAAATTCGAAGTTTGGTACTTTATCGACTTTTCGTTTTTGAGTTATCGTGTACACAGTTACAAGTACCTTTTTCTGAATTTTTTTGGATACAGAGAACCCAAAAACGTGAATTCCGGTGAAATCTTAGTACCTAATTTTTGTGTGGAATGCAATGCATTCTCTATACACTATGTTTATAGTGCGTGTAGAGAAAGTAAAAAAATCTGATGTGTTCCATTCACATGACTTTCTCTACATCTCTGCAACAATTAGTTTTAAAAAACTCATACTTTTATTTATTTCACGCTAATCGACAAAAAATTAGCAGAAATAGACTTAATACTTGTTTCCTTGTAAGTCTAAGATAAATAAGGGAGTACCATAAGTTAAAGTGAAAGTCAAAAGCTTGTTGCTATGTGACTGAAGTTCCTTTGTTTATATGGACAGCAGTTGACAAATTCCTGTATGAGAAAAGTTCAGTTTTTCGAACCTGAAAACAAAAAGAAAGAATATCTCAAAAACGATCAACTCCACGAAAAAAATGTATACAACACAAATTGTGTGTTTTTGTATTAAGTTTTTGTCTATCTCTTACGGTTTAGCAGTTATGCAAAATTTATGCAAAATTCCGTAAAATTCACTCAGAATAAAGTAGTCTTCAAAAGCTATTCCCAGAAAATTCAAAATATACATTTTAATTGTCAGATAAATATCTTTAATATACGACATTTTAATCAAACTCATTAGAGCCATTTTTCAGAAAATTAAAATGTTCGAAAAAAGTTCCATATAAAGGGGTATTTTGCGGTGGGGGATATCTCTCAAAATATTTGTGTTGCATTCCTGGAAGATACTAAACTTAAATACCAAGTTTGGTATTTTACTGGCTTTTCGTTTTTAAGTTATCGTGTTCATAGACACAGAGACACACGGACACACACACACCCACCTTTTTCTGAAAATATTTTTTTGGATACAGGGAACCCTAAAACGTGTATTTCCGGTGAAATCTCAGTATCGAAGTTTTGTGTGGAATGCAATACATTCTCTATACACTATGCTTATAGTGCGTGTAGAGAAAGTAAAACAAAAAGTCGGTAAACCATATATCCATCTTCCAAGGATACGAAATAAAAATTTTCAACTCTAAATTTTCTCTGGATTCTAACTCTTAATTTAAATATTTTCTAGTACTTCTCATCATAAAACTAACCCATACATGGTAACATTTTCAAACATTTCGATTTCCTCAAAAATCTCTGTAATGATTTGATTAATTAACATGTTTTTAAGACATTTTCATATAAATGAACTGCATTTCTTGAAATTTCTGGGTAGAATCTCTGAGCTCATCTTTATTCAGAATGATTTTTGTATAACTCGTAAACCTAAATGTAGGTAGTTATGTAAAAGCACACCTTTATGTAAACTACATTTTTTTGTGGAGTTAACTATTTCCGAGATATTCCTTGTTATAGCTTTAAATTTGCAAATACATAAATGTGTCTAAATTACGAAGTTGGTATTCCTTCTTTCTTAATTCCTGGTCATGTAAAAAGAAACGCATTCTCAGTGCCATGACAAAGCGATAAGCTCTTAAAAGGTAATCAATACTTAGCTAGTGTATTATTTCCCTTGAACTTGTCGCCCTCCGTGGTGTAACGGTTAGCATACTCATTTCATATACCCAAGGTGACGGGTTCAAACCCGGCGGAGGACAATGTATATTTTTTCGGGTGTAAAAATCCTTTTTTTTTTTTTTCCTCCTCTTTTTTTTAAACAAACAGTAACGGAGTCTGGTCAGGACTCCGGCACTGTATCCCTATTTACATGTCCCCTCGTAGGTTTTTACTGTTTCTTTTACAAACATATACACATTGCACAAACATATAACACCCATGCCCAAGGCGGGACTCGAACCCACGATCCCCTGCCCACGATGCACCAAAGCGAGACGCTTTAGCGAGCGCGGCCATGGGAACCGGCTCCTTCGGCGGGAAGTAAAGCCGTTTATCCCGTGTCGTAGATTTACGGCACATAAAAGAACCTCAAGCCTGATAGAGAGGCCTCTGAGCAAAATTAAACGGTCTTTCACGCCCAATTTAGAATGGGACGCTGAGAACCACAGTAGTTAAAGAGCGTCCATTTTTTTCCCTTGAACCTACACGAGAGTGGTTACTAAAACCATTCTGCTACAAATATCGTTTATCTCGATAGAACAATAAACTTTGGTAGGAGTAGTTTATTGGTAGAGCAGCTCATGAACACACAAAATTGTTTTCTGGTTTTATAATCCCAATACTATACCATCATCACAAAACGACTATCTGCTAAAATATTTGATTATCTATTTATTCTACTGTATTCCTTATTTTTATTCTACCTAAAAGTAAACATGTAATAAGACAATGTGTGCAAATGTTTATCTGGATTAGCCTGAATTACACACGTGAACAGACTTTTAGAATATTTTATTGCAGGATGAGTAGAGAAATTAATGTGAATACAGCACCTTTAGAAAAAAGCTCATGTGTGTTCGTGAAAAGCATTGCTAGAAAACCAAAAAACCATAAATACTAAACCTGGTATTAAATGTTAAAGTGTTCCAGAGAAGAAGCAGGGTATCTTCAAGAAAATGACCCTCTCTCAAACAAAGCTTCACGTAGAAAACTCTTAGAAATGCTTTATTTTCCCGTTAAATGTACTCTCGGTATTCATTAAAATACTAGACAGATACCTGCACTGCATATAAAATCTGTATCACAAATGTTCCGCTAAAAGTTTGTGAAATCCTCTACATTCAGAAGGAAATTGGTTTAACAGACAAACCAGAAAAGTCATATTCCAAAAGGCTACACCGTAGGAACTACCATTTGGCCATTTTATATACTGTTTAAGTGTCATCAAGGAGGTTGTTTCTGGACTGAATTTAAAGTTATTAGTCACTAAGCTTTTTACTTTCTCTATAGGCACTATGTACATAGTGTATAGAGAAGGTATTGCACTCCACCCAAAAATTCGATACCGTGATTTCACCGGAAATATATGTTTTAGGGTACCCTTTATCTAAAAAATGTGATGTGTACCATTCACATGACTTTCTCTATATCCCTGCAACAAATTATACTTCTATTAACTTCATGCTAATCAGTAAAACATTTGCAGAAATAGCCATATTACTTGCTTCCTTGTAAGTAGAGGTGAAATAAGGGAGTACCATAGGTTAAAGTGATAATCAAAAGCTGGTTACTATGTCACTGAAGTTCCTTTGTTTGTATGGACAGCAGTTGACAAATTCCTGTATGAGAAATGTGTAAGTTTTTCATAGCAGAAACCAAAAATAAGGAATGTCACAAAAACGACGAGCTCCACGAAAAAATGTATAGGACATAAATTGTGTGTTTTAACGTGCTCTACATTTTTTGTGTAGTAAGTTTTTGTTCATATCTTACGGTTTAGCAGTTATTCAAAATTTAGTAAAATTCATCCAGAATAAACTACTCTTCAGAGGCTATTCCCAGAAAATTCAAGATATACATTTCATTTGTCAGGTAAATATCTTTATTATACGAAATTTTAATCAAAATCGTTATAGCCATTTTTGAGAAAATCAAAATTTTCGAAAAAAAATTCCATGTAAAGGGTAGTTGGGGGTGGAGGGATTTTTCTCAAAATCTTCGTGTTGCATCCCTGGAAGATGCTAAACTTAAATACCAAGTTTGGTATTTTACCTACTTTTCGTTTTTGAGTTATCGTGTTCACGGACACACACACACACACACACACACACACACACAAGAACCCACACACACACGGACCTTTTTCCGAAAATGCTTTTTTTAGATAAAGGGGACCCTAAAACATATATTTCCGGTGAAATCTCGGTATCGAATTTTTTGGTGGAGTGCAATACTTTCTCTATACACTATGTACATAGTGTCTATAGAGAAAGTAAAACAGAATTTTCAGAAAAAGATCCGTGTGTGGGTCCGTGTGTCTGTGAACACGATAACTCAAAAACGAAAAATAGTTAAAATACCAAACTTGGTATATAAACTTAATTTCTTCCAGGGATGCGACACGAAGATTTTGAGAAAAATCCCTCCGCCCCCAACTGCCCTTTACATGGAACCTTTTTCGAACATTTTGACTTTCTCAAAAATGGCTCTAACGATCTTGATTAAAATTTCGTATATTAAAAATATTTACCTTACAAATAAAATGTATATCTGGAATTTTCTGGGAATAGCCTCTGAAGAGTAGTTTATTCTGGATGAATTTTACTAAATTTTGAATAACTGCTAAACCGTAAGAGATGGACAAAAACTTACTACACAAAAAATGTAGAGCACGTTAAAACACGCAATTGATATTATATACATTTTTTTCGCGGAGTTCGTCGTATTTGTGACATTCGTTATTTTTGGTTTCTGCTTTGAAAAACTTATACCTTTCTCACACCGGAATTTGTCAACTGCTGTCCATACAAACAAAGGAACTTCAGTGACATAGCAACCAGCGTTTGATTATCATTTTAACCTATGATACTCCCTTATTTCACCTCTACTTACAAGGAAGCAAGTAATGTGGCTATTTCTGCTAATGTTTTACTGATTAGCATAAAGTAAATAGAAGTATAAGTTTTTTAAGAATAATTTGTTGCAGGGATATAGAGAAAGTCATGTGAATGGAACGCATCAGATTTTTTAGATTCATACTGCATTATTTTTTTTAATTAAAGGTTTTTCTAATAGCTTTTCTTTCACATTTATTACATTTATTTGTCGGAATTTCGTTAATTTATAGTTTTGGTTTTCCATATTTCACAGTAGTATTAATAAAGCTTTTTTCTATTGTTTAAGAGAATTTACTTTTGTTAGGCAAGTAGTAGGGGAAGTCCGGACAAAATGAAGAATGCTACATAGGTCGCAAACAGCATGTTTAGTAGCGACATCTGTTACACTTCCGGTGGAAGTGCCTGTATAGTTGTGAGACAAATGTGTTTAGTATAAGAAGACATTTTGTAATCTCCAGAGTTTTATTAAAATATTTCATTGTAAGTAAAAATGCATTTATTTGGAGATGTACATTTATTTCCCGGAAGTGTTTGTTTCTCATTAGGCGCTATATTTTCCTGGTCCTGATACTGTCAAAATCAATTGTCAGTGTATTTCATTTCGACTGTTTGAACCTCTTGGAAGCGAATGGCTGCGCACCGGGTAAAGCGAATAGGACCGCTTTGCACGGGTTACTGTCAAAAACATAGCATGTTTAAATAGCTTGCCTCGTTTAAAGTTACACATCATTTTAATCATTTTAATGCAAGCTTTTAGTATTGGAAGTGTATTAACATTGTTTCAGATGCTGTAGTTTATGGATAGATATAAATATACAGAGTACTAATGAACTATACTGAAATATTTTCACAGAATATATAGATTACTTAAATAAGTAATTTGAGATAGGAGACTTATGACTTGTTTATTGAAATTTCGAAGTAACGGCTATAAGTTTCTGAAGTGCCAGTACGCCACGTATTGTGGGACTTGGTGTGGAATGAAGAAAATAATAATAAAAAACAGTTACTTTATGTTAGGTATCGAACTCGTGACCTTTGGAATAGCAGCTTCCCGCGTTACGCATTATGCCACCAGAGAAGTTGAAAAAGCGTCTCCAGAGTAGGCTACATAACTCAAGAACGTAGTTAATGAATACTCAGTGTCGCACTGTCAAGCGATTAGTTCGAGATTTTACAGATTTTTGCGACATTAAATCCTGAGAACGCTAGTAACGAGCTGCTAAAAATCGATATTTCTATACTCGGGCAGCAGTTTTAAAGACATTCTAAGCCATTTTTTCAACCTGCTTTGCTTTAACACCGACTTATCAGCACCTGATATCCACACGTTTAACGTTATGTTTATCCGGAACCATGCATCGCCAATCTCAAATTACTTATATCAGTCACGTGCACAGTCTCGCAAATTATTCCCGTGTAGTTCATTAACTCCCTGTATAAGTTTGCCTATACCAGAGCGGCTTCTTAACGAAGGTCCTCCAGGATGTCAAGCTACGTGAACGGATGACTGGATCAACGGGAAGGCATTTTTGCAATGGCTGCATCTCTTTGTGGAACAAGTTCAAATAAATATGTCGTCCTACTCTTAGACAATCAGGATCCCATAATACATAAAGGCTCTCGATTGTCATAACAAAAATAAAATAAAATGCAACCATGCGAATGAACCCCCGAAAACTAGTTTTGAACAAGCAATTTCAAAGGAACCATGTAGGAAGAATAGTCAATCAGTTTGATGTTGCAATATTGTTGGCCGCATCTTACCTGAGGGTGGCAAATGCTCAAATTGCTATGAGTGGTTTCCGGTCTTTTGAAATTTGGCCTTTATTCTGATTCTGGCTACGTTGCCTCTTCTCTCACAGATCGTCCGAATCCCACCTACACCTCAGAACTTCGTCCCGATAGTCCAGCTTCCCTTGAACTTAAATTCCGAGTAATTGCCTAACACCTGAAACTTCCAGTATTTTCTACAATCCCCATGATATTGGACTTGCCCAACTATTTAATGTGGTTCCTCAAATGGATGGAATAGTAAAGGTGAACAAGCTGAAATACTCACTAGTACTCCAATTGGAAATCAGCAACAAGAGACATTTATAAAAAAAACAATTGAAAGCGGTTGCCATGAACCTGGAACCCGAAGCTGTTTTTGTCTGGTGTGTGCAGAAGCCTTCCTGGAAATAGCGAAACGATACAGTGTACTTGGTGTGTTACGAGTCATGCACTAACCACAGTGGTTGTGGTTCTACTTTTGTGATGATTGCAGTACACCTTTTCATAATTTATCTGTGCATACGAACATGTCTGTACAAGTATTCGATAAAACACCTGCTGCCGTCTTGTGGTATCAAGGTCCTAAAGTTAACTTATCCTCTTTGCCCTAGAAACATCTCAAACGTTAAGTAAAATTTTGATTGTATTTTCTCCGAGTATTTCTTGCATTCATTCTTTTTAAAATATCTTATATGTAAAAATTTAGACATTCTGCGTTGTTATTTATTGATTTCCTAATATTTGAATTGTAATTTGTGTCACTTTCTTCCTTATCTTCTGATACAAAGTTGTTCAGCCTAACGTCTCTTGAAATTCTCTTCTTTCCGTTTTGTGAGACTTATCTTATTTTACGTATGGAACAAGGCGGCCTATCGAGGCGGCCCGGGTTCGATACCCAGAGCCCTGGGGCAGTAACGGGATTACGGGCTCGTATCCCGGGCACAGGTTTTGGCTACCAGGAATGGCGTGGAGATGGAGTTTGCTAGCATGGACTCTTTTTTCAGGTGTGGGCAACACACAAGTGATTTATTTAGTTAGATCGGCCTTTTCCGCCCTCGAACACACACGCATTCCTCTTAAATTTCTCCTGTGTAACTACACTTTAACCGACCGCGTCTATTATTACTTATTACTTTTGATGCAGTGATCTTCTTCGTACTCTGGTCTGTATTACAATAATTATTTCCCTCACAACTATAAAGGTAGACTGTTCGGCTCCACTACGGACCCCAAAAATCACATCATTGCTCTGCGAATGTTCCACGCCAAGTGCCCCAAACAGTGTCCCCTGACTAGCAGTAGCATTGTTCTCTGTTTTCCCGTTATGCTCCCCTCGAGCAGTGTCCTCTCACCCCCTTCGGGTCAATGCTCTACCCCTAACGGTACTGTACTACCAGCTTGTGCCCACTCACCTACTTAGACGTGTTTGAAATCTTTCTTCCCTTCCCATTTTCAATGTACATTTATATTTTTCTTCTTGGTATAATTTATATTATTAGCTAAGATTTATATTTCCTTTTTAAATAACTTACTGCCTCAGTCCGCATCATGTGGGATATGTCGTGGACGAAACGACATCTGGGTGGGTTTTGTCCCACTCATTCCACCAATTGCTCCATCATGACATGTACAATGTTCAATTTCGCTTCCATTTCATACGGTTCACTTCTTCATGTTCATGTCTGGCTACGGGTCAGGTTCTCCATTCGGTGGTTTCGTGCCGTAGGCTCCCCGACTGGCTTCTGACCCTAGGCATTGGCTTGTAAGTCTTAGGGGGGGGGGGAGTCAGTCCTACAAATACGGGGAGGATAAGCCGATTATGAAACCATTCCAGCAAATTGCCTGGCAGAGCAACCGGCTAGTGATCAAATCCCGGTTATGGCAGTGAATTTTTCAGTCTGACTCTACCTCTCCAACTCCTGTCCTACACACCACTAGAGACCGGGAAATCCATGGTTCAAATCCCGGTTATGGCAGTGAATTTTTCAGTCTAACTCTACCTATCCAACTCCTGTCCTACACACGGCTAGAGCCCGGGAGATCCGTGGTTCAAATCCCGGCTATGACATTGAATTTTTCAGTCTGACTCTACCTATCCAACTCCTGTCCTACACACGGCTAGAGCCCGGGAGATCCGTGGTTCAAATCCCGGCTATGACATTGAATGTTTCAGTCTGACTCTACCTATCCAACTCCTGTCCTACACACGGCTAGAGCCTGGGAGATCTGTGGTTCAAATCCCGGCTATGGCATTGAATTTTTCAGTCTGACTCTACCTATCCAACTCCTGTCCTACACACGGCTAGAGACCGGGAGATCCGTGGTTCAAATCCCAGGTATGGCATTGAGTTTTTCAGTCTGACTCTACCTATCCAACTCCTGTCCTACACACGGCTAGAGACCAGGATATCTGTGGTTTAAATCCCGGCTATGGCATTGCATTTTTCACTCTGACTCTACTTATCCAACTCCTGTCTTATACACGGCTAGAGACCGGGAGATCCGGGGTTTAAATTCTGGCTATGGCATTGAATTTTTCAGTCTGACTCTACCTATGCAACTCCTGTCCTACACACGGCTAGAGCCCGGGAGATCCGTGGTTCAAATCCCGGCTATGACATTGAATTTTTCAGTCTGACTCTACCCATCCTACACACGGCTAGAGCCCGGGAGATCCGTGGTTCAAATCCCGGCTATGACATTGAATTTTTCAGTCTGACTCTACCTATCCAACTCCTGTCCTACACACGGCTAGAGACCGGGGGATCCGTGGTTCAAATCCCGGCTATGACATTGAATTTTTCAGTCTGACTCTACTTATCCAACTCCTGTCCTAAATACGGCTAGAGCCCGGGAGATCCGTAGTTCAAATCCCGGCTATAACATTGAATTTTTCAGTCTGAATCTACCTATCCAACTCCTGTCCTACACACAGCTAGAGACCGGGAGATCCGTAGTTCAAATCCCGGCTATAACATTGAATTTTTCAGTCTGACTCTACCTATGCAACTCATGTCCTACACACAGCTAGAGACCGGGAGATCCGTAGTTCAAATCCCGGCTATGGCTTTGAATTTTTCAGTCTGACTCTACCTATCCAACTCCTGTCCTAAACACGGCTAGAGCCCGGGAGATCCGTGGTTCAAATCCCGGCTATAACATTGAATTTTTCAGTCTGACTCTACCTATCCAACTCCTGTCCTACACATGGCTAGAGCCCGGGGGATCCGTGGTTCAAATCCCGGCTATAACATTAAATTTTTCAGTCTGACTCTACCTATCCAACTGCTGTCCTACACATGGCTAGAGCCCGGGAGATCCGTGGTTCAAATCCCGGCTATAACATTAAATTTTTCAGTCTGACTCTACCTATCCAACTCCTGTCCTACACACGGCTGGAGCACGGGAGATCCGTGGTTCAAATCCCGGCTATGACATAGAATTTTTCAGTCTGACTCTACCTATCCAACTCCTGTCCTACACACGGCTAGAGACCGGGAGATCCGTGGTTCAAATCCCGGCTATAACATTGAATTTTTCAGTCTGACTCTACCTATCCAACTCCTGTCCTACACACGGCTAGAGCACGGGAGATCCGTGGTTCAAATCCCGGCTATGACATTGAATTTTTCAGTCTGACTCTACCTATCCAACTCCTGTCCTACACACGGCTAGAGCCCGGGAGATCCGTGGTTCAAATCCCGGCTATGACATTGAATTTTTCAGTCTGACTCTACTTATCCAAATCCTGTCCTACACACGGCTAGAGCCCGGGAGATCCGTGGTTCAAATCCCGGCTATAACATTGAATTTTTCAGTCTGACTCTACCTATTCAACTCCTGTCCTACACACGGCTAGAGCCCAGGAGATCCGTGGTTGAAATCCCGGCTATAACATTGAATTTTTCAGTCTGACTCTACCTATCCAACTCCTGTCCTACACACGGCTAGAGACCGGGAGATTCGTGGTTCAAACCCCGGCTATGACATTGAACTTTTCAGTCTGATTCTACCTATCCAACTCCTGTCCTACACACGGCTAGAGACCGGGAGATTCGTTGTTCAAACCCCGGCTATGACATTGAATTTTTCAGTCTGACTCTACCTATCCAACTCCTGTCCTACACACGGCTAGAGACCGGGAGATTCGTGGTTCAAACCCCGGCTATGACATTGAACTTTTCAGTCTGACTCTACTTAACCAACTCCTGTCCTACACACGGCTAGAGCCCGGGAGATCCGTGGTTCAAATCCCGGCTATAACATTGAATTTTGCAGTCATACTCTACCTATCCAACTCCTGTCCTACACACGGCTAGAGACCGGGAGATTCGTGGTTCAAACCCCGACTATGACATTGAATTTTTCAGTCTGACTCTACCTATCCAACTCCTGTCCTAAACACGGCTAGAGACCGGGAGATCCGTGGTTCAAATCCCAGCTATGACATTGAATTCTTTAGTCTGACTCTACCTATCCCACTTCTGACCTTCACACGGCTAGAGACCGGGAGATCCGTGGTTCAAATCCCAGCTATAACATTTAATTTTTCAGTCTGACTCTACCTATCCAACTCCTGTCCTACACACGGCTAGAGACCGGGAGATCCGTAGATCAAATCCCAGCTATGACATTGAATTCTTCAGTCTGACTCTACCTATCCAACTCCTGTCCTACACACGGCTAGAGACCAGGAGATCCGTGGTTCAAATCCCAGTTATGACATTGAATTCTTCAGTCTGACTACCTATCCAACTCCTGTCCTACACACGGCTAGAGACCAGGAGATCCGTGGTTCAAATCCCAGCTATGACATTGAATTTTTCAGTCTGACTCTACCTATCCAACTCCTGTCCTACACACGGCTAGAGCCCGGGAGATCCGTAGTTCAAATCCCAGCTATGACATTGAATTTTTCAGTCTGACTCTACCTATCCAACTCCTGTCCTACACACGGCTAGAGCCTGGGAGATCCGTGGTTCAAATCCCAGCTATAACATTTAATTTTTCAGTCTGACTCTACCTATCCAACTCCTGTCCTACACACGGCTAGAGACTGGGAGATCCGCGGTTCAAATCCCAGCTATAACATTGAATTTTTCAGTCTGACTCTACCTATCCAACTCCTGTCCTACACACGGCTAGAGACCGGGAGATCCGCGGTTCAAATCCCAGCTATAACATTGAATTTTTCAGTCTGACTCTACCTATCCAACTCCTCACAGGGCTATTATGAAAAAACGATTAATCCAATACCTGTTTCTGTTGGTTGCTGTAGTTTAATGCAGAGGTTTGCAATTTTAAACTATGTAAACATTACGATGCCGTCTGTAGTAGCGGCATGTTTGTGGCAGCTGATTATAAGAATGGATGCGAGCCGTAACTTGTGGCGACTTTTTGTACCGGAAGCGTGGCTGCCGCAAGAACAGCTGAGTCACGCTTACGCGATTCGACAACTGCTGTCTGTACCGCCAAGTTCGTAACCTTGAAAATTATAGCGCGCAAGAAGGGTATATAAACCGCTGCGGAGGTTTTTAAAGATACGCATCTGTGAAAAACCTAAACTCTAGAATTTTGCTCGGATTGATTTGAAACTTTAACTCAGCAATTGCAGTATTAAGAATAGTTTACATGCGTATGTTCAGATTTTTGTTCAAAATAGTACCTGTGATATTAACATATTTATAGTATTTTATTATCATTTAATTAAATCATTCCACAGAATGCAATTTAGGTTACAGAAAGTAATATCAGTTTTACTGATAAATACAGTGTTAGTACATTGATGAGATGTACTTTTTACCTGACTATTGGCTTAGCGGAAAAAAATTAATTAATTGTCTTTTTATTATTTGTTTATATTTGCTAAGGAAATATGAAGTTTTTTATTTAATTACACAAGCACTGGTGATAGTATAAAAAAAATCATCTCATAAATTTTCTTTTGTACTATTTTTATCCAAGCATAAACCTTTTCAAGCTTCTGTTTCAAAAACTGCATCGTCTGGAACAAATTGAAGTTTTGAAAACGCTGAAAAATAAAAACGCGAGAAAATATCTTTTAAGGTTTAACATACAATTTAATACTGTTTCTTTGTAAGCCAAGCATTGCATTATTTAATTAGGCATTTTTTTCATTTTAGCTCTTTATCATCACTTTTCACAGATGGGTACCCTTAAAACATTTGATGTGCTCATTTTACATCCTTTTCTCTAGCTGTATCACAAACAAAATTTTCTTACAAAATGTTATTGTTTTATGTACATCTGCTAATCGACATAACATGTAAGTAGAAGGGAAATAAGGGAATACACTAGGCTAAAGTGATAGTCAAATATTTTAAAAGCCGATTACTATATGAAGCAATTGAAGCTCAGTTCTCTTTGCTTGACAAGAGTAAACAAAAGAGATTAAAATAAAGACGACTTTCCGTTTGAGAGAAGTTCAAGCAGACTAAAACTGAAACCAAATAACAAATAATGTCTCGGAAATGGTTTAATCAACAAGAAAATCTGCAGGATATAAATTTTGAGGTTTAACGAGCTCTACATTTTTGTACAGTAAGTTTTTGTCTAGCTCTTAGGTTTTACAAGTTATGCAAAACTTATCCAGATTGGATAGGTTTTCAAAGGCTATTTGAGAACATTCAATATGTAAATTTTGTTTATCATAAAATATATTCAGCATATGGTATTCTAATTAAAGTGGTTAGTGCCATTTTTGTGAAAATAAAAACGTTCCAAAAATTTTACCTATAAAGGATTGTTGGGATGGGGTATTTTCCTGAAAATCGTGCCACATTCCTTGGAAGATAATGAACCTAATCACAAAAATTGATGTTTAACCGAATTTTTGTTCCACTGTATGCTGTTCACAGACACACACAGACACACACACACACACACACATTAAACGAGAAATAGAAAATGGTCAGAATAATAAATACATAAGATGTGTATTCCAATTATATTTAGTTAATTTCAATAAGATATATATATATATATATATATATATACACATATTAAATGATTATTATATACTTACAGCATATTTTATCAATCAAAGATTCCATTTGATATTTAATTAAAATGTATTATTTTGGAGGTTTTATTATTTTTAATAAATATTGATTTTTACTTTCTCTAGCCCCGTATAGACAAATGTACTTAGGGATAGAGAAGTATCGTATGCCACCCAAAAATTCGTTGTCTAGATTTCACCGGAAATACATGTTTTGGACCCTCTGAATCCAAATGAAGCATTTTCAGAAACAGGTCCGTGTTTGTGTGTGTATGTGTCTGTGTGTGTGTCTGTGGATAGAATAGCTCAAAAACGAAAAGACGGTTAAATATCAAACTTGGCATTTAAGTTTTGTATCTTCCAAGGATGAGGCACAAAGATTTTCTATCTACCCTTTACATGGAAACATTTTGGAAAATTTTGTTCTTCCTAAAAATGACTCTAACGACTTTGATTAAAATACAATATATTAAAGTCATTTCTATCACAAATAAAATAAATATCTTGAATTTTCTGGGAATAGCTTCTAAAGACCTGTTTATTATGGATGAATTTTGCCTAATTTGGTATAACTAGTAAACAGTAAGAGGTAGACAAAAACTTACTACACCAAAATGTAGATCTTGTTAAAATACATACGTTGTGTCATATACGTTTTTTTCGTGGAACTTACCATTTTCAAAGTATTCCTTGTTATTAGTTTCAATTGTGAAGTACTTATACTTTTCGCAGCCGGGAGTGTCCGTTTTCTTTTGTTCTACTCCTGGCCAAGCAAAGAAGCGATTTGCAATGACAATCGCATAACGACAGCTTTTAAAACATTTGACTATCATTTTAGCCTAGTGCATTTCCTTAGTTCCATTCTACATACTTATAAGGAACTAAGTAATAGAATTATGCTGTTTATCTCGATTAGTATGGTGTTGAAAGAAGAATTATCTTTCGTAAGAGGTTTGTAGAGCAGCTAGAAAAAGTCATGTGAGTGTAACACATTTGATTTTGTTATAACAGAACGCACAGGGAGCTTTTTCTAAAGCTGCCTTTTTGGATTCAGAGGACCCTAAAATATGCACTTTCAGTAAAATTTCGGTGTGGAATTTTTGAGTGGAATATATTACCCTCACTATATGCTATGCACATGTACATATATGATAGAGAAAATAAAATATGGTGGAACAATTATTTCCCAAACCTTACAGCTTAGTCTAATTGAGAATTCAATATGGCCCAAATTCATTGGCAGAAGAAAGCTCATGTTCAAGGGCAATACATGTAATCACAGGGAGAAGATTGCCAAGGAGAATAAACGGAGAATAAACGTCCATTTGTGTAGAAAATATTAAATTAAAATATTGCAAATCATCAGAAAAGGAACACGAGACAAGAGCATAAGCTTTATAAATCAAAACCTTAAAAGTTGTCGGCATGAGATAAAATTGTATTCTCTTTCCATGGCCATGAGTAAAACAAAAGACATATAGAACAAATGAGGACTTCCCATTTGAGTAATGTTTAACTATCTTAAAATTGAAACCAATAACTGGAAATACCTAGAAAATGATTAGCTCTGCAACAGCAATATATAAGATATGTGTGCTTTAACGAGATCTACAGAATGGCGCCAAAGTCAGTTTCCCCCCTCGGCGTTTTTTACTTTCTCTAGCCCCGTATGTACAATGTACATAGGGATAGAGAGGTATTGTATTCCACCCAAAAATTTGATGTCGAGATTTCACTGGAAATTCATGTTTTAGGACCTCCTGAATCAAAAAAAAAAAAAAAAAAAAACATCAGAAACAGTTCCGTGTGTGTGTGTGTATTTGTGTGGACAGAATAGCTCAAAAACGAAAGGACAGTTAAATACCAAACTTGGTATTTAAGTTTCGTATCTTCCAAGGATGCGACACGAATATTTTAAAAAAATCCCTTTACATGGAAACATTTTCGTAATGTTATTCTTAAAAATAGCTCAATCGATTTTGATTAAAATTCCACATACTAAAGCCATATATATATCACAAATAAAATGTACATTTTGAATTTTCTGGGAATTGCTTCTAAAGACCTGTTTATTCTCGATGAATTTTGCTTAATTTGGCATAACTATTAAAGCGTAAGCGATAGACAAAAACTTACTTTACAAAAACCGTGGATCTGGTTAAAATACACAATTTATGTGGAGCTTACTGTTTTTGAGATATTCCTTGTTATTAGTTTCAATTGTGAAATATTTGTAATTTTCTCAGACGGAAGTGTTCGGTTTTCTTTGGTCCTACTCCTGGTCAAGCAAAGAAGCGAGTTGCAATGACATTCGCATAACCACAGCTTATAAAACATTTGACTATCTTTTTAGTCTAGTGCATTCCCTTAGTTCCATTCTACTTACAAGGAACTAAGTAATAAAATTCTGCTAATGTTTATCTCGATTAGCGTGGTGTTGAAAGAAGAATTATCTTTTGTAAGAAGTTTGTTTGTAGAGTAGCTAAAGAAAGTCATGTGAGTGTACCGCATCAGATTTTTGTAGGTAAATCTTGAGGATATGCGGGAATAAAATTACAGGACACTGTATACACATTGAGTATTTTATCTGTTTTTATTATTGTTAGTGTGTTGTATCGCCAAGCAATGTTGATGAACTGAACATGCATTTCATACCTTCAATGGAAATAAACCTTTATTGTCCCGTATTTGTGAGTGAGTTTTAAGACGTTACCTGAAATGTATTGAGCAAGGAGGTGGACCATTTGTACAAAAATGAATGTGTTAATGCGTTGCCAACCCTTTAAAATTATGTCTTTTTATATGCTCAAAAAATCTGATGTGTTCTATTCATATGACTTTCTCTATATCTCTGTAACAAACTATTACTGAAAAGCTTATTCTTCTATCTACTTTACGATAATCGAGATAAACGTTAGCAGAAATTGTCTTAATTACTTGCTTCCTTGTAAGTAGGAAGAAAATAAGGGAATGCACTCGACTAAAGCCATAGTCAAATCTTTTAAAAGTTGGTTGCCATGTGGATGCAGGGGCCAGGAGTTTACAACCGTCCGTGTGAGCAAAGTTTAAGTATTTCAAATCTGAAACAAAAAGCAAGGAATATCTCAGAAATGGTCAATTCCACGAAAAACGTATATGATATAATTTTTGTGTTTCAATATGATCTACGTTTTTGTGTAGTACGTTTTTGTCTCTCTCTTACGGTTTACCGTTTACGCAAAATTCAGCAAAAGTTATTAAAAATAGAGTTGTTTGGAGGATATTCAAAGAAAATTCAAGAATTGTATGTTATATGCTATTTAATATCTTTAATAAACGGCATTATAATCAAATTCGTTAAAGCCATTTTTTAGAAATTCAAAATTTTCGGAATTTTTTCCATATAAAGGGTAGTTTGGGGGGAGTTCTCAAAATCTTCGCGTCTCATTCCTGTAAGATACTAAACTTAAATGTCAAGTTTGGTACTTTACCGACTTTTCGTTTTTGAGTTAGCGTGTTCACGGGCAAACGGACCTTTTCCCCCTGGATACAGGGGAGCCTTAAACATGTATTTCCGGTGAAATCTTGCTATGGAATATTTGGGTGGAGTGCAATACCTTCTCTATACACTATGTACATAGTAAATAAAATATCCATGTGCTTGCTCTATTTTAACGTATTGGGAAACTGATTTTAGCGCCATCCAGTATATTTTTGCGAAGTAAGCCTTTTGTCTATCTCTCATGGTTTACCAGCTAAGAATAAGGAGGTCTCCAGGAGATATTTCCAAGAAATTTAGGATACACATTTTATTTGCCATGTAAACACATTTTAATTAAGCTCGTCAGTCATTTTTGAGAAAGTCAAAAGATTTGTAAATTTTTACAAGTAAGGGGCAATTTGGAGCGAGGTAATTTTCATAACAATCTTTCTATCCCATTCTTGGAAGGGACTTAACTGAAATAGCAAGTTTGATCGAATTTCCTTTTTGAGTAATTGTATTTATATACACACGAGCTTTTTTGTAAAAATCCTATGTATTCCATTCTTAAGACTTTCTCTACCTGTTTTGTTAACAAACTATTCTTGTAAAAGCTTTTTCATCTATCTCCTTCATGCTAATCGAGATATATGTTAACAGAAATGATCTCATTGGCGAACTGGCTAGAACACCCGGCGTCGCTCGTGATTTCACGGTTCCACTAAATAGCGAAAAAATAACGAAAAATCCGTAAAATACCAAACTTGGTATTTAAGTTTAGTAGGTATCTTCCAGGGATGGGACACGAAGATTTTGAGAAAAATTCCCCCACCCCAAACTATCCTTTACTTAGAAAAAATTCAAACATTTTGATTTTCTTAAAAATGCCACTAACGATTTTGAATAAAATATCGTATATTAAAGATATTTACCCGGCAAATAAAATGTATATTTTGAATTTTCTGGGAATACCCTCTGAAGACTGCTTTATTCTGGATGAAGTTTACGGCATGTTACATAACTGCTAAACCGTAAGAAGTGGACAAAAATTTATCATACAAAAAATGTAGAGCACGTTAAAACACACAATTTGTGCTATATACATTTTTTCTTGGAGTTAATCGTTTTTTAGATATTCCTTGTTTTTTGTGTCAGCTTTTAATACTTATACTTTTCTCATACAGGAATTTGTCCACTGCTGTCCATACAAACAAAGGAACTTCAGTCACACAGCAACCAGCTTTTGACTGTCACTTTAACCTATGGTACTCCCTTATTTCGCTTCTACTTACAGGGAAGCAAGTAATAAGACTGTTTCTGCTCATTTTTCTCGATTAGCATGAAGTAAATAGAAGCACAAATTTTTAACAATAATTTGTTCAGAGATGTAGAGCAAGTTATGTGAATGGAACACATCACATTTTTAATATTTAAGAAAGTGCCTTAACAAGAGTTGATGTGGTGCGTTGATTCAAACGTTATAGGCTTCCATCATGATTTCCAGACGTTCCGCAATTTATTTACTTTCTCAATGTACATAGGGATAGACATGTATTGTATTCCACCCAAATATTACATGTCGAGTTTTCACCAGAAATACATGTTTTAGGACCCCCTGAATCCAAAGAAAGCGTCTTCAGAAACATATCCTTATGTGTGTGTGTGTGTGTGTGTGTGCGTGTGTGTGTGTGTGTGTGGACAGCATGGCTCGAAAACGAAAAGACTGTTAAATACCAAACTTGGTATTAAAGTTTGGTCTCTCCCGAAGATGCGACAAGAACATTTTCAAGAAAATCTCCCCACCCCTAACTACCCTTTACATAGGTAAAATTTCGAAAATTTTATTTTTCTTAAAAATGACTAACAATTTTTGTCAAAATCAAACATATTAAAGCCATTTCTATCAGAAACAAAATGTATATCTGTAATTTTCTGGGAATAGCTTCTAAAGACCTGTTTATTCCGGATGAATTTTGCTTAATTTAGCTTAACTAGTAAACCTTAAGAGATAGACAAAAGTTTACGATACAAAAAATGTAGTTCTTGTTAAAATACACAAGTTGTGTCATTTACATTTTCTTCGTGGAGCTTGCGTTTTCGAGGTATTCCTTGTTATTAGTTTCAATTGTAAAATTCTTATAGTTTTCTCGGACGGTACTGTCCGTTTTTGTTTTGTTCTACTCCTGGCCAAACAAAGAAGCGATTTGCAATGACAAGCGCATAACGACAGCCTTTCAAAACATTTATCACTTTAGCATCGTGCATTCCCTTAGTTCCCTTCTATTTATAAGGAACTAAGTAATAAGAACATTCTGCTAATGTTTATCTCGATTAGCATTGTGTAGAAAGAAGAATTAGAAGTTTGTTTGCAGAGTATCTAGAGAAAGTCATGTGAGTATAACACATCAGATTTCTTTTAAATGCCTTATATGTCCTGGGACATTTCGTGGAATACTAGCACAATGACTACACCGTGACTTAATTAACACTCTAAGAACAACAAAGATGTTGCTGCATACGTTCTTGATTCATACCGTTTTTTGTTTGTTAAATATTGATCTGCATGCCCCGTTACAACGATAACATAACATGCATTGTGACATTACTAAATGCTATCAACACAAAAGTTTTTACATTTGTTTGTCATTATAATATAATGATAATTATTACAATAAATATATACTATAAACTTAAAATTTGTTTTAGAAATAAACTGATTGCAGTCAAATGTCATTAAAATAATTTTATATTACATTTCATTGTTTAATTTATTTTTAAAATTACTCTGTGCTCAAAATTAGTACATATTAATTATACAATTTATTTATACATCTAAATAAATACCATTGTAAAACAATCTGATGTGTTCCATTCACATGACTTTCTCTACATATCTGCAACAAATTATTGTTAGAAAGTTAATGTTTCTATTTACTTCATGCTAATCGAGATAAAAATTAGCAGAAATAGTCTTATTACTTGCTTCCTTGTAAGTAGAAGCGAAATAAGGGAGTACCATAGGTTAAAGTGATAGTCAAAAGCTGGTTACTATGTCACTGAAGTTCCTTTGTTTTATGGACAGGAGTTCTCAAATTCCTGTATTAGGAAAGTAAGTTTTCAAAGCTGAAACCAAAAATAAGAGATATCTCAAGAACCATCAACTCCAAGAAAAAAAGGTGTATAGCATAAATTGTGTGTTTTAACATGCTCTACATTTTTTGTGTGGTGCGTTTTGTTCATCTCTTACAGTTTAACAGTTATGCAAAATTCGGTAAAATTCATCCAGAATAAAGTAGTCTTCAGAAGCTATTCCCAGAAAATTCAAGATATACATTTTATTATATATGGTAAATATTTTTAATATTACGACGTTTTAATCAAAATCGTTCGAGCCATTTTAGAGAAAATCAAATGTTGGAAAAAAGTTCATGTGAAAGGTATTTGGAGTGGGGGGATTTTCTTGAAAATCTTCGTGTCGCATCCTTGGAAGATGCCAGCCTTAAATACCAAGTTTGGTATTTAACGGTCTTTTCGTTTTTGTGCTATGCTGTTCACTGACAGACACACACGGACCTTTTTCTAAAAAAGCTTTTTTTTTTATCAGGGGGACCCAAAACATGTATTTCCACCCAAAAATTCGGTACCAAGTTTTCACAGGAATGACATGTTTGGGTCCCTCTGAAACCCTTATAAAAGTTTTCAAATTTTGCTTTGTTCACAGCAATTTTTATGCTGAACAGTCGGTAGGTGACATCGGTAATTAAAATCGTAGGCCATGAACGTCGACTACTGAAGCAGTAATATAAAGGTAGTTTGACCTTTTAGCAATGTAAACCAGAATATCTCTACACGTAATATGTAATATGTATATAGTTATGCCTTTTAGAAAAGATGTAAGATATCAACAAGTTTTTATATTACTATCATTGTAATAGGGCGTCACTTTTTGTTTAATGGCAAGTTTTTTTCTTCATTTTCTTGGTCCTCGGTTTTGGATCGTACAGATGGATGCTTGTTTGAACTGTAATTTAAATGTATTAGGACGTATTATATCACATGAAGTTTAAACCAAGAAAACACATTTATTACATAATTAGTGGTGCTGCGTTGTAACACGTGATGAATTCACTTCAAAAGGTTCTCAAAATGGCCTCCATTTACTGCCAAAGATTAGTTAATGTGTTCGCCTGATCAGCTTGCTTCAACTCTTCAAGATCTCTTGGTCGGTCCTTGTGAGCCCTGCCCATCAAGAGCTTTATCGCCATGTGTAAATCGTTTTGGTCTTCCACACTTTCCCTTAGTTTTAACACTTGCAGTTTCATTGAACTTTTTCAAAAAGTTTCTTACCGTAGAATGAGTAATCCTTCGTTCATTAAACAATCCACAAACCTCTTCTTGAGTCCTCCTCGTATCATCAGTAGTATTTCAATTCGTGGAACATTTACCACAAGAATTAAAATATCTACACAAGACGCTGCTAATGTATAATGGGTACACTAAAAAGGACATCGATCGAGCAATACGTCCCAGAAAGAACAACACTAGACCTAGGGAGGCATCGACATATAAAAATAAAGTATCGTTGCCATATATAAAAAACATAACTGATCGTATTGGCAAGATTGCCGCCAACTAAAATAGAACAGTTCCTCAAATCAGCTAAAGACCGACTCGATCCACTTTTAAAAGCTGGTGTTTACAAAATGCGCTGCACACGTGGCCAAGTTTACAGCGGCACTACAAAGCGAAGCATCACACAACATCAAAGAAACTACCGCCTAGGAAAGCAGAAAAATCAACCTTGGCTGAACATGTTTTATACTAGCACGACCACAGAATGCGATACGATAAAGTAGAGGTTATAGTTACGACTTAAAATTATTATCCCCGTTTATACAGAGAGACCATTGAGATTTATAAAAACACACAACTTTAACAAAGACGAAGGACTTAAACTCCACCTGGTTCGCTATACTTTCCCAACTCCATAACCTCCAGGCTAAATACAAGCAAAACTAGAACCCGTCCACTTGACCCCGCCCACCAGTGCCCGGGTATATATACCGGCTATAATCCGCACTGTTGTAATTCTTTCCGAGTAAACAACGTGAGCACATTGCCTCTGAAGATGTCCCTCATAGACAGGGACGAAACGTTAGGTAGAAATATTTTAAATAAACATATTTTAACCTACAGACCACGGCAAAACAGCCCGAAAATTTTAAATTTTAAAACTATGGACACCGGTCATGAAAGCTTACGCATATGTTTAATCATATTACTTGTTTCCTTGAAAATAGAAGCGAAATAAGGGAGTATCATACGTTAAAGTGATAGTCAAAAGCTGGTTGCTATGTGACTGAAGTCTCTTTGTTTGTATGGACAGGAGTTGACAAATTACTGTATGAGAGTATAAGTTTTAAGGCTAAAATCAATAACAAGGAATATCTAAAAAACGAAAAAAATGTATCTGACATAAATTGTATATTTTATCGTGATCTATACTTCTTGTGTAGTAAGTTTCTGCCTATCTCTTACGGTTTACCACTATGCAAAATTCAATAAAAGTCTCCTATAATAAAGAGGGCTTTAGAGGCTATTTTCGGAAAATTAAAGATATACATTTTATTTCCAATATAAATATCTTAAATATAAGAGATTGTAATCAAAATTGTTAGAGCCATTTTTAATAACATGAAAATGTTCTACATTTTTTCCACTTAAAGGTAGTTTAGGGTGGGGGTACTTTCTTGAAAACCTTCGTGTCGCATTCTTGGAAAGGATAATAATAATAATAATTAATAATAATAATAATAATAATATTTAATAAAATGACCGCTAAATACCAAACTTGGTATTTATGTTTGGTATCTTACAAGGGTGCGACACGAATATTTTCAAAAAAAAATCCTCCACCCCAAACTACCCTTTACATGGAAAAATTGTCAAAATGTTGTTTTCCTCAAAAATAGCACTAACGATTTGGATTAAAATTACCACATACTAAAGTCATTGTCATCACAAATAAAATTCATATTTTAAATTTTTTGGAACGGCTTCTGAAGACCTGTTTATTCCGGACGAAGTTTGCAGAACTGGTAAAACCGTAAAAGATGGAAAAGTGTAGATCGCGTTAAAATATGTCATATACATTTTTTTCTCGGAGCTGACTCAGAAGATGTTTCTTGTTATTGGTTTCAGTTTTAAAATACTTAAACATTTCTCATGCGGGAACTTTTCAACTTCTGCCCACGCAAAGAGTCTCATAGCAACCACATTTTAAAACATTTGACTGCCGGTTTAGCCTATTGTATTCCTTATTTCCCTTTTACTTACATGGAACTAAGTAATAAGACCGTTTCTCGTAATACTCTCGATTAAGATGAAGTAGAGAGAAGAATAAGATTATTAACAGTAATTTGATACAAAAATGTAGAGAAAGTCATGTGAATGGAATACATCAGAACTTATTTTGTTCCATTTGGTATATCCCGCTGTGTATCTCATGATGTTCCTTTCTTAATTTGTTCAACTAAGTGCAGGTCTCACCAAGGTAAGAGTAAGACTTTTTGTGAGCAAGGTATCATTATTTATTAATTTTTTAATTGTTTCATATAGACCCCATTAACATCTAAGATCATATCGGGGGTTCGTCCTCCGTGGTGTATTGACTTCATGTGCCCAAGGTTGCGGGTTCAAACCCGGCGGAGGACGATGGATTTTTTCGGGCGTAAAAATCCTTAGCATGGCTTCCTTCGGAAGGGAAGTAAAGCCGTTGGTCCCGTGTCGTAGATTTACGGCACGTAAAAGAACCTCAAGCCTGATTGAGAGGTCTCTGAGCAAAATTAAGCGGTCTTTCACCCCCAGTTTAGAATGGGACGCTGAGAAGCACAGCAGTTAAAGAGCGTCCGTAAATAACACGACATTTTTTATCATATCGGGGGTTTTGCACTTGAAATAACTCCTTGTCAGTCGTTTTTTTTTTTTTTTTTCGTTTGGTTTAATCATTTTATATTTTCCTCACACACACGCACATTCACTCTCACATACATACTTCCAGACTCTGTGTGAGATAGGGAATAATTCTGCTTAAAAAATTCCCGCCCCAGCCGGGAATCGAACCCGGGTGAGCCAGATTATTTATTATTGTTACTGTTATAGTGACAAATTTTCTGTAGAATGCACCTTTAGTCGAAAGATATTTAAATGAATCACTGTTGCTAATTTTTTACTTTATCTACACGTACTATGTGCACAGTGTATAGAGAAGGTATTGTATTGCACCCAAATATTCGATACCGAGATTTCATCTGAAATATATGTTTTGAGATCACCTGAATCCAAAATAAGCATTTTTAGAAAAATTTCCGTGTGTGTATGTGTGTCTTTGGGCAGCATAGCTCAAAAACGAAAAGACCGTTGAACACAAACTTGTTCAAGGGTGTGATACGAAAACTTTCAAGACTCTCCTAACTCTCTCTAACTATCCTTTACATAGAACTTTTTTCGAAAATTTTGATTTTCTTAAAATTGGCTCTAACAGTTTTGATTAAAATATCGTATATGAAAGATGTTTAACTCAAAAGTGAAATTTATGTCTTAAATTCCCTGGAGACTACTTTATCGTGGATGAATTTTACAGAATTTTGCGTAACCGCAAGAGATGGACATATGCTTGTCACTGTTGTTATGAGAAGATTTCTGTAGAATATTTCTTTGATCGAAAAAGGATAATATAAACCAAGCAAATGCAAAATGATTCACTGTTTCTAGAATTTTTGTATTTAATATACAAGGAGACATAGTTTGCTTGTATATTAAACTAAAGTCATTATAAACCATTAATTAAACACATTAATGAATGGAATGTCTGTTAAGTTTAGAGGAATTAGAAGTACCTCGTTTCAATTAATATGAAAGATTGTCAGTATTTATTTAATATTATTAAAATATAATTTAAAAACCATAATACTATTAAAATAATCACTTTCATAACGTTTGTCTGTTGAAGTAAATGATAGTTTCCTTAATTGGTACTTTTCCATAGCATTCACTTGGTTGACTTTAATAAATTAAGTGTGGAAACTCTACGCCGTGTCAAGATTGGGTTTGCTGCCCGATATGGTGAAGAGCGGGTAAGTAACATACCCGGGGTAACTTACATTCTATGCCTTGCAATGAATAGTTCCATTTATAACATCTCGGGAAGAAATTCTAGTCCCGAATCACGTGGTCCTTCTGGTAGCTGATTTTATCAGATGGCTGATACTAACACTTTGCTAAAAATCTGATGTGTTCCATTCACATGACTTTCTCCTCATCTCTATAACAAGTTATTGTTAGCTAGCATATTCTTCTATCTACTTTATATAATCGAGATAAACATTATTATAAATTGTCTTAATGACTTGCTTCCTTGTGAAATAAGGGAATACACTAATCTAAAATGTATGTCAAACTTTTTAAAAGCTGGTTGCCATGTGATTGAAATCCGTTTCTGTACAGGACCAGGAGTTTACTATTTTCCGTTTGAGAAAAGTTTAAGTATTTTAAATCTGAAACAATAACAAAGAATGTATTATAATTTGTCAATTCAACGAGAAAAAGAAACATTTATGACATCAATTGTGTGTTTTTAACGTGATCTATATTTTTAATCAGTAAGTTTCTATCTATCTCTTACGGTTTACCAGTTACACAAAATTCAACAAAATTGTTCCAGAATAAAGAGGTCTTTAGAGGCTGTTCCCAGAAAACTCAATATGTACATTTTATTTGACATGTAAATATCTTTAATATACAGTAATTTAAACAATGTCCTTAGAGCCATTTTTGAGAAAATAAAAATTTTTCGAAAATGTTTCCACATAAAGGATAGATTGTGGTGGGCTGATTTTTCTCAAAATCTTCGTATTGCATCCCTGGAAGATACTAATACCTTCTCTATGCACTATGTAAATAGTACGTGTAGATAAAGGGAAAAGAGCATTTACCTAGGAATCTAATTTGAGGAACATTTCATTTTTAATGTAAAATAAAAATAATTTACATTCCTCGGAATGAACGGACCAACTGTAGATTACCATAGATCAAAGTGATAGTCAAACGTTGGTAGCTATGTGACTGAAGTTCCTTTGTTTGTATTGGACAGGAGTTGACAAATCCCTCTATGAGAAAAGCATAAGTTTTTTAAACAGGAAACCAAAAACAATGAATATCTCAAAAACGATCAACTCCACGAAAAAAATGTATATGATATAAAATGTGTGTTTTAACGTGCTCCACATTTTTTGTGTGGTAAATTTTTGTATATCTCTTACGGTTTAGCAGTAATGAAAAATTCCGTAAAATGCGTTCAGATTACATACATGCACACAAGGACGTTTTTCTAAAAATACATTTTTTTGGTTACAGGGGACCCTAAAACGTATATTTCCGGGAAAATCTCGGTATGGAATTTTTGGGTGGAGTGCAATACCTTCTCTATACACTGTAAATGTAAATGGTGTGTTATTTATGAACGCTCTTTAACTGCCTTGGTTCTCAGCGCCCTATTCTATACTGGGCGTGAAAGACCGCTTAATTTTGCTCAGAGGCCTCTCTATCAGGCTTGAGATTGTTTTACGTGCGGTAAATCTACGACACGGGACCAACGGCTTTACTTCCCTTCCGAAGGAAGCCATGCTAACGATTTTACACCCGAAAAAATCCATCGTCCTCCGCCGGGTTTGAATCCGCGACCTTAGGTATATGAAGTTAGCACGGTAACCATTATACCACGGAGGGCGAATGGAAAAAGAATAAAAACAATAATACCAATTTTAAAATACTGTGCAATGTTTCGAATGCTACGCCAACGCTGCTCTTTTCGTTATTGCTAACAATGTATTCCAGTGAAAGGTGAAAAAAAAGAAAACATATTATGATTTATGTTTTTTTTATAAAACCGTATACAATAATTTGTTGACTTAAATGCTTTTTCCTATCCACTAATTTTTCTAAAAATTAAGACAGATGTATTCCCCACAGTTATTTCATTCTAACTAAAATAATTTAATACTGATGGTTTTAGTACATTTATATGGTTCTAAATGTTCCTCAATATAATCTAAAAAGCTTAAAACACATGTTGTTATTTGTGTGTCTGTTTTCGCCAGTCAAGCATTAGTTCAGTGTCAATGAACATTTGATTACGCCCAAAATGCACGCGCCTACAAACCTGAATTGTTGCACGTGCGTGTGTTCCCAGCAGGGGTGTAAAATAACATTCCGCGCGCGAGCGGTTTACATTAAAGTGCATGTAACATACACCTGCTATAATGAATTCTACTTCAAGTTTTGGCTACATAATCAGGAGAAATGGGCCACTCGGAAGAAATAAGCAATAGGGAGTAAAAAAACTTACATAGGTAAATTTTCCTTCGCAAATACAATTAAATAATGGAATACAATACCTGCAGAGTTACCGCAGACTTTGTCTCATAGTATAAATAGTTTTAAAAGGAGACTAAAAAATCTTATGTGTTCCATTTGCATGACTTTCTCTACAACAAATTATTCTTAAAAAGCTTATACTTCTATTTACTTCATGCTAATCAGAAGAAAAAAAAAAAAATAGCAGAAATAGTCTTATTACTTGCTTCCTTGTAAGTAGAAGCGAAATAAGGGAGTACCATAGGTTAAAGTAATAGTCAAAAGCTGTTTGCCATGTCACTGAAGTACCTTTGTTTGTATGGACAGCAGTTGACAAGTTCCTGTATGAGAAAAGTAAGTTTTTAAAGCAGAAACCAAAAAACAAGGAATGTCTCAAAAACGATGAACTCCACGAAAAAAATGTGTATAACATAAATTGTGTGGTTTAACGTGCTCTACATTTTTCGTGTGGTGAGTTTCTGTCCATCTCTTACGGTTTAGCAGTTATTCAAAATTCCGTAAAATTCATCCAGAATAAAGCAGTCTTCAGAGGCTATTCCCAGAAAATTCAAGATATATATTTTATTTGTTAGGTAAATAGCTTTAATACACGATATTTTAATCAAAATCTTTAGAGCCATTTTTGAGAAAATCAAAATTTTAGAAAAAAGTTCCATGTAAAGGGTAGTTGGGGCTGGGGGAATTTTTTTCAAAATCTTCGTCTCGCATCCCTGGAAGATACTAAACCTAAATACCAATCGACTTTTCGTTTTTGATTTATCGTGTTCAAAGACACACGGACACAAGGACACACTCACACACGGACACACACACACCCACACACACGGACCTTTTTCTCAAAATACTATTTTTGGATATAGGGGACCCTAAAACGTATATTTCCGGTGAAATCTCGGTATCGAATTTTTGGGTGGAGTGCAATACCTTCTCTATACATTATGTACATAGTACGTGTAGAGAAAGTAAAAGGAGTGATTATAGTCGGAAGAGTAAATATAAATATTGCTTTATCAATAGTATTGTAAAACTTTTAATATTGTATTATTATTATTAGTAGTAGTAGTATTATTACTGTAGTTATCACTATTATTGTGGTTGTTTTGGTAGTATACTATGATGTACTGTCATTCTGACAGAGTATTATATCGCCTATATTGTTTATTATTTTAATTATACTGTACACTGTATTATTACATTGACAGCGCTGCCACCGGACCGTGCTCTAAGCAGTGAAATAAAGTGAATGTCTGTCTGTCTATCTACAACTAGGCCCACATATTTCTGTTTCGAAAGCTACTTTGGAGAAACAACCGAAGTATTCGAATAAGCTTGCCAGCGACTAAAGGTAAAATTATACTACACTGTTAAAGTCAAGACAATTTCTAATATTCTATTACAGAGATTGCGTTACATGGTGTCAGGAGTGGGATTGAACGTCACAATACAGGAGATCATTATTGGTTGCATACAAAATGGAAACCGGTATGGAGAAAATGGATAGGAAAAAGATGAACACGTGGAATCCGCAGTGACGACAATGAAATCTGGATTAAGAAAATGAAGATGCTGCAGACCGAAATGTCCTAGATGCCGGAGATGCCAACAAAACGAACAACTCGCCGACATAAAGAAGGACATGGAGGAGCTTGGAGGATGTCGGCGAACCGCCTAACGCGCTGCAGAATGCAGGAAACGACTTCACATCCTGGAGAGAGGAGCCAACGAAACTGAATACCGTAAGGGACGGACTTCAAGGTTGAAAGCACGAGACATCAACCTGCGAAGACTTCCGCCACATATCGTCGCCGTCGTTACTCGCAACCGGTGATCAGCAAAACGAAGACATACTTATAATATTCAACCTGCAGCGACAGGCGCCAGAATAATAAATGTGATTCCGGAGACACCTGGTGGCAGTCATTGAGAGCTGAATTGAGAATCATAATGCCTTGCTTATAAACGTTTGTCCATGAATGACCAAAAATTGGAGCGAAAATAAAATTTGTGAATCAAAATCAGGACTGAAATATGTTATTTCCCAGATAAATAAAAGGCCGCGTGAAACACAAAAAAAATAAACGAGTTTATTACACGCACAAGATAGAATCGTGTTTTTGCAGGCGAAGTCCCTCCCAAATGTGCGTTGTGTACGGATAGAAGCGTCTTTCCTCCTTTAACAAAAACATACCGCGAGCATTGTGTCTAGTGTGAGAGTTATTGGTCACATTCATTGCTCAAATAATGTAATAATATTCCGCTGTGAAAAGAATCTAAAAAAAATCTAATGTGTTCCATTCACATGACTTTCTCTAAATCTCTGCAACAAATTATTGTTAAAAAGCTTATCCTTCTATTTACTTCAAGTTAATCGAGAAAAAATAGGAGAAATAGTCTTATTCCTTGCTTCCTTGTAAGTAGAAGCGAAATAAGGGAGTAACATGGGTTAAAGTGGTAGTGAAAAGCTGGTTGCTATGTGACTGAAATTCTTTGTTTGTATTAACAGGAGTAGACAAATACCTGTATGAGAAAAGTATAAGTTTTTCAAAGCTGAAATCAAAAAAACGGAACATCTTAAAAACGATCAACTCCACGAAAAAAATGTATATAACATAAATTGTGTGTTTTAATGTGCTCTACATTTTTTGTCGGGTAGGTTTTAGTTCATTTCTTACGGTTTAGCAGTTATTGAAAGTTCCGTAAAATTCATCCAGAATAAAGTGGTCTTCAGAGACTATTCGCAGAAAATTCAAGATATACATTTTATTTGTCAGGTAAATAACTTTAATACACGGTACTTTAATCAAAATCGTTACAGCTATTTTTGAAAATATCAACATTTTCGAAAAAAGTTCCGTGTAAAGGTAGTTGGGGCTAGGGAATTTTTCTCTAAACCTCCGTGTCGCATCCCTGGAAGATACTTAACTTAAATACCAAGTTTGGTATTTTACCGACTTTTCGTTTTTGTATATCTTGAATTTTCAGGGAATAGTCTCTAAAGACCTCTTTATTGTGGTTGATTTTTATTGAATTTTGCATAACTAGTAAACCGTAAGAAATAGACAAAACTTACTACACAAAAAATGTGGGTAAAGTAAAACACACAATTTAAGTCATAAACCCTTTTTATGTGGAGTTGACCGTTTTTGAGTTATTCCTTATATTGAATTCATTTTTAAAATATTTAAAACTTCTCTTATATGGGAACTTGTCAGCGCTTGACCACACAAGTAAGCAGATCTCAATCCCATAACAACCACATTTTAAAACATTGGACTGTCAGTTTAGTCTAGTGTATTCCCTTATTTGCTTTCTACCTAAGGAACTAAGTAATAAGACCATTTCAGGTAATGTTTTAACATGAAATAGATAGAAGAATAAGCTTATTAACAATAATTTGTTACAGAGATATAGAGAAAGTCATGTGAATGGAGCACATAAGATTTTTATACATGAAACATTTGAATTTTGTGGCAATTGATCAGAATTCAGGAGAATGAGAATGGTAACTACCTATTGTTAATATTTTATTTATTGCCGGCGAAACATTAAGTCCTGAACAGGTGGTAGTTGACTTTGAAACAACTGTGCAAAATACTGAAACGAACTTGGGTAAGCACGTCCATCTTGGCGTGCAGTTTCCATTTGATCCAAGCTAGGTGGCGGCACATACAAATGTTGGGTTAGCTTTGCGGTACAGGGACAACGGTATGACTGTGGAAAACGGTTGCATTGTGTTTATTGCCTCCGAGCGAAGTTGAAATGACACAATCGACTACTCCATTCGTCGATTGTTTAGTCGAGAACTGTATCGACTCCGAAGGGCGTTTTCCACCAGAACCTGTGAAGCTTTCCACAGTGCATTTGGTAAGCACTTTAATAATCACATCCAAATATGTTTGTTTTATTGACGTTCTAAAAAGTATCTAAGCAGGGATATACATAAAAATCTGAAGTTTTCCATTCACATGACTTTCTCTACTTATCTGCAACAAATTATTGCTAAAAAGCTTATGCTTCTATTTACTTCAAGCTAATAGAGAAAAATTAGCAGAAATAGTCTTATTACTTGTTTCCTAGTACATAGAAGTGAAAAAAGGCAGTACTATAGGTTAAAATGATAGTCAAAAGCTGGTTCCTATGTGACTGAAGTCCCTTTGTGTGAACAAACAACATTGACAAAGTCCTGTGTGAGAAAAGTATATTTTTTGAAAGCTGAAACCAAAAACAAGGAATATCTAAAAAACCATCAACTCCATGAACAAAATGCATTTAACATAAATTGTGATTTTTAAAGTGCTCTACATTTTTTGTGTGGTAAGATTTTCTCCATCTCTTACGCTTTAGCAGACATGCAAAATTCCGTAAAATTCATCCAGAATAAACAGTCTACTTCAATCATATAACAGACAGCTTTTAAAAGATTTGTCTATCGATTTAGCCTATTTTAGTACCTTATTTCCTTTCAACTTACAAAGAACCTAGTAATAAGACACTTTCTGCAAATTTGTAGTGGATTAGCGTTAAATAAATATAAGAATAAGCTTTTTGACAATAATTTATTGCAGAGAGTAGAGAAAGTCATGTGAATGGAATAGTCAGTTTTTTTATTTATGGACTCTATTATAACTGCTGCGGTTTTTGGCGTCCCATTCTATATTCGGCGGGAAAGACGGCCAAATTTTGTCAGAGGCCCTCGGAGGGCTGAGGTTGTTTTACGACACGAGATCAACGTTTTCCCTTCCGAAACAAAAAACAGCCATCATCCTCCGCCGGGTTTTAAACCCATGATGTTGGGAAGAAGTGATCTGTCACGAAGGATGACTATAGGCATACCTAGAACGTAGAGAACTGGAGAGTGTGGTAAACTCTAGACAACGATACCATTTTGATAATAAGTGGAAGAATAACTTGTTTTCAGAATGGCAACATAGGTTTTTTACTTTCTCTACACGTATTATGTACATAGTGTATAGAGGAAGTATTGTATTACACCAAAAATTCGATATCGAAATTTCACCGGAAAACCTTTTTTAGCACCCAATGAATCCAAAAAAAGCATTTTCACAAAAAGGTCCATGTGTGTGTGTGTGTGTGTGTGTGTGTGCGTGTGTGTGTGTGTGTATCTGTGGACAGCATAGCTCAAAACCGAAAAGTCCGTTAAATACCAAACTTGGTATTTACGTTTCGTATCTTCCACGGATGCAACACGAAGATTTTCAAGAAAACCCCGAACTACCCTTTACATGGAACTTTTTTAAAAATTGTTGCTTTTCTCAAAAATGGCTCTAACAATTTTGAATTATTCCCAGAAGCTATACAATTTTTTTTTGTCACAAAAATATCTCAAATATGAACGATTTCAACCAAAATCGTTTGAGTTATTTTTGAGAAAATAAATTTTTTCGAAATTGTTTCCATGTAAAGGGTTATTTGGAGTGGTGGGAATTTTGTCAAAAATTACGTGTTGCATCCCTGGAAGATACTAAACTTAAATACCAAATTTGGTGTTTTACCGACTTTTTGGTTTTTTAGTTATTGTGTTCATAGTCACACGGATACAACGTGAACCTTTTTCTGAAAATGCTTTTTGGGACCCTAAAACGTATATAATTCCGGTAACATCTGGTATCTAAATTTTGTGTGGAATGTAATACCTTCTCTATACACTATATACATAGTATGTGTAGAGAAAGTAAAAATAAGTACATAAAATCAACACAGAAATTTAGTATCCTTGTATTTAAAAGTGACAAGCCTTTTCATAATTGTATACCAAGCAATGACATGGAAAACAAACACATTGCACCATTTAATTGTGAAAGGTTTGAGTAGAATGCTATCAAGAAGCATAAAGGCAAAAACACAATGTCAAGTTAAAATAGACCTTGGATAGCTACAGTCACATCAAGAAGCAGCGAGTGTAACATCCGCAGGTCGTTATTTCGTCAAACAGTGCCATCTATGGGCAGTCACATATCCTCGTCACCAAGCTCACATAGTGGCGAACTCGCGAACTATAAACACGCTGCTTAAGAAACACGTGATGCCACGTGAATGTATGAATTCATACAGTAAGCTACTAAAAATAATAATTGGATGCTTATGTACATCTATATTAAGTTACATATAGCCAAAATAATCCCATATTCGAAATAATACTATTAGTTATAATCGAATTCTTATTTTCTTTACGCGTACTATTTATTTCATTCCACCCAAAAATCCGTTACTTAGATTTCAAAGGAAATGCACCTTTTAGGGTCCACTGCATCCAAGAAAAGCATAGCAAAAGGCCCGTGTGTGTGTGTGACTGTGAAAACGATAACTAAAAAACGGAAAGTCAGTAAAATACAAAACTTGACATCTAAGTTTACTATCTTCCATGGATGCGACACGAAGATTATCAGAAAACTCCTCTCACCTCAAGCTATCCTTACATGATCAAATTTCGAAAATTTTGATTTTCTCAGAAATGACCACGATTTTGATTAAATACCGTCTATTAAAGACGGTAATAGACAAATAAAATGAATATTTTGAATTTTCTGTGAATATCCTCTGAAGACTACATTATTCTGATTAATTTTTTTGTAACAGTAAACCGTAAGAAATAGACAAAAGGTTAACACACAAAAAATGTAGAGCACGTTAAAACACACAATTTACATCATATACATTTTTTTCGTTGATTGACCATTTCTGAGATATTGTTATTTGTTTTAGATTTAAAATACTTACATTTTTCTCACGCGGAAAGTTGTAAACTCCTGGCCCTGCATAGAAACGGATTTCAATCGCATGGCAACCAGCTTGTAAAAGATTTGACTGTCTTCTTAGCCTAGTAATTCCCTAATTTCCCTTCTACTTACAAGCAAGCAAGTAATTAAGATAATTTCTGCTAATGTTTATCTCGATTATCTTAAAGTAAACAGAACAATATGCTTTTTAGCAATGATTTGTTGGGGCTATGCTGTGCACAGACAGATCGACAGACAGACAGAGAGACACGCACACACGGACCTTTTTTTAATAATGCCTTTTTCGGACTCAGGGGACCCCAAAACATATATTTCCGGTGAAATCTCGGTATCTAACTTTTGGGTGCATTTCAATACCTTCTCTATCCCTATGTACATCGTACATATGGAGCTAGAGAAAGTAAAATCATTTTAAAGGTTTATTAAGCGTTTTGAAACCTTATAGTATAAAATACAAGTTTAACGCTCTAATTCGCATGCCAGAGGCAACTCTTTGCAATCAGAGAGCGTGAGTGAAAAGTATGCTCTGACATTGAAATGTGGTCACATCAGAATAAACAACTAAAAACAAAACCACTTGTTCAGGGGTTTATTCATGGCTTTTTGACACAGACATATTATGGGCCGATAGTAAACCTTTTGGCGCTATTGCAAATTACTTAAACACAAAAAGTGACAAACTTTTAGAAGGTTAATGCTTTTCGTTACTCTTTTGCAACATACAGGTGAGCGTGGATTCCTTTATACCGTTTTTCTGCGTACAGATTTTAAATTAATAGAATCAGTAGAAGTAGTACAGCATATGCTCAATGAATTTCCTGCAATTCAAAATTAAGCTAAAAAAATCTGATACGTTCCATTCACTTAACTTTCTCTACACCGCAGTAACAAAGTATAGTTAAAAATCATATTCTTCTATCCACTATATGATGATGGAGATAAACATTGGCAGAAATTGTCTTATTATTTGCTTTATTAAGGGTAAAGGATAGTCAAATCTTTTAAAAGCCGGTTGCAATGTGCATGAAATCCATTTCAATGCAGGGCCTAGAGTTAAAACTTTCAGTGTGAAAAAAAAAAAAAAGTTTTAAGTATTTTAAATCTGTAAAAATAACAAAGAATATCTAAGCTATTGTCAATTCAACGAAAAATATCTGGTGTGTTCCATTCATATGACTTTCTCCATATCTCTGCAACAAATTATTCTTAAAAAGCTTATACTTCTATTTACTTCATGCTAATCGAGAAACAAAATGCCAGAAATAGTCTTATTACTTGCTTCCTTGTAAGTAGAAGCGAAATAAGGGAGTACTATAGGTTGAAGTGATAGTCAAAGGCTGGTTGCTATGTGACGGAAGTTCCTTTGTTTGCATGGATAGGAGTTGACAAATTCCTGTATGAGAAAATATAAGTTTTTGAAAGGTGAAATCAAAAACAATGAATGACTAAAAAACGATCAACTCCAGGAAAAAAAATTTTACAATATAAATTGTGTGTTTTAACGTGCTCAACATTTTCCGTGTGGTAAGCTATTGTCTATCTCTTATGGTTTAGCAGTTAAGCAAAATCCGGCACAGTCCATCCAGAATAAAGAGGTCTTCAGAGGCTATTCCCAAAAGATTCAAGATATGTATTTTATTTGGTATGTAAATGTCAATCAACATCGTTAGAGGCATTTTTTAGAAAAAAGCTCCATGTAAAGGGTAGTTTGTGATGGGGGGATTTGTCGCATCCTTGGAAGTTACGAAACTTAAATACCAAGTTTGGTTTTTAACGGACTTTTCATTTTTTAGCTATGCTGCCCACAGACACACAGTCACACACACATACAGACAGACAGACAGACGGACGGACAGACACACGGACATGTTTCTAAAAATGCTTTTTTTGGATTCAGGGGGTGTCAAAGCATATATTTCCGGTGAAATCTCGGTATCGAATTTTTGGTACAATGTACATAGTGCGTATAGAGAAAGTAAAATCATATATTGCATAAGTTGTAAGTTTTTGTCTATCTGTTACGGTTTACTTGTTTCGTAAAATTCAGCAAAATGCATCCAGAATGTCTTTAGAGCTATTCTCAGAAAACTCAAGCTATAGATTGTATTTACCATGTAAATATCTTTAATATTTTTACCTCCATGGCACGACAGCTCACGGGGAACCTTGGCCTACCGCCCGGCCGCTGCGTCCCCCATCTCGGTCCACTACAGACGTCATGGATGGGTTGCAGTATTGGAGGGTGAGACGTGGTCAGCGCCTCGAGTTCCCCCGGCCGGTTATTGCGGTCCTCATGACCTGGAGCCGCTACTTCTCCATCAAGTAGCCCCTCAATTGGCACCCCAGGGACCTTACGAGGCTGAGTGCACCCCGGGCCAGGTCTCCCAGCGGGGAAAAATCCCCACGCCGGTACTGGGGGTCGAACCCAGGTCTCCCGCTTGGTAAGCAGCAACGCTACCACCGCGCTAAGGAGACGACCATATCTTTAATATACGGTAATTAAATCAAAATCATTAGAGCCATTTTAAAGAAAATGAAATTTTTTGGAAAATCTTTCATGTAAATGGTAGTTTAGGGTGGGGGAGGGGGCGATCTTTCTCAAAATCTTCGTCTCGCATCCCTGGAAGATACTTAACTTAAATACCAAGTTGGTATTTTACTGACTTTTTGTTTTTGAGTTATCGTGTAGACACACACACATGTACACATCACACTGATCTATTTTCTGAGAATACTTTTTTGGATAAAACGTCTTTTTCCGGTGATGTATCGGTATTGCATTTTTGGATAGAATACAACACCTTCTCTATACACTATGTGCATAGTGCGCGTAGAGAAAGCAATAACGGGCACGTGTTTAGAGTCAACACAGAATGAATCATGGTATACGTTTGGCTTAGACAGCTTCGGAACAACACTCAAGTACTTTCCAAGGAACGACTCCACCTCGCTGCGTCTCTGTTTCGGGGAACCACTTTCTGTAGTCAAGGAGACACAAGATCCTCGCTCACGTTGCTGCAACCTAAGCTAGTCACGGTATTGTTCCTTGTTTCTCGTTGGCTCAGATGCTGACTATAAAACAGCTGTTAAAGTAAAGCAACAGCTACAATAACTAATGCCTTCTATACTTACCTTCTCTAGCCCCGTATGTACAATATACACAATGGCTAGAGAAGTATTGTATTCTACTCAAAAATTCCATACCAGGATTTCACCGGAACTATATATTTAGAATCCCCTGAATCCAAAATACTATTTTTAGAAAAAAAGGTCCGTATGTGTATGTCTGTGGGCAGCATAGCTCAAAAACGAAAAGGCTGTTAAATACCAAACTTAATATTTAAGTTTAGTTTCTTCCAAGGATGTGACATGAAGATGTCCAAGAAAATCCTACCAATAACAACTACAGTTTACATGGAACTTTTTTCGAACATTTTGATTTTCTCAAAAATGGCTCTAACAATTTTAATTAAAATATCGTATATTAAAGGTATTTACCTGACAAATAAAATGTATAGCTTGAATTTTCTGGGAATAGCCTCTGAAGACTACTTTATTCTTGATCAATTTTACGGAGTTTCACATAGCTGGCAGACAGTAAGAGACAGATTAAAACTTCTCACACAAAAAAATGTAGAGCTCGTTAATACACACAGTTTATGTTATGTACATTTTTTTTTTTTTTTTTTTTTTTTTGTGCATTGGATCGTTTTGAGGTACTCCTTTGTTATAGGTTTCAGCTTTAAAATCTTATCTAATACAGGAATTTGTCAACTCCTGTCCATACAAACAAAGGAACTTCAGTCACATAGCAACCAGCTTTTGGCTATTACTTTAACCTACACCACTCACTTATTTCGCTTCTACTTACAAGGAAGCAAGTAATAAGACTATTTCTGCTAAGTTTTTCTCGATTAGCATGAGGTAAATAGAAGCATAAGCTTTTTAACAATAATGTGTTGCAGAGATATAGAGAAAGTCATATGAATGGAACATATCAGATTTATTTCTTTAAACACGGGCATGTATTCCTGTGTGGTAAAATGCACAGTCTTGCTTCCGAAGTCATTGACCAACAGATGTTTTCAGGGCCTTTGCATCTGGAAAGTGAATCCTGCAATGAGCTTTCTTATGTCTCCAAATTGAAGCACTGCAAATGTTTCCAGGCTATCGTTTTTCGTGTCTCCTTATTGTGCTCGTTAACACTCAGCGTAACCACCGCAGACACAGTTTTGAGTACCCCTGTTCTTGTCATCATCCTGCCTTTACTGAGAGACGTAACGTAACACAACTCATCCGTTGTTATCCGCTGGTGAGCTTGAATGATCTCAATGTTGCGTAGAGTCACTGCAGTCACCGGTCCACCGCTCAGCCAGCATGTTGGCCCTTCAGATCCATTACAACGACGAATCCATCTTCTGACATCCACTGCTGCATCACCATACACCTTTGTGAGCCTTTCATGAATGTGTTTCACCTTCCACATTTAAGAATTCAATGGCAGAAAGCTGTCTAATACGAACATCAATGTCAGCCATTTTGCAACAAAAGCCGTGCTGCCACTGTTGCTATTGCAGTGGAGTGGAGAAGAAGGTTTGAGGAATTGTTCACATAACTAACTTAGTTCAGCAGAAAATAAAATTCTGATGAGTTACATTCACATAACTTCCTCAAGTTGCTCTACAAACAAACTTCTTACAAAAGATTATTCTTCTTTCTACACAATTCTAATCGAGATAAACATTAGCAGATTGTTCTGATTATTTAGTTCCTTATAAGTAGAAGGGAACTAAAGCAGTACGTTATGCTAAAATGATAGACAAAAGTTTTAAAAGCTGTCGTTAGGCAATTGTCAATGCAAATCGCTTTTTTGCTTGGCCAGGAGTAGAACAAAGAAACACGGACACTTCCTGTCTGACAAAAGAACAAGTACTTACTTTACACCTAAAACTAATAACAAAGCATATCTCGAAAACGGTAAATTCTATGAAAAAATTGTATATGACATAAATTATGTATTTTAACGAGACCTACCTTTTTATGTACTAATTTTTACTTTCTCTATAAGCACTATGTACATAGTGTATAGAGAATGTATTGCACTCCACTAAAAAATTCGATACCGAGATTTCACCGGAAATATATGTTTTAGGGTTCCCTTTAACTAAAAAAAGCATTTTCGGAAAAAGGTCCGTGTGTGTGTTTGTGTGTGTGTCCGTGTGTCCGTGTGTCTGTGAACACGATAACTCAAAAACGAAAAGTCGGTAAAATACCAAACTTGATATTTAAGTTTAGTATCTTCCAGGGACGCGACACGAAGATTTTGAGAAAAATCCCCCCACCCCCGACTAGCCTTTACATGGAACGTTTTTCGAAAATTTGTATTTTCACAAAAATGGCTCTAACGATTTTGATTAAAATTTCACATATTAAAGATATTTATCTGACAAATAAAATGTTAATCTTGAATTTTCTGGGAATAACCTCTGAAGAGTAGTTTATTCTGGATGAATTTTACTAAATTTTCAGCAACTGCTAAACCGTAAGAGATGGACAGAAATTTACTACACAAAAATGTAGATCACAATAAAAGACACAATTTATGCCATATGCTTTTTTTTATGGAGTTGATCGTTTTTTAGATATTCCTTGTTATTGTTTTCAGCTTTAAAACACCTATACTTTTCTCATACAGGAATTTGTGAAATCCTTTTCATACAAACAAAGGAACTTCAGTCACATAGCAACCAGCTTTTAACTATCACTTTAACCTATGGTACTCCCTTATTTCTTTCTACTTACAAGGAAGCAAGTATTAAGACTCTTTCTGCTAATTTTTGTCAATTAACACGATGTAAATAAAAGCTTAAGCTTTTTAACAATAATTTGTTACAGAGATGTAGAGAAAGTAATGAGAATGGAACACATCAGGTATTTCTACTTACAAATAATAAATATTAAGAATATTTCTGTTAAGTTTATTAGGACTGGCGTGAAGCAGATAGAGGAATAATGTATTATAGGAATAGTATGTTTGTAGAACAGGTAGTCCTAGGTAATGTGTATAGCACACATCAGATTATCGTAAGGTATTAATAACGACCAATGTGTTAAAATTTAAAATTTCCGGACTGTTTTGCCCTGGTTTGTAGGTTAAAATGTTAATATGTTTTCCCAAATGTTCGTCCCTATCTGTGAGGGACATCTTCAGAGGCAATGTGCTCACCTCGCTAACTCAGAGAGGACCCGGTATATACACACATGCCTGGTGGGCAGGGTGCGGTTTGTTTGTATATAGCCTGGGGGTTTCGGAGTTGGGAAAGTATAGGAAACCAGGTATGGTTTAATTTGAGTCCTTCATCTTTGTTAAAGTTGTTTCCATTTTTCAAAATGTCTATGGCCTCGCTATATATACGGCGGTAATAATTACTTTCTCTACACACACTATGTTCATAGTGAATACAGAAGGTATTTTATTGCACCCAAAAATTGTGTACCGAGATTTCACCGGAAATACATATCTTGGGTCCCTCTGAATCCAAAAGAAGGCATTTTTGGAAAAAAGGTTCTTGTGTGTGTGTGTCACTGTCTGTGGACAGCATAGCTCAAATACCAAAAGTGCGTTTAGTACCAAACTTGGTATTTAAGGATGCGACATGAAGATTTTCAAAAAAATTCGCCACCCCAACCTACCCTTTACATGGAAAAAAGTTCTAAAATTTTCATTTTACAAAAATGGCTCTAAAGATTTTGATTCAAATCTCTTATATTTAAGATATTTACATACCAAATAAAATGTATATCTTGAATTTTCTGGGAATATCCTCTGAAGACGTCTTTATTCTGTATTATTTATTGAATCTTACATTACTGCTAACCCGTAAGAGATAGACAAAAACTTACTACACAAAAAATGTAGATCACGATAAAACACACATTTTATGTCATATACATGTATTTCGTGGAGTTGGCCGTTCATGAGATATTCCTTGTTATGGATTTAGGTTTTAAAATACTTAAACTTTTCTTATACGGGAACTTGTCAACGCTTGGTCAAACAAAGAAATGGATTTCAGTCCCATAGCAACCATATTTTAAAACATTTGACTGTCGGTTTAGCCTAGTGTTTTCCCTTATTTTCCCTCTACTTATAAAGGAACTAAGTAGTAAGACCATTTCTGCTAATGTTTTAGCATTAAATAGAAGAATATGCTTATCAACAATAATTTGTAACAGAGATGTAGAGAAAGTCATGGGAATGGAATAATCAGATTTTTTTAGCTATAACCTCTACTTTATCGTATTGCATTCGGTGGTCGTGCAAGTATAAAACATGTTGAGCCACGGTTGATTTTTCTGTTTTCCTAGGCGGTAGTTGCTTTGATGTTGTGTGATGCTTCGCTTTGTAGAGCCGATGTAAACATGTACACGGATTTTTGTTAAAGGTGGAGCGAGTCGGCAGGTTTAAAGCTATGTACACAGACCGTGAAAGCTTACGCATATATTTAATGGTCAATGTGTTTATACTCTGTTTCCCAAGTATGAGTTGTTTATGAGTTACATCTGACGAGGTCTTAATATAACTTTGACTCAGTAATGAGTAACTACCAATTTTAGATATTTAGCATTAGGAGTGTTCTGTGTGCGTTACATGCGTGTACATGGTGATTTTACTTTCTCTATACGTACTATGTACATAGTACATCTGTATAGAGAGAGTAAGGTATTGCACCGAAACATTCTATACCGAGATTTCACCGTAAATACATGTTTTGAGACCCCTGAATTAAAAACATTTTTAGAAAAATGTCCCTGTGTGTTTTTTTTTTTTTTTGTGTTTGCGTGTGTCTGTGTGTGTATTTCTGTGAGCAGCATAGCTCAAAAACGAAAAGACCGTTTAAAACCAAACTTGGTATTTAAGTCTGGTATCTTCCAAGGATGCGACACGAAGACTTTCAAGAAATGCCCCCAGTGTCTATCTCTTACAGTTTACCAGTTATTGAAAATTCAGTAAAAATCATCCAAAATAAAGAGATCTTTTAAGGCTATTCCCAGAAAATTCAAGATATACGTTTTATTAGGCATATCTCGTATATAAGAGATTTTAACCATATTCGTTAGAGCCATTTTTAAGAAAATAAAAATTTTCAATCTTTTTCCATTTAAAGGGTAGTTGGGGGTGGGTGGATTTTCTTGAAAATCTTTGTTTCGCATCCTTAGAATATACCAAACTTAAATACCAAGTTTGGTTTTTAACGGTCATTTCGTTTTTGAGCTATGCTGCCCACAGACAAACACACACACACACACACACAGAAGACACACACTAACGTTTTTTTGGGGGGGAAGTCTCAAAACATATATTTCCGCTGAAGTTTCGGTATCGAATTTTTCTTCTATCTACGTCATGCTGAGATAAACATTAACAGAAATGATCTGATGTTTTATTTCGTTATAGGTAGAAAGTAAATAGTGCATTCATTACACTAGGCTAAAGCGACTGCCAAATTTTGTAAAACCTTCTCACTGAGGCATACACAGGAGTAAAACAGAAGAAAAACGGGTGGCGAAAAAATCGGATGTATTCCATTCACATGACTTCCTCTACATCTCCTCACAAATTATAGTTAAAATGCTTATGGTCTATTTATGCTAATCAAGAAAAATTAGCAGAAATACTCTTATTACTTGCTTCCTTGTAAGTAGAAGTGAAATAAGGGACTAGCATAGGTTAAAGTGATAGTCAAAAGCTGGTTGAAATGTGACTGAAGTTCCTTTGTTTGTATGCACAGCACTTGACACATTCCTGTATGAGAAAAGTATAAGTTTTTCAAAGCTGAAACCAATAACAAGGAATATCTCAAAAACGATCAATTCCACGAAAAAAGTTTATATAATAAATTGCCTGTTTAAAAAAGCACTACAGTTTTTGCGTGGTAAATTTTTGTCCATCTCTTACGCTTTGTTATGGAAAATTCCGTAAAATTCATCCAGAATAAAGAGGTCTTCAGAGGCTATTCCCAGAAATGTCAAGTTAAACATTTTATTTGCCAGGCAAATATTTTAATATACGATATTTTAATCAAAATTGTTAGAGCCTTTTTTAAGAAAATCAACATTTTTTAAAAAAGTTCCATGTAAAGGATAGTTTGAAGTGGGTGGGGATTTTCTTGAAAATCTTCGTCTCGCATCCTCAGAAGTTACCAAACTTAAATACCAAGTTTGGTATTCAACGGTATTTTCATTTTTGGACTATGCTGTCTGCAGACACACACACATACACACTCACAGAACTTTTTCTGAAAATGCTGTTTTGGATTCAGGGGGACCCAAAACATGCATTTCCGGTGAAATTTCGGTATCGAATTTTTGGGTAGAATGTAATACCTTCTCTATACACTATGTACATAGTACGTGAAGAGAAAGTAATACTAGCATTCTTATACAGCTTGTAACTCATCCATTCCATATTTACACGACAAAATGGTAGATTTATGGCTATAACATATTTACAATTCCGATTTCTCATGAATATATTTAGCTTTTACTCGGGTCTAGGATTATTTTCGTTACAGTCCGTTGGTGAACGCGACGCCAGATCTCTGCTCTAGGTTTTATATAATTAAGTTGTGAATAATGCGGCTGGAATAGAATAAAATATACTAACAAACAAGAACTTAATTTTGAATAGGCTTTGCATATTGCTAATTAAGTTTGGGCAAGGGCGTACCCGACTGAATTGGAGGGAGGACAGAAAACAAATGACTCACATGAATTTCTTCTAAACAGGACGCCTCCTCCTCTAAATACTGCCGCTTTAGTACAATTAGTACCAGTCCTGCCTGCCAGAGGGACGCAAATAACAAATCGTTTGCAGTATATGGAAATAGCTCACACCTTAACATTAACTAAAGGAAAACTTTGAATCGTTATTAAACTAATTGCTCTAGGATTGATTAACGAAAAGTATCAGAAACTGAATGGCTTACAATTTAGACACATAATTTACAAAGAAACAATCTGATGTGTTACACTCACATGACTTTCTCTACCTACTCTACAAACTTCTTACAAAAGATAATTCTTCTTCCACTCCATGCTAATCGAGATAAACATTAACAGAATTTTATTACTTAGTTCCTTATAAGTAGACGAGAACTAAGGAAATGCACTAGACTAAATTGATAGTAATATGTTTTAAAAGCTGTCCTTATGCGATTGTCAGTGCAAATCGCTTCTTTGCTTGGCTAGGAGTAGAACAAAAGAAAAACGGACAGTTTCGTCTGAGAAAAGTATACGTTTTTCACAACTGAAACTAATAACAAGGAATTCCTCGAAAACAGTAAGCTCCACGAAAGAAATGTATATGACATAACTTGTGTATTTTAACAAGATTTACATTTTCTGTACAACAACTTTTTGTCTATCTCTTACGGTTTTGTAGTTATGCCAAATTAAGTAAATTTCATCAGGATTTTAGATGCTATTCCCAGAAAATTCAAGATATAAACTTTATTTGTGATAGAAATGGCTTTAATGTGTGGTATTTTAATCAAAATCATTAAAGCCATTTTGAAGAAAAACAAAATTTTCGAAAATGTTTCCATGCAAAGGGTAGTTAGGGATGGGGGAATTTTCTTGAAAATGTTCGTGTCACATCTTTGGAAGATACCAAACTTAAATACCAAGTTTGGTATTTTACCGACTTTTCGCTTTTGAGTTATCGTGTTCAAACACACACACACACACACACACACACACACACACACACACACACACACACACACGGACCTTTTACTGAAAATACTTTTTTTGAACACAGGGAGCCCTAATTCGAATTTTTGGATGGAGTGTAATAGCTTCTCTATACAATGTGTACATAGTACGTGTAGGGAAAGTAAAACTCTGATGTGTTCTATTCATATGACATTCTCTAGGTGCTCCACAAATAAACTTTCCACACAAAACATTATTATTTTATGTTTATCATACTAATCGAGATCAACATCAGCAGAATTGGTCTGAATACTTGCTTCTTTGTAAGCAGGACATGCACTACGACAAAACGTCGGTCGCCATGTGAAACAATTGCATTTTTGTCCTCTTCACTTACCACGATTAAACAAAAGAGAGACGAAAGAAGGATGACCTTCCCTCTGAGAAAGGTTTAAGAAGATTTAAGTGGAATTTCTCAGAAACAGTTAACTGTGCTCTAAACTTATTGTGTGGCCGAAAAATCAATAGATAAATCAGGAAATTACAAGGTTTTAAAATTTATTAAACAATACATTGAAAATACGTTTTCCATTGTCTCCTAGCAACACATTTATCATTTGTTTTATTTATTTTAACAATTATTTCATGTTGAAATAACGTTATGTTCATAGTATCCATTTTAAGACCTAACGCAGCCATTCAAAATGGTATCCATCAACATGAAGTCAATGACTCACTCGCTTCTGGACTTAACACTCATTGGAAAGTGTAGCTAGTGAAATATGCCGAATGACATGGCTGATTTAATTTTTCAGGTCTTGTATTTTTTGTGGTGGAGTAAAAAAAAAAAAAAAAATTGTTTTACATATCCACCAAGGAAGAAATCGAGGATGTAAGATCAGGTGAGCGTACTTGGACTTCCCCTTCTAATCCATAATGTCCAAAAGTGCAGTTCAACTGGTTTCCAATACTACATCTTGCTGAAACTACAAACTCTGCCCTTTGAGTGAAACACCAATAAAGTCTAATCTAACACTTTATAGTAAGAATGCTGATTCAGGTTAGCTTCAAAAAATCTAATGTACTCCACTCACTGGACTTTCACTACATCTCTGTAACAAATTATTGTTAATAAGCAAGCTTATTTTAGTTTTCTTTATACGTACTATGTACATGGTGTATAGAGAAGGTATTGTATTGCACCCAAAATCCGATACCGAGATTTCAACGGAAATATATGTCTAGAGAATACCTGAATCAAAAAAAAAAAAAAAAAGGAGTTTTAGAAAAATGTCCATGTGTGTCTGTCTGTCTGTCTATGTGTGTCTGTGTGGGTGTCTATGGGCAGCATAGCTCAAAAACGAAAAGACCGTTGAATACCAAACTTGGTATTTAAGTTTGGTATCTTCCAAGGATGCAACACGAAGATTTTCAAGAAAATCCCCCCACCCCCACTACCCTTTACATGGAACTTTTTTCGAAATTTGTTATTTTCTTAAAAATTGCTTTGACGCGTGTGATTAAAATGTCGTATATTACTGATATTTAGCTGACAAATAAAATGTTCATCATCAATTTAATGGGAATAACCTCTGAAGACTACTTTATTCTGGATGAATTTTACGGAATTTTGCACAACTGGTAATCCGTAAGAGATAGACAAAAACTTATGACACAAAAAATGTAGATCAGGATAAAACACACAATTTATATCATAGACATTTTTTCGTGAAATTGGTCGTTTTTTTGTATATTCCTTGTTTTTAGTTTCAGCTATGAAACACACTTTTCTCGTCAACTCCTGTCCATACAAACAAACAACTTCAGTCACATAGCAACCATCTTTTTGACTATCACTTTAGCCTTGAGACTCCCATATTTCTCTTCTGTTTACAAGGAAGCAAGTAATAATACTATTACTGCTAATTTTTTTTCGATTGGAATGAAGTAAGTCGAAGCAGCAGCTTTCTAACAATAATTTGTTACAGAGATATAGAGAAAGTCATGTAAATGGAACACATCAGATTTTTCTATCTATGTAATGCTAAAGCATTAGTAGAAACGATCTTATTACTTAGTTCTTATATAAGTAGAAGGGAAATAGGAAGTACATTTGGCTATAAACGACCAGTCAAATGTTTCAAAATGGTTGCTCTGGGATTGAAATCCGTTTCTTTGCGTGGCCAAACGTTGAGAAGTACCCATATGAAACAGGTTTAAGTATTTTATAGCTGAAATCAATAACATGAATATCTCGAAAACAGCCAACTCCAAGAAAAAAAAAAAGTGATGTGTTCCATTCACATAACTTTCTCTACCTCTCTGCAACAAATTATTGTTAAAAAGCTTATGCTTTTATTTACTTCATGCTAATCGAGAAAAAAATTGGCACAAATAGTCTTATTACTTGCTTTATTGTAAGCAGAAGGGAAATAAGGGAGTACCATAGGTTAAAGTGGTAGTAAAAAGCTGGTTGCTATGTGGCTGAAGTTTCTTTGTTTGTATGGACAGGAGTTGACAAATTCCGGTATGAGAAAAGTATAAGTTTTTCATAGCTGAAAACAAAAAGAAGGAATATGTCAAAAACGACCAACTCCACGAAAAAAATGTATATTACATAAATTGTGTGTTTTAATGTGCTCTAAATTTTTGTGTGTTAAGTTTTTGCCCATCTCTTACGGTTTAGCAGTTATGTAAATTCCGTGAAATTCATCTAGGATAAAGTAGTCTTCAGAGGCTGCTCCCAGAAAATTCAAGATATTCATTTTATTTGTCAGGTAAATATCTTTAATATACGATATTTTAAATGATCGTTAGACCCATTTTTAAGAAAATCCAAATTTACGAAAAACGTTCCATGTAAAGGGTAGTTGAAAATCTTCGTGTCATATCCTTGGAAGATACCAAACTTAAATACCAAGTTTGGTATTCAACGGTTTAGCTGTTCTGACGTATTTTACCCGCATCTTGAGGTCAGTATATAGTGAAACTTGACACTCCATTCTTATTATAGGGTTTTATTGTACCACATTAATGATGCTCATTACCAGAAGTTTGAGAAACTTGAAGCCCATGTGACTATTGATGTAGACAAGTTATTGCAGTGTTTGCAGTAGGAAGTGAAACGAGAATGCTTGCACGACTTAGCAAAGCAAAGAACACTTTCGTTCCTAAAGTTGGAGCTTGTGAGCAACTTCCGTGTGTGTTTGAACATAGCAGCTCCCTACGCGCCCTTTGCTAATGCATGCGAACACGCAACATTACATGTCATATACACTTTCTCTGCTTACACAAATTCAGGCGGGTCAACAACGGGGATTATCAAGGATTGGCTTAAACGATATTTGGCAAACGGGTAACGAAAATAGATATAACGTGAATAAAGTAAAAATCTAATGTGTTCCATTCACATGAATTTCTCTACATCTCGGCAACACATTATTGTTAAAAAGCTTATGCTTCTCTTTATTTCAGAGGCTATTCCCAGAAAATGCATAAACTTTATATCAGGTATATATGTTTAATATACGATATTTTAATCAAAATCGTTAAAGCCATTTTTAATAAGAGCAAAATTTTCGAAAACATTTACTTGTAAGGGGTAGTTAGGGGTGGGGGGATTTCCCGAAAATCTTCGTATCGTATCCTTGGAAGATACCAAACTTAAACACCAAGTTTTGTACTCAACGGTCTCTTCGTTTTTGAGCTATGCTGTCCAGAGACACACAAACATACCGACCTATTTCAGAAAATGCTTTTATTGGATTCAGGTGAACGCAAAACATGTATTTCCGGTGAAATCTGGGTATCGAATTTTTGGGTGGAATACAATAGCTTCTCTATACACTATGTACATAGTACGCATAGAGAAAGTAAAAAACCTAATTAATGAATGAATTAATTAATTAATACGGTCTATGCGAAAGAGAAGCACACATGTCAACCATCATTTCACTACACCGAGTTTTTATAGCCTCTAGGAATTATTCAATAATTTTCAAAACATGACAAACTAACGTTTGCAAGTCGGAAGTAAGTCTACTGTTTGCAAGAAATTATGTAAATAATAGAAAAATCTGATGTGTACCCTTCACATGACTTTCTCTATATCCCTGCAACAAATTATTCTTAAAAAGCTTATACTTCTGTTAACTTCATGCTAATCAGTAAAACATTAGCAGCAATAGCCATATTACTTGCTTCCTTGTAAGTAGAGGTGAAATAAGGGAGTACCATAGGTTAAAGTGATAATCAAAAGCTGGTTGCTATGTCACTGAAGTTCTTTGTTTGCATGCACAGCAGTTGACAAATTCCTGTATGAGAAATGTATAAGTTTTTCATACCAGAAACTAAAAATAAGGAATGTCACAAAAACGACGAACTCCTCGAAAAAAATGTATATGACATAAATTGTGTGTTTTAATGTGCTACACATTTTTTGTGCAATAAGTTTTTGTCCGTCTCTTACGGTTTAGCAGTTATTCAAAATTTGGTAAAATTCATCCAGAATAAACTACTCTTCAGAGGCTATTCCCAGAAAATTCAAGATATACATTTTATTTGTCAGGTAAATATCTTTAATATACGAAATTTTAATCAAAATCGTTAGAGCCATTTTTGAGAAAATCAAAATTTTCGAAAAAAGTTCCATGTAAAGGGTAGTTGGGGGTGGGGATTTTTCTCAAAATCTTCGTGTCGCATCCCTGGAAGATACTAAACTTAAATACCAAGTTTGGTATTTTACATACTTTTCGTTTTTGAGTTATCGTGTTCACACAGACACACACACACACACACACACACACACACACACACGGATCTTTTTCCGAAAGTGCTTTTTTTAGATAAAGGGGACCCTAAAACATATATTTCCGGTGAAATCTCGGTATCGAATTTTTTGGTGGAGTGCAATACATTCTCTATACACTATGTACATAGTGCCTATAGAGTAAGTAAAAAATGGAAATGAAAATAAAAGTGGATCTTTTATTAATTTTTTCCAATTAAAATTTTAAATTCTTCATGGAGTTTATTAGTAACTAAATTCTTCATAGAACAGTTCAGTAAGGAATGAGGTTGATATCGGGTTAAGCAACATTTCACATGGCCGGATAATTTTCACCTGAACATATAACACTCGTTAAAACAGTTTATATTAAAACTACTTGGTTCCAGGTTTGGCCTTTCTCTTTTCTATCACAAGTGTTAGTTCTTTCTAAAGAGAAAATAGCAATAACTTTACTTTCTCTACACGTGCTATGTATATAGTGTATAGAGAAGGTATTGCACTCCATCCAAAAATTCGATACCGAGATTTCAACGGAAATGTATGTTTTAGGGTCTCCTGCATCCAAAAAGAGCATTTTCAGAAAAAAGGTCAGTGTGGGTCTGTGTCTGCGAACAGATAATTCGAAAACGAAAAGTCGGTAAAATACCAAACTTGGTATTTAAGTTAAGTATCTTCCAGGGATGCGACACGAAGGTTTTAACAAAAATTCCCCCAGTCCACATTAAGACACGTACTTTATGTTATGTACATTTGTTTCATGTAGTGGAATGATTTTTAGATATTCCTTATTTTTGGTTTCAGCTATGAAAACTTATACTTTTCTCATACAGGAATTTGTCATCTGCTAACCGTACAAACAAAGGAACATCAGTCACATAGCAACCAGCTTTTGACTGTCACTTTAACCTATGGTACTCCCTTATTTCGCTTCTACTTACAAGGAGACAAGTAATAAGGCTATTTGTGCAATTTTTTTTCTCGATTAGCACGAAGTAAATAGAAGTATTAGCTTTTCAACAATAATTTGTTGCAGAGATGTTCAGAAGGTCATGTTAATGGAACACATAAGATTTTTAGTAGAGGTTGATTGGCCTTCCAATACTTACCTATAGTTTGGGAAAAACCTTCAATTGGTATGCTAGCATAAACATCACCGAGTCATTTTTATCAGTGTTCTAAGTTTTTTTGAATTAGTAGTAGTTTGCTGTTGTTTGTTTATTTCTCAATTCAGCAACTACTTTTGCTTTCTCAACCTAGTACATAGGCAGAAAAGGTATTGGATTCCACCCAAAGATTCAATAACTAGATTTCACTGGAAATACACTTTTTAAAGTCCTCTGAACCCTAAACAGCATATTTACAAAACATCTGATGTGTTCCATTCACATGAATTTCATTATTACTGTTAAAAAAGCTTGCTTTTATTTACCTCATGAAAATCGAGAAAAGAATTAGCAGAAATAGTCTTATTACTTGCTTCCTTGAAAGTAGAAGTGAAATAAGGGAGTACCATAGGTAAAGTGATGGTCAAAAGTTGTTTGCTATGTGACTGAAGTTCCTTTATTTGTATGCACAGGAGTTGACAAATTCCAGTTTGAGAAAGGTATAACATTTTCAAAGCTAAAAGAAAAAAACAAGGAATATGTAAAAAACGACCAACTCCACGAAAAAAATATATATATGATAAATTGTGTGTTTTAAAGTGTGCATTTGTGTGATAAGTTATGTATATTCCTTACGTTTACCCGTTATGCAAAATTTCGTAAAATTGATCCAGAATAAATGTAATCTTCAGAGGCTATTCCCAAAGAATTCAAGATATACAATTTATTTGTTAGGCAAATATGTTTAATATACATATTTGAATAAAAATTGTTAGTCATTTTTAAGAAAATTAAAATGTTCGAAAAAAGTTCCATCTAAAGGGTGGTTTATGTCGCATCCTTGGAAGGTACCAAACTTAAATACCAAGTTTGGTCTTTTCGTTTTTGAGCTATGCTGTCCACAGACACACACACAGGCACACACACAGACTTTTTTCTGAAAATGCTTTTTTTGGATACAGGGAGTCCCAAAACATATATTTGCGGCGAAATCTCGGTATGGAATTTTTGGGTGCAATACACCACCTTCTCTGTACACTAAGTTTGTACATAGTACGTGTAGAGAAAGTAAAATTGCGTGTGTTTAAGTGTATGTGTGTCAGTGTATAAGAACTAATGTTTAAGATCGTCTCTTCCAAGGCAACTCGCAAATTTACAAGAAAACATATCGACGCCAAACTGCTGTTGATATGGAAAATGTCCGAAAAATGTGAATTTTTCAAAAATGGATTTTATGATTTTGATTAAAACACCTTATATAAAGATATTTCCTTGTAAAATAAAATGGATATTTTGAATTCTCTAGATATAGTCTCTGAAGTACTCGACCTTTGCATAACTGGTAAACTGTAAGAGTTGGACCACATTTTAAACTCAACATATATAGATGTCGTTTACCATTTTCAGATGTTATTTCCCTGTTATTGGTTTCAACTTTAATAGACAGGAGTCCTCATCCGTTCATTACTTCCTTTGTTTTACTTTTGAAAGAGAACCTAATTTTAAGTACGTCACATAGTGGCCGATTTTAAACAATATCTTTAGCCCAGTCTATTCCCTTATTGCCTTTCTAGTTAGAAGGAAGCAGATAATAAGACAACTTCAGTTAATTACTCTCTCTATCACGTATTTATAGATAGAGAAGGCGCTGTATTCCATCCAAATATTTAATACGACATTTCAACACAATTAAATGTTTTGCGTCCCCCTGAATCCAATAAAAAACAAAGAAACGATCCGATGCGTTACACTCACATGACTCTCTCTAGTTACTCTACATATAAACTTCTTACAAAAGAGTATTTTTCTTTCTACACAATGCTAATTGAGATAAACATTAGCAGAATGTTCTTATTACTTAGTTCCTAATAAGTAGAAGGCAACTAAAGGAATGTGCTATGCTTAAGTGAATGTCAAATGTTTTAAAAGCTGTCGTTATGCGTTGTCATTGCAAATCGCTTCTTTGCTTGGACAGGAGTAGAACAAAAGAAACCCGTACACTTCCGTCTGAGAAAAGTATAAGTACTTCACAATTGAAACTAATAACAAGGAATACCTCGAAAACGGTAAGCTCCAGTATATGATATAAGTTGTGTGTTTTAACAATGTCTACATGTTTTGTAAAGTAAGTTTTTGTCTATCTCTTACGGTTTACCAGTTATACCAAATTAAGCAAAATTCATCCAGAATAAACAGATCTTTAGAAGCTATTCGCAGAAAATTCAAGATATACATTTTATTTGTGATATAAATGATTTTAATATGTGGCATTTTAATCAAAATCATTAGAGCTATTTTTAAGAAAAACAACATTTTCGAAAATTTTTCCATGTAAAGGGTTGTTAGGGGTGGGGTGATTTTCTTGGAAATCTACGTGTCGCATCCTTGGAAGATACTAAACTTAAATACCAAGTTTGCTATGTAACCGTGTTTTCGTTTTTGACCTATGCTGTCCACAGACACACACACACACACACACACACGGACCTGTTTCTGAAAATGCTTTTTTTTAGACTCAGGGGGTCCTAAAACATGTATTTCCGGTGAAATTTCGACATCAAATTTTTGGGTGGAACACAATACTTCTCTATCCCTATGTACATTGCACATACGAGGCTAGAGAAAGTAAAAAAGAGAAGTATTTTAGACAAATTCTCGTGTGTTTGTGTGTGTGTTTGTATGTGAGTGTTTGTGTGTGTGTTTGTGTGTGTTTGTGTGTGTTTTTGTGTGTGTGTTTGTGTGTGTGTTTGTGTGTGTGTTTGTGTGTGTGTTTGTGTGTGTTTGTGTTTGTGTGTGTTTGTGTGTGTGTTTGTGTGTGTTTGTGTGTATTGGTGTGTGTGTTTGTGTTTGTGTGTTTTTGAGTGTGTGTGTTTGTGTTTGTGTGTGTGTTTGTGTGTGTGTGTTTGTGTGTCATTGTTTGTGTGTGTGTTTGTGTGTTTGTGTTTGTGTGTGTTTGTGTTTGTGTGTGTTGGTGTGTGTGTGTTTGTGTTTGTGTGTGTGTTTGTGTGTGTGTGTTTGTGTGTGTGTGTTGGTATTGAAGTTCAGTATTTTCCAAGAATGCCACACGAACATTTTCAACAAAATGCCCCCACTTATAACTACGCTTTACATGTAACACTTTTTAGAAAATATTGATTTCCTGAGAAATGTCTCTAACGGTTTGACTACAATGCCATATGTTTCATCAAAAGTGAAATGGAACTTTGAAATAGCTCTAAAGACCTCTTCCTCCTGGATAATAAGATGTAGAACAATTAACACACAACTAAAACAACCAATTTATGTCTTATACATTTTCTGAGTAAAGTTAACGTTTCCGAGATATTCCTTGGTATTGGCTTCAATTTTAAGCTCTTTTCTCAAGCGGGAAGTCTTTTGTTTTACTACCAGGACTTCAAAAGAGAACAGAGTAATACGACAATTTCTGCTAATGTTTATATCAATTATCACATGAAGTAAATAAAATAATATTTTGTAAGGAAAGTTTGTTTGTGGTACAGCTAGAGAAAGCCATGTGAATGGAACATTATTAACATGATGTAGATTAAACAACAATTTTTTGTAAGAATATTTTGTTTGGAGAACAGCTGGGGAACGTCAAGTGAATTGAACACTTCGGACTTTTCTTCAAGTTCTTCAGGAATTAAATAATGTGTATTACATATTGCCATTTATTCCTTTATCTTTTAAGAAGTATAATACATATTGTGATAGCACGTGTAATAGTTTGACCCAATAAGATACGAGATCTATCCCTGAAGTACCCGACCTAAGAAAGAAAGCACAAACATTTTGGGGAAAACATCTTCATTTCTCTACATAGTCTCCTTTCAGCTCGAAACACTTTTCCCAGCGATGTTCAATAGCTTCGATATACAGTAACTGTTTGTAGTGCGAACTATCGAGACCTGCAAACAGCCATCAACTGCAGACTCCACCTCTTCATTGTTAGCATATCTAGCCATTTTTTCAAGTTTGAAAACAGAAAATAATCAGAGGGACTAAATCTGGCGAATAGGGTGCATGAGGAAGCAATTTGAACTTAACTCATTGATAATGGACGTTGTGAACTGCTGCATTCTTGATGAAACAAAACTTTCTTTTTCGCTAAATGCGACCGTTTTCGCTCGATTTCGTTACTCAAACGCTGTAATAAGTTCGCATAATATTCGCTATTGATTACTCTTCATTTTTTTTTTTTTGGATAATCAATGAAAAATATCCCACGTTCGCTCCAGAAAATTGACGCCATGACCTTGGATGCGGATTGAACTGTTTTCGCCTTGTTTGCAGCCGATTCTCCCCTTCCAGTTCAATCTTTTAATTGTTTCTCCGTCTCAACTCTGAAGTGATGGACCCAAGTTTTATCCATTGTCGTGAATCGACGCAAAAAGTCAGCTTTATTGCAGCGAAACACTCGACTAAAACATCAACGCCACACTGTTTTTGTTCTATTGTGAGAAACGCGGCACTCACCTCGCACACAACTTTCTCACATCCAAATTTTCAGTCAGTATACAATGTACAGAACTTTTTCAAATGCCTGCAATATCTGCTAGCTCGCGGATTCAATACCATTTTGTGGATATTTGTTTTTTACAATTTCTGGAGTGGTAACCTCATTTGGTCGACCACTGTGATGTTCGTCTTGGCAGTTCGTACGACCGCGCTTAAACCCTGCCACCCAATATTTAACTGTTGTAAACGAAGGAGCAAACTCCCCCAAACGTAGAATCTAGCTCAGTTTTAATATTAGTTGGACTAAAACCTTTCAAATGAAAGTATTGCATCACATAACGATGACCAGTTTTATCCATGTTTACAAATTCGCTGAGAGTATTTACTAATGATGGAAACCAAAAACGTGCTAATGAATGTAAAATCGTTGAACTTCAAACTTAAGCTTTCTAAGGTTGGTAGTTTTTGTCGTTGTTTGAAACAACAACCGCCATCTATACGTCAGGTAGGGTACTGTATCTTAACCTGGTCAGAAACCAGGCTAAAATCCCTTCTGGACCGTGTGAGACATTCCAAATTCTGCTCGCAGGGTGCCACGCGATATTACGCTGAGTGCCAACTTCTGGAATTGGAATCAGAACTCTTATTACGTGATATCGACCAGAGTCTTTATCGCAGCTATTTCCAACTCACTTTCAACATGCCAAGAGATGGATCCCTGTGTTAACGAGTTCAGGCATTCCGCACTTGATGAACTAGGGTGACAGTATCTTTATCGTATTCTCTTCAACTGGTCATTATCTTGACATTTTCTTTTCTTCGACTCTCTTTCGTCATCAAAATCAGAACCCTTGTACACAGAGCACAAATAGTAATAGACATCGAATTTCTGATTGTCTGCAGGGAATTTATAGGGTGAGTGTTCTGATATTCGCTGGCCGCTCCGTCTCTCTAATTGGGGAAAGTTGTAGGTTACACGTTACCTAACCTCACTTCCAGTTGAGGGAGGTGGCTATTCCTATTAGCGAATGAGTTGACAAACTCAGCACAGGTATGCTTTATTGGTTCCATATAGAACTCGCACCTGCAAGGTGACAGGATCAGCCAATAAAATAAAAGGATGTCGTAATAAAGTACCCTACAACCAGTACCGGATTCTTTTTGTGCCTTTTGTACCTCATTAACACTTCCTCCTTTTACTCAAGTGTTTTCATTTCTTCTTCCTCTTTATCGTTGTTCAACAGGTAAATGTCACGTCTTTCTTCTTATTTCTTTTTCACATTTTTTCGCAATGCTTCTTTTCCACAATCATCCTCTCTCCCATTTCCTACTTTCAAGATAATACTAGTTTATGGTTAACATGATTCATCTCTCGCTGTTTCTTCACTCTGTTCTTTTCATACAGTTTCACCTCCCTCTCTCTTTCCCTCCTATTTTTACTTTCTCTACACGTATTATGTACACAGTGTATAGAAAAATGTGATCCGGAGATTTCGCTGAAAATACACATTTTAGGGTCCCCTGTATAAAAAAAACAACTTTTAGAAAAGGTCCGTACGTGTATGTCTCTGAACACAACTTAAAAGCGAAAAGTAGGTAAAACACCAAACAGCATTTAAGTCTAGTATCCTCCAAGGATGCGACACGAAGATTTTGAGAAAAGTCCTACCAACCCAAAGTAACCTTTTATCTCAAAAATGGCTCTAACGATTTTGATTAAAATTCAGTATATTAAAGATAAATAAATAAAATGTATATCTTGAATTTTCTGGGAATAGCCTCTAAAGATATCTTTATTCTGAATGAATTTTTATGAATTTTGCGTAACTGGTAAACCGTAAAAGTTAGACAAAAACTTACTACACAAAAATGTAGATCAAGTTAAAACATACAATTTATGTTATATACATTTTTGTCATAGAATTGGCTATTTTTAAGAAATTCCTTGTTATTTTTTTTCAGATTTGAAATACTTAAACCTTTCTCATACGGAAAGTTGTAAATTCCTTGCCCTACATAGAAACGGATTTCAACCACATGGCAGCCAGCTTTTAAAAGATTTGACTATCGTTTTAGTCTAGTGTATTCCCTTATTTTCTTTCTGCTTACAGGAAACAAATAACTTAGACAATTTCTGCTAATGTTTATCTCGATTATTATAAAGAAGATAGAAGAATAATTTTTTTAACAATAATTTGTTTCAGGATGTAGAGAAAGTCATATGAATGGAGCACATCAGAGTTTCTTTCCTATGTGTGAGTGTAATTTACATGTATGTGCAACGTAAAAGTCAAATGTGTTTTTAAAATGTACGTATATTTGCTACGTACGTATATTAAGTAGTGAAGGTGCTGTATTCCAACCTGTCAAAATGTCAACGGAAATATACAGGGTGTTAATGAACTAAATACAGCGAAATAATTTGCGAGATTGTGCACGTGACTGATATAAGTAATTTGAGATCGGCGATGCATGGTCCCCGGATAAACATAACGTTAAACGTGTGGGTATCAGGTGCTGATAAGTCGTGTTAAAGCAAAGCAGGTTGAAAAAATGTTTTTAAAACTGCTGCCCGAGTAAACAAATATCGATTTTTAGCAGCTCGTTACTAGCGTTCTCAAGATTTAATGTCGCAAAAATCTGTAAAATCTCTAACTAATCTCTTGACAGTGCGACATTCATTAATTACGTTCTTGAGTTATGTAACCTACTCTGGAGGCGTTTTTCAACTGCTCTGGTGGCTTAATGCGTAATAAGGGAAGTTGTTACCACGATGGTCATGTGTTCGATTACTGTCATATAGTAAATGTTTTTTATTATTATTTTTTTCATTCCAGACGAAGTGCCACGATACGTGGCGTACTGGCACTTCAGAAACTTATAGCCGTTATTTAAAATTTCAATAAACAGGCCACAAGTCTCCTATCTCAAATTACTTATTTAAGTAATCTACATATTCTGTGAAAATATTTCGGTATAGTTCATTAACACCTTGTATTGTTAGAACCCTGGACCTAAAAGCATTTTCAGAAAAAAGGTCCATATATGTATGTCTTTGAACGGATGTAACACCAACATCTTCAAGAAAATCTCTCCCCTCACAGCCCAAACCACCGTCTATATGCAACATTTTCAAGAAAACTTTGATTTTCATTAAAATGCTATATGTTGAAGATATTTTCATAGTTTATAAAACATATACCTTGAATTTTCTCGCATGTATGAGCTTTAAGATGGATGACTGAATAGCTGGTGAATCCCTAGAGATAAGTAAATCATTTTAGTTACTTCTGTAACTTCTGTTTCAGGAATAGTGGTGCTTTCCTGATCGAGAGAAATTTGTAGTTCGTGATTTCACCACTGTGCGCCATGGTGACGAAGGATCAGTTTCTAGCCCATAGATGGCAATATAGGAGGAAATCACAACGTGTGTCGCCAGAATTTATTATCGGTGAGAAATTACCTTGTCATTGAGATCCTGCTGACACGTGGCTGTCTCGGTACGCTGTTTCCATATTTACTCGCTGTCCGACAAACGTAACACTGCTTCTTCTAAATTGCCTTTTTCTCTCCATGTTGAACTATTTTCCCTATTTCTCACTAGTTAGCTCATCTATTCCTTTCCACTTTGGGTCCTGTATTTCACTAAACGGAAAAGTTTTATTATTTCAGCTGAAGTAACCTCAACTTACTTATCACGGATGTAACACATTTACAAATCACAGTGTCACTCGTGATATTTCTAAGATGAGAACAAGAGCAATGTCGGCGATATATAAAAGGTAGTCACGATTATAAATGTAAATCCTTACTGAGTCACTTGTGTAACATAACCCAACTTTTCACAGAATGCAATCAAACAATCAGATTGCAAACAATTGATCAGTCATGCCTGAGAACGCGCGCGTAAATTTCCACTGAACCACGTAGGTGCTGCAACGCCGATGACGTCACGTCTCTGGTGGTTATGTATTCTTACACTGTGATTGGTCAGCAACCTGAAAGCCCTGTCAGCTGACGACACACCCCACAAGTGTCAATCAGAAGGACATTTCTCACAGGTATTTAATCTTTCAAGATTTTGGTTCAGTTAAATAAAATGGGGCCAACCTTCGTAAGGAAGGTAAGGCTTTTCAGGATGAAACCAATTTATTCACCTTCCTCTGGGTTTTGTACCAGCGACCTTGTGTATTCGAGTGAAACACCACGAAACTGAGGGTGACAGACTATGTACTTACTACATATAAAATGCTAAATTTCATTCAATGTCTTGTAGTTAAGCATTTGCGAGAAATCCTTATTCACTTTTTCATCGTCATTATGTAAAGAGAAGGGCATTTCACAGTTATAGCACAGGTTTTTAAAGATTTGAATATGGGTTTAAGAGGGAAGTAGGTACTAAAATTGTCGGCTACTTTTATCTCAATTAGGATGAAATAGATAGAAGAACAAACTTCTTTTAAGACTAACTTGTTGCAGAACAGTTCGAGTATTTTCTCTTCGAGAAAAGTATTTAGTAACCTTTTAAAGGAGGAAACTTTCCATCGCTGCCCACGTGGAATTTTTCTTTAACTAAAAATATTACCTATCCCCCACAGTTTGCAAGAATGTATGCGAGAGTGAATGTGTGTGTGTTTGAGGAAAAAAAAAAATCTGATGTGTTCCATTCACGTGACTTTCTCTACATCTCTACAATAAATAATTGTTAAAAAGCTTACTCTTCTATTTCTTTAATACTAATCGAGAAAAAAATTAGCAGAAAGTATGCTATTAATTGCTTCCTAGTAAATAGAAGGGAAATAAGAGAATACCATTGGCTAAAGCCACAGTCAACTGTTTCAAAAGCTGGTAGCTATATGATTGAAGTATGTGCAATTGTATCGACAGTAGTTGTCAAAATTCCTGTATGAGAAAAGTTAAAACTAATAACGTGGAATATCTCATAAACGATCAACTCCACGAAAAAGATGTATACTGCATAAATTGTTTGTTTTAACATGCTCTACACTTTTTGTGTGGTAAGTTTTTGTCCATCACTTACGGTTTAGCAGTTATACAAAATTCCGTAAAATGCATCCAGAATAAAGCGGTCTTCAGAAGCTATTCCCAAAAAATTCAAGATATACATTTTATTTGTCAGATAAATATCTTTAATATAGGATATTTTAATCAAATTCGTTAAAGTCATTTTTGAGAAAATCAAAACTTTCGAAACTGAGGGTAAGAGGATTTTCTTGAAAATCTTCGTGTCCAGTCTTTAGAAGGTACCGAACTTAAATACCAAGTTTGGTATTAATGGTATTTTCGTTTATGAGCTCTGCTGCCCACAGACACACACATACTCACACACGGACATTTTTCTAAAAAGGCCTTGGAGTCTCAAAACGTATATGTCTGGTAAAATCTGGGTATCGAATTTTTGGGTGCAATACAATACCTTCTCTATAACTATGTACATCGTACGTGTAGAGAAAGCATAAAACGATTTAAACCCCACATAAAGAACGTACAGCCAACGAGCTGTTCGTAATGCAAAACCCGAATATGACCTTAGATGAGCCCCAAAAGAATCTTCATCACAAAACCACAATGTTCGGTTGCTTTATCAGCTCACTTTAAACATTAGGTTTCCTGTAACACTTAGCAAGTCCTCCTGTAGGTGGCCTCAGGTTCTGGCATCTCGCCCAGCACTTGTTTCTAAAGCAAAGCCACCATTATTTTCTGTACATCTCTATAACCTATTATTGTTAAAAAGCTAATTCGTCTATCTACTTTAAGTTGATCAAACAAGCAAGCATTAGCAGAAATGGTCTTATCGCTTGATTTCTTGTAAGTGGAGGGGAAATAAGGCTAAAACGATAGTGAAATGTTTTATTAGCTTGTTGCTATGTGGTTGAAATCCATTTCTTTGCATGACCAGCAGTTGTCAAACTCCCCAAAGAGAAAATCTTAAGTATTTTAAAACTGAAATAATTAATAAGGAATATTTCGGAAATTATATCAATTGGCATTTTAGCGAGATCTACATTCTTTGTTTACCGGATATGCAAACGTCTTCCAGAATAAAGACTCTTCAGAGGCCATTCCCTTAAAATTGGGAATATATATTTTAATAGCCATGTAAAAATATATTTAATATTTGGTAGTTTAAACAAAATCGTAGAGCAATTATTGAGGAAAACTAAATTTGAAGTATTTTCATGTAAGAGCTGGATTGGGTTGGCGTCCTTGGAAGATAGTAAACTTAAACACCAATTTTGGTATTTAGGGACTTTAAGTTTATGTGTGTGTTCGCAGACACACTGACAAAAACACACACATACCAAATGCTTTGTACTTTCTCTATACGTACTATATACATAGTGTATAGAGAAGGTATTGCACTCCACCCAAAAATTAGATACCGAGATTTCACCGGAAATATATGTTTTAGGTCCCCTTTAACTAAAAGACTCATTTTCGGTTAAAGATTCGTGTGTGTGTATTTAAGTTTAGTATCTTCCAGGGATGAGACAAGAGGATTTTGAGAAAAATCCCCCCACTACCAACTACCCTTTAAACGTAAATTTTTTGAAAATTTTCATTTTCTCAAAATTGGCTCTAACGATTGTGATTAAAATTTCGTATCCTAAAGATATTTACCTGACAAATAAAATGTATATCTTGAATGTTCTGGGAATAGCCTCTGAATAATATTTTATTCTGGATGAATTATACGGAAATTTGAATATCTGCTAAACCATAACGGATGGACAAAAATTTACTACACAAAAAATGTAAAGCCCGTTAAAACACACAATTTATGTTATACACATTTTTCTCGTGATGTTCATCGTTTTTTAGACATGCCTTGTTTTTGTTTCTGCTTTGAAAAACTTATACATTTCTAATACAGGAATTTGTCAACTGCTGTCCATACAAACAAAGGAACTTCAGTCACATAGCAACCATCTTTTGACTATCTCTTTAACCTATGGTACTCTCTTATTTCGCTTCTGCTTAAAAGAAGAAAGTAATAAGATTATTTCTGCTAATTTTTTCTGATCAACATGAAGTAAATAGAAGTATAAGCTTTTTAAGAACAATTTGTTGCAGAGATGTAGAGAAAGTCATGTGAATGGTACACATCAGATGTTTTTGGATACATTAGAATTTAAATATGTATTTCTGATGAAATCTCGCTTTCGAATTTTTGAGCGGAATGCAATATCTTCTTTATCACTATATATGTTGTACACCTACTAGACAGAGCTAACATTTTTCTTATGAGTCACATTGTCGTGGAGGAGTGTTTTAATACCCCACGATCCTGATGACAGTTTTAGGAAGCTCTAATATTAAGTATATCAGTAAGCTTTCACGGCCGGTGTCCATAGTTCTAAAAATTAAAATTTCCGGGCTGTTTTGCTGTGGTCAGTAGGATAAAACATTTAGAGCTGAAAATTATATTCACGTATCATATAAGGTATGACCAACAAGGTCCACATCTTCGTTTGATGTTGTTTAGAAACATCCTGTATATACCGGCTTGGAGTGCTAAGCCAGCAGTGATAGAGGAAGGTTGTGTTTTGAGAGGTGCTCCTGCGGTGAAGGAAGAAGGATCTAAGTCACGATGGGAGTGGACATTACAGTGTATAGAGCAAGAATTGGACAGTTTAGAAAAGTAAAATTGGTGAATAGTAAACACAGTTTTGGAGAGAAGATGACAAACATATTGGTTTTAGCAAGTGTTATAACTTTGTTGCTAGTGATTGGAGGAATTGAGGTAAACCCCGGCCCTGCAGATATAATAACAATGCTGGAAAACCTGACTGAGAAAATGAACAAAATAGAAGGTATGGAACAACGAATAGGTAAACAATTGGAAAAGATGGCAACAGATATCAAAGAAGATGTTAGAGTTGAGGTGCAGGAAGCAAGAAGGGAAGTTGAAATGGTTAAGGAAAGAATGGAAAGATTGGAAGAAAGGGAGAGAAGATTTAATTTGGTGTTCATAGGAGTTAAGGAAAGAAGGTATAAATGGCCAGCAGAAGAAATATTAGAAATAACGAAGGAAAAGCTGAATTTGGAATTGTATAGATGGGAAATTATTGAAGCTTATCGAGTTGGAAGACAACTTGGCAAGAGAAGAAGGAGGATGGGAAGGCATAGATGAGGTGCATAGGAAATTTTGCAAAGAAATACTGGGGTTACCAAATGCAACTGTTAGGCAGGTAGCACAAATAGAGCTGGGTAGAGTGGCAAGTAAGGGAAAGATTATGGAAAGGGCATTGAAATTTTGGCATAGGATATTGAAATTGGAAGAAAGGAATCTGTTAAAACAGTGTTTAGTATATCAAGAGAAAAGTTTAAAGAACAAGGGATGGGTAGACTGTCTTCGAAATAACCTGGAAAGTAGTGGGTTAGGGGAAATGTGGAGAAGAAGAGAAAATAATGTGAATAACTTCTGGAAGTTGGCAAGGAAAAGATTTGAGGATATAGAAATACAAAAAATATTTAGTGAAATAACTGAAAAGAGATCTTTAGTTTTCTATATACCAATGAAATTCTCATGGGGAAGGGAAAAGTACATTGATGTGACAAATAAAGAGGAGCGAGAAGGTATTGCATGGCTGAAAGCAGGAGTATGGAGATTAAAAGGTCTAAGGAAAGGTATTCCACAAAATCAATGTCCTATATGTGGCGGAAATGAAGATATAGAACACATTTTATTTAAATGTAAAGGAACTGAAATTTGGAGAAAAAAGTATATTAATAAGAAATGGTTTAAAATAGATAGAAATGTAGTAGTAGTTGAAATGTTTCAAAAAGATAGTAAGAAGATTGGACAATTTTTATGCAAAGTGAAAAATAAATGGATATGGACAGTAAATAGACAAAATGGTGTAATAAACTAGAATTAATAAACTATTGTAAAATATGAGTATGACCGGTAAAGAGCCAGGGCTGAACACCGGTCATATTCACCTGTATAAAGCTTAGCATAAATAAATAAATAAAAAAAAAAATAAATAAAAAAAAATAAATATACCGGCTCCAACTCAACTGTTATAAATCTTAACCGAGATAGCGATGTCAGCACATTACCTCTGAAGATGTCCCTCACATATAGGGTTGAAACGCTAGGAAGAAATTTTAAACAAAAATGTTTTATCCTACAGACCACAGCAAACGGGGTGGTAAGTTTAAATTTTAAAAGTGTAATATTCCTATCTGCTGGAGGGGAAGAATACGGGGGGAAGCAGAGATAAGCCTGCAACAGATTTGTTAAATATTAACCTAGAAAATAAACACTCGAAACCACAGCACACTGCCCTCCAGGAAACTCCTACTAGTAAAAAATCTGATGTGTTCCATTCACATGACTTTCTCTACATCTCTACAACAAATTATTGTTAAAAAGCTTATGTTTCTATTTGCTTCACTCTATTCAAGAAAAAATTAACAGAAATAGTCTTATTACTTTTTTCCTTGTAAGCAGAAGTGAAATAAGAGAGTACCATAGGTTAAAGTGATAGTCAAAAGCTGGTTGCTATGTGACTGAAGTTCCTTTGTTTGTATGGACAGGTAGTCTTCAGGGACTATTCCCAAACAATTCAAAATATACATTTTATTTTTCAGGTACATATCTTGAATATACGATATTTTAATTAAAATCGTTAGAGCCCCTTTTGAGAAAATCAAAATTTTCGAAAAAAGTTCCATGTAAAGGGTAGTTTGGGGTAGGGGGATAATTCTCAAATCTTCGTGTCGCATCCCTGGAAGATACTAAATCTAAATACCAAGTTTGGTATTTTACCTAATTTTCGTTTTTGAGTTATCGTGTTCACAGACACACGTACCCACACAGGGAACTTTTTCTGAAAATGTTTTTTTTTTTTTTGATACAGGGGGCCCTAAAACATATATTTCCGATGAAATCTTGGTGTCGAATTTTTGGGTGCAATACAATACCTTCTCTATACACTATGTACATAGTACGTGTAGAGAAAGTAAAAACGTTATATTCCTCATTTACTTAAATTTCACTACCTGTTCTACAAACACACAAAAGATTAATGTTGCCAATCAGAATAAGCTTTAGCAGACTGGTCTTATTATAAGTGGTAGCAACAAGTAGGGAAACACGTCATGTTAAAGCAAATGTTGTCACTATGCGACTGCCATTGAATTTCCCTCCTTTGTGCTGCAGGGAATAAAGCAAAACAAACATTTGAGAAAAGTATTTTAAAATGAATCCAATAACAACAAATTACTTAGAAGCGCTTAGCGCTACAAAAATTATACATAAAGGGCAAAAATTCAATGCTTTGACGTAATGTACATTTTTATTCAGCACCTTTTTACTTCCTCTACATGTACTATATACATAGTGTATAGAGAAGGTATTGCACTCCACTAAAATTCGATACCGAGATTTCACCGGAAATATATGTTTTAGTTTCCTCTGTAACCCAAAAAAGCATTTTCAGAAAAAGGTCCGTGTGTGTGTGTGGGTCCGTGAGCCTGTGAACACGATAACTCAAAAACGAAAAGTCGGTAAAATACCAAACTTGGTATTTAGGTTTAGTATCTTCCAGGGATGCGATACGCAGATTTTGACAAAAATCCCCCACCCCAAACTACACTATACAAAGAATTTTTTTCTAACATTTTAATTTTCTCAAAAATATTTTGGTTAAAGTATCGTACGTTAAAGATATTTACCTGACTAATCAACTGTATATCTTGAATTTTCTGGAAATAGCCTCTATAGACTACTTTATTCTGGATGAATTTTTCGGATTTTGCATAACTGCTAAACCGTAAGAGATGGATAAAAACTTACAACACAAAAAATGTAGAGCAGGTTAAAGCACACAATTTATGTTATAAACATTTTTTTCGCATAGTTGGTCGTTTTTGAAATATTCCTTGTTTTTGGTTAGAACTTTAAAAACTTATACAGGAATTTGTCAACTCTTGTCCATACAAACAAAGGAACTTCAGTCACATATCAACCAGCTTTTGACTATCACTTTAACCTATGGTATTCCCTTATTTCGCTCCTACTTACAAGGAAGCAAGTAATAAGAGTATTTCTGCTATTTTTGTTGTTGTTATTGTTGTTGTCATTTAGCATTAAGTAAACAGAAGCATAAGCTTTTTAACAATAATTTGTTGCAGAGATGTAGAGAAAGTCATGTGAGTGGAACATATCACATTTTTCCTTATATCCTACTGTTTTCCAGTTATGCAAAGGAAATTCAGAATGAAGGGGACTTCAGAGGTTATTCCAGGAAAGTTAAGACATACATTTCATTTATTAAGTAAATACATTTTAAATACAGTATTTTACTCAAAATAGGTTTATCTCATTTTTGAAAAAACCAACTTTTCTAAATTTCTTCATGTAAGGGGTAGGCAGTTTGGGGTGGAAATTTTCTTCATTGTTCCTTCGTGGCAGGCTTAAGAAATACTAAACTTGTGTACCATACGGACATACCACAATCACACATTGACAGACACACACTCACTGACCTTTTTCTAGAAATGCTACGTTTTTGGTTTCAGGGGTTCTCAAAACGTATATTTCCGGTAAAACCTCCATTGTGAATTTTTCGGTGGAAAACATACCTTCTCTATCTAATACACATTGACTGTCCCAGAAGTACCTCACCTGACGTATAGATAGCGGTTGATGTTTCAAACAACCACAATGGTAAAAAGTACCAACCTTAGAAAGCTTAAGTTTGAAGTTTGACGATTTTAGTTTGTTTAGCATTTGTTTGGCAGCCATCATTAGTGAATGGTCTCAGCGATTTTGTAAACATGGATAAAACTGGTCATCGTTATGTGATACAATACTTTCATTTGAAAGGTCTTAGTCCAACTAATATTAAAGCTGAGCTAGATTCTACTTTGGGGGAGTCTGCTCCTTCGTTTACAACAGTGAATATTTGGTAACAGGGTTTAAGTGCGGATGTACGAGCTGCCAAGGCGAACATCGCAGTGGTCGACTAAAAGAGGTTACCAGTCCAGAAATTGTAAAGAAAATCCACAAAATGGTATTGGATGACCGTCGACTGAAAGTGCGCGAGCTAGCAGATATTGCAGGCATTTCAAAAACTTATGTACATCGCATACCGACTGAAAATTTGGATTTGAGAAAGTTGTGTGCAAGGTGGATGTCACGTTTGCTAACAATAGAACAAAAATAGCTTCGTGAGGATGTTTCAGTCGAGTGTTTGGCAACGTTTCGCTGCAATAAAACTCAGTTTTTGCGTCGATTCATAACAATGGATAAATCCTGGGTGCATGACCTTACGCTTGAGATGAAGGGTCAATCAAAACAGTCAATTGGGAGGGAATAATCGGCTTCAAGATGATGTAGACAGTTCTATCTGCAGGCAAGGGGACGCTTGGGAATAATTTTCATTATTTATCTCAAAAAAGGAAAGGAAGTCAACGGCAAATATTATGCAAACTTATTACAGCGTTTACATGATGAAATCCAGGAAAAACGTCTGCATTTAGCGATAAAGAAGGTTTTGTTTTATCAAAACAATACACGTCCACTATCGCCATGACCAAAGTCAATGAATTAAAGTTCGAATTGCTTTTCTGTTTCCAAACTTGAAGAAATGGCCTGGTGGTAGAATATTTTCTAACAATGAACAGGTGGAGTCTGCAGTTGTTGGCTATTTTATAGACCTCGATAGCTGTCAATATAAACAAAGTATCGAAGCTATTGAACATCGCTGGGAAAAGTGTATCGAGCTGAAAGGAGACTATGTAGATCTTTTTCCTAAAATTTTTGTGTTTTCTTTGTTAGGTGGATACTTCTAGGGCAGTTCTCGTATGCGCATTGTACATATGCGCTGAAGAAAATAAACAGTTTTTATAATAAGCTGTAACAGATGAATTGCCGGAGGGATAATTCTTATGTCGAAATATCGCACAAAAAGAACACGTTTGGAATGAAGTTCAACTGAAAGATAACGACCTGGAGTATCACAGGACTTACCGGCAAAGAATATGAGCTAGCTAACGAAATGAGACAAGAAACAAAGGCAGGAGTAACAATACTTCTGGAAAAAGGGATCTAAAGTAGACAGGGGCACGTTTTTTATAAATATATAATGATCATAACATTAAAACATAACGAGGTACTTTGATTCTGGTAGCAATATATTCATCTCTTGAAAAAAAAATCTGATGTGATCCATTCACATGACTTTCTCTACATCTCTGTAACAAATTATTGTTAAAAAGCTTATGCTTCTATTTACTACATGCTAATCGAGATAAAAATTAGTAGAAATAGTCTTATTACTTGCTTCTTTGTAAATAGAAGCGAAATAAGGGAGTACCATAGGTTAAAGTGACAGTCAAAAGTTGGTTGCTATGTGACTGAAGTTCCTTTGTTTGTATGGACAGAAGTTGACAAATTCCTGTAAGAGAAAAGTTAAGTTTTTAAAGCTGAAACCAAAAACAAGGAATATCTAAAAAACCATCAACTCCACGAAAAATTGTGTATTGTAACGGATTCTACATTTTTTGTGTGGTAAGTTTTGTCCATGTGTTACGGTTTAGCAGTTATGTAAACATTTCTTAAAATTCATTCAAAATAAAGTAGTCTTCAACGGCTATTCCCAGAAAATTAAAAATAAACATTTTATTTGTGAGGTAAATATCTTTAATATGCGATATTTTAATCAAAAACGCTAGAGCCATTTTCGAGAAAATCAAAATTTCCGAAAAAATGTTCCATTTAAATAGTAGTTGGGGTGGGGTGGAGTTTTCTAAAAACCATCGTGTCGCATCTCTGAAAGATACTAAAATTAAATACCAAATTTGGTATTTAACTGACTCTTCATTTTTGACTTATATCGTCTTTACAGACACACGGACACACACACACACACACGGACCTTTGTGTGAAAATGTTTTTGTGGTTACAGGGGATCCTAAAACACATATTGCCGGTAAAATTCGGTATCGACCTTTTGGGTGGAGTGCAATACCTTCTCTATACACTATGAACATAGTACGTGTAGAGAAAGTAACATGACCTTCTCTAGCCGCTCTACCAACAAACTTCTTACAAAAGAGTATTCTTCTTTCTACACAATGCTAATCGAGATAAACATTAGCAGAATGTTCTTACTACTTAGTTCCTTATAAGTAGAAGGCAACTAAAGGAATGCGCTATGTTAAAGTGATAGTCAAATGTTTTAAAACTATCGTTATGTTTTTGTAAATGCAAATCGCTTCTTTGCTTGGCCAGGAGAAGAATAAAAGAAAAACGGACACTTCAGTCTGAGAAAAGTATAAGTACCTCACAATTGAAACTAATAACAAGGAATACCTCGGAAACGGTAAGCTCCACAAAAAAAAAAAAAAAAAAAAAATAGGTATATGACATAACTTGTGTATTTTAACAAGATTTTTTTTTTTGTCTATCTGTTACGGTTTACTAGTTATGCGAAATTAAGCAAAATTCATCCAGAATAAGAAGGTCTTTAGACGGTTTTCCAGAAAATTTAAGATATACATTTTATTAGTGATAGATATGGCTTTAATATGTCGTATTTTAATCAAAATCGTTAGTGTCATTTTTAAGAAAAAGAAACATTTCGAAAATTTATCCATGTAAAGGATAATTAGGGGTGGGGGAACTTTTTTGAAAATCTCCGTGTCGCATCCTTGGAAGATACGAAGCTTAACTACCAAGTTTGGTATTTAAGACAGACACACACACAGACACACACACACACATACACACACACTCACACACATGGACCTGTTTCTGAAAACGCTTTTTTTGGATTCAGGGAAACTAAACCATGTATTTCCGGTGAAATCTCGACATGGAATTTTTGGGTGGAATACAATATTTCTCTATCCCTATGTACATTGTACATACGGGGCTAGAGAAAGTAAAAATTAATTAAGAATGGAAGAATTTAGGTAGCAGTGATCAGAAAGTAGCTTTTAAAGCACCAGGAACAAGTTTCAAAATACTATATAGTGGTAGACTCTTCACAGCCTGAGAAGATTGCATAAGAACTTACAGGATATATTGTTCACTGCATCGCCTCGTGTCTATTTTGGCCGACCGAAATGACTACTTACCACAACCGTATATGAAACAATTTGCTCTCTCAGCGCAACAGTGTGCGCGAAGGCCTTCAGTGGTGAAGGTCTCTGGATCAAATTGTGCCACGTGAAGCACTTCTTATGTTTAGTAAATTCTTAAAGCACTAAGAGCTATCGAGATAAGCCGTTACATAACAACAGCAGGAATCAGATGGCGCCCTACCATTTTGCTTCCACATAGTCGATCTTGCAACGGCACCCCTGTATTCCTCTACATAGTCTCCTTTCAGCTCGTTCAATACAATAGGCAGCTGGTGTTTTAGGAATTGGATATAGCTGCGAGGGCTACCCCTGAAGAACACGACCTAACAAAGAAAGCACAAACATTTTGGGGAAAAACCATCTTTATTTCTCTACATAGTCTCCTTTCAGCTCGATACACTTTTCCCAGCGATGTTCAATAACTTCTATACCCTGTTTATAGTGAGAACTATCGAGGTCTGCAAAATAGCCATCAACTGCAGACTCCACCTCTTCTTGTTGGCAAATCTTCTACCACCAAGCCATTTCTTCAAGCTTGGAAACGAAAACAATCAGAGTGGGCTAAATCTGGCGAATAGGGTGCATGAGGAAGCAATTCGAACCTTAACCCATTGATTTTGGCCATGGCGATAATCGACGTGTGAAGTGGTGCATTGTCTTGATGAAACAAAACTTTCTTTTTCGCTAAGTGCGGCCGCTTTTGCTCGATTTCATCACTAAAACGCTGTAACAAGTTCGCATAATATTTGCCATTGATAATTAATGAAAATGATTACGCGTGCGTCCCAGAAAACTGACGCCATGAATTTGCCTGCTGAATTGTCTTCGCCTTCTTTGGAGCCAATTCTTCCCTTCCAATCCACTGTTTTGATTGTTCCTTCTTCTCAGGAGTGAAGTGATAGACCGAGGTGTTATCCATTGCTATGTATCGACGCAAAAACTGAGCTTTACTGCAGTAAAACATTGCAAAACACTCGACTGAAACATCCTCACGACGCTGTTTTTGTTCTATTGTGAGCAAACGCGACACCCACCTTGCACACAACTTTCTCATATCCAAATTTGCAGTCACTATGTGATGTACAGAACTTTTTGAAATGTCTGCAATATCTGTTAGCTCGTGCACTTCAGCCGACGGTCATCCAATACCATTTTGTGGATTTTCTTTACAATTTCTGGACTGGTAACCTCATTTGGTCGACCTCTGCGATGTTCGTCTTGGCAGCTCGTACGGCCGCGCTTAAACCCTGCCATCCAATATTTCACTGCTGTAACGAAGAGGCAGACTCTCCAAAAGTAGAATTTACTTACCTTTAATATTGGTTGGACTAAGACCTTTCAAATGAAAGTATTGTATCACATAACGATGACCAGCTTTATCCATGTTCACAAAATTGCTGAGAGAATTCATTAATGATGGCTGCCAAACAAATGCTAAACAAACGTAAAACTCTCAAACTTCAAATTTAAGCTTTCTAAGGTTGGTACTTTTAACCATTGTAGTTTGAAACAACAACCGTTGTCTAAACGTCCGGTCGGGAACATCTAGGACAGCCTAAGTATTTCGAGTAAGTTGGCCATTATAAAAATACGGACCTATTAGTTGACCATGAATATACCAGCCCAAAGTGGCAATTCCATAGGACTTATGCCTTATACCGCCTCTCGAACCTAATGTGGCTTTACAGTGATCCAGTATTGCATATTGCGGCGAATTATATGACCTTTGTTGTGGAACCATCATTTGTCCACTTACAAGTGGCATTGTCATAAATGAAGCACACATCAAAGGGAGTAATGTGTTTTGAACGGCCCTGAGCAATGTTTCTACTTTGTTTACATACACCACACCATCTATAGTCGCGCACAGCAATGGGCAGATTGCCGAGTAGGTTCAACCGCATCACATAGTATGTATATAACCGAACGTTTGGGATAGCCATCCTAAAAACATTGTGAAACTTTCCTCTTGGACATATCTTTAGAAAATAGCGAAAAAACTGCAAATACTGAATTTTCACATTGTGCTTAGATTCTGATATAAATATTTGCATTTATTCACTTCCCACTCTTTGTGTGTGTATAAATATAAATAAATATATCTAAAGAATGCCATACATATTTAGGTTGAGTTATAATGTTAATAAACGAAGAATATAAGCAACATAGAAACCGGCATTCATCGACAGAAACACTTAGCTTCTACAGCATGTAGTTTACACCGGTGACAAACAACATTAGAAGATGTGACATGAACAACTGAAAATAAATGAAGGTGAGAAAGGGATTTATGTACGAACAGAAAAAGTCTTAAAGCAAGCATTGGAATGATTTTAAATCTGATGTGTTCCATTCACATGACTTTCTCTACATCGGTGTAACAAATGATTGTTGAAAAGCATATTCATCTATCTACTTTATGATAATCGAGATAAACATTAGCAGAAATTGTCTTAATTGCTTGCTTTCTTGTAAGTAGAAGTGAAATAAGGGAATGCACTAGACTAAAACGATAATCAAATCTTTTAAACACGGTTGCGAGAGTTCAAATCCGTTTCTATGCAGGGCCAGGAGTTTACAGCTTACCGTGTAGAAAAGTTTTAAATATTTTAGATGTGAAACAAATAACAAGGAATATCTCAGAAATGTCACTTCCACGAAATAAACGTATATATCATCAATTGTGTGTTTTAACGTGATCAACATTTTGTCTGTTGCAGGTTTTTGTCTATCTCTTACGCTTTAAGAGTTACGCAGAATTCCGCAAATTCATTCAGAATGAAGAGGTCTTTAGAGGCCATTCCCAGAAAATTCAAGATATACAATTTATTTGTGATACTGATATAATTTACATAGGTAGTTTATTTAAAATCCTTAGAGTCATTTTTGAGAAAATCAAAATTTTAATCTTCTTTTTGCATACTTGAAAGATACTAAACCTAAATACCAAGTTTGGTTTTCTACCGACATTTAGTTTTTGAGTTATCATGTTCAAAGACACACGAACACACGGTGCTTTCTCTAAAAATGCTTTTTTCGGATGTAGGGGACTCTAAAACGTCTATTGCCGGTGAAATCTCGGTATCGAATTTTTGGGTGGAATGCATACCCTCCCTATACACTAGGTACATAGTACGTGTAGAGAAGGTAAAAATAGAAAGAGAACTGCTATCGATAGGATGACATGCAATCCTTTTAGGACTTGGGTTTTTAATTTTCTAATGTACACTTGGTCAACAGCTGTTTATCAGCGGGCTATTTGACCTGTGTTCGTACATTTAAAGTTGTATAAACCCACAGAGTACTTTCAAGCAAAATCCTGGAGAATGAGCAAGCATAGCAAAAACGAAGGAGCTTGGTGAGCTATGATAAATAGAAAGGTATTTAAAATGAACCTTTAGGTAGCTTGGAATGCAAGATTGAAGAATGTAAATTTGTTCCTAAGCTCGAGCCAATAAAGAGTTTTGAATGACAATGTAATAAGATACACCCTTGGCTAATGCCATCGTGTACCAATACCAGGGAGCTCGACGCCGCGTGTGCACGTATCCCTTTGTGCCTTATAGGAGTTGTAGAACTTAATGGAATAATTCCAAGTAAACGCGGGTAACTGACGGGTTTTACTTCATGTCTCTCATATCAGCGAAAACAGTAAAGGAATCGCTTTCTTTGAGAGTTAGTTTCTAGATTTGTACTTAAATCCATGAAAAAGGCAGTTAACATGTTTTACACTTCAGTTATAGAGTTTTTATTTATGAGAAAACTAAGTGAGCTCAAAGTCTTTATTTGATCTGTCAGTATCCAGCAATCACTAGTTTTGAAATCGTGTAGGTATATATCAACAGTGAGACTGGACACATTTATTACACTTATTACTATGATAATCATATTTATCCTCATTATTATCATCATAATTATTATACTTGTTATTAATTTCTAATTTTTATTATGCACTAAACGCATAATCAGAGTAAAAGACAAAGCATGAAAATATCTTAACAAAGATTATACAAGCACCAGAGCACTAGGACTCCGCTGTGCGTGTTCTCACGTGGGTGGACATACAAGCTTCTTTACGAATGTATTGGACTTCATAGACCATTACATAGAACTCCCACACACATCTCCCACACACACACCTCCCACACACATCTCCCACACACATCTCCCACACACACATCTCCCACACACACATCTCCCACACACACATCTCCCACACACACACATCTCCCACACACACATCACCCACACACATCTCCCACACACACACACACCTCCCACACACATCTCCAACACACATCTCCCACACACACATCACCCACACACATCTCCCACACACAGACCTCCCACACACATCTCTAACACATATCTCCCACACACACACACACCTCCTACACACATCTCCCACACACATCTCCCACACACACACACCTCCCACACACATCTCCCACACACACACATCTCCCACACACATCTCCCACACACACACACCTCCTACACACATCTCCCACACACATCTCCCACACACACACACCTCCCACACACATCTCCCACACACACACATCTCCCACACACACATCACCCACACACATCTCCCACACACAGACCTCCCACACACATCTCTAACACATATCTCCCACACACATATCTCCCACACACATCACCCATACACATCTCCAACACACATCTCCCACACACACCTCCCACACACATCTCCCACACACACACACCTCCTACACACATCTCCCACACACGCATCTCCCACACTCACACCTCCCACACACAAATCTCCCACACAAACACCTCCCGCACTCACACACCTCCCACACACACATCTCCCACACACACATCTCTCACACACACATCTCCCACACAAACCTCCAACACACTTCTCCCACACACACATCTCCCACACACACGCACACCTCCCACACATCTCCCACACACATCTCTCACGCACACCTCCCAAACACATCTCCCACACACCTCCCACACACATCTCCCACACACACATCTCCCACAGACACATCTCACACTCTCCTCTCACACTCTCCTCTAACACACATCTCCCAGTCACTCATCTGCCACACACACCTCCCACACACATCTCCCACACACATCTCTCACACACACCTCCCACACACATCTCCCACATACACCTCCCACACACACCTCTCACAGTCTCCTCTCACACTCTCCTCTCACATACATCTCCCACTCACTCATCTCCCAAACACACCTCCCACACACATCTCCCACACCCATCTCCCGCACAAACCTCTCACACACATCTCCCACACACATCTTCCACACTCACCTCCCACACACATCTCCCACACATACACAGCACACACATCTGCATACACATCTCCCACACACATCTCTCACACTCTCATCTCACACACGTCTCCCACACATCTCCCACTCAAATCTCCCACACACACCTCTCACACTCACCTCTCACGCATCTCCCACACACATTTCCCATACGCACCTCCCACACACATGTCCCACACACACCTCCCACACACATCTCCCACACACACATTTCCCACACACATCTCCCCCACACACACATCCCACATACATCACCCACACACATCTCCCACACACACAACTCCCACACACACATCTCCCACACACACACCTTCCACACACACACCTCCCACACACATCTCCCACACTCATACCTCCCACACACACATCTTCCACACACATCTTCCACAAACATCTCCCACACACATCTCTCACACACACATCTCCACACACACACACACTTCCCACACACATATCTTCCACACACATCTCCCACACACATCTCTCACACACATCTCCCACACACATCTCCCACACACATCTCTCACACACACACATCTCCCACACACATCTCTCACACATCTCCCACACACACCTCCCACACACACACCTCCCACACACACACCTCCCACACACATCTCCCATACACATACCTCCCACACACATCTCCCACACACCTCCCACACATACACCTCCCACACATACACCTCCCACACACACATCTCCCACACTCACACCTCCCACACAAATATCTCCGACAAAAACACCTCCCACACACACACCTCCCACACACACATCTCCCACACACACATATCCCACACACACATCTCCCACACACACATCTTTCACACACACGTCTCCCACACAAACCTCCAACACACATCTCCCACACACACCTCCCACACGCATCTCCCACACATATCTCCCACACACACACCTCCCACACACACATCTCCCACAACACACCTCCCACACACACATCTCCCACACACACATCTCCCACACACACATCTCCCACACACACACCTCCCACACACATCTCCCACAACACACCTCCCACACACACATCTCCCACACACACATTTCCCACAACACACCTCCCACACACACATCTCCCACACACACACCTCCCCACACATCTCCCACAACACACCTCACACACACACATCTCCCACACACACATCTCCCACACACACATCTCCCACACACACATCTCCCACACACATCTCCCACACACACATTTCCCACAACACACCTCCCACACACACATCTCCCACACACACACCTCCCCACACATCTCCCACAACACACCTCCCACACACACATCTCCCACACACACACCTCCCACACACATCTCCCACACACACATCTCCCACACACACATTTCCCACAACACACCTCCCACACACACATCTCCCACACACACACCTCCCCACACATCTCCCACAACACACCTCCCACACACACATCTCCCACACACACACCTCCCACACACACATCTCCCACACACACATCTCCCACAACACATCTCCCACACACACATCTCCCACACACACATCTCCCACACACACACCTCCCCACACATCTCCCACACACACACCTCCCACACACATCTCCCACAACACACCTCCCACACACACATCTCCCACACACACATCTCCCACACACACACCTCCCCACACATCTCCCACACACACACCTCCCACACACATCTCCCACACACACACCTCCCACACATCTCCCACACACACCTCCCCACACATCTCCCACACACACACCTCCCCACACATCTCCCACACACACACCTCCCCACACATCTCCCACACACACACCTCCCCACACATCTCCCACACACACACCTCCCCACACATCTCCCACACACACACCTCCCCACACATCTCCCACACACACACCTCCCACACACATCTCCCACACACACACCTCCCACACACATCTCCCACAACACACCTCCCACACACACATCTCCCACACACACATCTCCCACACACACACCTCCCCACACATCTCCCACTCACACCTCCCACACACATCTCTCACTCACATCTCCCACACACACCTCCCACACTCATCTCTCAAACACACATCTCCCACACAAATCTTCCACAAACACACACCACCCACACACACATCTCCCACACACACATCTCCCACACACACATCTCCCACACACATACATCTCCGACACACATTTCCCACGCACATACCTCCCACACACATCTCCCACACACACACATCTCCCACACACACACATCTCCCACACATACACAGCACACACACCTGCATACACATCTCCCACACACATCTCCCTCACACACCTCTCACACTCTCCTCTCACACACTTCTCTCACACACATCTCCCACACACACCTCCCACACACACCTCCCACACACACCTCCCACACACATCTCCCACACACACCTCTCACACTCTCCTCTCACACACATCTCCAACACACATCTCCCACACACACCTCTCACACTCTCCTCTCACACACATCTCCCACACACATCTCCCACACACACCTCTCACACTCTCCTTTCACACACATCTCCCACACACACACCTCTCACACTCTCCTCTCACACACATCTCCCACACACATCTCCCATACACACCTCTCACACTCTCCTCTCACACACATCTCCCACACACCTCTCACACTCTCCTCTCACACTCTCCTTTCACACACATCTCCCACACACACACCTCTCACACTCTCCTCTCACACACATCTCCCACACACACATCTCCCATACACACCTCTCACACTCTCCTCTCACACACATCTCCCACACACCTCTCACACTCTCCTCTCACACTCTCCTTTCACACACATCTCCCACACACACACCTCTCACACTCTCCTCTCACACACATCTCCCACACACATCTCCCATACACACCTCTCACACTCTCCTCTCACACACATCTCCCACACACATCTCCCACACACATCTCCCACACACACACCTCTCACACTCTCCTCTCACACACATCTCCCACACACATCTCCCATACACACCTCTCACACTCTCCTCTCACACACATCTCCCACACACCTCTCACACTCTCCTCTCACACTCTCCTTTCACACACATCTCCCACACACACACCTCTCACACTCTCCTCTCACACACATCTCCCACACACATCTCCCATACACACCTCTCACACTCTCCTCTCACACACATCTCCCACACACCTCTCACACTCTCCTCTCACACTCTCCTTTCACACACATCTCCCACACACACACCTCTCACACTCTCCTCTCACACACATCTCCCACACACATCTCCCATACACACCTCTCACACTCTCCTCTCACACACATCTCCCACACACATCTCCCACACACACCTCTCACACTCTCCTCTCATACACTTTTCCCACACACATCTCCCATACACACCTCTCACACTCTCCTCTCACACACATCTCCCACACACATCTCCCACACACACCTCTCACACTCTCCTCTCATACACTTCTCCCACACACATCTCACACACGCACCTCCCACACACATCTCC